>JADMNH010000009.1:600000-1200000 GCA_016097115.2 Sporothrix protearum | reverse complement strand
GCTGAAAGTGCTGGTGTTTTGGGGGAGGGACTGGCTCGAAGGCTGGTTGAAGTCTGATTGGAGGCGGAACAGAAGACAAAAGGAGCCGCTGCAAGCTGAGAGGCGCCAAGCTAGTCAAAGTGGTGTGCAGGCAAGGGCAAGGAAGGTGCATGTAGACAGGCTCGACAAGGAAGGTGTGGGCAACTTTGTGTACAATACTGTACGCTCAGGATGCAGATGAGAATACGGAGTACGTCGTACGTACTGCGTAGACCGTCAAACATGAATCCTTGCAAGATACGAATCTCAGTACGAGGAAGGAGTACCAGTACGTCGTACCAGTACATACAATACTCTCTTAAACGAGTCCATGTCCATTTCGCCACGCCATCGGATCCCAGGGTTTCATCTTGGACTGCCATCCAGCATCCAGACCCAGCAACGACGAGCAGAGCATCGTACGACAGTCCTCTGTGCGATCCAACGGCCGGAGCATATTTCGGAGGCCAAAAACGGGCGCTTTGCTTTGCCGGTTTGACGGGTGCTCTCTGTCTGTGCCGGACTGTGCCAATGTGCGTCGTATCTAACTTTGTACTTTGTACTTTGTTACTTGTATGTGTATTTGTACGGCGTACTTCGTACGACTATGGACTTCCAACCTTTCAGTGCGTCTTTGACAGACAGCTGTCTGTGTCCTGAGTCCTCGTACTCCGTACTCCGCTCCCCCTTTCCCTTTTGTCTGTGCCATTTGTTGTCTCCCGTGACCAAGGCTCGACCAAAAGTCAAAGTGCCATCTGCCGTGTGGCTGCATGGCAATCAATTGCCGTACGTCGCACTCCAAATTGCTTGTGTTTCCTTCAATCAAACTGACGTTTGAGCCGACAAGGCTCAAGTTGTACACAATATTGGTTGTCGTCGTCGTCTTCATGTCTTCATGTCTTCATGCCTTCATGTCTTCATAATCCTCATAATCTTCAACTTTTATGATCACCAAATTGACGCTCCACTTCAAGTGGAGTGACTCTTTGGGCCTGAATCCTTCCCTTGTCCGCCGACGGGCACTAACAACGGGCATGTTCCCTATTGCAATTCCACTACTCCGTAATGCCCCAGGTGTCTTTTGAATCCCTAGCTTGCCCCTTCCCCCCCTAAAATTCCTAGGCGTAAATCTTCCCCAGCGGTTCACCCCCAGACAGACCCAAAAAGAAGCTTTCGGCCGGCGCATTTTTGTATGGGAGGACCCAGAAAAAGAAAACGAGCTCACGATGGGTCAAACGAGTCCCCCCTTTTTTGACTCCATACAAGAAAACAAGCTACGGGTTACTGCAAACTATATTCGGACATACTCCGTGCGTGGTGCATCTAGATCGCGATAACAACAATACGGTGTTTTGTCGCGTAGACACAGGTGTGCATACTGGACAACAATGCTGTGCCGCTTGTGGCGGTCGACAGAGTTTGCTGGGCAGCTTTCAAACGACAGAAGACCACTCTGGCTTTTTAGGCTTTTCCGCTGCAGCCAGGCAGATACGCAAATGCCGCGGCCAGCAGCTCGGACTCGAACAGCATCAGAGGAGGTGGGCGTCGCGAGGTATTAGGAAACAGAACTTGTTTTTCTCGGCACTCTTTTTCCTGCTATGCGAGTGCAGTCGAATCGTGTGTGTCCTGTTTGATGAGACAGCTCGCATCGAAGAAGCAAACGGACGACACACACAAGACAGACACACATCACATCACGCATCCCGCATCCCGCATCATGCAGACTGCAGAATGTAGACTGCATCCGGATCCGCATCCGCATCCCCAACGGCCACTCGAAACGACCACATTCAACGTTTCAGCTGAGCTTCTCCCTTGCATAACTTGCATGCTCTCTCTCTCTCTCTCTCTCTCTCTCTCTCTCCGACTTCATACCGCTACTGCAGCCACCAATGCAGCATGGCACTAGTCGCAACCTGTTCGAGTGCTTCTCAAATGCTTCTCAAATGCTGCTCAGATGAAGGGGGCGACACAGGTGGCCAGATGAGAAGAGACAAATGGGCAAACAGAGCTTTGCGACCTCCATGACCTCGATAACCTCGTCACCAACTGCCCTCGCCGATCGCCCTGCCTCATTCATTTACTCTTTTCTCCCACTCTAACCTCGTCAATTGTTGCCGTTGTGGCGATGGGCGACATTGGCGGACCAAAGACGCGGCGGAAAATACGAGGGAGGGGCAGAAAAAGAAAAGGAAATAAAAAAGCAAATACACTCTACGTTCAGCCGCTCTGCACCCACATGCAGTTTTGCGATTCTTTAAAGTGTATTGAGGCCGTGGTGCACACCGTGGTGGGGGGCGGTGTCTCGAGCAATTCGAGCCAAAACTCTGGCAAAACAAAAAGAGAAAGTGAGAGAAGAGAAAGAAGAAACAAAAAGTGCAAAAAGAACAGCGAAAAGGGTGGGGGAGAAGAAGCCAAAAGTGCATGATATCAACGCTTGGCGCGCGCTTTTGCGTCTGCGACCTACTCCATTTGACCGACATTCGACAGGTTTCTTGTATGTGTCTCACTTCTGACTGTATGAAGTAGTCAACTACTCCCCTTGGTGCATGATATCTTTGGGCATCAAGCGAGTCGAGGCGCAGGAGAGGTGCAGACAAGCGGGTGGTTTTGGTTCTTCTTTCTTTGTCCGTTCTTGTCTTTTCACTCTTCTTGTTCTCGGATCATGTGGCCTCCGAGACTCATCATGCATGGCTGTGCCTCTCGTTTGCAAAGTTGCAGCCTGCCATTTGTTTCGTTGCTCTTTGCTCACATCTTGGCCGCTCTTTTTCCCTGTTTGTGCTTTATGCTTTCTTCTTCTCCAGTCTTTTGCTTTCTTTTTCTTGCCAAGTGTGCCTCTTTCTCGCCGCAGTTTGTGCGGGTGAGCACAGGATTTGCAAACAAAGAAAGGACTGTGCATATGCGTAGGCTCTGGAGTCGACCATTCGGCCTTGGCTCTTCTTTCGTTGTCGTTCAGCCTCACAATTTCGTCAGTTCACTGCTCTCTTCCCTTTCTCGTCTCCAAGATGATAAGTCCGTCGCTCTTTCCCTCAGGATACTTAGCTCTGGCTCCTGCCCGGCACAGGTCTTCTTCTCTTTTTGCGTCGCCCCGTCGCTCCTTCTGCAAAACCAAGCCGATCAACAGGCGCAACTTTGTCTCGAGGTACCAAAAGTACAGCTTGCCCGCTCTCTTTTCTTATCTCATCAACCAACAGCTGACGATTTCTGTGTATCTTGGTCCATCAAGGTAAACCAAAGTCCCCATCGCGAACACACAACCATGGCCACCGTCATGGACACTGAGATCGACGACCGCCCGGTCCAAACGTGCGCAGCGCACCGACACATTCGCGAATGCTTCACCGTCGAGATGGACCGCTACATGGCCGACCGCGAGACACGCTTCCTCGAGGGGACAGCCCCGAGCTGGGGCGAAGACGAGTATTTTCAGAACGTTGCCGAGATGGCACCCTCGGCTTCGGCTGCCGAGCCGCACGATCCTCGCATCCGGACCATGGTCGAGCATTTCATGGTCGCCCGCATGAGCATCCCCATGGGCATCGACAACAACGGCCTGCCGATTCTCTGCCCGTCGCCGACGTCCAGCACCTCCGCGTCTTTGGACGCCATCGAGGCCGCGCGTCTCGCCATGGCCCACAGGGCCTTGGCCAGCCGCCGAGTCCTACGGTCACGGGCGGCTGTCCAGAAAGCCGTCGCCCTAGTCTTTGCCACCATGGTGTACGCAAAATCCGTGCAGAGACTCCACGACCTGGGGGACGGGGCGCCGTCCCCGTCCCCGTCCCCGTCCCTGTCCGTCGATGGCCTCGTATCCGCCTACAGCACGGAGAGGCGCGTCCTCCTCCTGGCGCGCCACTTGATCGCCGCGCACCAAAAGGACAAGCAGCGTGCGGCCACCTTTGCGGCGGCCGTCGCGGAACGTCTGCACCGCTGCCGCGATGTGCTGTCCGAAGACGAGCGCGAGCAGGCGGCCATCAACGAGGACGACCTGACGGCGGCCGCCATTGCGTCCCATGCCAAGTGCCTGCACGTGGCCATGGCGCGGGAGTGTCTTCGCAACTGGCGCGCGGCGCAGCAGCAGCAGCAGCAGCAGCAGGCCGGGGCGGGCGCCGCGAACGCGGAGCGCGTGACGGGGTCTGTAGCGGCTCTGCTGGCCGAGCTGCGCGCGGCGACGCCACCGTCATCGCCGCCGCCACCATCGCGCAGCCCAAGGCACAAGAGCTTGGTGCTCCAGTCCTCTCAGCAACAGCGGCAGCAGACGTACGCGGCGGCCCAGGCGGATGCCGTGGCCAAGTACCTTACCGCCGAGCGCGCCCTTCTAGCGATGAAAGCAGAGTGCCGCGCCCAGGGGATGCGCATCCCCAATATTCACTTTTACGTCTACCCCGTACAGGATCACGGGCGAGGTACCGTCTCGTTCCACGTGGACCAGCGCATGGGTGTGCCCGTCCGGAGCGAGCCTGCGGAGAGACGTCGAGAACACTGGCCGTGGTCGGACAATGAGGATGAATGATGGCGGATGGGGTTTTTGGAAAGGACCTGGACTGCGTTGGTTTTTTTGCTTTGTCTGGAGTTGGTTTTATCAATTTGACGAGTTCACCAAGTCATGAATCTATGTTTCTCTGAATTTCATAGCTTTTGTTCTTCACGCCCATGCCACCACGACGCTCGTAAACCTTGTCATGGGCGTTGAGAGTGACGACGCATAGTTTCAATTTGGCAGACCATATAATAAAGAACGGCATGGCAGATCGCTTGACCTTGTCGCAAATGCCAAACAACGATACGGAACATCCGCACAACGGCCAAGACACTCCGCAACTTCAAAGGTCAGACAAGACGCCACACGCAACACGCAACACGCAACACGCAACACGCAACACGCAACACGCAACACGCATCATGACAATCACCATCCACAACGGCCCAAGCAATGGCAATGGCAATGGCGACGACGATCTGAGCACACTTCACTACACGTGGCTTGCCAACGCCACCCGCGACTGGGCTGCCTTTGTCCGCTCCTTCCTCCACAGCTGCGCCCTCCATCGAGAGCACCGTGTCCGCCATGCGCCTGCGGTCCGGGCGCGGCACGGCCTGCAAGACGCCGACCGGTTCTTCGATGCCCTCCGCATGCGCTACTTGACCGTGGTCCAAAAGGCCCGCGGGCCGTACCACCGGTCGCCCTACCATGACATTGCGACTGTGGCCCCCCGCATGCCGGCCAACGAGCTCGCCTTTGACCGCGCCGTCTACGACCTGTTTCTTGGCGGACCCCCGGGCAGCGGACCGGCCGCAGCAGATTGCCGAGCGGCTGCAGCCACACTGCGACCGGCTGCTGTCGGGGCCGCCGGAGCAGCCGGCATCGCGGGAGGCGACCACCGCGGAGACGCGCTACAAGACCAGTCTGCTGGTGAGCATCGAGACGGTGGCCGACGCGGTCGAAACGGTGTCTCAGCGATTGCGCTCGTGCTGCGAAACGCACAGCGTGGATCCGACCACGCTGTCCACTGTTCGAGACATGGGCGAGTGGGAGGAAGACGACGATGACGGGTACAGTGACTTGGACTATCACGTAATGTGAGACGAGTGACGAGGTAAGTCGTGAAGGATGCGATGATTTTGGCGCGTTTTATCCGGGTAACACATCTGTATGGAATATTTGACACGGAAACGACTGCACATAAGATTCTGTGATGACTGGTGATAACTGGATGCTTCTCTTCTCACGTATACTTTTGTGGGGGGCTCGATAGGCACCCATCACCAGTAATTCATTGTTTGCTTTTCGGTTGCTCTTGGTCTTTTATTCTGCGTGGTCGGTCGTGTTGGCTGTACAAAGTAATTTTAGTAATTTTAGCGCAGTTTTTCGGCTTACGGTAAATAGTAGAAGAGGCCGCTGTACGACGGACATGGCAGCGTTTGGAGCGCTGTATTGGCAAAGCAGCAGGCTCTGTGTGGCTGACATAAGCAATTTGGTCGCGATGAAACATCGTCTTTGCCTCGCTTGTCGCCCGTGTCAACTTCCACTCTCTGATTGCAAAGAAAACAAAAGCCCAAAATGCACGACATCATGACGTGCATGATGCAAGTATGTTTTGCATCTGGGATGGTGAGGTGGCACTGACTTTCAGGGCGCGCGGGAAGAGGAGTGCGGGAGTGCGGGAGGAACGGGAAGGACGGGTAGGACGGGGAGGGCGGGCAGGATGTTACAAGTACTGCTTATGAGACGGATAGACAGAGGGTGGCAGAGGAGAAGGAGAGAGGAGGAGGGGGGAGGGAGGAACGACATGCGGGATGTGAGCAGAGAGGATGACCACGTGCGGTTGTCAATCATCGTGCTCGGGCCATCTCTCCGAGAAGAGGACTCCGGATGCAACGCTGGACGGCACAGAGCACTGATCACGGAGAAAGCCAAGAGAGAGGAGTGGAGAGGATGCCAGAGAGGGCACGGGCACAAATGAGAACGGAAGCTTGCCGTAGACAAGAAAGGAGGAGGAAAAAAGAGAAGTACGTCGTAATGTGACAGGCAGATATGGGCCCTCGGTCTGGTTTTTGTCTTTCAGAAACGGGAAACGGGCGGCTGCTGCATCTCACCAGTTCCATCTTGCATGTTGTCGATGCAAGATGCGATCGCGTTTTCGAGTCAACCGGTCGATGGCGGCAGTTGCATCCTGGTGCTGAGACGGCGCAATTTGTGGTTGCTTTGATCTTGCCTGAATCCCATCTTGCGGCAACAGTCGTCTTTGCCCACCCAATTTTTCTACTTCCGAAAACGGCTACCTGCCCAATCTTGCATATTTTGCAAGCCTCATCTTGCATCGTTCTCATATTGCATCTCAATGACTGTTTCAAGTTTCACGTTTCAGGTTTTTTTTTCATCTTGCAGAGCGGCCATCTGGCAACAGTTTTTCTTTTTCTTTTTCTTATTTTCTCTTTCCTTTTCTTTTTTCACATCGATTCACAACTGCAATTGCAACCATCGTGTCGTGTCTTGACGGCAAAAGATGCATGGGCGTTGCCACCCGTCTAGTTTGTGTATTTCATAAAAATCATAAAAAACTCCTGTATCTATGCAATGGTTTTGCGTTTCCAAAATGCTCGAAATGTCCAGTATGTATTTTCATCACGCCTCCCGTCCATCTAGTACGAGTCACGGTGCCGGGACATGCGGCGAAACATGCTGCTGTGCGACGGCGAGCGCTCCTTGCGCAGCAACGAGTGGCCCGCGTTGTTCGGGCTGTGGCTGCTGGCGGCGGCCGCGTTGTTCTTGGCCGCCACGGCGCACTGGTTCAGGTAGGCATACGCACTGCTGGCCAGCACGACCATGGCGGCAATGCTGCTGAAAGCATAGCTTGCGGCCAGCACGCCGGCGAAGGCGGCCACGGGTGTCCGGGAAGCCATGGGCTGGCCCTTGCCGGCGGCGGCCGGCTTGCCAGCAGCAGCACCGGCGCTGACGGCAGCCACGACGGACGGGAAAAAGTAGACGACGGCGCCGGCCAGGACGGCCATCTGAATGATGGAGACGACAAACGACACCAGCAAGGAGACCATGATGGACACGGCAATGATGAGGACGGGTGTCATGGGTCCGCGGAGGTGGGGCTGGATGGAAGCGCCCAGCGACTGCAAGGTGCCGGCATGGTCGGCGTAGAGCTGGGTGGCCGTGGCGTGGAGGAGGGCGAAATGGTCGGCCGTGGCCAGGGAGCTGAGACTGAGGCCCATGTTGTTGTTGAGACCAGCCATGTTCCACGGGAAGGTCAACTCTTTTGTGGATGTGGGCGAAGACGAGGAGGAGGAGGAGGGGATGGGAGAAGGCGCGGATCCAAGTTTAGACAGCATGGGGCCGATATCGTTGAGATTGAGGTCCGGAGGCACGTCGAGGTCAAAGTCGCGTAATCGGGAGAAGACGTCGTTGGTGTTCATGATGGAGGGTGATGGTGATGGACGTGGTGATGGCGACACAAGGTTTCAATGATAATGATAAACAGAGCAGAAGAATGAAAAAAGATTGGACAGGCCAAGGGACCGATATAAATGGACAAGGCACAAAATAAGACTGGACGGCTCAACCGGAGAAGCTGAGAAAGGTGCAAAGAAGAACCCCACGCCGCTTGTGGCGGTGGTCTTGCGTGGACGTGAGGAAGTGTGTGTGACAGGATTACGGGGTCATGTAAAAGGAACCAAGAAACACTAAGGGTTCGTGTGGAGGTACTCCGTATCGCTTGGTGCGTTCTATTTTTGTATCTTAGCTTGTGCACAAGCTCAAGGGACTCAAAGAAAAGCTCAAACGAGGGAGCTTCAATCATGCTACGTTGAAAGCACACCAAAGGCACCAAGAAGTTCTTTTGAATATCTGACGTAGTCGAATACGACAGAGGGCAGAAAGACACGAGACAGAGGCACAGAGGCACAGAGACGCAGACACAGACACACAACGAGAGACAAAAGGGTCGCTCACCCACGTTGCTATCCGAGACAGGTCAAGGGCCGATGAGAATCATTGAGGGTCATGGAGGGTCAGAGACAGGCCGCTCAACGGGGATCGGAGGTCTCAGGGTGCAGCTCAGGACGATGACAAGAAGCTGTCCGATTGCTTCTCTAGGTCAATTGCATTTGTCGTTTTTCTTCTTTGTGGTCGCTGGAGTGGGATGCTTTCTCATAGCCCTTCAAATGCGCCAAGACGCTCTGCTGTTCTTTGTCGGTGGAGTGGTCGGGCGAGGAAGACAAAGAGGGCCATTGCGAGAACAAAGAATCAAGGTGACGACGCAAGCACCGCGACGCCGGCAAAAGTCCGCATAAAGAGGAAGTGTGCGGAGACCAAAGGAGCGCCTACAAATTGGCGGATGATGCCCTGTGGTGCAGCTGGCACCCCTGTAGAGACAGCCAGTGGGCGTTGCTTTA
This sequence comes from Sporothrix protearum, assembly GCA_016097115.2. Lineage (NCBI taxonomy): Eukaryota > Fungi > Ascomycota > Sordariomycetes > Ophiostomatales > Ophiostomataceae > Sporothrix > Sporothrix protearum. Next base: position 1,191,081 of record JADMNH010000009.1, on the reverse strand, counting down.
GGGGACATTTGTCACTTTTCTAGCGCTGACCAGTGACGTCGTGTTCCAGCAGTGGTCCGCGGGCTCCACGGGCTCCACAGCGCTCTCTTTCTGCATGCAGCAGCGCCTCTGTCAGCACCAGCTGCCCACCATCATCATCATCGTAGCGGTCTGGGCAGACACTCCAGCAGCACAGAACGAAAAGAAACCGTCGAACCGTCGAACCGTGTCAACGTGAAGCAAAAGCCGCACAAGCAAAGGAGCCCAACATGTGACGGTAAACGGCAAAACGCAATCACTCCTCTGCCTTTGTCTCTTGGATGACATAAACACAATGGACCGACAACCGCCGGCGTCTGGCCCGGTCGCTTTGACGTCGTTCTTCGAATGACGCTGAAATCAATCCTCGTGAATGCCCTTGGGCCTTCACCCCGATGCTCGCTTCTGCTCCTCCTTTCATTCTGCTTTCCTTTGAACCACGCTATGACGTCGATCGGGGTCCCCTATGAACCCCCAGGATCGTCAATGAACCCCCCGAGGCTTCTCGTTTCTGGACATTGACATTGAGGACGAAGAATGAAGAGACAAAGTCACGATACGTGTCACGTGATGAGAACGTAAACATTGGCCTGGGTCTGGCATTGATCGCGACAAGGGAACTCAATTGTCAGTCTATGGCACGATTTGGTCGGTAAAGTCAATACGAGGAAAAGAAAAGTCAATAATGAAATGAGTTCTGATTTTACTATTCGAAAAAACTTGGAACTTGTGCTCTTCTCACTCCCTTGGCCTCCCATCTGTGCTTCTCTCCACACAAAGTATCACCATTGCCTTCCTTTTGCATACACGATTGCCGTCACTCGAACACAGCGCCCATTTCCCCCAACATACTGCCGTGCCTCTGAGGCCTTTAAGTTTCGTTCTCGCTCTCTCGTCAATATTTGCTCACTCTTGGCCTTTTATAACCCGTGGCTTTCATCTCCTATCCAAACGAATCAGCCTGCAGCTTCCGTCGAGGACGCTGTGACTGTTGTGCCAGATCAAAATCACCACTTCCTGGCCATGGGCTCACATATGTTTCTCAGTTGCCACATTCCATGGTCACTTTGTGCATAAGCAAGCAACTTAGAAGAGGCAATGTATCCAAATTACGCAAAAAATCAAAAAAGACCTGCCCACCTGCTAATGCTAACCTCTTGAACGCCGTGCAAAATAAACCTTTCGCCATGCCAAAGCGATGAACCAGAACCAAAGTCCAAAGCAAACAAAACAACCACGGAACGCCAAAAAACACAGTCACTCTCACACCATCCTCACCACTCCAGATCCCGCATGCCCCGCCGGGCCAGAATCGCCACCAGCGGCGCCTTGGCCCGCTCGACCTTCGCCTGCACCGCCCGCTCGACGCGCACAAAGTACACGGGGCACGTCAGGTTCTCGCACCGGACCGCGTCGCGCGGCGCCAGCCCGGCACAGCTGCGGCACCCGTCGACCACGGCCTGGTACGCACGCTCGGCGTCGCGCGCCTTGTTCTGGAGGTCGGCCAGCGTGCCCAGATTGTCTTGGCCGCACGGTTTGCAGAGGACCGGCGTCGTCTTTTCGTCGCTCTCGTCCGGGCCGGGCCACCTGCGCCGCTTGCGCCGCACCGGCTGGTCGCAGCGCGCACACCGTGCACCGCGCAGCCAGGTATCCAGCGTCTGCTGGCCAATGTAGGCCGCGTTCACATTGCCGTCGCCGCCGCTGCCGCCTCCGCCGCCGCCGCCTCCGCTGCCACCACCGCTGCCACCACCGCTGCCACCACCACCTCCTCTCTCACGGTGCCCACCGACAATCTGCGTCGGCGCCGGATCGACCGTCCGCAACGGCATGCGCGCCTTGGGCATCTCCAGGTACCAGCGCCGCACGTCGACGCCCACCAACCGGAAAATGCGGTCCAGTGGCGGCACCAGACTCTTTTGGATGTAGTAGTCCGAGTCCAGCCGCAGATGGCGGTTCTTGACCACGTCGTCCGGCGGCACACACCGGTCGCGCAGCGGCATGTCCGGCGGACCGGCGACCACAACGTACGGCACGCGCTCGCCGTGCACCAGCACAGCGCGCGGGTCGTGGGCCATGCGGCGCGAGACGACGACGGCACCCGGTGGCGGCGCGCGGTAGGATGCGGGCTGGCGCACCTCTTTGGCGAAGCACAGGTCCGCAATCGACAGCCGGTCATTCATGACGTCCTCGAACCGCGCCTGGACGTACGCCTTGACGCGGCTGAGGTCGGCTGTGTCGAACAAGATGCGCAGGCACGCCTCGAGGATCTTGGCCGAGGCGGGCGAGCCGTCCCGGCGCACGGTCTCGATGCCCTTGGCGTCAAAGACGGGCTCGGTCTGTTGCGGCGTGTCAAATGCGTACCCGACGTACCGCTTCTTGGCAAGCAGCACGCACGGATGGTACACCTTCTCAAACTTGAGACGCACCGGGTGCGGGTTGGCCGCCGTCACTGCCTCGGCCATCTCGGCGCCGATGGCAAAGGCTTCCTCGCGCGTTCGGCCGGGCAGGTGGATAAACAGACTGTCCGTGTCGCCGTACACGACCTCGGCGCCCCAGCGCTGGACCGCGTGGATCAGCGCAATGGCCTTGTCCAGCGTCTGCCGCCCTGTCTGGACGATGCTGTCGGCCACTTCGACACAGGGCATGCGGCCGGAGAAGGACGCCGACGTGTATCCGTAGGTGACGTTCGCCAGCAGCTTGAGAGCCAGCTGTCGGTTGTGCAGCCGCTGCCGCTCGGCGACTTTGTTGGCTGCTGTTTTCTTCATCGCGGCTTTCACCATGGCCCGCGTGTCCAGCAATTCCGCCAACATCTTGGCCAGCAGCGACTGCCGCGTCCGGGCACCGACGTACATGGTACCCGTCGGCGAAACCACGAGGCCAAGCTGGGACAAGCGCTCCAGAAGTCCAGGCGGGCGCTCGTATGTCGTGAAGCCCATTCTCGTGGCGGACTTTTCCTGGTGCATGGCAATTAGTTCCACTGTATCTTCATCCACCGTGTCGGCAGATCTTTGTTGCGTCATGTCTTCCTGTTCGACGCTGCTGTGGGTGCCGCTATTGTTGATCTGGGCGAGATTGTCGTGATCCACGTGTTGACGAGGACTGGTCATCGCTTCTTTTGCATTCCCTTCTGCTGCTGCTGCTGCTGCTGCTGTAGTGGCTGCGGCTGCCATCTTCTTCTCGTGATACATGGGGTCCAGGCGCCGGCGTAGGTCGAGTAGCACAGGTTGTACGCAATCATCAAACTGGGGTACAAACTGGTAAAGTCAAGCACAACCACGGGACTGCTGTAGAAGGCGCTTCTCGGTTCCAGCACCAGTGGCGTGCACTCGGCTGCATTTTGTTGACCAACCTGTTCGTTGCTGGGCGATGGCATGACGAAATTCTCGGGTTTGGCCACACGCAACATCACCGACTCGACCTTGAACTGGGATCCACGCTCCAAGACAGACGCAAAGTCCACACCGAGCACGCGTGCCTGTTCGCTCGTGCGAGAAACGAGCTCAGTGGACTCCATGAGGGCCAGGCCGATGGCTGTCCGGCGTCGATAGTGGCGCATGAGCCGGCTCAGGTCGCTTGGCCGGCCGCTTGCAGCCCACGCCGTGAGCACTTCGGCCCGATAAAAGGGAACGCGACGCCCAAGAACGTGCCATGCCGCGCTCTCCAGCGTGTACTGGCGGAGGTCGACATCGGCACGCATAGCTTGGTGGATGGAGAGCATGTGGCGACCTGTGACGCCCTGATCACGCTCATGGAAAGGCACGACACGCTGCTGTGGCACACGGGACAGTTCTTGCCACAGATCAACGTCGAGCAGCGCGGCTCGTTCCCGGAGGTAGCCCCACGACGAGCCAACAATTTCATAGCCGGCGAGAAGGTCGGGGTCGAGAAGGTGCACAAGACGGATGACAAGACGGACCAGGTCCGGCTCGTTCTCGGCCACATCGACACAAAAGTCGTCACGCAACGATCTGGCGACAGAGATGACACCGCCATTCTTGCCGCCAATGTGGAGGCCGTCAATCTCCTCGCGTGCGTTGATCTCACCACCACCGGAACACCGCCAGAAGACACACTGCACGGCATCTCGCTCGGGGTTGGGCAAGAATGTTCCGCGGGAGTCTGCGTGTACTTCCAGACAGAGTGTCCGCATATCCAGCTGCAAGCCATTCGTTGGTGTGCGCAGGGCAGCACGCTGCTCCTGTGACAGCTGGCTCTGTGTCATCTGCCGCTGTGTCGAGCCCAGTTCGAGAGCTTCCTTTTCCTTGGCAGCCTCCTCTTTCTGCTGCTCTGCTGCCAGCCAGGCTTCGACGGATGCTTGTGATGGTGGAAGCAACGCAAACTCCCACGTCTTTGCCGATCCGGGTGGAAGACGCCCTGTCCGGTGATGGCGCGAAAAATCCGAGTCTGGGATTGGAGAAAACGCTGGTAGAACGGGCACAATAGTGTCTGCAGCGGCATGGCTATTCTTGTTCTTCTGGAAGTCAGATGGGTCGCTAAAATGGGCGTCTTGGTGCAATTCCGCGGCGCCAAATTTGCCGAGAGATGCCATCACGTCCTTGGCAGCTGGCGGTCGATTAGACAGAAGCAACACATTCTCTGTCGCATAGTAAAAGGGTCCATGGGGGGCGCTGGCTTTGGCATTGTCCTGGGTTCCCAGGACCATGTCTGCCTCATGGTACATTTTGGTCTTGTTGGGACGGCGCGGCGTTGACAGCTTTTCAAGCTCATTGTCGGGTGTTGAGGGAATCACCAGTTCAACCTCATCATCGTCTGCCTCTTCGACCTGGTCCTCACTCTGTTCCTCGGTTTCGTCCCCATTGTCAAATTCGGATATGGTCTGTGATTGTGATTGTGCTGGTTTTGCGTTTTCGTTTCTAGGAAAGGCCGACTTGACCACCGGAAATGTTTGTGAGAGTGGACGATGGCTGTCCTTTGGATCGTCGTTGCGTTTTCTCCGTGTTGGAAGCTCCTGCGATCGACGAGGCTCCATCGGCGAGTGTTGGCTTCTCAGCCATTCGTTGCTGAGTGTCGTCTTGTCATTGGCCTTCTCGTGCTGTGCTAGAATGGGCGCCAGCTGCTGTTCAAAGTCGGGCGGCGACGGTGACGGGCCATTTGCGCCCTGACGTTGAGAGCCTTGTAGCTTTGCCTTCTTTGGGTCGTTGCCGTTTGCCGTCCTCTCTTGGCTCTGGGTGCACCCCCGTTTCCGTTTCTTGTTGTCTGCTCGCGCAGATTTGGGATAGAAGTCTTCAACCGACTGCCGTGTGGTGGGTAGATCGTCTTCCAGAGGCTCGCGCGGCCGTGGGCGTGCGTTCCGAAGGCGTTCGGCTGCGATGATGTCGGCAATCTGCTCGCGGTATTCCTCCTCGTGGATCCATGGCGCGGGCGTCCGTCGCGGGTCCGAGGACGAAGCTCCCAGCTGCGCAAAGGCTTCCTGCGTGCTGATCATCTCCCAGACTTTGCGCTCCTCGGCACTCTTCTTGCCCTTCTTGTTGTAGCGCGCCGCCATTTCCCGCCACAGCGCCGCCATGCTGTACACCAGGCGTTCGTTGAGCTTGTTTGGCGTCTCTGGAAGGTCTTCATGCTGCCAACGTTCGGGAACAAAGTGGCGGTTGCGAATGCTGAAGGCTGCCACGTCCACCTCGACAGGGCAGCTTCGAGCATGCAATCCGGGGGCCGTGGAGATACTTCAGACGCTGTAACCTCGAGCAGGTCGCAGCCATACAGGTTGTAGTCCGTCATGAACTGGGCAAGGTAGGGTATGTGCGACTCCTGTGGCATCAGCTGCGGAATACCACCGATGCGGCCCTTGCGCAGCATCTCGGCGACGCGGCTCATCTGGGATGGGTCGTAGAGATAGACCTTGAGATATGGCCGGAACCCGACGTGGAACCCGTAAAAGGGGATACCACGCACAAACGTAATGGACAACACGGTGGCCCGCCCAACAGCACGGTCGATGCCATTGCGCAGGGCCGAGATGATGCGGTCCGCGTCTTCGAATCGAAAGCTTTCGTATGGAACATAAAGGTACGGAAAGACGCCGTGAATGTGAGCGCAGGCGATCTGGCCGCTGGCCGTGGCGCCATAGATGCGGACTATGGGCACGCGCACCTCCTTGTCGGTCGCTTGATCGGTGTCGTTGCTATTGCCGCCATCCTTGCCGTTGTCCTTGGCTGTGCTGCCGTTGCTTCTCGCGATCGGCGCACGCGATGCAGCAAAATCGGCCTTGGAAGGGACGGCCAAGCAATAGTCGATGCAGTGGATGCGCACCTGGAACATTGTCGCGGCCGACGCATCGTGTGCTGTTCGCTATGGGCAGGCTGTGTTGTGAATTGCCGTGTGCGTATGCTGTTCCATGGCGTCGTGCTGTGTCAAGGTATTGATTGCGATTCAAACAGGAGAACGCGTTTACGCTGTCTGCCAGAAATGTGCCGCGAAAACACAAACAACGCGATCGCCAATTGCCGTTTTAGGTGGCTGCCTTGCAGCGACTTACAGAGACGGGTGGGGAAGGAGCAAGCTACCAGCAGCGACTGGCTACAGCCTACAGGCCAATACGGCATAATACAGGCGGCTCTCCAGTGCGTTCAATGAATCTGCAGCGCGTTCCAGGCACTGAAGCTATCTCGGAAGGCTGGTTTGTCCGCTCCCGTGACGTAACTGTGGAGCCAAGCGCCAAGCGCCTGCCAGATTGGGCAGCTCTCCCAAGCCTCCATTTGCAGCCAAGGCCAGCCAACGGCAGCCACGTTTTTCCGATGGTCGGAGTAGCTGACGCCGCAATTTGCGTGTCGCTTCAAGGCGGCGGAGCTTGACTAGTTCGAGGCAACCGTATTCCATCCGGGCCCATCGTACCTGCCCACCCCAGCCTCCCGCATCTACCTTTAGCGGTCGCGATATCTCTCACCCGCCGCATCGTGCTTTTTTTTTTTCTTTTTTTCTTTTTTGCGAGACACGCATTCTCAACACAGTTTTGGAGGCACGCATTGCAGCTTATCGCTTGCAACTCGACTGATTCTCCCTGGCCGACTCGCAATTCCGCAAACCCCGCAGCGGACGTTCCGCCAACAGCTGTCGTCCCCCGGACCATCCGTGATTGCCCAGGGGCATTTTCGCCCAACATGTCGGCCCAGGCCCATGCAAGGTTCGTGACAGTTCCCGTTCTCTGACGATTGTTCTCGCTCTCGCTTGCTCTCCGGGCCTCGACTGACCTCTTCTTTCTCCTGGCAGGACCGACCGGGATCTCGCTGTCAACATCCAGAAAGCGACCAACCCGGAGGAGACTGCGCCGAAACGCAAGCATGTGCGCAGCTGCATTGTATACACATGGGACCACAAGTCGTCCCTGGCCTTCTGGGCCGGGATCAAGATGTACGTTGCTGCTGGATCCATCTGTTCTTTGCGTGCGTGCGAGCATGTCCGCTAACCTCTCTGTCCCATTGTCCAGCCAGCCGGTCCTCGCCGACGAAGTCCAGACGTTCAAGGCCCTTATCACTGTCCACAAGGTCCTGCAGGAGGGCCATCCGATTGCGCTCAAGGAAGCCATGGCCAACCGCTCATGGATTGAGTCGCTCAGCCGCGGCGCCGACGGCATGCGTGGCTACGGCCCGCTGATCCACGAATACGTGCGGTACCTGCTGGCCAAGCTCGCCTTCCACCACCAGCACCCCAACTTCAACGGCACCTTCGAATACGAGGAGTACATGGCGCTCAAGCTCATCAACGACCCCAACGAGGGATACGAGGTCATCTCCGACCTGATGTCGCTGCAGGACAGAATCGACACCTTCCAGAAGCTCATCTTTGCTCACTTCCGCCAAAATGCCAACGAGTGCCGCATTTCCGCCCTCGTCCCGCTGGTGCAGGAGAGCTACGGTCTGTACAAGTTTGTTACCAGCATGCTCCGCGCTATGCACCAATGTAAGTTACCTGACTTGCACTTTTTGATCCACTCACTCCGTTGGTGACTCCCTTCTCACACTCGTCTTCACAGCCACCGGTGACGACGAAGCCCTTGCGCCCCTTCGCGAACGTTACGATGCCGAGCACTACCGTCTTGTCAAGTTCTACTACGAGTGCGCCAACCTCCGCTACCTCACCTCGCTCATCACCGTCCCGAACCTGCCGGCTGACCCGCCGAACCTGCTCGCCGACGACGCCACGGCGCCCGCCCTCCCTGCGCGCCCCAAGCACGAAATCGAACGCGCCCCCTCCCCGCCGCCGGCCGAGCCCAAGTCCGAGGAGCCCGGCGACATGTCCGAGTTCTGGAAGAGCGAGCTGGAGCGTCAGAACCAAGAGTTTGCCGACCAGCAGCGCGTGCTCGAGGAGCGTGCCCAGCAGCAGGCCCTGGCCCAGCAGCAGGCGGCTCTCCGTGCCCAGCAGGAGTTTGAGGAGCAGCAGAGACAGCTGGCCGAGCAGCAGCGCCGCGAGCAGGAAGCTCTGGCTGCCCAGCAGTCGCAGTGGCAGACGCAGGGCCGCCTGGCCGAGCTGGAGCGCGAAAACTTGAACGCGCGCGCCCAGTACGAGCAGGACCAGCTTCTGCTGCAGCAGTACGACGCCCGTGTCAAGGCGCTGGAGGGCGAGCTCCTCAACCAGCAGGAGAACGCGAACCGCCAGCAGGGTGCCAAGGACGACCAGATCCGCGCCCTCCAAGAACAGGTCAACACGTGGCGGTCCAAGTACGACGCCCTCGCCAAGCTGTACGCGCAGCTGCGCCACGAGCACTTGGATCTGCTGCAAAAGTTCAAGTCGGTGCAGCTCAAGGCGGCGTCGGCCCAGGAGGCTGTGGACCGGCGCGAGAAGCTGGAGCGCGAGCTCAAGACAAAGAACTTGGAGCTGGCCGACATGATCCGCGAGCGCGACCGCGCCTTCCACGACCGCGACCGCCTCAAGGGCTCCAACAAGGACGACGTCGAGCGTCTGCAGCGCGAGCTGCGCTTGGCGCAGGACAAGGCCGACAACCTCGAGCGGTCCAAGGGCAACGAGCTGTCGACCATGGTGTCCAAGTACCACCGGGAGCTGGCCGACCTCGAGGAGGCGCTGCGCCTCAAGAACGTGGCCCTCGAGGAGGCCCGCGGCCAGCTCAGCAACGGCTCGTCGGATCTCGAGCGTTCTCTGCGCGACAAGGAGGACGAGCTTGCCGTCTACAAGGCCGGCATGGATCAAGCCCTCGAGGAGCTCGAGGTGCTCAAGGAGGGACAGGTGCGTACCAACCTGCCTGGTGTGGATTATTTTTGTGTGCTATGTAAACTGACTGCCTCTTCATCTTGAACCCGCTTTAGTCCGCCGACCACGAAATCGACACCCTGCTTGTTGGCAAGCTCGACGACCTGATCGATGCGGTCCTCGATGCCGCCGCGACCCGTGTCGACGACTCTCTCTACGAGCTCGACTCCACCCTCCATGCCGGCAACCCGTCTGCCCTTCCGCCCTACCTCATGTCCCAGGTCGAAAAGGCCTCGTCGGCCGCCATGGAGTGCGCCACCGCGTTCAACAACTACATTGCCGACGGCCCCAACACGCCGCCCGCGGCCCTGGCTGACCTGCCCAAGAACATTTCGACCTTGGCTAGCTCCGTGGCCGACCTTGTGCCCAGCGTCAAGGGCATTGCCCGCCGCACGACCGACGACGACAAGCTCATCAACGCTGCGCGCATCGCCGCCCAGGCCACGGCCCGCTTCTTCCGCAACCTGCAGAGCTGGCGCCTGGACGGCCTGGACGCGATCCAGAAGACGGACGTCGTCATCAACGGCAACAACGACGTGCAGCTGACCCTGCAGGCCCTGAACAAGCTGGTGGACGTGCTGCCGCGTGGTTTCACGCTCGGCAAGGGCGGCGACCCGGGCGAGATTGTGGAGAAGGAGCTGGCCAAGGCCGCCGATGCTGTCAAGGCAGCGGCTGCGCGCCTGGCGGCGCTGCGCAACAAGCCGCGCGATCCCTTTGCGGCGTACAAGGTCGAAGTGCACGAGGCCATTCTGGCGGCGGCGGGCGCTGTGACGTCGGCCGTGGCCGAGCTCGTCCGCGCCGCGGCGGCCGCACAGGCCGACATTGTGCAGGCCGGTCGCGGGGGCCAGTCGCGCACCGCCTTCTACAAGAAGAACAACCGCTGGACCGAGGGCTTGATCTCGGCGGCCAAGGCCGTGGCAGCCTCAACCAACACGCTCATCGAAACGGCCGACGGCGTGCTGTCGAACCGCAACAGCCCCGAGCAGCTGATTGTGGCGTCCAACGACGTTGCCGCCAGCACGGCGCAGCTCGTGGCGGCCAGTCGCGTGCGCGCCGTCGGCGGCCTGGCGAGCCGGACCCAGGAGGCGCTCGAGGTGGCGAGCAAGGCGGTGGGCGCGGCGTGTCGCTCGCTGGTGCGGCAGGTGCAGTCGCTGCTGCGGCCCGAGTCGGACGAGGTGGTGGACTACTCGAAGCTGGGCTCGCGGGAGTTCAAGGTGCGGGAGATGGAGCAGCAGGTCGAGATTCTGCAGCTGGAGAATGCGCTGTCGTCGGCGCGGCGGCGGCTGGGCGAGATGCGCAAGATCTCGTACCAGGAGGAGTAGGAGTCGGGCCAGGTGGGGCCCTTTCCTCGTATCCGTTTCTCTCGCGTGCCAAGATGTTGTCTTTCGTCATGCCTGTTTCTTGTCCTTTCGTACTCCTTTTGTGACTTGACGTTGGTTTACTTGTGGACTTCACCTTTGGCATTTTTGCTTCCGCCCTGCGTCTGTTCTTCCCTCTTTTTTTCCCCCCACGCTGCAGCTTCTCTCATTTTGTTTGTTGCCTTCCACTTCAATGTCGTTTCACCCTCTTTGTCACCCAATCCTTTACCTTTATTGTGTTCTAGTTTGTATATAGCAAGATCGAAACGAAAAAAAGACGGGCGGTTTATTGATGCTGACACAACACTTTTCAGTTCACTGCTTTCCCCGCGTAGACGAAGACGGTCACCACGACGCTTCACAGGACTGGATGTGGGGATAGATGCATGTTGTGTGTGGATGCCTATGGGCGAGTTTCGGGGCACATGGTGTCTCTGACACAGGCACGGGCACAAGCACGACCAAGCTCGTCGCCCACCGAAGCACCGCGTCACTGTTGAAACAGCCAGTCACTGGTCCTCAACGACGAGGTCAACAATGAGATCAAGGTTCGTGATTCACTGCTCTCTACGACGTACAGCCGGACCGAGTGGTCCGTGATTCATGTGGCCCCGCCTCAGTGACACCTCGTCTATGAGCAAACGAAGGTCGAGGATCGGCAGAGAAGGATCGATGCCGACATCGAACCACATTCTTTTGTTCAGACCACCTCGTCACCCGGCCTCGACACAACGACGGCAGAGGCAGAGGCGAAGCTTGCGTCACTGCCCGCCAAGAGCAGAGCTCGACAAGCGCAAAGTGGAGCCGACCCTGCCGGCACTGGTCGAGGACCTCGCGCTCTGGGAGCTCTTGGAGCGTCCAAAACGTCATGCGTGGAGACCGGCGAGCAAGAGAGAGGAACGAGGAGGACGAAGCAGGGCTCGAGAGACTGGAGAAAAAGGCAGGCGGCTGGGAAGAGCTCGAGGAAGTGGAGCCTCTGGCGAGCTTCAAATGGGTCGAGGGGGTTCCATGCGCAAGTAAAAAAAAGGTACATGGAGGTCAGGTACCAGATGTATCTGCAGGAAGTGGAGCTGTTTGGAGCTTTTTCGCCTCCTTGAGCTTCCTCGAAGCGAGTGACGAGGTAACACAAGTGCACTTTCCTCGATTCCCCCCACTTTTCCCCCTCGCTCTTTCCTTTCTCTGCCGCTCTTTCCCCAGCCACCTGAATAAACGGGTCGTCCAGGTGACCTTTGGGAGCTTCTCGTGAGATACAGAGAGGGAAGGAGCGAAGGGCCGGAATTTTTGGTCGGGGACGAGGGAAGGAGGGTGGGCAGGAGACCTTACCGTCCGTCACCCGGGAGACCGAGTCACTCGGATGTAGACGAGGGAAGGAGCACAGTGCGGCTTGCACTTTCCTCGAGCAGAGGCCAGTGGCCAGTGGCCAGAGACCAGAGGAGATGCAGACTTTGGGGACATGAAAAACGAGGAGATGTCAGAGACCACAGGGCTGGCCGTACAACGGTCGTTGACCATATTGGCGTCTCGTCTCACAGGCGCGCCCAGAATCTGCATGATCCACTGTAACCCCAGATCTTCGGCGGGCTTTTGTGGAGTGCATTAGCGCACATGCCCCTGTCGCTTGTGCTGCAACGACAATCTGTTGTCAGATGGGAACGAGATCTGGTGGATGCGTGCTTTTTCTGTGGTCAGTGAGGCCAATCCGCTGGCGTTGTGTTTGATTTCGTCGATACGCAATTGTTTTGAAGAAGTCCTTCTAGAACGCCCAGCGAAAAGAAAAAGTAAAACGGTTGGTCCAGCTAAGCCTGCATTCCAGAGTAAAACTGTTTCAGTGTTCCCAGGTACCCGGGTCTTGGAAGGATTCATGGTGCACCAGGGAAATGGAAAAAGTACTGGGGGCGATTTATGCTCAATGCCGGTGCCACGTCGCAACAGACCAAACCAAAATAGGGGAAATAAACAAAAGTGAGTTGTTTTCTTGTTCTCATTCTTATTTTTGGGCGTTTGTGGTTTTTGCCAAATGTTCGAGAATTAAAGAAAGCCACTTGAGTGACATTCATATTGTGTGGATCAAGAGATAAAAATGAAAAGGATTAGAAGAAAAGGAAATGAAAATGAAAGAGTGTAAAGCTTCCGTCCATGAGACCTTAAAAGGCGACCGTTGTCCCATCTAATGTGAAAACTACCGAAATAACAAGTCCATGATCCCATGTAACCGGTGTCCTTATGCAATGTCCCTCGAGATGCTGCCCTGTGTAAGTATTGAACCAGACAGGAGAATAGAAAAGATGGAATAAACGAAAAGCAACAGGACTAAATCATAGAGTAACAATCTGGAGATGTGACAAAACAAAACAAAAGAAAATCAGTACGAAGATGTTGACAATCTGGGATGCAGATCATATGCATAGCAAAAAATCAGTGTAACAAAGCACGAAAAAAATCAAAGCCACTGGAAATTCTCCATGGAGTCGAGAACGGCTGAGCTTGTTAGTGCCAGAACTGTCAAAAGAAAAAGAAAACAAAAATTAAAAAAAAGGCCAGGGACTGAACATACCATGCGTCGAGCTAAGGTCCTCACAGAAGCTCATGATACGCTGGACCTCGTCAGGGTCGGTAAAGTCCATGGGAATGCCGGGCGCCGTGGACGTGTTGAGACAGTCGTCAACGGCGATGAATTCGTCATCGTGCGACTGCAGACCGCCATGGCCACGCAATGAGTGGTGCGGAGGACCTTGCTGGTGAGCGGGTGGAGGAGCAAAGGTGTATCCCATGTACGCCGTGCTGCTGTTGTCGTAGGCAGGCGTGGGTAGGCCGTGGGGCGGGATGGGGTGCATTGCCTGCATGGCCTGCGTCATGGCAACCGGCATGGGAATGGCGGGCATCATGGGGATACCGTTGGCAACGCCTGACATACCGGGCAGCCCCTGCATTCCGTGCATGGCATCCATGGCCTGCATGTCCTGCATGTCCTGTATGTCCTGGAGAGCGTACATGGCATGCAAAGATTGCATGCTCTGGTAGGAGCGGACGTGCTGCTGCTGGTGCTGGCTGGGCTGGGTATACTGCATGGCCGGCTGTGTGGAGCTGAACGGCTGCATCACAGGCTCCAGAGGTACTGTCGGCATGGCTTGTGTGGTGGCAACGGCGGTGGGAATGGCTGGCAGCGGACGCATAGGAGGCGTTGAGGGAGCCTGGTGAAGAGGGACAGGTGACCATTGTTCAGCCTCTGCTGTAATCGGCGTGTCGTCTTCACCGGTGGCGACTTGCATACTGATGGCCAGGCTGACACGGTAGTCGTCTTCAGACGAGGCGGGTGGACGCTCATGCGGGAACGGCTCGGGCGTCTCCATGTCCTTGCTGTATCGGTTGCCACCATTCACAAAGCGGGCGTCCTCCCCGTCGTCCTGATGGCTGCTGCACACCTTTTTGCAGGGCTGCACGTATCGACATCATCCACCCTGTTCTTCTCCTTGGCCTTTCCCTTGCCCTTGGCCTTGGACTTGGTCTCGGGCTCGGACGATGGTTCTCCTTCTTCCTGATTGGAAGGTGGACTGCCATCACCAGTCTGTGTTTCACCATCCATGTCGCTGCTCTCACGACTGCGCTTGCCAAGGCTTCCAGACGACTTGTGTCGTGAAGTGGCAGAGGAATAGACAGCTGCTGCTGCAGTCGATGATGCCGCCGCCGCCGAAGTGACGCACGATGTGGAAAGACGTGACATACGGTCCATGTAGTTGGCCGCCTCGTTGCCGCCGCCCATTGTACCGAGATGTGTCGAAAGGGTGTCGTTAAAGTGGGCGATGCAGCTATTGTCCGTGCTGTGGATGGCGTGAATGTCGTGCGGGCCGGTGCTGCTGACTGTCAGGATGTGGCCGCGCCAGAAAGATGGCCACCTGTAATGCCACCATGGCTGGGCCCGGTATGGGAGATGCGCTCCAGCTCACGATCGAGCCATTCTCTGCCATCTTCAATGCCTCTCGGGTTTCTGTTGCCGTTTGCAACACCGCTGTGCTCTGAATTGACAACCGTTTCGCCGTCGGACGAGAAAGTTTGGCTTGGGCGCCGTGAAGTGTTGCTCACAGCGTCGACGGTGCCTTCGACACTGTATCCTCCGGTAGAAGTTCTGTGATCGGTGTTGGACAAAGCAGATTCTTCCATCTCTTGGTCCAGATCATCTACCATGTGGCTGACTTCTTGAGTATCCAATTCTGATGGAACGTTTCTTGAAGCGCTGGTCTTGTCTTCAGCGTGACTACAGCTGCATATGTATTCATTTTCATTGTCCGACTTTGCGCGAGACTGGTGAGTTTCACTAGAAACGTGAACACTGCATACAATGCCACTTTCTGTGCCGGACTCCGCACATTCTGGTTCGGTAGCGGACGTTTTGAATGCTAGGCGCTTTTTGACTTGGTGCTCAGGGGGTGTGGGATCATCTTCTGCGCGGCTGGATGCTGTTTCTGTTTCTGTTTATGTTAGTGAATTATTATCAGTTGTCGGTTCAGAGCAGCTACTATTGCTCTTGTTTTTACAACTCTCCATCTAAGATTCGAACGGTCGAAATGAGCTCACCATACAAATCTGCCATATCCTTGTTCCGTCCAGGGAATGGCAGTTGTGGAATAGCCTTCAATTCGTTGGGTCGCTTTTGGTATACGCAAGTTTCTTTGTCGTCAAGGGCTGCCAAGGCAATATATTGAGATGTATCTTCTTGAAGAGACACCATGGGAGCTGCTTCATCTCCGTCGAGACTCGGTGGGAGAGAACATTCATGAGGAGCGAGTCGTGGACATGTCTTCTGTGGAGTCATGTTCCAAAAGGTGTAAATGTGAATGTCTTGAAGTGGTTTTGGCCTCCTATCTCGAAAAATTAATTTGTTAGTCAAGGCCATCCAGCCATCACCCTCCAGAGAAATTGAGAAACCTTTTCTTGAAGATGTAATGCAGTCTTTTCTTTTCTCTATCAGACTATAGAGTTTCGAACGTAAGAGTTGGAGAAAGACAAGAGGTAAAAAACAACTATTTCTAGGGTGGTAGGGCCTTGTCCCTTTTACTACATTTAAGGGCTACGTTATTCCACTCTCGACTATTCCATGCTCGTCTCTGGCATAGTAGAAGTTGAAAGACTCTCTGGGAGATATCCCTTGGTTCAGTAGACCCGGAACTGCCCCTGCCTACTACACACAACGACAGTATGGAGCGTTCGTGTCTCTCAGGACAACAAAGCTAGAGTTGTAGACCAGGCTCTATTTCTGCGACAGTAGAAGCTCGATCTATCATCATAATATCATGTGCTTGTTCGTAGAGGTTGTTGTGGTCTTAGCACAGTGCGTTTATTACTCCCTCAGACTTGTTTCTTTTTAAGATACGTTGGTACGACTTCTTGTCGCAAGTATTGGCTCTAAATATTTTTGACCAGTCTGCGATTGGGTTGACCATGTCAATCGGGGAGGAGGTACCTGCTTGCTGGGCTTTGAATGTAGTTGCCCAAATCGGTAAATTATGGGGTTCGCGAAATAATTATTTATCCTTCCTCAATAGAGTACCTGCCCCTCCATAAATAATGTACCTACAAGCAAGTACTCCAGCTCCCCTCTCCACAGAAAACAAAGAAACAAACCTGCAGACGTGTGTCTTTAAAATCCCCTGCTTGTTCTTCTCTCGCCAGCTTTCTCCTCTCATCTTCACTTTCCCTTTTCTCTTTTCTTTTTGAACACAAGCCTTCCCCCCTACACATTTATACCTCCCTTTTCTTCTCATACATTCTTTAATCGTTGCTTGTCTACGCCGGCCAACACTCTGCTACACAACCAGCTTCATTTCAACCTAAACCAGCAATCACTCGACATGGATGTTGCACAGATGATGCCGCTGATGTTCAGCATCAACATGAACGGCTCGGTCATCCAGACCATCATTGACCCGGCTATTCTTGCTCAGTTCTGGGCCAGCCTTGCTATCCAGGTTATGCCCGGCAATGATCTTATCGGCATCCCAGGCCCGACGTTCCGCATCCTCGATGATGGTGGAAAGCACTACATTGCTCACAACTTCGCTAGGTAAGCTTTCTCGGTCTTTTTGTACAATCCAGATTTTGACGTTTCTCTGATGCATTATAATTTAGCGCCGTCGGCGAGGCAATGGTGAAGTATGTCATTGATGGTAGTGGCACCCATTCTGATCGCTACTTCCTCGGCCGCGCTGCCTTCTTCCGCCCCGAAAACATTGTGTCCTGCGTTGGTGACCTGGACGTTTGGGTCCCCCCTGGTTTCGCCATTCAGGACTCTGCCCTTGTTCCGAGCCCTTCTGTTCCCATCTCTGCATCCACCGTTCGTCGCAACGCTCGCGGTGGTGCGGTCAAGGTGCCCCGTCCTCCCAATGCATACATCCTGTACCGCAAGGATCACCACAAGGCAGTCAAGGAGTCCAATCCGAAGCTGTCAAACAACGATATTTGTAGGTTGCACTTTCTCTATCAGCTTTGTTTACGTCGTGGCAGCTCGGCATGTCACTAACATCTCATAGCAATCATTCTTGGCCGCCAGTGGAACGAAGAGTCTGACGAGATCCGCGTTCACTACCACAAGATGGCCGTCGACATCAAGCGCCAGGTTGAGGCACTTCACCCTACCTACAAGTACAACCCCCGCAAGTCTTCAGAGATCCGCCGTCGTGCCAAGGGAAACAATGGTGTCTACAACGTTGAGAATGTGGCGACAGAGAATGGTCAGAATGCCGACGCTTCGATTGCCATGGCTTCTCTGCCTACTCCTCCCATGGATTATGAGACCGCCTCTTTCGGCTCTCTCGCATCACCTCCCAGCGAGTTGTAATGAGAAGACCCTCACTCTGTAAGTCGCATCTGTTTTTTTCCATTGTAAACTTCTTGCTTGGCTCATCGCTGACTTTTTTCCTTTCTTTCCTTTTCGCTCTGTCGCCCTTTAGCTGATTGGCAAGACATCGCACTTCACACAAGATCGTATCTCTCAAAGTGCCTTGTTCGAGTGAGCAGATGATGTTGCTGCTCCCCTTGACTGTTGGTCTCTACGCTTTTCTTTTTGACAGGACTTGTGTTTTTTTTCTTTTCCTTGGGCAATCGCTTGTGGCGCACCCCTTGGCTGGCCGGATCCTGGAGACCTGCAGCTTTACATTTGCACTTTTTTTAATTTGTCTATTTTCCCTTTCCCATGCCTTTTGCATTTTCCGCAGCACTGTGCATGTCCATCATTTTTCTTTTGTCATTTGTCTCTTTGCAACTGTCTGTTTCTCAAATCTACTTTTCACTTTTCTGCTGAGGGACATGGGTGGAGGAACAGCACAGCACACACACCGGGTTGATGATACCACGCATGGAACAAAGCTGCGTTTATGGAACGGAATGGTTTTATGATATGGGTGGGAGATATGGAATAACGGAACATGGGTCATGGATCATGGATCATGGATCATTAGATGCAATGGACTTTCCAATATGGGAATTTTCAAATAGCACCGCAAAAAATCTCAGACATCTGAGCACTAGATAACTTAACCTACTTTACAAAAATTGCCTGCTCCTGCTTTTGTGACATTTACTGCTTTACTCGTCTGCATCGTGACATCTGACCTGCACCACTTGCTGCCCGTCTCCCTTTGTATTCTTTGAAGCGGACTAGCGATGTCTGGCTTTGTTGGTGATGTGCTTTGTGTCTCTGCGTCTCTGCGCCTCTTCCTTCCTCTTCCTCCCCTTTGTCTCTCTTTCTCGCTTTCTCGCTTTACAACGTGCCCACGCTGGAGACGGAGGGAACTTTTGAGGAGCACTCCAAAACCCCCCTCCACAACGTCCAGCTACTGCACGCTACTGCACGCCAGTCCTTTAGCGCTCCACTGTTAGGCGGGCGATTGGCGCCGGAGCTCGTCTTTAGCGCTGTCTTTGGGAGACCTTTTTGGTGTCGGAGCTAGGCCCTTGCGGGCTCCAACAGACGCGAGCCCAGGGCGGGCCCTGCAGGACAGCCTACAGGGCAGCGAGGGCCAGACAGAGCAGACAGAGCAGACAGAGCAGACAGAGCAGAGCAGACAGGAAAGAGCAGCGTTTGCAGCGTTTGCAGCGTTCTCCTTGTCCCCTTTCTCTTCCCTTCCACCTCTGTTTGCCCCCAGCCACTTTCTTTTTGCTCTCTCCTCCTCTCCTCCTCTGTCCTCCCACCTTCACCTTGCCCTTTTGGGGGAACGAGGCCTTTCACCTTGGGACTCATTGAGAACCCCACTCCCTTCCCAGCTCGCCTGCCCACCTGCCCACTCTTTGTGTCACCAGCGCTACTGAGCTTTGGGAGGCCAGAACATTCCCCCGCTGAGTTTCGAGTCGTGTTCACCCACTTCACTCTCCCCAGCCACCCTGTCTCTTTCTTTCGAAATGTTCGCCTTTTGCTCTCTGTTGCCGTTTTGCGCAGGTCGTAACCACTCGGATCGTTTCTTCTTTCTCTTGGGAGTTCTGTCCTGTCTCCATTTGCCACTATTCGTTCGTTCTAACCCCTCTTTCTTCGCGTCCAGTCTGGCCTTGTCGTTGTGCGCAAGTACATGTACGTACAGCTCATCTGGTTGTCACTGTCAATGTTCAAGCCTCCTTTCTTTGGCAAGGTGCCCTTGCCCCATCTCCCATCTTCCATTGGCCATTTGCCCCCAGCACGCATCCCCTCTTCGCCTATATGTGGTCTTTTTGTGCCTGTTCTGTCCTTTGTAGCTCACCTTCCCGTGTTTCCAGCCAGAGGCCAGTTGGTGTTATTTTTCTGTTTGCCACTGCTTTCCGTGTCGAGCAGGTCGCTCCTTCCCTTTATTTCCCCAAGTTGCCTTTGTCTGTCCAGTGCCTCTCTTCTAGGAGAAGGAAAGAGCGAAGGAGCGTTTTCTGTATCGGAGCAGTTCATGCGCTCCTGCCGTGGCGAGTACTGTCATTTGCAATTTCCCTCTTTTCGATTATGCATATTTTTTCTTGCCGAAAATGGCTGTTCAGTTTCAGCTTCAGCTTTTGGTGGAGATTCAGCTATTGGCGGGAATTCACAGACGTCGGTCGTCGTATGTGATTTATATTTTGCGACACCGTGACAGTTGACAGGTAAAACAGACGTGCTGGACACACGAATAGAAAGAGTACAGAAAGAGTGCAGAAAGAGTGCAGAAAGAGTACAGAAAGACGGGAAAATGAAGGACAGCCCCTCGCACGGGTCACCTCCTTTGTCTCACTTGTCACTGAATGTTCCGACGACCACATTTTGCCGTCGACTGCAGAAGTCCCCTTTCTTTATTTGGTACGACATTCATGCTGTGCGAGGCCAGGGAGAAGAGCGAAGCGAAGAAGAAACGAGGGAACGAGGCACAAAGAGACACAACAGCGCACGTGAGGAGAACAGGTCAAAAAATAAAAAAAAAGTGAGCACGAAGGTTGCTTCAGGATTGCCCTCCCCCAAGGATGGCCCGTTTTTCCCGTTGAGTGGACGAACCACGTCCAGACGATGCGCACAAGGATCAAGAAAAACCCACCAGAATGGACAGAGATTGGCAAAGTGTAGTCTTTGCAATCTCGGTACGGCGTACTGTGCCTCGTTCATGTACAAAGTAGAGATTGCGACAAAAGACGACGAGCCAAATGGAAGAGGGAGGGGGAAGGAGGAATGCCGGGCTCTCCCTGGCCACCGACTGTTGTTCTTCTGGGCTGTTTTCTGGGCTATTGGGCGGTGTGCTCGTAAACCTCTCCATTCGAAATGGGCCCTTCTATCATGGATGGCCCTGGCCACGTGCTCTTAGCTCTAGCATTTTGCACTTCTTGTCTCTTGTGACTTGTCTCTTGCCTCCCCTGTCCGTGTCTCGCTTCTATTCGGATCTGGGCCTCGTCTGCTTGGGAGCTCCGGGGCGGTGACTTTCACTTCAAGCAAGCGCCGGAGATCTCCAAGAGTACCATCGTAAACTGGAGTGGGACGAAAGAAGAGAGATGGCTAGCAAAGCCCGGAGTTTAGTTGGCAATCCTATTTGTATTGATACTACTGCAGGCAAACAAGCACAGTGCACGAACAACAATTTGTGAGACGGGCAGTTTCCTCTTTGGGAAACGGAACTCGAAAAGAAAGGAAAAAAAAAACATTGAAGTGATCCAGATCCGGGGCTCGGAGTGACAAGGGCGATGTCGGCAACGAATGCTCAAGGGCCCGGGCGAAAAGATGAGAGGATGTTAGTCAATGCCAGAGAGAGAGAGAGAGAGAGAGAGAGGCGAACTTTGCTGTTGGCGTCTACGGAGTAGAAGAGGGGAGGCGGACAATTTGGGGCGGATGTTGGCCCTCGAAGCTTGTGAGGGACATTGGCCTCGATACGACCGCAGACGAAGAGCACGGTACCGCGTGATGGGCCTGTCACCAACGGCCCTTGGACGAGAGGATTTCCGTTCAAGGGATGCCAGCTCGGCCGGTTGGGCCGTCGATGTCCGGTCGATTTTTTCCCTTGTCGTCCTGTCGTCCTGTCGTCCTGTCGTCCTGTCGTCCTGTCATCCTGTCGTCCTGTCGTCTGTCTGTTGGGTCTTGACAAGGCCAGTCCATTTTAGGCCCAACGGCCAGTCGCCTCCTGTCGCCGGAGCTGTCTCTTTGTCTCTCCAAGGGCGTGTCGTGTTCGTGGCCGGAAAGGGAAAGGAGGGTTTTCAAATAGGGTTTGCCTTCTAGCCGTCCTTAGTGGGCGATCGATCGCCTGGTTTGCTTCTGCTAAAATAGCGTCGTTGCAGGGATTGTTGGGGCTTGTTGTGTGGAGCAGGGATGGGTGAGCGGGGATCCTGCGAGAAGGATAAGGGGTCCACCGGGCCAAACGCAGGACAGAGAAAAGCTGAAAGGGAAGCAGGCCATGGAGGTTCAAGAAACGGAAACACAAGACTTCTGAGTAAGGAAAACGGAAGAGAAATACGAATAGAGGGAATGGCTCACACAATCTGTCTTGAGAAACTGCAAACAGCAGGCATCTCGACCTGCAGCTGCAGGGAGTTTCAAGGCTTTCACGATACGACGCTGCAGAAGGCGACTGTGCTGATAAGGTGAATGTTGAAAGATCCACACACAAAAAGCGGGGGCACTCACAGGAAGAAAAGTAAAGAAGAAAAGAAAGAAGCGTGTGAGGGGTGACAGCGACCAGGGGTGGGGGGCAAGCAAGCATCAACGTCAAAGGAGGATGGCAGCTGGACCAGGCTCAGCCCTGAGCGGGGCCTGAAACCGTTGGCCTGGGCGTCTTTCTTGACAGGAGAGAGACGGTTGGGGGAAGATGAGAGAGAGGCAAAAGGACATTGCCACCATGGAGAGACTGAAGACGAAGGGCGGGGATGGATGGCAGCTTCACATGCGCCCGTTGACGGATAGGTGATGGTACGATGAGCCGGTGATGCTCTTGTTGGTGAGGCATGTAAAGGACAAAGCAAGGCCATTGTCAGCAGAGGGAGAGAAAGCAATGGAAACAACAGACAAAAGGGAGACAGGAGGGAAGACAGGAGGGAAGACAGGAGGGACGATAGCCGACTGTGCAATGCCCCAAGTCCCGATCAAATATCGAGTGGAAAGAGGACCCTCGTTCTGGAACTTGCCGTCCTTCTGTTCATACAAAGTACGTTTTGTGATATCTCTCTGATGATATATGACGTCGAACTGATCGAAAAAAGGGAGAGCGACAGGTCGACGCGATACGTCTGTTGTCGATGTTGCTGTTCTGGCCGGCGTCTGTTGTGATCGCCTCTTTTCGTGCTTCAGCTGGCCAAAACGAGAAGAGGCACTTACGCATACATAGTATGTACGACGTACCTTCACAGGCATCCCCTGTCGGAGACTGCTTCCTCATCCGGCGAGGGAGAGGGACGACGGGAGCTATTTTGGGGCCGGAGCTTGGGGGCCTCTCGGGGCCTCGGGGGCCAGGAGTCTGTACAGTGCCCGAACACAGAGCTGCGGGTGGGAGGACGGCCACTGTGGTACACTGTGGTAAATCCGGCCGGAGCTATCACAGCCATCGTGATTGGCCCAGAATGCGACTCCAACAGTTGAGCCAGCTGGGAGCTTTGCAGAACACTTCGCCAACCAGGGATCGGCACTGCCTCGGCCGCTAGAGAAGGCTTGGTATTTTTGTTGTGCTTGTAGGACCGTGGAAAGCGTTGAAGAAATCAAACGGTCTTGATGCGATTCTTGTTTATTGGGTTCCTGGGTTCATGTGTGTTGAAGACACCGGGCGAGACAATCAGAGAGTCAGAGACTCTCTTGCCTGTTGCTTGAAGAGCTGCCGGTCTGGAACGCCGGGATATGAATTAGACGCCCGAGGAGCGGGAGAGAACTCCTGCCAGACAGTCACGTTGGACCAGATCGGAGAACGGAAGAGGCAGATGCAAGCAGCAAGCCAGTCAACAAGGAGAGAGTTGTGGGATGCAATAGTGCACCAAAGCAGAGGTTGAACTTGAACGTTGCATGTATTACTGTGGCTAACTGTCCTGTTGTGTTGCGAGAGTATTTGAAAAAAAAAAGGTGAGAGAAAATCAAACAAGAGCAAAGATCAACAAGTTATCGAAAACCACGACAATGATTGAACAGAAACATGCAAACGAGACAGCAAGAATCCAGAAACAAAAAGGAAAGAAGACAGAAGACATGTAGATCCTCCAAGCAAACAAGCGAGACGCACAAGTAGTCAGGAAATGAAACAGAGATGAGCAAGTTGGGAGAGGGGAGAGGGGAAAGGAAAGCAAAATCAAAACTGCACTGCAACGAGACACAACAAAACAGGAAAAAAAATGAAATGAGCAGAGAAAAGAAATAAATGAGTTGGGGCCAGAAAACGTCATCAAGCATTCCCATCTCTCTCTGCGTCCTCGCGGGCATGAACGCGCTCATCCGCCTGCCGTTCCGGCTCCACATCGCCGCACCGGTCACACCATTGGGGGCCGCCCATCAACCGGGGGACTCGGAGGAGAACAACGTGGCGGCGGCGGCACGTGCACATCCATGCCCATTGCCAGGGAGGAGGCCTCGACGGGGTCGAACGAAACGGGGCGGCACCGATGCGGTCTTGGTCGGATGCCCCTGCGCCGCCAAATGACCCGCCAGGTGGCCCGCCAGGTGGCCCGCCAGCCGACAGTGGTCAAGGTATGCCTCGTGTGTGGCCAGCTGCAGCAGAGACACCCACAACATGGGAGGCATGCGGAGGAGCGTGGCCTGGCCCGGGGTGAGGGGAGGGTGAAACGTGGGCAGTTGGGTGCTGACGTTGGCTGGGGTGGCAGAGGCAGAGGCAGAGGCTGCGACAGCGACAGCGACAGAGGAAGAGACTGCGACAGCGACAGCTTCGGGAGCAGCAGCGTTGGTCGACTCCGGCTGTGCGGCTGGCTCGGTCGTTTCCAGCACCGTGCCTGCAACCGACACGATGTGTGTTGCGTGCGCAACATCATCGCTGCCGCCAACCACCTCTGCCGCCGCCTGATGCGAGAAGGGCTCCGTGCGTGAGCGCACAGTGACAGCAGTGGCAGGGGCAGCAGTGGCATCACCGCTCTCGGGATCCATGAGCAATGCGCTTGTGGGGTGGGAAATCCACTCGTCCGCGACAACTGGCTTCCGCAGCGGTAGCGCGACGATCGGCGTCATGACCAAGGATGCCTTGTCGGCCAGTCGGCGTCCCGCGCGCGATCGTGCGCCGGGGATGGACAGGAGATGGTGACGCGTCGCGGGAAACAAGGTGAAGGAGGCCGTAGGTCTGAGGACGTCTGAGCGACTGGCAGACAACGTCCCATTGGACGAGGTAGACGCAGGCCGGCCAGCTCCATCTCCATCTGTCGCCGCTGGTGAGTGTGAAGGCATGTTGGCGGAAGTCATGCTGGCGGAAGTCATGTTGGTTGAGGCCATGATGGATGGCCACGAGCTCAGAGTCGCCGCTGTGGTTGCCCCACCTGCATCCGACGGCGGCATGGACGATGCAGCAGATGTCGGCGGCGTCGACGTTGCGGACGCTGCCGAGGACGTTGATCCTCCCGGTGAGGAAGTCTCTTGGGATGGCGGCGCGCCTTCGTGGTAGGCATTGTCGTCGTTCGGCTGCCCTTGCTGCGCTGGGCCTTGGTCAACAACTGGGCCGAGTGGAGCCGGCAGGGCTTCACAGCTCCCGACGGGAGCTGGCCGAGCAGCACGCGCTGGTCGCAAGGCCCGGTGGCCGCGCCGTGGCTGCAGAATGCGCGGATGGCCGCTTGTTCTTCTGTGCGAGCGGCCCGGGCGGCCCGAAAGGTCGTATGGCGCGTACGGTGTGTACATTGTTGTGCGGTGGGCGGATGCAGCCGTTAGTTGCCGACGAATGACCAGTGAGGAGGCCGACGGCGGCAGTGATGGCGGCAGTAACGTAGGCTGAGACTGTTCAAGTCGTGACTGCTTTTGTGACTGCTCTTGCTGGGTGCCGCTGGCGTTTGACGGTTCAACTCCAGGAGTCGGTGCATCATGGACTGGCTGCAGCAGAGGTAGGACTGCCGGTACTTCTCGTGGTGTCGACTGGGACGGCTGGTACGTGTAGTGCTGGTACTGGTAGTAAAATGCATCCTGGTTGCTCTGGTTGCTCTGGCAGCTCTGGTTGCTTTGGCTTTGGTCTGCCATTGGGACGTAGCCGCCGCAGTATGGTTTGCTGCCGTAGGCAATGACTGGCTGGCTGGGTTGCGCCTTGTAGGCTGAGGTGGATGGCACGAAGGGAGCTGCCAGGGGCGAAGGCGTGAATGAAGACGAGGACGGCGAAGGCCGAGCGAGAGGCGGCCGACGCGGAGGATGCGGGAAGTTGTGCGGCAGGGCGGGGAGAGGGAGATTGTCGGGCGGCGGCGGCACAACCGGTGAACGCAACGGAGGTGCAGAGCGAACTAGACTACTCTGTGTTCCCGAGACGCGATGGTGATGGTTATGACGGGTGTTGCCATCGCCTTGCAGGTCGACGTTCCCGAGCGCCAAATCGATAGTGGCTGGTTTCGGAACCCCGACGTGATGTGCCACTTGACGTGGTGTCTGGCCGGTCGGAACATGGGGTGGTTGTTGCAGTGTCTTGTGCCGACGTTGTTCCGTTTCCAGCACTGCACGTAGAGCCAAGAACGACTCGTAGAGGCAGACGGATGCGGATGGTTCTTGTGCAGATTCTATCTGCACATCGCGGTCCTTCGGCTTTTGTTCTTCCTCCTTGGCCTGCCGGGCCTGCTCTTCCTCCTTCATTTGTGCCAAGTGCTTCAACTGGGTCTCTCGGCGCTGGCTGACAAGAAACGGTTGCTGGCGCTGAATTTCGGCCTCGTGTTGTTTCACACTGCTCGTTTGGTGGTCGACCGTCACCTCAGTTTGCCGCTCCTCGCTCTCTCGAGTCTCCGGCTCCTGCGTCTCTTTCGATGCCTCTTGGCTCAGTGCAGCCGCAGCTGTTGGCTTGTCGGCCACAGGTGCCTGACTTGGCGCCAAGGGGAGAAGCGATGAGCACGGATTCACTAGCTCGGCCGGGTCGATGCCCACCGACTCCGTTGTTGACAGCACCATATTGGCCGACCAATAGGCTGGTGCCTCGTGGCCAGCAAATGGAGGTTGCGTTGTACCTGTGTACGTGGCGGCGGCCGTGGATTGCACTGGCACTGGTGATCTGTCCAACGACTGTCTTGCCCGTGCTTCCGCCTCGCCTGCGTGGTAGTATCGTGAATGCTGTGGATGGTGGGGGTGGAGCTGGCCGGGAACATGATGTGGATGCGAACTCAGTTGCTGCTGCTGTCGAGGCGAGGCCGCGGGTGACGAGGGCGAAGGAACCGGAACGGGTCCCGGACTGCTCTGTGGCTGTGCGGCATAGAATGGCGACTGCTGCATCTCGTGAGCACGGGCCGAGGCCGAAGCAAAGGCCGGCGTGGCAAAGTAGGCATGGCCGCCTTCCGTGTCGTTCTGGAAGCCCATGAATGTGTTGCGGCCGCCAGTGACGTGGAGGACGGACTGGGAGGGCGACAAGAGCACAGCCAAAGGGCGAGCTGCAGGGGCCGACATTGGGAAGGTCTGGGATGTCTGCAGCACCGGTCTTTCCTGTGCCGCAGGTCTCGTAGCCGATGCATCAGAAACGCTGCTTCTCGACCGGCCGTGAGGATGGCGTTGCGTAGTGGTCTGCATCCGCAGTCCACCACCGACTGACGAAAGCGAGTGCGACATGGACCGGCTGTGGAAATTGAAAACGTTGTAGCTGGTCGGTGTGGCTCCACTGACATCGGAGTGAGGCTCATCGAAATCGGCGTCGTCCATCTCGAAGACCATTTCGGCACCATCGACGTTGTGATCTTCGTCGTCGTCAGCCGCCTCGGCGTCATCGATTGGGAACACCATATCGCCCTCCTCAGGCTCTCCGCAGTCCTGCCGCATCAACTCGTCAAAGTATGATTCGTAGTCGTTCCGGGAGGCCATGTTGGGCATGCTATCGATTGATGGTGTCTGAAAGTCAACTGCAGTCAGTGGGCCGTAGTCGATGTATCGATTTTCAAAGAGCAAGCAGCTTACCTTTGGTGTGAAATTTTACGCAATGCTTGATAAGAAAGGAGGTCTTGTTGAGAGCAGGGCTGTTCCAGTTTGATGCAGCGGTGACAATTTTGTGAGAATCTTGAGCAGCCGATGACGGGCGGTTCGGGAGGGATAGAGGTCGAACGGGCTTGGGTTGGTGTGATGCGGGCTTCGCCTTTATCTGTTGAGACGTATTTTCCTTTTATGAGAGTTTGGTCAGAGACGCTTGTGGTTGTTGAGGAAATTGAAATCAAACTTGTGGATGTGTTGCACCTCAAACACAACAAGTGGGGTGTAACAAAGTGAAGAAAAAAGTACAAAAATAACAAAAACAAAACCACAAAACTGAGAACACAATTGTAAACAACCTGCACCAAGAAAAAAGCCCAAAGAAGCGGCCAATTCTTTAGAGCCAGACAAGTTGAAAATCAGTGAGTGGAAGTTGCAGGTTGATAGGAAATCAAAGCAAAAAATTGTGGTAAAAAAAATAAACGAGTTCGAAATGGTGAGGCTAGAGCGTGAATCATGAAGAATGGGATATCAAACAGCAAATCAAGTTGAGCTCAAAATAGCCTCCACGAGAGTGTGAGAATTGATTCACTTATATATGTTGGAGGTCCAAATACGAAGAGAAGTGGCCAACATGGAAGAAGTTTGTGTGCATGTGGTGCAGAAGAAACAAACGGCGAGGAGATCACGGCGAGGAGCGACGGAGGCAGGTTCTGTTCAATAGGGGAAGACGTCGAGACTACTCATCGGTGCGGGTGCTTGATTGATCTACGGCGCGGGAACGTTGTAAACGAAAAAAAACAAACCCCAAATAAACAAAGCAACATGGCAAACAGAGATCAAAAAACGAGGCGAATACGAGCAAGCTTCCGCCAAACACATACAAAGACAAACACGCGCGGAACACAGACGATATGTCCGTGTCCATGAGCAGAAATCGAGGCAGCAGGGGTGAAAGCACCACGCTGTAAGCGGATGATGGCCCGGGCGGGTCCCAAGGAAATATCGTGCTCCCCGGCTTCAGCTTCCCTCCTAATATTTGCCGGGAGGGACAGAGGGAGCTATCCGACCGTCTTCCCAAGTTTGCAGCAGTATTATGAAGAGAAAGTAATTTTTACCAACAGTCGAGCTTTGCACATTGGGGAGCACGGATATGAGGAAATGGCGTAGCTCACAAGGGAACACTAGAAACAAAAAAGACACCGACAAATCAAGAAGCCAAGAAACGTCCGCCAGATGTGGGGAAATCGGTGAAGAGGGCGATGAGAGCCTGCATGTGATAAGGTGACACAAGGAACATTGGCGGGGAGGGCCAGTCTGACTGGAGAAGAAACAGTTGAAAGACAAACGGGAAATGCCAAGGGAATTTGACTTCCATAGCTGAAAAAAACGTATATCGTGGACCGGTGAAGGACTCCAGCAGCTCGCGATAGTCCTAAGCCATAAAGAGACAAGGGTAATGAACAAAACCGAGAAGGAGGTCAAGACCATTGACGGAAGACATGGGATTAACAAGTAGATGCAAACACCCGGGACAAATAATGTGCTAGCAAGCTGAGAATGGACCGCGGGAATCAAATCTGATAAGTGACTGAACCACGATACGGTTTTCTGTCTTTCGGCCGCACTCGCCTTCCGTGGCCGGGATGGCTGTTCCGGGAAATTCCAGAAATCCCTGCAAGACACATGGGTACACTTGGCGTCATACGCACAAGTTTTTCAAGCCCAATTGACAGCTGATGGCGGAGAGATTCAGGCAATAGAGACAAGACGGGGAATAGTGATGGGGGGGGGGGGGGGATAATAAGGATAAGGGGGGGAAAGATAGCAAGACATACAATTGTTGGATGCACAACGCGCGGCAGAGGGTCGAAATACGACAACGCTGTCCTACCCACCCTATGCTTTGTGGTGTAGAAAATGCGTCAAGATTTGAGAGAAGAAGACGGGACGAAGGCAATAGGAGTAAGGAGGGTGGTCGAGACGGCATGGGAGGCCATTTCGGCCCCCCATCAACGGATAGCCGGGACGCCGCTCGGGAATATTATGGAACATGCAAACGGGCAGGAGAAGAAAACAATTGATAGATGCGAAGTATTGTGAAATGACAAGTGGAATATGAGGCAAAGTCAAAAGTCGTGACGCGACAAAAGTTGTGATGCGACGCCAACGGCTCCTATGCCGGGATGAATATGTGCCAAAGGTGCATGTTCTTCAGAAACGACTGCCGTTTTGGGCTTCCTACATAAATCAAAGTCCCGTGCGGTCGTCTGAGAAAATGAAAAAAAGACGGCTGCCACATGTCTCGGATGGACTTGACCATTCCTTTTCCTCGTACTGGGCTTTTCTCTTTCCGCTGTACTGGCGACGGTTTGAGCAATAGGACAATCTATTCGCATTCTTTGTGAAACTCTGCCACAAATTGAGTCGGTGAAGGAACATGTACCGACGTCTGTTTTGAGAAAAGAGAGCGCTTTATTTTTCTTTTTCAAAAGGGCCCTTGAGAGGTTGGGGTTGGACAAAGGCTGAATAAATATATGCACAAAAGTGGAATAAGTCAGCGCAACGAACGACGTTTGTTTGATTTTTAACGAATATGTCAGAAAATGAAACTCCTTCTCCCTTTTTGTTCGAGCGAGCAAATGAAGATTGGGGGGTTGCTGGATGTGCTCAGTGCCTAGAATGGAGATAAATGGCAGCAAGTCGGGGGAAGAGAAAACAGGCAGGCATGGTTACCGAGAGGAAGCGACCAAAATATGACAAGCTTGTTGTCAATTTTCTTGTCATCTCGTCAAAACAAGTCACCTGCAGCTAAAGCGAGAAGAGCAAACGGAAGCCAATATGCTGCCATCCGGTATCCTCAGCCGAAGGTTGGATATGGTGCTGCCATTTGTTGGCATCAATGAGGTGTGGTGGACTACAAATAGGAAACGAAAGATGGATGGGGCTACCATGCCCACAGTCGAGGCCATGTCACAAGGCGGTGTGGCAGCGCAACACGAAAGAATCAAATGGCATGCGACAACTCGTAGTGGCTGTGGGGGGCCTGCAGGGAAGTAGATGATAGTGTTGGAAATTGACATGATATGAAGACGAGGGGGGCAAGGACAGGATTCGTAAAAATAAGAAAATGAAACCATACGCATAGACAACACAAGTATAAGCGATGAAAAGCCTTTACCCCCCCCCCCCCCAACTAAAAGCGCTCGAGAGCCACGATGGAAATTAAATATGGAAAAGCAACGGAAGGAACACTGCCTTCCGGGTTCGTGCATCGAACAACTAAGCAACTGAACGCCACATCTGCGACAAAACAGGACCATCTCAGTGAGTGATTTGTTCACGTTTGTGTGGGCGGCTGGGTCGTGAATGAGCGTAGCAGGAAAGCCCATTCCAATTTTGACAAAAGAAACCTCTAAAGGGAGGAGGATGTTGAATAGAGTTTTGTGGAATGCGTGAGACTGGATAGTTGATGGCAAACGAAGCAGGGTGATGGCGACACGCAGTGGAACCCAAGAATGACTTTCATCACATCAAGTTGTTGTTCGTGCCAAAAACGAGAGAAACTAGCTTGTCTAAAAAGGTTCAAGCTCGTGAAAGGCAGGGAAAAGGACAGCTGAACATGCTCGATTCTGAACCAAGATCTCAAAATAACAATACGGTAGCCAACCACACCATTTCAAATATTGCGCTACATTGCCAATGATTCAAAAGTAGCCCGTATTCCGTACCGAGATACGGAAGGCTTCGAAAAAAAAGTGATCAGAGACTCCCATTGCCTGTAAGAGACCAGCCCTGTAGCAGAGGTATGTTGTATTCGGCAAGGTGTGTTGCACGGAAAAGATGCAAAATCTTTGACCTGAAGGATTGGGGGGGTGCGGTAAGATGTATGACAATTGGAAAACGCGGAAATGCGATCCTGATTGCCGTGATAGTTGTTTCTCACTTAGCCGCCTCGTTCAAGATGGCAGGTCTTATGGCTCTTTTGCGTGCCAGACTGCCAGAGTAGAGTAATGGCTTTGCAATTGCCTCTGGTTGTGATCAGAAGGTCAGTGACAGCTTCATGAAAATTGTTTGAAATAGTTCAGGGTTGACGTACGCCGCAACTGAAGTCGATCTGAAGGCAATGGCAGATATGTTACTGTTTGAACTGTAAGGCTGCGGTCATCATTTTTGAAAAAAAAAAAAGACGTTCGAATCGTAAGTTTTCGAGAAATGTCCGAATAGATACACGTAAAATCATGTTTCGTTGCATTTTTGCATTGCTTCACACTCGCTTCGCTTGCTCCTTTGGTGCAGGCTCAACAGCGCAACAGCGCGTGTAGTCGGAGAGTTGGCTGCTCGTAGGGGCAAGATCGAGGACCGAGATGAGACCGAGACTCAGGCAGCAGTGCGTTTGTTTCCCTTCCTTTCAGTGATTGATTTGTTTTTTCCTGCCAATCATCAGGCTCTATTTAAGAGGCTCGGCCCGAGCAAGTGCTGGCGATGGTGTGTTGGTGGGGAAGAAAATGTCCTGAAGCCGCTCACCGGCTTCGAAATCGAGACTTCGCGCCAGGTGTACCGGCGTTTTACTCCGTAGCGAGTTGGGCTTGCGAGGACCTAAGCCAGACGGGAAAAAGGCTGACTAGTACCTGTTCGTTGGTCGATGAAGGGGCACAGAAACACGGGTGCTGGACCGCTCGAGATACTTTTGCCAGCACATCAAGCGGCTATATAAATCCTCGCGCGCGACGTGTGCGTATGACGCTTAAGTCATGAGCTTCGTTGCAAGGGTCTGTATATGTTGTATGCAGCACATGCAATCTGCCGCCTGGACTGTGAGGTTGCGGACGTGCCTATCCGCGGCATTTTTATTTATTTTATTGAATTGGCAATGCACACAAAATGGGTCATATCAGGATTGAGGCACAGGCTGGAAGAGACAAGACTGAGTGGGCACAATAAAAAGCAAAGCAAAAAGGCCAAAGAAGAAGAAAGTCTTGGTCGGCTGGAGAAGCGGAGAATGGCGAGGTAGTAGGTCGGGCCAGCAAACACTAGCAAAATCGGAGTAACAAAGGGTCGGTGTAGCGTACGCATTTGCCTCTATGGAAAGAGGGTTCTCACCACAAATTTGCCTCTATGGAAAGAGGGCGCTCACCACAAATTGAGGTGAAAGGACCGCAGGTTGAGAGACCCATCTCAAAAGCCCTTGTGTTGATGGCCGAGATAGTTTGGAGGGCTCTGTGATATCTGGATTTGGTCTGCCTAGCCACCGAGTCTTTGTAGACATAAGGATGGGACGAGATGCAGGTTCTCATCTTTCAACGGTATTGCCATAAAAAAAAAAGACTCATATGACCTCTTTTCGTTTACACTGCTCGGGAGCTTGCAGAAAGTTACCAGCCACTAGGAGAAAGAATGGAGAAGAAGGAAGTCTCGGTTGAGTCCAAAGCTGGGCATTGACCTAGTGAAACTTGTTGCTGTTTGGCTTGGGGACAGCTGTTTAAACTTTGTGTTGGCCGAAGCAACAATTGGGAACTTGATGGGTACTGCCCTGTTGGATTCGAGCTGGAAATGGAGGCACTGCGAGTTCATTTTCTATCCTCCGACCCTCTTGTCACCAATGCTTATGTAGTGCAGGTATGTGCAAAGCCGCGTTGGTGTCACGAAAGATGCTGGAAGGAAATAAGTGCACGGTGCTGGAGACAGTTAGGATGCTAAGTGACATGGAGTGCCGTAGTGCACTATTGGTCCCTGCGCAACATGATCTGACTGCAGATTCAGTAGACAATATGCATCATGGAACGCAAGGCATGCAAGGGGGGATGCGTATGTCCTGGCAAGACCAGGTACAAGCGCTGCAGCGCTGGGGAGCTTTTTGCATCTCTTTGAAGCTATTTGCATAAATCTTTGCAGAAATTCTTTCTCCGGCGCGGCGCATCGAGATTTGCAGAATCCGCATCTAAAATCTGGAGTCCGATGTGCCTTGAGGCTATCGATGGCGGGCCGCCCACTTGATTAGCGTCTCCTATGCTTCTGTATGAGGAGAACTGGCTGTGAAAGGCAGAGCATCTTGAGTTTGACATTCTCTGTGTCGCTGTCCTGTCGTCCTAACAGTTTGATGTTAGAGCAGAGTCAAGCAAATAATATGATAATATGCACTCACTCAATGGCCAGGCCCATAATGCCAACTGGGGCGGCCAACAACCGAGATCAGTTGCACCGGCTTACGGCCTGTGCCTCAGCCTGTTCTCGTGCCTTTGGTCTGTACTTTAGTTTTGTGATATTATGCTGTTAGAGGTGTGTAATCTCGAACGGAAAAGGTAAGCTGGAAAAAGCGAGATATTTAAAAACCTGATCAGTCTGGATGCTGCCACTATCCGCGTGAAAGCACCTCATTGTTCATGAGGAAAGAGCGACTTGTGGTATTTTGTCAAGGCAGGAGACATCCTCAGTGAAGGCCGTCAGCTGCAGAAGTCCAATGCACAGAAGGGGCTACCGGGCGTTGCCTGCACACTCCTGCCTTACACCATTCTGTTTCTGGCCCCAATAGGAAGGCATGCTTCTTATCTTTGTTGTTCCTTCCGTTCCTGGCAGTGCCTGAGAGTCTCCCCTCTGCACTCTCGGGCAGCTCCTGCCAAATATCTTCAGTCTTCCCGCAGCTGCTAGCCGTAGCGCTCTCGCCCACCACTCCACTGACACTAACACGGGAAAGAGCGAAGGCCGCCCCCTCGGACGGGCAAGAGTGTCCTGCACGATGCTCGCTGCCGCTGACTCTTTCCCTGCTATGACGAACGTCGCCATAGAAAACCACAAACCTTTGCTCCTCTTTGTTTGCTCACCTTTTTGACTTTTCTCATTCTCTCCAAATTCCATCTTTCTTCCTCCTTTTGTTTCCCCTTTTGTGCCTTTCCATTGTGAACTCTGTACCCCTTTCCTCACATTGCCCGTCGCCCCTCACACTTCGTATGCTTCTTATGACTATCTCGTCGCCTTGGCATGTCCTGCGTCTTGCATGATTCGTCCACATCCCTCCTTTTATTTTCTTTCTACGCCCTTACCACGAAGCACCGCCGTGCATCTACCCGTGTGGCACGCCGAAGTCCAATATCACCCGGCCGTTGGCCCCTCCTCCCTTCCTTTCCTGTTTGTGTCTAACTTGCCTCGGGCTACACACTCCTCTGCCTTGCTGACATGCCCTCGTTTGTTCATTTCGATGTGTCGTCTTTTCCTTTCTCGTGAGCGTATCAGTTTTTTTATATCAGACGTCACATTTCATGTTCTTTTTTCTTCGTCGGGTGTCACCCTGGACAGCGTCATGGTCTCACTTTTTGGTTTCTTTCCCCTTTTCCCCTTCTCCCCTCGGGGTGAGCTTCACCTTCGTCACCGTTTGTCTCTTGAGTCTCCTGTAACTTTCCTCCATTCATCCCCCTCTCGCCTTTGGCCCCATAGTAGAGCCTATGATCCAGCATCGTTCCGGCGTCGCCACAGCGCGGGGCATCCATCGCCGGTCCTAAATCATTTCGCCATTTTGCCTTTGCTCGCGTTTCCCTGGGCCCTTTTCTCCCCTTCTTTTCATACGGCTCTCCTTTCTCTCTTCTCCTTTCTCTCTTCTCCTTTCTCTCTTCTCCTTTCTCTCTTCTCCTTTCTCTCTTCTCCTTTCTCTCTTCTCCTTTCTCTCTTCTCCTTTCTGCCTTCTGTGTAGCCGCCCCCCGTTTGTGCTCCTCCCAACTTTACACTCGTGTTGGGCCCGTCGTGGACCAACACTCGAGTGCCACAGAAAGCGGCCGTCCAGGTGGGACGAACGAGGCGAGATGCCCATTTTGTGCTGCCCCCAGGTATTCCCACCGCATGAGTACGCTCTGTGAAAACAGCTGCTGGAGATGAAGTCATGTGCCTCCAAAAGGAGCTGTTTTCGTTTTGATTGTGTCCAATCTATCTTGTTTGCTGTCTTATTTCATACTCAATCTGTGTGGTAGCTTTTCCCTCCAGGATTGACAGCCTTGAAGGCGTCCCAAGATGGTGAACAGAAACACACAGGGCCTGCCATCTCATGACAATTCCCTTCCCCTTTTCACCTTTGCTCTCCTGATTCTTATTGCCACTAATAAGGAGGTCGCATGCTGCCTGCCGCGTCTTTCTTCCTTCCCCTTGCTGGTTGTTCCCGGCGGTTTCTGTCACACACGTCCTGCTTCTTTTCCCAGAGGATGTCTTAACAGGTTTCCATCCCATTAGAATTGCCCTATTCGATTTCTATCTCCATTCTTTACTTAGTTACTTCTTCCATTTTGGCCTTCTTTCATCCAGGCTTTTGTAGCCGCACCACCAAGGCCATAAGCATAACCTTAGCCCTGCAGACAACATACACGGCGTGAAATAAAGACTACCAGCGACTCCACGCGCAGCTCGGCTAAACCTCATCACTGGCTTCCGCCTGCGTACAGCTGTTTT
Source organism: Sporothrix protearum (assembly GCA_016097115.2). Classification (NCBI taxonomy): domain Eukaryota; kingdom Fungi; phylum Ascomycota; class Sordariomycetes; order Ophiostomatales; family Ophiostomataceae; genus Sporothrix; species Sporothrix protearum. The sequence goes on along the minus strand of JADMNH010000009.1, from coordinate 1,155,549 downwards.
TTTTTTGCCGTCCGGGAACGGGCGGTCTGTCATAAATCGAGTATCTCCTGGTAGGTTGTCTCTGCTGTATCTGTATTATATCTGCGAGCATATATCCCATCCGACTGCCACACAGGAAAAACTCGACTTCTTTCAATCTCTCGTCTGTCCTCTAACTCATTCTTCCCGTCTGATAATTACTTGAGCCAGGCTTTCTTCCATCTATTTCCAATTTTGTCTTACGTTCTGAGCATCCGATACTCTTCTCGTTACTGGTCAAACAAACAACAGCCTCCGTGTTGGATATTTCGGGGCACTGTTTGTAAGTCCTCTCTACGTATTCTTCCCCTTCTTCTCGGTCATTTTTTGCTCCACTATGGAGCACATGAATAACAAATATCTACTTCTCGCTCTCGCCACTTTCTTGAAGTCTAGGTTTATAAACCACAAGTCTTGATTTTCTTGTGTATCCCAGCTATACACAGTTTTTATACATGATACTGACATTCACACAAAAGTTCAAGGACAGCAAGAAATAAATCTCCACGCCCAAGAATAACGCAAAATACTCTGCGACTTTGCCATCATGGCGGCAGTGTCTGCTCAGGACGCAAACAGCAGTATGGACGGCTGGGTCTTCCAGCAGGATGCACTTTCAGGTTTCAGTTCAGGCACATTTTGCTTCAGCCTGGGTCTGGAGGGTATGGGATACACTATCCCTTTCGAGTTGGACCAGACGGTCATCACCGATTATACAGTCAACCCAGACGACAAGGTGGCACTGAGTAGCTTCTTTCTGCCGAAAGATACCGTGGCAGACACAGAGGTCGTCACCACAACACCTGCACCGGACAACTGCACAAGCATGAGTACCAGTGCAAGTCCTGTTCTGCCAGCACGTGCCAGCGTGTCTATCAACACAAGAATGCCCTCTATGACAACGAACACGCCGTCAACGCCGTCGTCCTCTCCTTCGGCAACGTCAACTCCCACCTCAACCACTTCGGTCACATCTGCATCTAGCATGGCCAATACTGTTTCCACTCCCACGGCTACATCGTCTTCCTCCAAAATTTCCGCCATTTGGACCGATCCGGCTAAGTACATCGACATGAAGAGCAACATCTTCCGTGGAGCATTTGGGCCAGACAGTAGCTTCGAGGATGCCTGCCACCCAGACCGCTGTCGTGAGAAGCAGCCCAAGCGGCTGGAAGAGGGCGCCTGGCGGGAATATGTGGAAAAGGGAATTGAGCGTCCCGACCTTCGTGACTCTGCTCTGTGGATCGACGAAGCAAGAAGCACACCGGCACCCACTGCTCTCATGGCGGGCGACTTATCACTGGCAACACAGACAGGCAATGCAGGAGTGAACAGGGTGCCCATTCCATCACCAACAACTCAGACCTGGTTTGATCAGAGCGCATTGCCCATGGGTTGCGTTATGGAGGAGATGTCGCCGACCACATTGGCCTCCTCCGAGGGCACGGAGCTCAATCTACCTGTCATGCCGGCTCAACAGCACATTCCTCCCAACGCATCACTCGACATTTCCCTGGACATCGCCGCTTCAACTCCAGTGGGATCTGCTCCCGGAGATATGGACATGTACGGGCCGCTATGGACCAAGCCGGCCTTGCTTCCTGTCTCCCCACCGTCGCTGCAGAGATGGCACTATTCGGTACTCCTCCGGCCTGCATGCCTTTCGCAGGTGTGCCAAATGCCAACGTGCTGTCACCCGCGGCTTGGAGCGTTCAGCCACAACCCGGCTCCGAGGTAGATCCCCTTGGCAGCCATGCTTTCTTTGAGCAGCCAGATTTTGTCAACGTGCCAGCACAGTGGGTCCCCACTACACTCGACGGCAGTGCCATGGACTTTTCGTGGCTACCAGTGGCACAGACGACGACTGTGCCCTTCCCTTCTTTCAATGCAGTCGGAACGGCCCCAGCACAATCTCAAGCTCAAGTCCCAGATGCATCGCTGCCCCAACAAACTTCGGCCGTGACTGAGCAACCCAAACCAAGTTCCATTGCACCACTGTCTCGTCTTAACAGGGCCAAGCGTCCATCGAGCCGCCGGGTTTCGCAGTCGGCTGCCGCTGTATCCTGTCAAATGTCTGTTATTCGTCGTCCGTCCGTTCCTGCTCTTTCTCTCCCGAAGCCCTTTCCACCCTCTCCTGCAGTGGGCAGCGGTGTGCCGTCGTCGTCTTCCATGACGACACAGTTGCAAGCTCGTGGCTCCGTATCTCCAAAGACAACGCGAGAGTCGTTCGAAGTCGTTACTTCCAACAAGCACGCTCGGGCAGTCGACGAAGAAGACGACAAGAAGGCTTCTCCGACCAGGCGTCATCAACAAGAGCGCCCGTCAACTGCACCGCGGCCAAGCCAAACTCATAATGATAAGGCAAGGGCTGAGACGACGAACAATATCAGCTACTATCGTAACGCCTCTGGCCAGGACGATGCTCGCATCCCCCGTTTTCCAACGGGGCCAGGCCAGATTCCACCGACCGTAAACGAGCCGTGTGCCATGGCCACGTCTTCGAGTGATTTGATCGCCCCCTTCTTCACCGTCCAAGCGGCCGAGTCGATTGCCGAGAGCGACGCTGCCACTGTTCCGCACTTTTCCATGAGCACCAACGGTGGCCACCCTGCCGTTGGTAGTGGTTTTCAAAGCCAGATTGCTGCTGCTCCAGAGAGCCAGATGGCCCGCGTCGCCGCAGCACAGAAAAAGGCCGTCGCGATCGCCAAGGCCAGGGTCCAGGCCACATCACAAGCAAATGCTGAAGCTGAGGCCGAGAGCAAGGCTCATAAGAACGCATCTTTGGCTTCTGGGACAGAGGCGGCTGAGAATGAAAAGACCCAATTTTCCAAAGTCAAGCCGTGCTCATCTCCACCTTCGTCCCATGCTCGTGCTCCTCGTCCACACCCGAGCAGCGACATGCCTCCATCGATGTGTTGCCGGACAATGCAGCCGATGACTGCTGAGGAACGCAATTTTGGACCGTTTGCTAGTCTTCCCATGTCCGTTCCGGTATGTCATCCCAAGAATATGAGCTCGGCATCGATATCGATATCGATTACGGTAACTAACATCCTTCCTTTAGCAATCGCAGTCGACTGTTCCATTTCCACCCAGTAGGGCGGTGTCTTCCTCCACTTCCATTTCCACAATCCGGCCATATCCTCCTGTTGTCCACAAGTCTCGTTCGCGGGCTTTGGCGCGTTCTGCACGCTCAGATGCCGTGCACAAAACATCTGAGGCGGCTCAGGCTACTGGAGATGCGACCACCTGAGCCACAGATAAGAGATGCCCTCTTGTTTTGTCTTGATGTTCCTTGTTGCCACTTTATTTTACCGTCTGCCTCTTTGATTTAAAGAGGAAATGTGTTTTCTGAAAGCTCAGGTTGTCATCTTGGATTATGTATTGTGACTCTAGCGTCTGATTATATGATTGTTTTTGTTTTTACTCGTCACGATCTTCCTCTCAACTTTTGGGATATGGTCCTTTCGTCTTGCTATCCATGCTTCTTAAACTGTGTCTACGAGATGATAAACATGATAAGAGACTTTACACTGCACGTACCACCTGATGCTCTTTTGTGGGTATTTATGTGCGATGTCTGTCATCAAAGATCATGCGGTACACCAAGTCGTCCGAGTTATCGCCCATACATATTCCGCACAACTGAAAGTGACAAACTACCTCGTACAAGCCGCCCTCAATATCACCTTGAACCACACGAGATGGTCGCGGAGAAGGACACTCAGTCCGTATTTGTAGTTACGCAGGAGACAGGGCGTACACTGTGCGGCGATGCCTCGTCCGACCGATTCGCGATTCTCCTCTGCATATCGTTGCACAAGCGGGACGCGGGAGACGGGACGACACTTTACTGCAAAACCAGCCATTCTGGAGAAACACGGAAGCAATCTATCTCAGTCGTGTCTCTTTTGTACTCGTCGTGCATCGGTAGCCAACCGTTTTCTCGCTCGGGGAGGTTAATGCGTGCCAGCAAAATATGTACCATTTTTTGGGTTGTTTTGGAACGCTAGAAATGGATAAATTGTATTGTTTGGATTTTCTGGTGAATATATACGCCCTGCCCGAGTCAGGTTTCTCTCTGTGACGTTGCCTTGGCGTGCTACAAGACACCCCGAGACAGACGGCACCGCTCTATGCTATGCACACCCTGCGTCTGCAGCTATTCCAACAAAGCTAAACAGCTTTCAAGAGGCAAAACGTTTCCGTCAATATGAACACTGCAGTGCCACATGGGCCTTTCCTAAGAGGATGACCAAACGGCAGATTTAGGCGGCCTTGTCCTTGTTGTGGTAGTTGACCTTGTCGTTCCAGCTAGAGTGAAGAAAAAAGGCATTGTTAGTTCATGTGTTGCTTCGGTCACTCTTCGGTCCAGCATCTCTGCCTTCTTCCCATCTCCATTCTCTCCCCCAACGGAGATACGTACAACAGGGTCTTGTCACCGTCACCCCAGGTGAAGTTCTTGGTGCGGATGTTCTGGTAAGAGTACTCGGTGCGCTCCTCCAGAGGGGGCAGGTGGCTCCAGTGCTCCCAGTGCTCCTTCCACAGGACGTAGGCGTTGTAGCCCGACGCGGCCAGAGCAGGGATGGCGACGCTGTTTCCGTTGGTTAGTACGAAGAGGAACGGCACAATACGGCAATAACGTCAACGGCCGAACGGGCGAGTGGTCAATGTCGAGATCGAGGTCCAGTCATGATCGTGCTATCGTTGCGGTTCGTCTTATGGAATGGACATCGTGTCGGTCGTATGGCTCGACGGCTTCGGCACTTTTGGGTCGTTCGGCGGCTCGGTGAAGGTAAAGCTTACAAGATGGAGATGTTGCGCCACAGAGCTAGAGATTGGTTTGTTAGCTATGCTGTTCCGAGAATACGTCGTCCTTTCCCTCCAACAATGCCTTCGTCAATGCATCGCAGGGTCGCTTCGGTAAGGGACGCTTACAGGTCGTCTCGGCGGCGTGCTCCTTGACGGCACGGCGCTCGCGAATGAACGCGTTCTCGCCGGCAGCACCGGTGGACGGGGTCGAGTACATGCGGCGGGCAGCCGGACCCGCGCGGCGAGCGATGGCAGCGCGGAACATTGTGAATTGCGATTGAAGGAAAAGAGTGGCGATTGGTTGTTGTGATGGGGGGGGGCTTGGGGTTGGTGGTTCGTTGTCAATGGACGTCGAAGGGAAGAGATAAAGTCAGGACAGGAGAGAAAAACCGCCGGCTCTCGGGAAACGAAGCTTTTCCCGCAAAAGCAGTCACCACACTCAGACCTCACGCCAAATCAGACCACTGCCATTACCGGTGCCCCACCAAAGTTTCTGGCTCGTGATTGGCTGTGGAGCTGGCTCTTTGGTTTCCGGAAAAACACTCGGTCCGCTTTCCCAGCTGAACGCCGCCCGAACAACGTCACTTGAGCCTTGAGGGGCCGCGCTTGTCTGTTTTGGGTTCCGCTGGGCATTGCGTCTTCTTGCACTCTTTGTTGGTCAATACTGAATATGCGTACAGGCGCAGGGGCGCCATTTAACTGCCATCGCACCATGTAAGCAGAGGTGCCCCTCTCGCGTGTCTTGGGACCTGTCTATCGCCCGTTCGCGCCTGCCTCGTGGGCCTGGATTGGGTCTGGTCCGCCATCTCCGCCCTTCCTTCCCTGGCTTCTGACGTTTTGCCTGCCTTGCCTTCCGTCACTGCCCACTTGCACTTTGGGACCATTCGTTCTTTCCGTGTGAGTCTCACGTCTCCTGCCTCGTTTTGGGCTTGCTCGTGACCTCCCGCCTCCTTTCTCGCATTTCTTGATCTTCGCATTTTCTTCTCGCATTTTCTTCTCGCTTTTTTCTTTCTTCACTTCGCCAGTCCACATTCTGGGCTTCCCTTGTTGCACCCTTGCAGCACCCATCCATCTCCGCTTGTTATCTCCCTTCCGCATCACCATCGCGGTCACTGGCTGTCTGTTGGGCCAACCGATTTACCTCCACATCCATGCTTTTCGACTTTGGCTGCCTCTTTTCCAAGTCCTTTTTCTCTTTTATTTTGTTTTCGGTTCACTCGGTACTACTCTTCTCTTATTGCCCTTCCAGCCCGCTCCAGCTCAGCGTGTCGCCCCATTGATTTTATTTCCATTTGGCGATTGTCCCATCGCCTCCGTCCGTCGACGCGCGTTTTGGGCCGATAGCGCCTTTTGCGACCGGGACTCTTGGCGAAATTGCAGTCGCCCTTGTCTTGCCTCGTCCAGAAGCCTCGTCAACCTCGAGCATCTCCATAGCTACATTCCCCTACCCTTTGTCGTCGTCTTGCACGGACACCTTCGCCCAACGTACAACGCCGCACGCTCTCTCTCTCTCTCTCCCCGGGTCTCTTCCTCGCCTCGTCTCTCGACAGCCTCTCGGCAACGATCGCTCTCCCACCACCGGTTTCCGACCAACGGCCTGATGTCCTCGTGTGACCGCTTCTCGCCTTCTGCAGCGATTTAATATCGGGCCCCCATCATTTGTGTAACCGCTTGTCTCTGTTGCCTCTGTTTTGTCTTTTTTTTCGGTCAACAACCTCGCCGTTGGCGCCGCCGTTCTCCTCTCCCCAACCCGCCGACTTAAGCTCTCCACGCTCGACACAACGCATCGCAATCGTGCTCAACCGCCACACACTGCTATTTACCATCGTCTTCACGAAGCAGAAACTTCCATTTTTTCGTCCAACAGCACTCCAGCGCCGGCGAGCCGCCGAGGCGGATGTGTGCATGACCATTGCCCACAATACGACCTTATTCGAACACACCTGCAGATAAGGAGGGGAAGGGGACTTCACCGCAGGTCTACCCTTTTTTTCCTTTGCTCGATGGTGGGCACCTCCCCGGCTTGACTTGAGTCTCGCTGTGCCGTTGCTCTCCAGACGGTGTGCTCAACTTGACTGCATTTCAGAGTAAGTTAAGATATGCTCGTGGAAAGAAGAGAAAGAGAAGAGGAAAGACAAAGCAGATGCGAGGCTGGACAGAACTTGGACAAAACCCGCATTCAATACGGCTCTGTGCTTTATATCCTTTGTGTGTCTATCTCTGTCTTGGACTGCCTGCCAGTACTGGCCTCCACTCGCTCTTTTGCCCCTTTGCGTCCAGTGCTTGTTTTTTTACATTGCTGTTGCTGTTGGCTGTTACTGTCACTGTTGACGATGAACTCGACCTTCATACTGACTTACTGCCCTTTAGATTTTCGTGACTCAAGGCCAGTTGCATCTGGAGAGCATTTTGCCCCGTCTTTCAAACGCTTCCACCACACACTTACACCAAGCCTCATTCATTGTTTCTGTTCCTCGTTTCCCATTATACCCCCCACGCGCCCTCGTTTGTTTGGTTTTGTCTCCTTTTTGTTTCTAATCCTCTCTCTCCACAATGGCGCTTCTTGTTCGCACCCTGTCTGCGCTGGCCGCGAGCACGGTGACCGTGTTTGTCATTGTCCGTGCCATAGCTGCCGACAGCTACCCCGTGCCGCCTCGAAACCACCGCCATATTGCCAGTGTTCCCGGCTTTCAACTCTTCCCGCCCAACGCCGCCATCTCCCTGACCGAAGACAACAGCACCTTCTTCCCCGCCCGGCCAGCCACGTTTGGCGCTGAGCTACCAGAGGACGGCTTAAGCGCAGCACTGTGGATCGGTGCCGGTTTCGGTGAAGACGGCGTCGAACCACAGGGCGAACTGGGCTGCAGCGATGTCCCTGGTTGGGATGGCAAGCGCGCCGCCGATGGCGTACCTGTCTTGCCTGCGGACGGCTTCTTCGACGACGGCACCGACAACTATTTGGAGGACTTCTCTACAGGAGCTTACTTCCGCAACCTACACAAGACCGCCCATGCTAAGGCCGGTGTTGTGGCTCCAGGTCGCGAAGGCAGCCGCAAGACTGTCACCGATATCGCTGCTGTCGATGTCGAAGACGCCGATGTTGATGCGGTTGCCGTCACAGATCCTGTTGGCGCCAAAGGTGCCCTTGCGCCCACTGCGGGCAATGGTGTCGCGGATGCTGATGCTATACCGGACGGGTCACGTAATGACGTGTCCTGGAAGGACTCGGGGGCCCGCAAGGGCAAAACACCCAGCGAGGCGTCGCACCACAGTGACATCCAGTCTCTGCAGGAAGGAGCGGAGATTGCCGGAAAGATTGTCCTCCTTAGGCGGGGTGGCTGTGGGTTCCTGGCCAAGGTCATGTGGGCGCAACGGCGCGGTGCCGTCGGTGTGATTGTGGGTGACGACCGCAAGGGCGGGCCTCTGATTCAGATGTATGCCAGCGGCGACACGTCCTTTGTCACCATTCCGTCTGTGTTTACGGCGCACACCACAGCTCACCTGTTGACAGCGCTTGTCGCGGTCGTACACGACGACTCGGCCGGCCTGAAGAAAGCGGCAGGTATTGAGACAAAGACCAAGACCAAGACCACCTCGACGGCAGCTGTTCCCGAAAAGACAGACGCGGCCGAAGATAGCTGGTTCTGGAAGACACGAGCAAGGGAGTGGGTGCTCGACGAGTACATTCCCACGTCAACGTCGACCGCCGGCGGTGCTGACCCGACGTCGACAGGGACGCCCGGCAAGGGCAGTGGGAAGGCGCTCTACGTGACCATTGCGCCCACGCGAAGCACCCTGCCCTCCTCGACATGCTGCTTGTCGTCATTGCCAGCCCACTCTTGGCCATCATCATTATCACGGGCGTCCTCATCTTCATTCGTACGCAGTACCGGTACCGTGCCTGGCGTGCTCCCAAGGCCGTCGTTGAGCAGCTACCCGTTCACATCTATGTGCCGCCCGGCGCACAACCACCGGCCCCAATTTCCGTGCCTGTCGGCTCCGCCACTGCCAGTCCGCTATCGTCTCCGTCACGGTCACCGAGCCCGCCAACGTTGGAACCCACGCTCACGACGCCACTCTTGTCACGGCCTCGCTCACGCACAACGACTGGCGTGCCTGGGGACGAGCGTCGCGTGACCGTCTCACTGCCCCCTGTCCAACCACACCCGCCGTCTCGGTATTTCCAGGTCGAGTGTGTGGTGTGCCTGGAGGACTATGTGGCCGGCGATCGCGTGATGAGTCTGCCCTGTGGCCACGAGTTCCACGAAGCCTGCATGTGAGTTTACGGCGTACATTGTTGACTCTGCACCCATACCTTGCAATGTTTACTGACTCAATTCTTTCAGCACTCCTTGGTTGACAACACGTCGGCGTACCTGCCCTATCTGCAAAGGCGACGTCGTGCGTGCAGCTGCCGGTGACCCAGCTTAGGGTCACTTTCTGCTCAATGGATTTTCGTGTCTCTTTTCTTCTTTTCTTTCTTCGCTGTCTTTCTTCTCATTGTTTTTATCTTCTTCTTCCGTGCAGGAGCCACTTTTGACAGCAACAGCCGGTACTGTACACGACCCTCTATTGCCCACAGCATCGAAGCATGGAATATGGTGGGCATTTTTTGTTGTGCCCATCGATGTTTGGGAGAAAAAGCGATTTCGAACAAGATCAACGTCTGCTGGCTGCATCCAAGCGACGGGAGGTGCCAGTGCTCAGCGGAGCCGAAGATACACCCTACCCGCTCGGCCTGGCCCCAACTAAATCCACAGCTTCACGACTCGAGGCTAGCGGAACAGAGCACATGGCGTTCTTGGGGGGCTCGAAGTCCCTGGAGGTTTTGTGTCTCGTTTTTGTTTCTTTCTTATGCGTCGATGCTTCTTCTGTCTCTCCTTTTAACTTCCCATCGTCACTTTTCATGTCTTAATTTGTTGCTTCTTTTCAACAAGTCACAATATCAATATCTCCACACCCCGTGTGCTGTTTATTTTCTGGAGACTCGGAGACTCGGAGACTCGGAGACTGGGAGACTTGGTGTTGTTCTTTCTTATGATTACCGTCTGATGGTGCTTCTTTTTCTTGCCATCAAACACCACGCACGAATTGGAGTAGTACTGTGGTTTTTCTTTTCCTATTATCGAGTAATTTGTCCTCTTGGCCTGCCCCTCGTCTTCACCACTCTGGCTTAACGTCTTTTCTTTTGTAGCTCTCATGGCGTTGGAATTTCAGCCTGGTTTCTTGTGCGTCTCTGACTAGTTGAATTGCTGCCGCATACAATGAATACACTGCACTTCTAAATCCTGTCTTTCCTCGCTGAGAAGCAGTCCGTGGATTTCATGACTTTAGTATGCAATGTGAGAAAAATCATCTCAATTTGGTTTATTAGTATGTATCATCTTTTTGTTTTACTGTGGTGTTGAGAACTAAAAATAGTCTCCTTAGGTGAAACTCGGCTTTTCTCCTGTCTCTTTATTTTTTCTTTTTTAAACTTTTGTTTACATCCTTCACAATATGTATTGATTTTTACGAAAAAAGCTGAAGAAAATTAACAAGTTCACAATTCTTTCATACGCAAATGGAAGCATTAGACAAACTGATCAACCTCACAGTATAACCAAGTCAGTTTCAACATCTCAAAATTCTGTATAGTCAGATGCTACAGGCTAATCGGGTATTTGCTTCTACAAAAGAGGTAGTACATAGAGTCCAGTCGACCCTTCTCATTCCGACCGGTCTGGCCGCCAGTCGCGGCACCAGACAAACGTGGTGCACTGCCACGCCGTGCCCTTTTCCTTCTTGCCCAGCGGACCCGGCGGCCGGGCACACATGTAAAACGAGCGGCCACTGTTGACGCCGGCCTTTTTGGTGACAAATGTCTTGCAGGGCTCGCCGTGTTCACACAACGGCGCCTGGCGCTGGCCGAGACCGAGACGGGACCATGACGCCTTGGCGGCATCGAGGTTCTTGAACGCAGCATCGACTTCTTCGGCGGTCATCCACTCGGCGGCTTCGTTGTCGGCGACGGCAGCCGTATTGGCCTCGTCCAAGGCGGAGGCGACCGCTGTCGATGGGGAGGGCGCGGGCGCGGGCTGCTCTGGCAACTCTGGCAACTCTGGCGGCTCGGGCGGCTCGGGTGCAGCTGGCGTTGCTGCTGCTGGCGCTGCTGCTGCTGCTGCCGGTGGCGGTTGCGTCTTCTGCGCCACCTTGTCTTTGGCCGGCCGGGCGGTGAGAAACATGTTCATGGACATTTGGATGCCCGTGGACGCCGAAGAGGACGAGGACGCCGACGTCCTGGCCCGTTTCGCCGGGCGGGCAGACGACGACGACAGCGACGACGACAGCGACGACGTATTGTTGGTGTTGTTCGGCAACGAATTGGAGGCGACCCCACCACTCTGAGACCGCGCCAGACTGCGCCGTGTCGCTGTCGTCGACGATGACGGTCGAAGCGACGGGGTCGGCGACTGTGATGATGCTGGTAACGCCGTTTTGGGTTCTGGCGGTGGCGGCGGCGCTACCGCGGTCTCCCCAGATCCCCCAGACGCCCCGATGTTCCCCCCGCTCAGAAGGATTGCCCGTGTCGCTCACGCTCTCGCTCGCACCCAGAACACCTCCATTCTCTCCACGTTGGCTCTCGTCAGCAGCAGCAGCAGCGGCATCTTTGCCAAAACCGGTCCGATTTGCTGTAGCTGCTGCGGGGGGAGGTGGTCGACTTGGCAGGGATGGTGAGACGACCGGGGACAGAGCTTCGCTCGCATGGAAGGGAGGAGGAGGTGGCTGCGCTCCTCGGTCAACGTTGTCCTGGATGCTTGCACCTGGTAGGTCGGTCGGCTGTTGTGTTTTTGATGTCACCAGTGACCGTTCGTCCTCATCCACCGTCCCGAACACTCCGTTTGTGACGACTGCATCGTCTGTATCGTCTGCATCCTCGACCTCGTCCTCGTCTTCTTCAATCATCCCCGCGCCGTCGTCACCTTCAATGTCGGATTCCACCAGCTCGATAGCTTCTGCCTGGAAGATCGCTGGTAGCTGGGGTGTGGACGACGGTTGAGCAGATGCGTCCGCTGCTGCTGGGTGGGCGGACAACATTTGCTCTTGCGCCGCCGCAGCAGCAGCAGCAGCGGCAGCAGCAGCAGGCTTTGCAGCCCTCTGGAACATGCTGGCAATGTGCCTGCGATTGGAGAACTGTGGCATACGCCGGCCGGATTGTGGAAACCGCGTCTTCAGCAGACAGGTATCCTCGTCCGCTGGTAGAGCGTTCTTGCCGTCCACGAACCGGCCTGGCGGGTTGAGATAGTCGAGCGTGTATGCCCTCTCACCTGGCTTCCCACCGGCATTGTCATCCTTTGCGCCGTCGCCGTCGCCATTGCCACCGTCACCGCCACCGCCAGCGCCAATGGCCTCCTGTAGTACAATGTAGACGGGACAGTGGTCGGAGCCGTGGAGATGCGGCTGAATGTCGGCCTCCTGCACCAGCTGCATGACTCTGGGGCTGCACATGATGAGATCGATGCGCGACCCGAAGTTGGCCGGCCGGTGGTTCTTGCGCGTGTCCCAGCACGTAAACATGCCGGTCCGGTTGGGATGCAGTTCGCGGCCCGTGTCGTACAGGACGGGTGGCCGCCGTGTTTCTGTGGTCTCGTCGATAAAGGGCGTGCCCGAGTCGGAGACGGTCCGGCTGTTGTACAGCAGCTGGCTCAGCAGCTTGGGCGCCCGCATGGCCATGTAGTTCTCGTCAAACTCGAGCGCCTCGGCCAGCACCTTGTGGCCGCCGTGGCCCCAGATGCCCGCCGTGTCGAGCTGGTCACGCATGACGTTGAAGTCGCCGCACAGGACAACATTTTTGCCGGCCGCCGCCAGGTTGCGGACGCGCACATCAAGGGCGAGCAAGAAGGTGTTTGCGGTAGCCCGTGCGCTCGTGGTTGCGGCGGGCCGGGCAGTAGACATTGACGAGGACAAAGAGCGGGAACTCGAGGAGGAGGCAGCGGCCCTCCGAGTCGATAATGTCGCGGCCCACGGCGGCCCTGCGCAGCTGCCTGTCGGTTGGGTAGCCGCCAATCTGCTTGTCGGGCGGTGCGTCGCAGTACCGCGTCTGTGTGCCTGGGACCTTGAGAATGCCTGTGACGCCCTCTTCCACCCTCAGCGGCACGCACTTGCTGTCCCGCGTGTAGACGGCAACGCCCGAGTAGCCCGTGAGGCTGTGGGGGAAGCTGTAGAAGGTGTCCCAGCCGTCGACGAACACGAGATCGTCGGTCAAGCTCGCCTTTGGGGTCTTGACTTCCTGGAAACAGACAATGTCTGCCTCGAGGATATCAAACATGGCCTGCATGTGCGTGCATGTCTGTCAGCAAACAAAGTACAACGTACTGCTCGACTGTGAATATGGTGGGCACGTCGGGGCGATTGGATGAAAACAATCCGTATCGGCATTCGGCTTGTCTCGTCGTCTCGCTTCTTCGTGTCCTCGCTTCTTCGTGCCCTCGCTTCTTCGTGTGTTGGTATCGTACCTTTAGACTTCGGTCCTTGTTCCATGGCGAGTACTTGAACGGATTTCGAATGCCGTTGACTAAAGCATGTTAGCGAGCCGCCGCGAAAGCTTCACATGCAACACACCGACACCAACACCGACACCGACGAAGTTTACCATTCCATGTGACAATGCGCACCGTCATCTGCAGGAGTGTGGGTTAGCAATGTGTGTTTGTACAAACTGGGCGAGGAAAATGGAGTCGACTTGCCTTGGCAGCATCGCGCGGCAGCAGGTACGGGCGTGCGGCAAGCTGCCAGCTGGACGATCAACGGCGGCGGCGGCGAGCGAGGGCGACCTCAAAAACAACATCGAGACCACCATAACACGAGGCGAGAAGCCCGTCCTGCAGTCTGGGGAACGAGACAAATGTGGAGGGGAACGCGTCCCGGGCCGTTGGAGATCAAGAATGAGCTTGGGGCGTGTCGGGGAACAACAGTTCGGTGAGCTGTGTCGTTGTCTGGTGGTGGGACGCGAAGGACGCGGCGGTGTGTCGTGTGTTCGTCAGCTGAACGTTCGCGAACCGAGATGCGTGAGGCAAGCGGCGAGCAATTCACGGTCTCGAATTGTCTCGCATTGAGCAATGACGTTTTCGCGATTCGGACTTGTGACCCTTTCCGCGAGGTCACGTGGTGTGAACGGGTCGTTCCTTTGAGCTTTCTTGTTACCCCAGACATCAGATCCCTGCACACGTGACTGGCCCATCTCACTACTTCGACCTCAAGCGAATGATCACTCAGGCCACAACCCCGGGATTTGAGTGGGTTTGTTGCGGAAATAAGAATGTGAGAATGTCAGGTGAGAATGCAAGCAATTGTGAGCAATTCGGCAAACCCATGAGCAAAGCCATGAGCAAAGCGGCAAGCCCAAGCCAGAGCAAGCCAAAGCAAACCAAAGCAAACCCAGAGGAGGCGGGTCGATCCACACTCTGCGCAGCTCAACGCAACCCCGGATCCCCAAAAGGCAAATGGTGTGGCATGATTTGGAAATTGCATGAGCCGAAATGCCAGTGTGCGGTTCCAGCATCCAGGCCCAGAACCATCTTCGTACATTGTACTTCGTAGATCGAAAGATAGGGAGGATGAATGAGCAAGTGCGGCAAGGATATCGTCCGTCCGTTCTGCGGATCCGTGATGCTGCAAGGGGCCCAATCATGTGGCCGTGCATGCAAGTATGAATGGGGTGACCACATGGGGACAAGGAGTACAAAGTACAAACTCGACGTATGTACATTCGCTGTGTTGGGGTGTCACTGGTACCGTTTTGTAGACGGGAGAGGTTGCCATTGGGCGCCAGAGATACAGATACTAGTTGGATAGCAATGGAGGACGTGGATGGCGGCACGAAAATGAACGAACCAACAGAATGATCAGTAAATCAGCATCCATAGCAAGGAAAGTGATATGTACATAAGAACAAGAAACAAAAGGAAGCACATGGCTTGAGTCTTTGAACTTTTGACTTACAAAGATTGCTCTTCCTCTTCCTCCTTCTCCTTTCCTTTCCCCTCCTCCTCCTCTCTCTTTCATCCCCCCCTTTCTTCACTCTCACCCTCTCTCACCCCTCGGTCTTTGGTTCAACCAACAGTTCGACCAACAAAAAAACAAAAAAGGGAGACGAAACATCTCAGAGACAAACAATGGAAGCACATTCCGATAAGGCAATTTGCCTTGAAGCTGCTGAAAAGTGCGAATAAGATTGTGCGGAACGAGAAACTGGAATATATATTCAAGACGGTGGGCGGGTAAAATGGCCCATTGGAAGTATCATCAGAACCTTTTGCCAAAACTTTACCAACTCTATGCGCCAACTTTGAGCAAACCAAACTCGCCGAAAACCGAAATAAACACACACACACAAAACATCAAATCGTCCAAACCATTGGAACCGAAACCATCCAAACGTCAAGAAACCATGACCGTGGTCATGTTGAACGCGACCGAAAGCGACCCTTGCAGCAACCCGTGCTCCTTATGACCAAGACAATAAAAAAGAGAGAAAACAAAAGACCAGAGAGCAGATACCAGAAGCGAAAGAGGGAAAAAAAAACAAAAACCGCTTCGACCGATAGAAATGTCTCGCCAACGCAAGAGACATTGCACCAAGAGAATCCAAAATGGCAACAAGACCCAGAAGAAGAGATGAAACAAAGCAACAACAAAGCAAAATCAGTTTTAAAAAACAATGGACGCCACGGTTCTGACCCGTCGCTGCCACCACCATTGGCACCATTGGGAAAAGTAGACCGAAAACACAGCAGAAAAAAACAAACAAAGAGAGATGGAACCACAAGCCACACCGTGGTCCAACGAGCGGCAACGGAAAACCAGTCGTCCACAACCACCGCAAATCCCAACTTCATACATTCATGGCACGGAACAGCACGGCGGCCGCATTGCGCGCCATGTCCGACTTCTTGCCGAGATACCACAGCGCCTGGATGCACTCCTCGCAGTGGCGCAGGCTTTGGCGACAGGTCTCGCCCTCGTGGCCTAGCAGGTCGGCGGACCCCTGTTCCCGAATGCCGTCGGCCTCCCGGAGGTGGACGATGGCGGCCTTGGAGAAGGCGCGGATCAGCAGGATCGTCCAGGGTTCGGTGAGAATGGTGCCCTCGCGCACGGCATAGTGGAAGTCGGGCATGGTGGGGTCCGACTCGGAGTGGGGCATGAGCGGCGTGGCGATGCGGGCAATGTCGGCGAGCTGCATGGCGCTGGAGCTGCGGATGCTGGCGACGGTGCGGGCCGCTTCGCGGCGCTGGCGCGCCTCCTCGAGGCCGACGCGGTTCTCGTCAATGAGCGCAATGACATCCGCCATCATGAGCGCACCCAGATGCCAGTGGGCCAGGATGCAGACGAACCAGCCGCGGATGCGCGTGGGCACCGCGGCGTAGTGCTGGATCAGCTCGCGGTAGAAGGCGCCGTACGTCAGGTTCCAGTAGCGGTAGATCATGAGCGTCTCGCCAATGACCTCCTCGATGGGCGCGCCCTTGGTGAGGTACGGCTTGCGCAGCATGCTCTGCAGATAGAGCACCTCGCGGTACAGCAGCACCTTGACGGGCGCTGTCCGCGTGATCACGCTGGCGGCCTCGTCGTACGCGCACGGGTAGTGGTACTGGGAGTGCGACATGCGCTCCGGGTCGTCCTGGATGAACAGGTCGATGCGCCACCGGTTGTTCTTCTTGGCCAGCTTGCCATAGGAGGTGACGCTGGCGGGGTCCAGGACGCTGCTGCTGCTGCTGTCGCTGCCCTTCCTGCTCTTGCCGCTCTGGCCACCGTTGCTACTGCCATTGCTGGTGGTGCTGCTGCCGGTGCTGCTGCCGGTGCCGTTGTTGCGCATGGCATTCATAATGTCCTCCAAACCAATATTGCTGCCGTCGCCGTTCGGTCCCGCGGCACCAATGCCACTGCCATTGCCATTGCCATAGCTGTTGCTGCAGCCAGCCTCTGCACCCGGACCGAACGGCCTGCCTGGGAACATGTCGTCGTGCTCGGCCGCCTCGTGTTGGCTCTCATCGTCAGCCAGGACCACGGGGCGTTCGGTCATGGTGGCCGAGATCGTGTCGAACATGACAGCCAGCCAGAAGAGCAGGCCGACCGTTTGGCTTTCCTCGGACCCCATGTGCGGGGAGGACGTGTCTGTCACGTCACGCAGACACCGGCCGTTCCGTCTGTCGTTCTTGCCCGACGGATCGCCCAGGAAGCCCAGCTCATAGTTGTCGTATTTCAGCTTGAGCGCGTGGATCTTGCGCGCGGCACGCTCAATGAAGATGGGCGGTCCGTCCTTGTCAATGACGTCGTTGAGCTTCTCGAGGATCGCCTCGCGGCGGCGCCGCGCCTCGGCGCCATGGTCGTTGGCCTCGTCGTCGGTCGGCAGCGGGCCGTTGCCGTACTGGGCGTGGCTGGTGGTGAGCTCGAGCTCAGCAAACTCGTATTCTTCCCACGGGCGCTGGGTCATGCTGAAGATGATTTCGGCACAAACCACACGGTACGATTCAATGTCGGCACAATCTTGCAGCGACCCGCGCGCCTGCTGCCACAAGGAGCGCTGGATGCTGCGGTCAAACTCCTCGGTCGTGGCGTAGTTCATTGTGGCAAAGCCAGCGGCATAGGACTCGCGCTGGCGCTGGCTCCCCTGGGCCCACTGCGTGGCGAAAGCCATAATGACAAGATGCAGGGCCTTCTGGCTGGCCTGGTTCTGGGCGGGCGTCAAGCGCATGATGCCCACGGACTGTGCGAGCTTGTCGAGCTTAATGACACGGCGGTAGACACGGTTGGACCAATTGGGACCGAATTGCTGCTTGTAACTGGCTTGCGGTGCCCACGTGCGGCGGCCACCGAGGGTCATGACGGGAAGATTCCCATTGGCAGGCCCGTTGGCAGGCCCGTTGGCAACGCCGTTGGCAGCGCCGTTGGCAGGCCCATTGGCAATCAATTGCAGGGGCTTCTGCTTTGGCGGGCGGGCCCAGACGTTGTACGGACACGTCTCTTCGGTGATCCAGCACGTGAGGTTGTGCTCGAGCACGTCGTGGTAGATCTGCAGCAAGTTCTCAGAGATGCTGTGGTTGTTGACGCGTGTCGCCATCAGGAACTCGACGGTGTTGGGCTGGGTGACACCATGGAGAAGGAGGAGGACATGCGGCGTGCGCCGGCACCGCCGAACTGGGGGTGAGCAAACGAGGCGCGGTGTTGCATGGAGTAGCCGTCCGTGATGACGGACGATGCAGAGCCGTCCTCGTCCTCGTCGGTCACGCCGTTGACTGACGGAAAGACTTCTGGCGTCGACAGGCCAAGCACGGTCTGGCCGTGGTGGACGTCGAGGCTGGTTTGGCCGGGCATCATGGTCCACAGCGCCGTAGGGTCCGGCGTGGTCATGTTGTGGAACGCGGGCCGCGACACGAGGTCCGCAGTGGTGACAGGCATGCTGTCAAAAGGCAGACCGATCAAGCCGGAGGTGCCGTCCGTGCCGACACTGGCATCGAATCCGAGGGTGGACAAATCGACGCCATTGGGGAAGCCGCCATGCGGCTGCGGCTGTGGTTGATGGTGCTGGTGCTGGTGCTGGTGCTGGTGCTGGTGCGCACCAGGGAGCGGTACAAACGTATCAAGATGATTTGCCAAAGGCTGGAACGGCGACGGCTGTGTGGGGCCCCAGAAGGCCGACATATCTACGTTCGGGGCGGCTGCTGTCAGTGGAACAGAAGGCGGGATGCCGCTGACGTCGCCGATTTCTGAAGTGGTGTGCAGTGTTGAAGCCAACGACTGTGGCGGGGAAGGAAACATGGGTGCCGGTGGCGGTCCTGATGGCGGTCCTGATGGAGGTGCTGCCGATACAGGTATGCCCGGTCCAGCAGCATTGGGGAGTGCATCGTGTGCCAGCTGTGTCTGCGGTGGCTGTGTCTCTGCGGGCCGCTGACGCTTCTTCTGGCGAAGCTCGCTGGTGCGTGTGGTAGCGGCCGCATGCAGCTGCGAGCGCGCCCAGTTGAGGGTGCAATGCTTGCTCGTCTTGAGGCAGTACGAGCATGGGCGGTACTTGTTTTCGAGCAGCGGTGCGCCAAGTGCTGTTGCTACTTGTGTTAGTTAGGTTTGGACAACAGAAGAGGAACGACAAGGAACGGCGAGGAACGGCGAGGAACAGGAGAAGCGGAAGAAGTGAACGGAGCGGCCGGAGAGAGTATGCCGAGGCTTACCAGAAGGATCGAGGCCGACCAAGGGCTCGCTCTTATCAGACTCGGCGAGCGAGCCACGGCGGACGGCCTCGCGCAGGGAGGGGGCATCGCATGCCCGTTTGGCCTTGCGACACTGATCGCAGGAGTGATTTTGGCGTCTCATGCCTGCGGCGGCTGGGACCGATAGGCCGTACGGTGGCCGAGCAGAGCGTCAAAGAGGTGGTGATGCCGGCAAGTGAAGCGGCGAGATGCGGCCGGGATGCGACCGGAATGCAACCGGAATGCGACCGGGGTGGTTCAAGACGTAAGTGAACAGAGTTGTGGGACAGATGTGATGGAGTTCTCGTCTGTGCTGGCAAGTTGTCGTCGTTGTCGTTGTCGTTGACGCCTTTCCTGGTGTCGTCGTAGGGTTATTATGAGGAGATTGGCCGGGATGTGTCGTCGTATCGTCGTGCCGTCCTGACGTCCTGACGTCCTGTCGTCGTTGTCTTTGCTGTCGTCAATGCCGTCCGTAGCAAAGTCTCCGAAAAAGTCCTTTGCGCTGTGACGCAGAATTGGTGGCGATGCAACGGGCAATGCCTGGTCGGTCCTTTGGGTCCTTGGTCCTTGTCGAGTGTCGCGGTACTTTCGTCTGCGAGAGAAGGGGGCGCAAAGCACGGTTGGCTGCGTAAAATCCAGATTTGGCGACGGTTTGGCGACGGTTTTGGTGACGGTTTGGCGACGGCTGGTTCACTATGCAAAGTGGCAATACGGAGCACAAAAGTGCGAGACTTTGAGAAGTGGAGGAGAAGTGGTGACAAAGTGATGGAAGAATTGCAGCAGTCAGGCACGGCTTGGTTCGAGAGGCGGATTCCAGCGGAGATAGCAGGAGGAGTCTGTTCGCAGGGCGGGTGGGCAGGGAGAGCCAGACGCGGAGACTCAAGGCAGGAGCGAGCCAGTGGCGGAGACGGAGGCAGGAGC
This sequence comes from Sporothrix protearum, assembly GCA_016097115.2. NCBI lineage: Eukaryota > Fungi > Ascomycota > Sordariomycetes > Ophiostomatales > Ophiostomataceae > Sporothrix > Sporothrix protearum. The sequence continues at coordinate 1,135,579 of JADMNH010000009.1, read as the reverse complement.
GAGCCAGTGGGAGAGGGCCAGTTGCGTTTGTTGAGTCGCCCCTAGTGGGTTAAAGAGGGAAAGAAAGGCCCAGGCGGTGCCAAAGCAAAAGGGGGACTAAACGGTGGGTGGTGGTGGTGGTGGTGGGGGGGGGGGGGGGGGAAGGGGGAGAGCCAGGCAGAGGAACAAAACCCGGAGGCTGAGAGAGTCTAGGGCTATCCGGTTCGCCGAAAACCTCCACTTCCCCGCATTTATACTGGGCTACGCGTAGACAGGGCCGATTTCAGTGCGAGGGGCAAAGAACCTACGCATATGGGAATCTTTGAAAAAACGGAGGGCGGCAGAGGAAATAAAGGGGGGCGCGCAGGGGAAGAAGAAGGGGAATGGATGGAAAAGCGAAAAGGCAGAGAAATACATATAAGTAATCTTACGGAGAAGGAAGAACGGCTTCGTACAGAGTCCGTTGCAAGTGTGGTTGTGAGTTGTTTAAAAAAGCGTTGAAAAGTGAGGCTATCCAAGTGAGGTATCCCAGAAATCGTCCCAAAGCGTGGACATCACCCCGTTACAATATATGTATACGCATTATTTCCAGGGCGTGAAAGGGACGAGGACTCGCGATGGATGGGACGCTGACGTATTGGGTTATCTGGAGAAGACGCAAACGGTGAGGCAGAAAATGAAGGAAAAAGGGAAAAGGGAAAAGGGAAAAGGGGGAAGAGGGGACGAGCATGCCCATTTCCTGGGCCCACGCCTTATATTGGAAACGGTTGGGAAGCCACGGAGTACAGAGGATGAGGCTCTCGATGTGTTGGGCGGAGCTGCCGGGCGTACTTGCCATGTCTTCCCCGACTTCTCTCCGTGCCTAAGCACCCTTCCTCGCCCATCGTCCGTCGTTCGTGTTGACAATACTGAGAGGGGGAGGAGCAGCGGGAAAAAACAGGGAATTCCTCACAGCGACGAGAGCAGAAAGAGCAACGGCGATGCCAGCGACACTCGTTCTCTGCTTTCTCTCAGGTTCTCCGCCCTTCTGGGCCTGGCCCTGTCTGCGCCTTCCCCCCTTGTCTCGTCATGTCCCCTCGCTCCCGCCATTGTTGCTGCGACCCTCTCATCTACGAGGAGGAACCCGCTTCATACTCAGTACGGAGTCGAAGGGCGTCCATCATCTCCCTCTTTGGCACGCCACCCCCCGACGTGTGCAGGCAATATTGACGCCCAATGGTTCAGCCGCAGGAGACAAGCAGGCACTATTGTGGAAAAAGGAAACAAAACAGCCATCGAGATCGAGAAAAAGCAAACATACGGCGACCTTCCAGTCAGCAGGGTAGCAGTCAAGCAAGACATAAAAGACATAAAAGCAGCAGGTCAACAGGTCGATCAACTCGCAATCAGCTCGCAATCAGCGCGCAATCAGCTCGAGAAAAAGAAAAAAAAAAAACTAATCAGTCGCAATACAAGGGGAGTATCAAAAGCATCCGTGCTGGACCGGGGCTGCTGGACCGGGGGTGTCCCGTCTCGCGCGACGACGACGACAGTGAATTCACGTGACCTGATGAACGAGGGAAGTACCGCAGAAAGATGCACAGACCATTGTGACCTGTGCTCCCTGGAACCCACGAACCTGGTAAGCCCCTTTCTGGTTCGCGCAAGCTGCAAAGCGAAAGCAGAATGGCGGCGGGACAATACTCGTTGTTACTGGAGGCACATTGGCCCATTGGGGCCTTGGCAGCGTTCAGGCCTTGGCAGTCTTTTTACAGACTTCTTACGCATAGAGCGCTCCATACTCGGTAGAGGCAGCTGCTACCACTGGAAAGCGTCAAGACTCTTAGGCAAAACCACTGAAACGACACAATGACCAGGATGGACTGGATGACGTGACAAAAAAGACACATTTGAAAAAGAAATCAATGAGGCGATACAAGCTAGGACGAAAAGGCGACAAAACAACTCATAAAAACGGAGGCGATAAAAACAAGGACCAGGAAGAGGTAGGAGACCAACCTGCTCAGCGACGCGAGAAGAGGGAAAAGCCAGGGAGGGAATCAAAAGGTCAAAGATGGAAAGCGTCTATGCGTAGGAAAAAAAAACGAGAAAAAAAAAGAAAAAGCACGCAGCAGACCCCCAACAAGAGCCCCCATCAAAGAAAGCCCTTGCGTCTTCTGATGCGGAGTTAGCCCACGGGTGGAAAGAATCGTGGACGGCCCCATATCACGTGCATACCGGACCCACAACACTTTTTTTCCCACACGCATCATTGGTCCGCCAAGCGCAATCCAATCTCACCAGTGGGGGAAACTAGGGCCATTTGGGGAGGAACAAGGGGAATCCGGCGCGTCGCAACAATGGCGTCCCCGCTTCGACCCCGACACTCCGCCGACCGGGGGCGCAGCTTCTTGGTGCCCACCAGATTTGCCCACACCAAAGCCTCCGCGCACCGACCGCACACAGGACAACGCCCTTGGTACACTTTACTTGGCCGCAGCCAGCCCCTTGTACACCTCCGCCTCGACGCCCGCCCACAGGCCCAGGACCTTGGCGTCGGCAAACGGCAGGATCTGCGTGCAGACGATGCCGGCGACGCCGTTGTCACGGTCGCACCACCACCAGGCGTTGATCAGGCCGGCCCAGTGCGCCGTGTTGGGCGAGCGGCCGGTGCCGTTGCTGTTGGCCAGCATAAAGGTGAGGCCCCAGCCCTGCGGCGGGTTGCCGGCCGTCGGGTACAGCTCGCCCACCGGGTTGGTCAGCTCGGGCATGGCGGCCGGGATGGGCTGGCGGGAGCTGTTGGGGAACTGCGGGATCTGGTTCGTGAACATCTCGTCGACCGTGGCCTTGCGCAGGATCGTGGCGCCCGTGCGCGGGCAGGTGCCGTCGTTGAGCAGCACGGCGAGCACCCGGGCGTACTCCTGCGGCTTGGCGAACATGCCGGCGCCGCCGCTGTTGAAGATGCGCGCAACCTCGTCCGCGTTGTCGAGGTCGACGACGAGCGGCGCGCGCTGCAGGTGGTTGCGGTGGCGTAGCACACCGTCCGGCTGGCGGAAGTGGCAGTAGGCCAGCTGGGCGCGCATCGCCGCCGTCGGGATCATGTTCATGTTGCCCAGGCCCAGCGGCTGCAGAATGTGCTTCTGCATGTACGCGTTGAGCGACAGGCCCGTGGCCCGCTCCAGCGCCACGCCGGCCCAGTCAATGCCGACACCGTACTCCCAGCCCTCGCCGGGCTGGAAGAGCAGCGGCGTCTTGAGGTCCTCGAAGCGGCCCGTGAACTCGTCGATGCCGGCCGGGAACCCCAGTCGCGCAGACGCTCGTTGAAGAAGGCGTAGCCGAAGCCGGCCGTGTGCGTCAGCAGCATGCGCAGCGTGATGGCCTTCTTCTGCGGCTCCGTCGTGCCGTCCTTCTTGAGCACCGTCAGGTTGGTCAGCTCGGGCACCAGCTGCGCGATCTGGGCGCTGTCGTCGAGGCGCAAAACGCCCTGCTCGACAAGCTGCATGACGGCAATGCCCGTCAGCATCTTGGTGCACGAGGCAATCCAGAAGACGTTCTCGAGCGTCATGGGCTCTGACGACACCACACCGCGCTTGCCAGCGGCGTGTGCAAACAGGTCGTTGCCGTTCTTGTCGACGACGGCGACTGTGGCGCCGGGGATGTCCGTGGTCGGGTCGGCGCAGGCCGCGTCGACGATGCCACGGAGGTTGGACAGGGTTTCTTCGCTAAGAGGCATGATGGCGATGTTGTGGTGATGTGATGATGTGTATTTGTGTCTGCGAGTGAGTGTGTGTGTTGATTACCAAAAAAAAAAAGGCAAGCAATATGGGGTGCAGTCTGGTGGTGCAGACGTAGACGGAGTGGGATGTCAACGCAGGTGGTGTAAAGGTTCTGGCAGTCGAAGAGGCACACGCGTTTGACAGAAGCTCAAGCAGCCATGCCGGCCGTTTTGTAGTCCGCCGGACTCACGGGGCGCATTGGTTAGAGTCGCCGGTGGTCCAGAAAGCGATCTTCACGGTGGAGGTCGTCAAGTGGGGAGAACGTCGTAATTTCGCAAGAGCATAAAATAGTTGAAGAAAGAGTAGAATAAGGAAAGACGAATGGACCCTGCCAACACAGCCTGTCCCTCCCATTACCAAACAGCTCTCCACAGCTGCCCACAAAGGTTCGCCCGAGGCGGGACGAGGGGAAGTGGGAGCCCCGGTGCACGTACTGGCGTCATATTCGGCGAGCCAACCAGAAAGCAGGGAAACGGACGAACAAACCAACACACAGTGGAACATATATACTATGTAAGTGCGGGACTGGCGCGAACAGCCCAAGGTCACCGGCGACAAACCGCCAGAAAACAGTGGCACCAATGGTTAGCAAACAGCTTTAGCACCGGAGCACAGCATCAACTCAAGCTCGTCATTTTAACTATTTCTTTTTGCCTTCCTCCTTCCCTGCCTTCCACGCCCAGCCCTCTCCAGAGCCCGTGCATGAACTATCCCTGGGCAAAGGACACCATGTGATGGCTATGATGGCCGTTTCTTTGGGGGTCCTTTGGGCTCGCCTGTGCTGGAGTTGTTTCTCATTGATTCCGGAAGCGCGCACCACTTGAGCACGTTTGTCTATTTTGACTTCTTTGATTTTGTTTCGTTTGCTTTTTGTCCTCCGTTGTGGCGGTCTTCTTGTTCTGACGTGGTTTGCCTTGTCTTGTCCTGACTCGGGCTTCCTCTTCTGGGCACAAGTGGCTGTGTTGCGGATCCGACAATGGTTGACACTCGCGCGGGGAAAGTGGACTTTGTCAAGACGTTCCTGCCCTTTCTTGACTTCTTTGGATTGTTCACAGACGCTCCTTCTTTCCGTTCTTTCTTGGTGTCTTTTTTGATTGGCTCCTGCCGTGTGTGGCTGTTGACACCGCACCCATTGCCTGGAGACGTTTGTAAAGAAATCTGGGGAAAGTGCGCGCAATGTGTGGCCAGGAAGGCACGTCCGGTCAATCCATCCCCGCTACCGTCGTGACATCGTGAATTCCTTACCCCCGTTTTGATCTCTCCAAAATACCATTTCCTTTCACTTTCCAGCCAGCATCTTGCATTTTGGCTTGCCTTCCCCTCCCTTTCCCTTGCATACGTTTGCGGTTCCGGTTCCGGACCCCGAGTTTCTGCGCCAACTTTGCGTACGGGGTTTTAGCGTCTGCGGGGAAAACGAGAAGCGCAGATGAAGGGGCAGATCCTGATTCCTCGGCCCTGTGCCCCCCTCTTCAAAACGATGCTCACCTCCAATATCAAAGATACAACAAATGCAAATCAACCCTGATTTGGTGCCAGACAGACAGGACCACCGAGCCAGGCTGGTCCTTCTGGGGTTGGGTTGTGTTGGTCCTTGTGTCGCGGGAGGAAGTTTCTATGGGGAACATTACTACTTAGTATGTATGGAGAAATTATGCTGCCAGTGCTGTTACGACCCCCATATTCTGCGGCCTTTTTCTATTTCCCGCCTTTTCTTCCATTTTACCCCAGCCAATTTGCCCAACGAACAAGTGTAGAAACTCAGAGAAGAGGGCTTTTTTGGGACCTTTTCTCTCTCAGGATCTCTTCATCGTACGATATCTCGAAGATAAATAGCGGATCCGGCAGGCCGTATCTACGAAGTCGAAAAACCTCCTACCGTGGACGGTAAGCCTCTATGTGATGCGGCCTTTCCTGGGGTCTGATGCAAATAACACGTCCCAGCAAGAACATTAGCGGTCCGGCAGTCGTTTTTCGATGAGGCTTTGATACCAAGACATACGAACACCATCCACAGCAAAAGGGGGGGCAGGGCCGGCCATTGCATTGAGCAGTACTTACGTGCGCGTATTCGTTTGTTTGTAATTTCCCTCACCTGCTCGCCGAGACATTTTTTAATCAACTTCCTCACAAAGGCCGGATAAGCACCCCTGGACTCCGCGTTGGATACTCTCGGCGACGGACCGTGACTTGCTCTTTTCTCTATCTCATCTTTGATGTGACTATCAGCCTGTCCATTTGGGGTTGAAAAGATGGGTGGCCGACGCGACCGGCATCGAGATAATGTCCGAACGATATCCGAGACCATCTGCTAAGGCCAGACTGCCGACCAGAAGAATCAATGGACAGACGGATAGAAGGAGCATGTTTGAGGAGTGATGAGCGAGAGCCACCGGTCGTTGCCTAATCTGGGAAGCGTTGTCTCGTTGTCTCGTTGTTTCTCTCTTCTCCCCGCCCCTCCCCCGGATTGCGTATCGTTGCTATTTTGTTCTTGAAGCACATGGCTGAAGACGGCGTACGTTGTAGTTTGCTGTAAAGTCTCCACCCCCAGATTGTTGCATGTCGCTGATATCCTGTTTTGGATACTACGGCGTAGTCTCGGATACCCACTCCCCTCCTTTTCCCCGTGTTTATTTTCTATGCATCGGCATGTCGGGTTGCCCCCGCCCCGTCTTCCCTCTCTTGGTTTCCCCCACTTGCACTACTGCCGCAAAGCTACCTTGCAGCCACACAATACAGCGTGCAACTTACGATACAAGCTTGCTCTCTCTCTGTTCGCAAAGAGGCTGTGGCCGTGGAGAAAGTTCGGGCAAATTCACAGCTAACACATCACAGAAGCTGTCTACCATTTATGATATTGCTACACTGAAATGTGCTACACTGCAATGCCACGAATACTCCGCATGGTAATGATTTCCACGCTCTGTACAAGTTGCCTGTAGCACGTCTCTTTCAAAAGCGCACATACGTCGTACAAGTACGTCAAATGAGTACCGGTGAGGGTGTGCACCTAGCTAACCTAGCAAACGTTATGATGGTCATGACGGACTGCGAGTAAACCGTGCACATGAGGTTTGTACTCGCTACCACGGCGCTAAATGCCCCCTCCTCGAGCTCGTATCTGCCTGTCCACTTTGCCTGCTTGTCTTGCTCTTGCTACGGAGAGATATGTCGCTGTCTCATGAATTGGGCTGACTGGTCTAGTCGGTGGCCTGGCCAATTTTGTCCCCTTCCACCTCCCCACTCACTACCCCATGGGCAAGTGGGCGAGCAATGACCTTCTACATAGTACGTTGCATGTTTCTTTGCTTGCTCCACGCCTCATAATATCCTATCACGGACTCCATACCATCCTTCACCCCGTAACATACATGTACATGCGCATACGCCCCCGGCATACTCGGGCTACCTCTTTGTCCCGTCACCCTGTCGCTCCGCCCCATGTCCATCTTTGTCTCCGCGATTGTCTATTTTAGTCTCCCTTTTCTTTTTCTTTCTTTTGTTCTGCCTATCAAGTAGTATCCCGAGCCACGACTGGTCGGTTTGGGGTCACTTGACCGTCCTGTGGCCAGCTGAGTACGATCCATGGTCCATGGTCCATGGCCTCTGGACGACCGGCAATCAATTGCACTCATAACAATGGAATGCTACCCTCTTTTTGAAGCATTTGCTCAGCGCAACTGCCTCTGGCATAGCCGCACAGCCGTATCACCGTATCAGATCGTCAATGACGGCCCATCTAAATCCATCCAAGGGAGGAGAGGGGAAATGGCCAGGAAAAAGTCCAGGGTCTGGCCGTTTTACGCAGGCATTCCAACCCCCCCCTCCCCTCCCCTCCCGCGCTTCCCTCTCAACTATGTTCGAGCGTATCTTTTTTTTGCTTCTGTCCGGCCGTCCCTCAGTAACTTGTCTGCGGCTACGGCTTTGCGGAGATTGGGATGCAGAATGGCAGTGAGGGGTGGGAATAAAGCGATGAGGCGGGAGACATTGTGAATCTGGCCACATATGTTTGAGCTCTTTGCGCATAGCTAGGCCATCCAAGCTTGGCGGTCCCTGAATATGACTGTATCTTGTGGATCATGTAGGTCTGTTTTTTGTTCTTTCTGTTCTTTCTGTTCTTTCTTGTTTGTGAACCAGCATATATAAATACCAGACGAACTTGACTGCCGATGTTGGGACTGGGGATATAAGAGACCTCAGAGCCATCTTCCATTCTTGACTTTCATCCACCATCATCATCATACCATCTTGCCCATCATTCTCTCTTTTGCTTTTTCATCACGACTTTCGCGCCAACCTCTTGTCTTTTCGGTCCCCTCACCTAGCGATCTTCACTCCTCACAACCGGCATCATGGGCGAGTCAATTCCTAGCCACCCTGCCAAGAAGTTCAACACGGAGCTCACAGACTACTCGGTTAGCCATGCCGAGAAGACCGGCCCGTACGCCGACAACCTCGAGGTTGATGCCCTCATTGTTGGTGCCGGCTTTGGTACGTTTTTGTTCTTCAAGTCCCTCTCGGGATGACTTTATGTGACTATATAATGAGCGCATAATTTTGTGCCAGCCACTGTCGTCTCACTAACACGTTTTTTCCCCTCTAATCTTTGTAGCCGGTATCTTCATGCTGAAGACCCTGCGTGAACGCGGCCTGAAGACGGTCATCTTCGAGGCGGGCAACGACACCGGCGGTACCTGGCGGTGGAACTGCTACCCCGGTGCCGGTGTCGACTCCGAGGTGCCCGAGTACGAGTTCTCGTTCCCCGAGGTGTGGAGCACGTGGAACTGGACCACCAACTACCCCAACTACCAGGACCTGCGCAACTACTTTGACCACGTGGACAAGGTGCTCGGCATCAAGAAGGACTGCGCCTTCAACACCGTCGTCGTTGGCGGCCATTTTGATACCAGCGAGGGCCGCTGGCACATCAAGACCGAGGACGGCCGCACCACCAAGGCCAAGTACCTCGTGCTCGGCACCGGTTTCGCGGCCCGCCGCTACATCCCCGACTGGCCGGGCATGGACAAGTTCAAGGGTGTTGTGCACCACTCGTCGTTCTGGCCCGAGGAGAAGGTCGAGGTCAAGGGCAAGAAGTGCGCCGTCATCGGTACAGGTGCCTCTGGTGTCCAGATTGTGCAGGCCTGGGGCCCGGAGGCCGGCGAGGTCAAGGTGCTGCAGCGCACGCCCAACCTGGCCATCCCCATGCGCCGGCGGCCCCTGACCGACGAGGAGCAGGACAAGCGCAAGACGTACTACCCGGAGCTCTTTAGCCTGCGCGAGAAGACCTTTGCCGGCTTCTTTTACGGCTGGCTCGAGAAGAACACGTTTGACGACCCGCCCGAGGTGCGCCGCGCGGTGTACGAGAGGGTCTGGCAGGAGGGCGGTTTCCGCTTCTGGGTGGCCCTCTACAAGGACACGCTGCTCAACGCCGAGGCCAACCGCGAGGCCTACAACTTTTGGCGCGAGAAGACGCGCGAGCGCATCGGCGACCCGCGCCTGCGCGACCTTCTGGCCCCCGCGGAGCCCCCCACTTCTTTGGTGTCAAGCGCCCCTGCCTCGAGAACAACTACTTTGAGCAGTTCAACCGCCCGACCGTCGACGTCATTGACGTCAAGGACAACCCGATCCAGTGCTTCACCGAGACGGGCATCCAGCTCCAGGACGGCACGGTCCACGAGTTTGATGTGGTCGCGGTGGCCACGGGCTTTGACGTCGTGACGGGCGTCATGACCCAGCTGGGCCTCCGGAGCGTCGACAACACGGAGCTGACCGAGGCCTGGGCCGACGGCGCCGAGACGTACCTGGGCACCACCGTCGCGGGCTACCCCAACATGTTCCACATTTACGGCGTGCACGGCCCGACGCTGCTGAGCAACGGGCCCTCGACCGTCGAGGTGCAGGGCCGCTGGATCGCCGACGCCATTGCCAAGATGGAGTACAAGAAGATCAAGTACATCAACCCCAAGGCGTCGGCGGCCAAGGCCTGGAAGCAGCGCATCGTTGACATCAACGACGCGACGCTGTTCCCCACCACCACGTCGACCTACATGGGCGGCAACGTGCCCGGCAAGAAGGTCGAGCCCATGTGCTGGGCTGGCGGTATCCCGGCCTACGTCGCCGAGATCCGTGCCGCACTCGACGACATGGGTGGCTTCGATGTCGTGAGCAAGTAAAGCGTGACTGCGCGGATAGAAAGACTAGAATCAAATACATGTGGGACAAAAACCAACATAAAGAAAAAAAAGACAAGGAGGAGAAGGTGGCCGCGCTTCCTTTTTGCTTTCCTTTTGTGTCCTCTGTGCCTGTTTACGACTTAGCAAGTATTTTCTTCTTCACTTGCTCTTGCTGTTTATGCCAACTGCAGAATATTATGGTAGATATTGAGATAAGCCTTTACAAAATGTACTGAATAAAACGTACATTTGTTCTGCGAATGATATCTGGATTGAATGTCAAGCTGAAGCATGACAACGCACAATAGCCTTTCGTAATGCGAGGGATGGCTGTGAGTTCATTTGAATACTTGGTCGCTGCCAAAGAGATACATATTCGCGTACCTTGACTCATAATTGACACCTCGTAATCACAGATTGAGGCCTGACACTGAAGATGGCGACGTTTGTGACACGCTTTGTGGAGGTTCATGTCAAGACAATGGCACCCGACCGGACGGAAACATACAAAATTGTTCACGGCCACATATATCACAATGTCCAGTCACCGTTTGTGTCAATCACTACTTGTAGATAATGGGAAGGAAAGAAAATAATCAATGACAATGTTTGAAGAGAAAAGAAGCACTGAGACTAATACAACCTGATCAAACAACATACGCAACAAAATCCACGCCCCACCGATACATCATCACAACAACTCCATCCGTTCCATCTTCCGTCCTTCCGGAAGATCTCTGACACACTGTGAAGAAAAAACACCACCCCAGTAGACACCGTCCGTAAAGCCCCAAACCATGCAAACCCAGCATAAAAACCAGATACAAGAGCACCACACCAGACCAAATAAAGCAGACCGCCGGGCCAGAGAAAGAAGACGTAAAGAACAAAGATGGTATCAAGTCCGGAAACGCCAAACAGGTACAAAATTCTCATGGAACGGGAGACGCAGCACGTCCTCACCATAGATGGTTCCCATGAGGTGTCAGAAGCACATTACAGCATCGAACCGCGTTGGCCGAGAGTTCAGTCACGGTACGCGGCCTCGCGAAGACCGTGAATGCGGTACGAAAGCAGAGCCTGACCTGCAGCCCGCAGAGCTTCAAAGGTGAGCGGGGTCGTGGGATCGTCGTGGATGTGGTAGTCCTCGGTGACACCTTGGATGCGGGTGGCCGTGTCGAAGCGGCGCTCGATGGAGCCGCGGGCGTGGGGGACCGACGGCCCGACGAACTCGTTGTTGAGCGGCGACACAATCAGGGAAAGCCAGCTGTTGCTCTGCGGGGTGGTGCTGGCCGTGCCCACATCGTGCCAGATGCGTACGACGAGCTTGCCGGGCTCCGCGATCAGCCGCATGTCCGTCGGGCAGCGGTTGCAAGAGAGGTCGGTCTCCATTCTCACCCCGCGGTTGGCGCTGGCAAGAGCCCGCTCCAGAGGAGGGCACGACAAGCCGACGACGTGGTCACCGCCAGTCACGCTCGCATGCGGACACAGGAAGAGGTGGGCGACCGAAAGCGAGTCGAGGGGCTCAGCATCGGGATGGTGGGCCTTGACGACTTCCAGCTGCCGGTACAGGAGGAACGACGGCTCCGGTTCGTGCAAAGTGACCATGGGCCGGACCATCTGCCTGAGCTCCGGCTTCGTACCACCAGAGCGCGAGAAGACAAAATACTCCTGAAGAAGCTTGCGGCGGTACGCGGAAAAGAGCCCCGATGTGCTCATCTTGATGGCCAGGGCGACATGGTGGTGCTTCAGGCCGTAGCCCCAGGCAAAGTCACGGATGGCAACGTCCTCGTATCCGCGCATGCAGAAGTTGGTAGCGCGTGTCTCACGGGTCTCGGGAGCAGGCACGTCCAACGTGTTGAACGCGTGCATGCCGCCACAGGCAGCACACTGCGCATGCGATACATTGAACTCGGCAAAAGAAGGCTGATGACGAAGCCAGAAGTCAGTAGTGCTCAAAAGTGAAGGTCCAGAGAGAAGAGAGAGAGGGGGGGGAGAGAGAGGGAGAGAGAGGGGGGGAGAGAGCCAGTAACGTACCGTGGCAACATTGTTGTCTGGGATGTGGGATGGGTTCGCATTCTCACCCATCGAAGGAGGCTGTTGCACCGAAGCAATGTGATCGGGCTCGACTGCTGCTTGGGTAGTGCCCGTAGCCGTATCGCCGCGAGCGAAGTTGTCTGCCGAATTGTCAGAGCCGGAATCACAGTCGAGGTCTGCAGCTGCAATTATTTTATGCATGGGAGGAGAGAAGACATACCGTTGATAGGAACTGCCTGCCCGGCTTCACTGAGAGCATTGTCGTCCTCATTGTCATGATGATGACTGGCAGTGACACCAGAGTCGGCAAGGGGCTCGCCTTGATGCTCCATGATTCACTGGATGTCTTGGAGAAAGTGATGAACACGTCAAGAATGACCAGAGGGCAAAGATGCAAAAAGTTCCTGTAATGGGCGGCGTGAAGGCGAAGGGATATTGTGGTCAAAACGGTGGTCAAAGCAATATCACGATGATAACAGTAACAAGGTCGAAAAGAGGCTGAAGAGAAAGGAAGAAAAAAGGGAAGAGGGGAGAGAAAGAGAGAGGAAAGAGAAAATTTGGAGACGGTGAGTATTTATGTGGCCTCGAAATTTTTTCCAGGGCCATTGCCAGAAAAAACGGAAGGAGCGAGGACTCCCTATTCACGTGCAACAATAGCTAGAATGAGCACCTCAATAGGCTCGAGTACAATGGGAAGAGATCAGGCAATAGTGACCTAGGTCTGGTGGCTGGCAGAGAGACGCTTGGCGAAACTGTCGCTGGGAAGTAGTGCCGAAGCAAACGGCAAAGAAGACATCAGACGAATTTTCTGGACAAGTCACGGGCTCGTCGCCAGACTGTCATTTTTGTAGGGAAAAAAGCATAAAAAAATCGGGAAAGTCATGAGACTCACTTTCATCTCGCTTCGTTCTCGAGTGAGTGTATCACAGAATATTCATGGCTGTTTAGGGGGCATTCTTGACCTGAACAAAAGGGCTGTTCACATGTGAATATCACGAGGCTTGGCACTCGATGCGGCTTTTCGGCGCACCAGTTCACCCGCCATTTACCGGAGCAAACGCAAAAATGGTGTGTAAAATACTTTGAGGCAGTGAGTACCTAGAGATAGCTTTCAAGTACAAAATATCAAATTTGCTGTCAAATCCTCGCAAAAAGGACTGTGCTACATGAGATCTCGAGGTCTTAGAAGGCTCTCTCTTCGAGTGACTAAGCATGTGTGATTACTACATCTGGACTAGCGCCATTTGCGGTCGATGTCAACAAGCCCCACCATTTGTTTACTTTCGAGGCGCAAAGTGCAAACAGACGGGAATCCACTTTCATTCATTCACTGCGCAGTCAAACCCACTTGAACTTGAGGGGTTGCATACAGTCGCGTCGCACAAGCACCGTTCGTTGACCAGTTGGCCTCTCTCTTTCACAAACGCCTCGAATCACGGCCGATCATCCACCGCGACGCGCAACGTCTCGACGACAGCCTCGGCTTGTCTGTTTACGCCACTCTCTCCTCGACCATAAATACAAACGAAATAATCACTCCCGACACAATGCCACCCCGCACACGAACACAGTCGTCGGGCGCGACGTCGGCACGGTCGACACGCTCAGGCACCTCCCGCCGCCCGAGTGGTGGTGGCGGCGGCGGCGACTCGTCCACAGACGCGTCCTCGATCGACCTCGGCGCGTCGACGCGCGCATCGTCTGTTTCGGTGTCAGCGTCCGCCTCGGGCTTCAACAGCTACGGCACCTCCCCCACACCCACCGAAGGCGCGCCTCTCGTGCCGACGACAACGCCGGTTGACATGGGCGTAGCAGCCTTTGGATCGGATGCGACGGGGGCTACAGCCACATCGCTCGACGCGCTGTATGGGCCGACGGCCACCTACGTCAACCTCGTGCACATGGACCAGATGGCGCAGTACCTGCAGGCGCCCGAGACGCAGCAGAGTCTGGACACGCTGCTGGGTGTGGTGAAGATGAGAGAAGCCTCCAAAGACGACGGGGACGTTGACGGCGACGGCGGCAACGAAACCCCCGACTACCACACGGCCCTCGACGAGCTCGACTACTTGGAGGGCCTCTTCAAGAAGCTGCGCTTTTCGTACAAGGAACAGCTCACAAAGGAAACGGTGGTGCGGCGGATCCTGGAGCTCGAGCTGCCGCTGTTGAGTGCCGCCGACATTGACCGCATCGTCCAAAGCACCGAGGCCGAGCGGCAGCAGCTGCGCCAGGTCAAGAGCGAAGGGCGCGAGCAGGGTGCGGCCGCCGAGCGCCTGATTCGCCATCTGGCGGCCGAGAAGCGGTACGTGGCCACGGCCGAGGCTGAGACGGTGCACCTGCCGGGCCGTGTGCTGCGGCTGCGGCACCGGCTGGCGCGCCTCAAGCTGGCGCTGCGTGCCGAGCTGGACGCCATTGACCGGGTGAGCTCGGGCGGCAGCAGCAGCAGCAGCAGCAGCAGTGCAGCGCCCGCGTCGGCTGCCGCCTCCCACCCCTGCACAGCCTGTGGCCGCAGTTTCTACTCAGAAGCGTTCCACCAGCTGCACCAGGCGATGCACAGTGTGCAGGCCGATGGCAAAGGAAACGGAGCCCTGCAGGGCGGTAGCAGCCTCGACTTTGGTGACGACGCAGCCGCAGCGGCCGCCACTTCGGCCACAGCCATGCGGCGGTGCCACGGCTGCACCCAGATGGTGCCGGCTCTGTTTCTCGACAACGCACCGCCCAAGGGCGAATCGCACAAGGCGTTCCATGCGCGGATCCAAAAGGCGACGGCCGAAGCACACCGAAAGCTGGCGGCAGCAGCATCAGCATCAGCATCCTCATCGTCGTCACACGCCCTCATGACGGAGGGCGCGGACGGCAGTTTGGATCTCGCGCCCCAAGCCGAGACCGAAGAGGCCGTTCGCCAGCTGCAACGCAGCGAAGCCGATCTGGCGGCACTCGAGAAGCGTGTGCGGGCCGAGGCAGAGCGGCAGGCGGCCATTGAGGGCGAGATGACGCAGTCGCTGCAGCACCTGCGCGAGTCTGTGGGCAGCATCCGGCTGGAGATGGCGCGCATTGAGCAGGAGGCCGACCGGATGGTACAGTACATTGAAGAGGGACGGACCTATCTGGGCCGGTCGTTGCAAGAACAGACGGATCTGTTTGATGTGCTGTTGTTGGGTGACGACGATGATGACAATGACGATGATGACGATGACGACGACGACGGCAATGACAGGGATGAAGAGATGCAGGATCAGTAGGCGGACTGGGTGTGCTGTATGACTTTGTATGACTACCATGATCTGGACACGGCTGTACGATAATCCTGTACGATAATCTAACGAGGAATACGATCTTGTATAAGTTTGATTGATTGATGAACTTCATTGTTCGTCCGTACTCTGTAGGGTGGGTATAGATCCGATAAAAAAAAAAGAAACACGAAAAAAAGAACACAACTTCCATGCTATGCTGCCCCATCCTGCCGTAGGAATACCAATATGCCATGCTGTTTCGTTGCCATGCACTCCACGTAACGCCATAGATCACCAATTGCTGCCCTCGTTGCCCCATTTATGCACCAACGCCTCCCACCTGCTGGGCCACCGACAAAATCATCTGCCGCTTCATGCGGATTTCGTGCGCCACTGTCCGCCCGCTGCCGGCTCGGTCAAAACAGGTCTGCGCCTGGCTCAAGTACCACCACGCCCGGCTCATGTGCTGCTTCATGCGGGCGGCCTTTTTGGTTTGCTGCGTCGACTGTTTCGTCGACCGTGTCGCCGACCGTGTCGTCGACTGTTCTTCGCCCGCCAGCCCCATGCAGGCATCCGCCAGCGACTGGTACAGCAGCGCCGACGTCTCCGCGTGCGCCGTCTCCAGGGACCGCGGCAGCGCCAGCGACAACAGCGTGCGCGCCGCGCGGAACTCGCCCTCGGCCACCAGCAGACGGGCGACGGCGCCGACGGTGTCCCACAGCAAGACGTGGTAGCGACGGCGCAGGCAGGCCTGGAGGGTGTGCAGCAACAGCGTGATGGCCCGCAAGCCACGACCCGCACGGGCGTAGAGGGCGGCGCGGGCGAGCGAGATTTGCAACAAGACATGCAGATCGCCCACGCCCTTGTCGTAGGCGGCCTCGAAGCGGTCGAGAGCGTCGCGGGCATGGACCAGCGAGCCGCCCAGGTCGACGGGCGCGTCGAGGCGTGCGAGAGGGCCCGGCGCGTCCCCTGCCCCGTCGTCATCCCCTCCTCCTCGGTGGCCCTCCGGGTGAGCGAGGCGACGTGCAACAGGGCCACCTGGGCCGCCAAGTCGGGATCGATCTGGGACGGGCCCTGGGCCTGGCGGTCGACGCGGGTGGGCGCGCACGAAGGGTAGCCCGCCGTGGGCAGGCGGCGCAGCAGCAGGTCGTCGGCCTCGTCGAACTGGTGCGCCCGCACAGCCTGCAGGGCGGCCACATAGGTCAGGACATGGCGGACCATGCCCTGCGGCTTGAGCGACGTCAGCCCCTCGGGTTCAGCCGGTCCATCAGCGCCTTGGCCTCTTGGAACTGCCCGTTGTGCGCGTACTGCAACGCCAGCCGCGAGGCCACGCGCACAGCGTCGTCAAAGGGCACGCCGTCGTGGCGGGTGCGCATGAACACGCGGCCGTGCACGACGGCCAGCGGGCCCTGGCCCATGCGGTCCCAAAAGAGCATGAGCGTGCTCGTCAGCTGGCCCTCGAGCGTGACCTCGCAGTGCTTGACAATACGGCGCCCGGCCTCGTGCAGGCACGTCTTGGCAAAGAGCGGCGGGCGGCCATCGCTAATGGCGACGCGGGCCTCGAGCAGCGTGGCCAGGGCATGGTGCCCGTGGAACTGGGATGCGTCGGCATCGTCACGGATGTAGGGGAGCACCTGACGGCCGTCGGTGGCCTCGCCCGCCAGGCCTTGCAGCTGGTGGGGGCGGATGTGCCGGGGCAGCACGCGGGCGTACATGTAGAGCCACAGCAAGGAGAACCGCAGCGAATTGTAGTCGCGGGCCTCGCGACCCGCGTGCACGGCGTCGAGCATGGACAGCAGATCGTTGGAGTGCTCGCCGAAGTCGCGCTGGATCACACCTTTGTTCATGGGACCGACATTGTACCCGTACGCGGCACCGGGGGCCTGGCGCGACACCAGGTCAAAGTAGCGGTGCAGCTGGTCGTAGGCCGTGTTTGATGTCGCCCATGCGCCAGGCGTCGAGCAGCCGGTAGAAGGTGGCCTGCGAGGGGATCGGTGTGGCGCCCTGGATCACCGTGTCGGCCGCCGCCCGCAAGATCGGCGCCGGGCGGAATCCTATGCGCTCCCGCTCAATCAGCATCGTCACCAGCTTGTCCGTCTCGTCGTGGCTGACCGAGACCGACGAGTCCTTGATCATGCGGTCAAACACCACACGGGCCACGGCGTCGGTCCCCTGGACGCCCCAGTCGGCCTGCCCTTGTGTCAGGACAGCATCAAACAGCAGGCCGTCCACCCCAAAATCGTGCGGCCACAGAATCTTGAAGTCGGTCCGCGTCGGGTTGCGGTACCGCACAAAGTCCTCCCACAGCTCGCAGCGATGGGCAAACGACAGCTGCTGAAACTCCGTGTGCGCCTGGTAGACCATGAGGCCCAGCGGCGAGCGGCGGTCCAGCAGCAGCAAATCGTCGGGCGGGTCTTCGATGCCCAGGTCGCGGTGCGCGCGCAGCTCGGCGTACGTCGGCGCAATGTACATGCCCAGTTGGTCAAAGAACGGGCCCAGATCGTCAAGCGACGTCAAACGCAGCCAGAGCCGTGCCACCAGGTCGTCCCAGAGCGTTGCACACAATGGCACGTCCGTGCTCGGCGGGGCAAACGCGATGAAGCACCGCTGTAGGGCCGGGCGGAGGCTGTGCAGGTGGCCGAGCAAGTCGACGCTCAGAAAAGCACGCTGCCACCGGGCGAGGTAGCGTTGTCGCTGGTTGGTCGGTCGGGCGTAGGTGTCGGCGACGTAGCAGGTAATGAGCTCGAGGATAAAGTCGTCGTCCTTGTCCCGGACCGCCTCGCTGCAGTACATGTCGACCAGCGTCAGCAGGGCGATCCGCCCGGGCGAAATAAAACGCCGCATTGCCGGATACAGAGAAGTAAAGTCGGGAAAGAAGGCAGGGATATTGTCGCGAGGAAGAGGCTGTCGAGAAAGAAGACGGCGTTGACAAGGGGATCGAAAATATAAGAAGTCAACAAACGTAAATGCGTTAAACGCCGTTAAAGACGGCCAATGGCCAGATCAACTGAGTCGAGGAGCGACGAGACTGGGCCGTGGCGGAGAGAGAGTATCGCTCGCTCACCAGCTCGTCGTGGGCAGCAGGGTTGTGTGTTTGTGATCTGCGGGACAACATCAGTCGTCTGTCGTCGTCCTCCACGACTTTGGTGGTGGTGTTGTCAGTTGATGATGCTCTAGCTTCGAGCAGGGACGCTGCACGGTGAGACGCGTCGCTGAACGCGGGGCACAAAAGGGCCAGAATTTAGCGCCACATCCACTGCAGCCACCGTTCTGGAACGACATGCTGAGTCAGCAGTCGACGCCTCACACGACCTCTCGTTGAAAGGAGTAGAATCAAATGCAGATGAAAATAAAACAAATATCAGTCTCTCGTCTGTATTTATCTTAAAAACAATATTCGGATTTCTCAAACTGTTTTCTTCGCTTGTCATCTCAGGCTTCTCACCGACGTACGACCTAGCCAACAACTCAAGAAAACACTCTTGATCTCGAAAATATTACCGGTGCCCGCCAAATCAACCACCTCCGGCGTCACTCGGGCAATCACAGAGCAGGAATTAGCACTGGTGCGGGCAAGGCAACAGCTGCAGTAACAGCGGCACAGATCGGACTGTGTGCACTATTCGCCTCGGACGTACCTGTTTTGTTCCTCTAATGTGTCGGGTGAACTGACAGGGGAAAAGTCGTTGCTTGAAAGTGATAGAAACACTCAATTTATGCATCGAGATAATTACACAATGTAACATGCAGTGTTACAGATCAGAATAGCAAAGGTAATAGCTAGACTGCCAACATATTGCAAATGGAAGAAAAGATATTCCTGTCTGTCGGTGGAGGATTAGACACCAAGAAAACCAAAGCTTTAACATTACTTCGAGCATCATGTGATGCGTTCGTTTGCCATGGACTCTTCTTATTTAACTATGATACTCTGGCCAGAATACAGGGTCACATCTAGTCCATTTCCCACAGGTCCATTTCATTTTCTGCCTCCTCCTCCTCCTCCTCTTCCTCCTCTTCCTCTTCTTCTTCCTCCCCCTCCTCCTCCTCCTCCTCGCGCGTTTCTCGTTGCTTCTCCTTCTCTCGCTCATCGTACTCTGCCTGTTCTGTCATCCTCGCCTCTATTTCAACATTATCCCTTTCACTCAAGAGTCTCAATTCCCTCTCAACTTTCCTCTGTCTCTCCCGTTTTCTTAGCTTCTCTGACTCCTCGTTCTCTCTACTCCAGCTCTCATAAACATGGCGAGGAATCAAATGAGCCAGCCCCTTTATAGAGAGCTCACGGAGAACATCTTCGCTTGTCTGCCGCTTCCTGTCCTCGTCGGCCGTCGTTTGGCGACACTTTGCGACCCGGTCGGCCGCTTGTGCTGGCCCATATAAGGGCATATTCCGGGCCATGATGAATCTGTCGAATCCGTGCCGGCTTCTTGCACGTCCCTCCATCCTCCTGGCTTGTACAGTAGCCATGGTGTCGTCGTTTTCGTCGCCAAGGGGCGACTGATCATGAATGTCTGCGTATTGACGGTGTCTCTTCAAAGGCGGGAGCTCCGTGAAATCGTAGACGCCGCCTGGAGGGGACCGGTGCAAGATCAGGCTCTCAAGATCTCTAGCAGCTTGGTGCTGCTTGTGCACGGGGTACAGAAACCCAGGCGGCCCACGAGGAGGCTCTCGGCAAGGAATGCGCAGATCCTGTCGGCAAATGTTGTCGAGCGGCGTGATCCTTGCGTTGAGGAAGTAAGACTCGGGCAGCTGCTCGGGCTCAGGCTCTGCAGCAATGGGTGATGGTGAGCTCGGTGGTGGTGGTGATGGTAGTGGCGGCGGTGGCGGCGGTAGTGATGGTGGTGGTGGTGGTGGTGGAGGCGAAGGGTGGTGAGAGGTCTGGCCTTCTTCTCCCAATCGCTGCCGTTCCATAAATGAATAGAAAATCATCTTGGAAGACGCAATGTGCAACTTGCGAGTGGTGTAGGTGCTTGAACGTAAAAGCAAGCCAGGCAAGCAGTGAGTGAACTTGTGGTAATTTGAATGCGTTATGAAGAGGCCATGAAGGTGTAGAATGTTAGAAGAAAGATGAAGAGAGAGAGAGAGAGAAAGACCACGATAGAGCAGAGAGGAGATGTTTATCTAAAAAAAGATTAAGATTCAATAGTAAGTCGTGACAGGAAAGTACGTACATAATACCGTAGTCAGAATTAAGGTTCATAATGCCTCTGTGTTGATAGCCAAAATAATGCGTAGTAGCCAGCCTGGCACATCAATCTTTTGCGCTTATTCATATTCTCTCTTCTATCTGCCGTGAACATTGATATCATTTTGCATGCACGCCATATACTAGCTGGCTGTCTTCTCTCTTTTTACCGCAGAAATTCAGGGCGTTCGTTTGGATCGTGATCGTATCACATGCTGTCCGTAGATGCGATCCATTTGGGTGGGTTATGTAAGTTTGTACACACCGCCTGTAGTGAAAGTCACGGGCTTATATAAATGTACTTATTTTTTATCTTTTTCATGCTTACTGAAAGTTATCATTGTTTTACAGAAATTTCACTTACCAAAATACTGCTGAAAGCTGCACTGTCTTCACCTTTTCTCGGCTTGTTTTTTTTTCCTCGTCAGAAAAAAAAGACTTGTGCGGAATTTTTTTGTGGTTATTTTTTTTCTTTCTGTAGGAAAAAGAAATGAAAATAAATGCAATGACAAGATTAGAACAACCTTGGAGTGACAAAAATAATATTACCGGAAAACAAACCAACTCGAACTCACAGACGTTTACTCCGTAAGTTCTTTGTTTACTGTCGCACTAAATGAACAGAAAAGTCGCTGTGCATGGAGCACAACGCCACAAAGAACATTGCGCTTTGTCGTGAACAACAGTCAAAATTAAAACAATGCATTTGTTTCCATGTGTGAACAAACGCTGCAAGATAAACTGAACAGGTTGAACGGTAGACAGCTCTATAAATATACGGGTTGCCATGCCCGATTTTTATATTCTTTTTGTCGTCATTCAACGCAACAGCAGCTTTAACAACAAGAAACACTTGCCTGTCTTAAGTCAGAAAAACTTCCCAGTATCTCCTCCAAGAACAGAGAAGGACTAGTGTACTCACCAAACCAACGAGCAAAAATGGCTGTTACATCTCCCACCACAAACTCCCACCACCACTTTGTCGTTGCGCAAGCGCCAGGCTGGCCCTGACGTTGGTGCCGACAAGGCTGGCAGCGAGCATGATGCTCGCAGGAGCCAAGCCCAGGTTGTCGACAGAGGCATCCCGACATCAAGCATCAATGAGCTCTGCTCGCTTTCCCTTAAGAGCCCCTTCTCGACCCGGAAAGCTTCGGCCTCATCCACAACAATGGAGCTGGCATACCCAATTCACTTCAACCTCGCCATTCGGGACCGTCCGGCAACAGGCACCTCTGCCAACAATAGCAGCAATGACGTTGGCAAGGAGGACGACAAAGACGAAAAGGCCCAGCTTCACAAGCTATACATTGAGTTGTTTGGACCCAGAGCCAGCTTGTGAAGGAGATGTTGTGCAGTTCAAGGGCGCCGAGAAGGTTGGGACGACCGAGGAATGTGCGGATGAGGACGATGGCGACGATGAAGATTATGGGATGGCAAATGAGCCGCGAGATGGATTCACGCGTGCTGCTGCTGATGCTGCTGCAATGCCAACCACCCCAGCTCCCTCCCTCCACCAAAAAGGCTCCTTCTCACAGAAGACAGTCGAGCTACGTCTCCATCCCTGTGGGCTTCCGTCCCACGAACAATGCCAAAGTCCCTGATCCGGCGCTGAAGAAAAGGCCTGAATACCATGCGGGCGATCATACGTGGGAGCCCATCACGCACGAATGGAAGGCAGAGCGCGGGCGCCGGCCTTCCATGGCGCAAACATCAAACTGTGGTGACAATGGGAATGTCTGTATCAAGGCTTCAGCCACCCCCCCGGCCACCACGACCACCGCAACAAGTGGCCGCACTGAAAGCTGTGGCCGCAGCCGGAGTCAAGTTGGTGGTCGGCGCAAGTCCCTCCGAGCGACACTCGGGCTCATCGGTGTGAACCACCCTCTGGCCACGCCCGTGCTGGCCTCTCCTATGCTGAGTTCTCCTGTGGACATGGACAGGGCTCTCATGCCACCGCCAGCCGTGAATTCCAACCGGCCCCGCGTACCGGTGATCTCGTCTGGCCGTCCGGCTACTGCGCAGTCTGTGCGCAAGACTAGACGGTGCTAATGACTGTCCACCAGTTGTCCACCTGTAAGTCATCCCATGCTTAATAAACATTCGAATTTGTCTCGTTGTTTTATATGTGTCCGCCCTTTGATTTTTCTATAGCTCAAATAAAACCTCTAAAACCCAGAACTCCTTCCAATTCATAACGTGAAAAGATGCAATTAGAGCTGAGCACACGGAGCCCGAGTTAATTTTGCAATGCGTGTAAGTCACAAGAGTGGGCCCATAATGACGACTTCCCATAAGAGTTCGAACAACCAGCTACTCGTAGGCTGAATCTGCAGTGTGTATTTGTAACATCGAGCACCCACTACGCAGACAACAGCACGGTCGCGTAGACATGATTCTTCATGAGTTAACCTCCACGTGCAAGAGCTGAACAAACAATGATTCGTCGTCCGTGGATGCAGACGCTGCTTCGGAAGATATCATGATGGCCTTGGCGATCATTAAATCCTACCAGTCCACGGGCGTCAATCTGCATGGGATACGGGTCGAAATGTATATCGTAGATGCCAGTTCACATGTTCACATGCTGAACAAGAGTGTTTTGCAATGACTTTGGGCACATTCTTGGCAAGACACAGCTCTTTGTCGCCGTACTGAGACGGTCACGTGCTTTCATGAACACTGCCGGCCCACAATGGCAGGCCGCCAGGTCCGCTACAGAAACGCTGCCACGGCCCCTAAAATAGCAGTAAAATAGTGGGGTGGACTGACGATTTAGTGGGCTGTCTGCTGTCAATTCCGGGCGCTATGGGCAAGCCATTTTGCAAGCGATTGCAAGCCAAGGCACGCCAACGACGTCATCCATTCCGGATGTTTACGTCGACAGTTCCACCGGAGCGAGCAATGAGCGGACTTGGCGATATAGGACGACAGAAGAGCCCATGCCCTTTGTACAAACGTCAGATTTTCGCCCAGTACGTCGTATTTATGGTAATTTGTTTGATATTTTGCCTCCTTCTCCTTTTGTCGGAACCTACGATTTGATACTACCACTTGACTGCAAACGGCAACTGCGATCCACTGCATCGTGCCTGCATTTTGCAAAACAACAAAAATACACACACACACGCACAGAGAGAGAAAGAGAGAGAAAGACAGAATCCTTGCATTGCTTCTTTTCCCTTGTATACATTCTACGTTGTCTGCATCGCTCACGAACCCCCGACATGACGACGCCGACGGCGCCCGTGTCCATGCTGGACATTGACAAGGAGGCGGCTCGCCAAAAGTCGCTGCTCGAAGACAATGGTGCCACGCGGGCCATGAAAACAGGCGAGACGGCCAACGACAAGTCCATTGGCGAGAAGATTGTCGACGCCCTGCCCATCCCGCCGACGACTGCCCCCGTCACCGACCCCAGCCAGACGGAACGGGCCAACCATATGACGGAGACGCCGACCCTGTCCCACCAACTGGCCGTCGATGACCAGTCCGAGCACGAAAAGGGCGCGGCCCAGCAGGTGCACAAGACGGCCGAGGTGGCCGACTTGGGCTGGCACGAGAAGAAGAAGGACATTGTTTCGCCGCTCGTGGGTGGGCTGGACAACGAAGAGCTGTGGCTGTTGACCCGACGCTTCAACAAGCAAATGTACCACGTCAAGGAGGTCGAGACGCCCGTCCCCGGCAACCTGGACCTCAACATTGCCGACGAAGAAGAGTTCTCGCCGGACAAGCTGCGGGCCAACTTGGAGCGGCTGTACATGACGGTGGGCATGGGCACACTGGCCGCGTTCAAGCACATTGCCCGCCTGCGGTCGTGGCGCGAGACGCAGCGGACCGGCGACCGTTCGCGAGCGTGTACCTTGTGGCCTGGCTGTTTGACCTGCTGGTGCCGCTGTGCTCCGGCACGCTGATTGCGCTCATCATGTCTCCCTGGGTGCGCGAGGTCATGTTCCCTCCGGCGCCGATTGCGCTGGTCAGCAGTGACGGCGGCGTCCAGAAACCACGGGCGGGCGTGCTGGGCAGCCACGACAGTGCCACGGGTGCCCCCGAGAACCACAAGGGCGAGGCCACGGAAGCCGAGGCGAGCAACTTTGTCAATGTCGTTGCCTCGGTGGCACTCGCCAGTGCCGCCGGCAAGCACCCTCAGGGTGACCCCAAGGCGGGCGACGAGGACACGGATGCGGACACCACAACGACGCCAACTGATGGCAAGACAAAGGCTCCCGGCAGCACCGACCAGGCACCAGACCCGACGGCGTTCGCGACGGGCGTCGCCAACGCCAAGGACGTGGCCGCGGGAGGCCAGCCCAGCGCCAAGCACGACAAGACCAAGGTGCCCATGGAAACGGCCGTCTGGACCAAGATGCGGCCCCTGATGCACGGCCTCGCCGACATTGCCGATACCTGGGAACGCTTCGCCAACGCCCTGTCCCCCACGCCGCCGTTCTCGCAGAATCTGTACCGCGCGCGCCTGGCCGCCATCCTGGCCCCCGTGCTGCTGCTTTCCGTCTTCTTGTCTTCCTACCTGTTCACCAAGCTCGTGACGTTTGGTATTGGCGTGGGCTTCTTTGGTGACCCGGCCCTGTCGCGAGGCTACGCAATTCTGAACGAGCAGTTCCCGCAGTGGCAGAAGCTGCTCGAGCTCCGCAACACGCTGCTCAAGGGCGTACCCACCAACGCCCAGCTCACGCTGACCCTGCTGCGCATCGGCGAGGCCAACAAGGCGCCCCTGCCGCCGCCGCCGCGCCAGCCGGCCGACAACAAGGCACCGCCCATGAAGCCTGCCGCTGTCTCGGACGCCGAGCTGCGCTCCACGGGTGCGGAGCCGCCACTGAACGCGACACCCGCCGAGCTCGACGCCGCCATGGCGCACACCACCAACGCCAGCAGCAACACTGGCGCGGCCGACATCGACGCCAGCAAGGACGCCCACCACGGCAAGAAGGGCAGCCGCCTGCTCGGCTTCTTCAAGGGCACCACCAAGGGCACGGTCAAGACGGCGCTGGGCACCGACAGCGTGCGCGCCACCCTCGGCTCGCACCACGCCAAGGAGCGCAGGGGCGTCGTGGAGCCGCCCGGGGGCGATTTGGATCTGGCGTCGGGCCCCGTGGACTTCCAGGCCCGCTACGAGGGCAAGCGCGGCCGTGTCTACATTACGGCCAAGGCGACCATCCCCGCCGTGGCGTTCAGCACGGACGTGTCGAGCGACCCGGACACGGTGCACCCGCGGTGGAGCATCCCCGTGGGCGACATTCGCGCGCTGAAAAAGGTGGGCGGCTTCGGGTGGAAGACCAAGCTCGTGGTGGGGTGGTCGCTGGGCCGCGAGATGGCGGACGGCCTCGAAATCACGGACCGCACGGGCACGACGTACAAGGTGACGGCGATGCCCCTGCGGGATGAGCTGTTCAACCGGCTGGTGGCCATGGGCGGGCAAAAGTGGGAGGCGTGGTAGATGACAGACAGCAGACAGCCGTTCGACGAGGTGTTAAGAAGGAGTCACGTTTGTACGGGGTGTATATGAACGGCGTAACGACGTACAAAGAACTTTGTACGATACATGAGTGGAATGATACGATATGATTTGCTGCATTGCCTCCAATCCCAATTCTCCTTAAACCTTTCTTGTTTCAAGACGACAGAATTCCGCAATCATGACGAAGCAACGCCGGTGCGTTAGGTCGCAAGTGAATCGACGCTGTTGCGTGGGCGCAAAAAAGAAATGCGTGCTGTACGACGTAGGCAAGGTTGCATTGTGGGAGTGGCGTGAGGGTGGTATTGTACGGGGGTTGGGGGTTGTTTGTGCAGATTGTGTGGGGAATAGTGCAGCTGTGTGTCAACTTTGAGGTCGAAGGGTGTTGTGCACCAAGTTGCATCCAAGTCACTTGTGTATGTCCTCATACAGACCAGTCTCGTGTACGATGCAGTTTGTAGACTGTTCAAATCATCATTCATTCTCAGATCATTCTCATATTATTGGCATCCACAGCACTACGGCTGCCCGTCGACGGTAGTGAAGAACTGCGTGGACCACTCCATGGAGTCGAGAATCTCGAGCGGCCACTCCTGCTGCATCGGCCACGACGTGAAAGTGTCCGTCTGCAGGGCGCCGGGTGTGGGAAGAGAAAGAAAGTCGATCGCTTGTGCTTGTGCCTGTCCTTGTCCTCGTGCTTGTGGCTGCGGATGCTGCAGAGGCTGGAGACCCGAAACAACATCGGTCATCTCGTGTGGTGGAGCGTAGGCGGGCGGGCGCGGTCCTTGCCCGGGCGGACCAAGAGGGCCGGCACGGACGGAGGCGGCGGCCAGCGGCACAGCCTCGACCGCACCCGTGTGTCGTGTTGCCACCGCCGCCGGTGCCGCCTCCGTCCCGTGCACGTCTCGCCACGCGGCACCCCGTGCCTTGAGCCGGCGCATCATGTCCCGTGCCAGCCGGGCACTCTCCGAGCTGGGACTCAGCGCCTCAAAGACGGTCAGACACGTCTCCGCATCGTCCTCGAGGGCCGCCGCGTCTGTGGCGTCCACGTCCATGTCCATGTCGACGTCGACGTCGACGTCGACAGGCGTGGGCGTATCCCCGTCGCCTCCCTCGGCGGCGCCACCTTTTGTAGGGTTGTTGGCTGGACCTTCGCCTGCAGCCTGCCGCCTCCGGGCAAACGCGCTCGCCACGACCAGAATCGAGCTCGCATACACGAGACACGAGATCATCTGCCACCAGGGGAAATCGTGCACCAGATTCTGCTTGTCGACGACATTGTGCAGCAGGTGGGCGGTGGCGCGGGCCTCGAGGATGCAGACGGTTTCGTAGCGGCGGACGATGGCGGGCGTTTGTGTCGTCGTGGTCGTCTTCGTGGTCGTCTCCGTGGTCGTGGAGGTGGGAGACGTCGTAGAGTCACGGCGCAGGAGTGGAAGACACAAGTAAGGCCGGTGGATGACTGCACGCAGGTGGTGAAATTTGATGGCGAGCATGTTGCGCTGGCGCTTGTAGATGGCGGACGTAGTGGGCGAGGCATCGGCGGCGTCAAAGGCGTGGCCAAAGTCGAAGCGCAATTTGCGGGGCAACGTGCGGCGCCACTCGAGCAGTTGGCGGTCGAGCTTCTTGGTGCTGGGGAGGAGCCAGTTTGTGAGGGTGTCGTCGGTGGTGGTGAGGGTGTCGTCAGTGGTGGTGATGCTTGTATCCCCTTGGAGGCCGTTTCGGCCCCGCGGGCTGTACAAATCACGTAGGACGTAGCCGATGATCTTGGACAGGGCAATCATGCGGACAAAATAGTCGCCGACGGTGGGCACGACCGGTGCAGGAAGAGGCTGTTCGGGGTTTGACCCGAGCCAATCGACGTCGTCATCGCCCAGCCGGGAGGGCAGAAGGAGGTGGCAGTCCTCGTCGTGGATGGCCGGCGGGCGGCCAAGCTGGAGAGCCAAGAGACGGTCCAGGACATAGACGGAGTACCACACGCGGCGACGCAGTTCAGCATTACGAAAAGCGAGAGCCAGCGTGCTCGTCTGTGTCTCTTGTTGTGTTTTCGTCTGCGCTTCTGCCTGCGCTTCTGTTTGTGCTGGTGCGCGGTCTGGATCCGCGTCCACGTGGAGACCAATGCTCTGGGCAATCCGCACGGCCAGACCCAAGGTGGTCCAGCACTTGTCGGTGCGGCAGACGGCCAACAGATAAAAGCACTGGGCCAACAAGAACGTGACCTGGTGCAGCGACCGTTCCAACGTGTCGGTGCTGTTGGTGCTCGACAACGCCAAGGCATGGCGGTAGTACTGCTCGTGCCGGCTGTCGTCGCTGCCGGACGCGGCCTTGTCGTAGTAGGCACCAATGGCAAAGAGGGTGTACATGGTGGCCCGCCAGGTGTCACTGGCATCTTGGGCACCGGGCGGCGGAGACGAGAGCGAGGAGAGATACCGTTGGTAGGCCTGCATGAAGAGAGCTTGGGGGATGAAGGGGTAGGCGACGTGGATGGTGGTAAAGTAGATACCAAGATAGCGGCCGGCTGCTTCGGCGCCGGGAAACTCGACAGCGGCATCGTCGTGGGCATCTGCTGCCTCGGGGCTCGGATCGTCCTGTTCGTAACTTGCAAGGGCGTCTCCTTCGACGGCCGTGGCTGCATCAGGATGAGTGGATCCCTCGGCAGTTTTGTCCGGACGACCCGGAGGACGAATGGCTGCCTGGCTCGGCCAAGGCGCGGTCGACAAGGTTGAAGAAGCGGACGTCGCTCACTTCGCCCAGATAGCGCTCGACCGGCCGGGCCGACGCGGCCGTGGATGCCGTGTTTGTCGTGTTTCTCCTTGTTGATGCCGCGGAGCCAGGCGATGTTAATGCCCGTCCAGGACCGGGCCCGGCCGTGGCTGTGGCGGCAGCTTGTGCTTCTCGGACCCGGTCGTCCAGCTTCTGGAGGGCCAACTCGACACCAGGCCGCTCGCCTTCCGACACCTTGGGCAGCACAGCCCGCACCAGGTTGCTGTAGTCCCGGGCCGTCAGCTGCAGAGCCGCAATCGTGGCCCGGCAGGTCTCGCTATCGTGCGACGTCGACGGTGCAACGCCGATGCGGTGGCTGTGGTTGCGTTTGCCGGCCAAGCCGTACAGGCACTTGTACCCGTACCCCGTACACCGGCTACACGCAGGACGAGCTCCGTCACACTTTGGGGCAGGGTAGGTGGAGGTGTGAGTAAGTGGTAAATGAGCTTAAGTGTGTGAACACGCATGCATTCGAATGCATTCAGTGCATATGTGTGATGCACCTCAGCCTTGTGGGTGGATTCTTTCTCACCTTGGACTTCATGGCACGGCACGAGTCGCAGGCACGAAAGACACGCTTTCGCTTGGTACCCTGGTCCTCTGCCAAGCCGGCCATGTTCTGCAGAGCTGGGCAGTCAGAGTCGACTGTGTGCTGTATGCGTAAAGAGCAAGACAAGGGAGACAGTGGATAACTCGGGATATGTGTGGTCTTTTTGCGAGAAGATTTGCGGCTCTCAGGTCGCGGCGGCCTGTCGAGGTAAAGAAGGACGACCAAAAGGCAGGAGCTGTCCACCGTCGTTGCTGAATTAGACGGCTTAGCCGACATAGCCGACATAGCAGGAAAAGGACGTTGATTAGGTAATTTCCAACCTCAGAGAGATGGACCGTGCTGGGCCGTGACATGTGGGCAGGGTTGCGAATTAGTACTAAAGATTTTAGTAGTAGTACTATACTACTGTAGTATTTTAGTAGTAGTACTGAATTTTCAGTACTACAGTAGTAAAAAGAGTAGTATTAGTATTGATAATTACTACTGTCAGTAGTATTAGTAGTAGTATTTACTACTAATAATAGTAATTAGTATTTTACTACTATAATTAATAATAGTATTAGTATTATTATTTATTATTACTAATGATAATTAGTATTTTTATATTTTTAAATAAATTTTATAAAATAAACTTAAAAATATAAAAAATATATTAAAAATTAATATTACTTATATTAATAATATTAAATAATAATAATAATAATAATATAAACTTAATAACTTAATAATAATAATAATATATTTAAAATTAAGTAGTAGTATTTTAGTATTAGTAGTAGTATTTTAGTATTAGTAATAATATAAACTTTATAAATTAGTATTAGTAGTAGTATTAGTATACTAATAATTTAAGAGATTAGTATTAGTAGTAGTATAGTCTTCATAAATTAGTATTAGTAGTAGTATTAGTATACGGTAATACTAATTAGTATTAGTACTAAAGAACCTCCAGTAGTATTAGTACAGGCCTTTACTACTACTAAAGTACTAATTTCGCAACCCTGCATGTGGGGATTGGGCTGCTGTCCTACGATGTACTCAGTACTGCGTAGGGTCTTTTGGGAGCGAGTTGGGTGCCGTGAATTGGGATTGGAATTTTAGGGCGGACAAAGTGCGCCAAGGATTGGTGTCTGGGCGCATCAGGCCGCCGTCCATGCCCAAGGGCCAAGGCACAAGAGGGCCTCGACAAAGCGAAAACAGAGGCAAACATCGTCTTGACGGGGCCCAAAACCGGGGCCCCTGAAAGAAACTAAACTGCTAACACTTGCAACTTCCTTTGCAGGACCCACCTTTGAATCATTCACGGCAATGACTGGCTCTCGAGACCCAAGGGCCATCTCTCGGCCGCCCAGTAGACCGCCCAATCGACCGCCTCACCTGCGCGTTGAGGTCAGGAGAAAAGAGAAAACCAAAGAGTGGAGATAGCGGGTCCCCTGGCAAGGTGGGCTGGGTCGCCCTGGAATTGGTGGAATTTGCCCCAGACGTCCGTCTCGCCCCAAGATCCCGCCCTGATCCCGCTTCCGCTCTCCGAAATCCGTGAGCCTTGGTTGTTTTGGGTATGACTTCATCAGTCTGTCTATGATTTTACCTGTTCCGGGGCTGGTTTCTCGTGTAAGTCGGGCTTTGTGGAGCCGAAACCCTGGCCGCCATTGGGCAGAGACGGGGCTTTTAATTTTCGATTCCCAGAGAGGACCCAGCAGCCCCAGCAAAATGGAGGATCTTGACCGTCTCTGTCTTGCCCTCGCCTTGGAACAAGCCAGACACCGTTCTTTTTGCTTCTCCTTGCTAGCAGGGCAGCGTGGTCGCCATTGGGCAGCGATCTCCCAGAGTGGCGTGCATTCGTGCCATTTCGTGTATCCCAAGGAGGCAAGCACGGGGCATGTTTTGCGGTGTGGTCCTGGCGCGGGCTGGCTACCGTCTGTTCTTTCCTTGTCGGTGTGAAGCCAGTCGAAGCCAGTCAGTCACTTGTTTTGAATACTTCACGTCGTTCCTTCCCATCTTGACACTTTCCCTTCCTTCTTCTTCTGATCTCTTGAACTTTCGTGTCTCCTATTCTTTCTCTCTATCCTTTCTCTTCTCCTCTTTCCCTTCTCTTCTTTCCTTCTCGTCTCCCCGTATTCTTCTCTCTTCTTCCCTACACCGACTCTCATCCTCACATCAACTACCACCATCGCCATGAAGCTCACGCTTTCTGTCAACAAGCCCTTGCACGGGCACGCGTTCCAAGCCGCAGACAAGGTGCAAGGCCGCGTCGATGTCCAGCTGGACGACATCTCAGAAACACCAGAAGTCCGGGTCATATTTCAAGGTGAGCACCCTTGACACCCAAATAGGAGCATGCAGAAGGAGACAGAGACTAAGGTGGACTGCACATGGCCTGAAGAAGATCCTGACAACCGACCCCCACAGGCCTCGCCAAAGTCACACTCAAACCTGGCTTCGACGCCAAGGCACAAGTCGGCGACACCCACAAGAGACAATGTTACAAGGTGAGATTACCACTGCTGCCAACCAGAAACGATGCAAAAGAAAGGACAATAAAAACAGAGAGAGAGAGAGAGAGATGCAAGGACAACCCGCTGACAATCCAGCTCTTCACCTCTGTCCAAGTATTGCATCCAACCAAAATCGACGGCAAAACGCTGTCGGCTCCCTTTGCGTTTACATTCCCCCAAACCTCACGCTGCTGCGGCCGCGTCAACACACTGAAGTCGGTCGTCTGCCCGCTCCCGCCATCGACTCTCCTCTCCACGCCGGGTGCCAAAGTCCGCGTCTCCTATGGCGTCACTGCCGTCTGCCGCCGCCCGGGCAGTGGCCTGTACCACCGCCTGCTCCACCGCACCGTCACCGCACGGCAATCAATAACCTACTCCCCGCCCATCACCGAACAACTTCTGTACGGCACACCGCCCCTGACCCCGCCAGCTTCCCCCCCGACGTCACCTGTCGACATCCGGGCCGACCCCATGATCGAAGCCAACGCCAACGCACATCAGACAAACGCACAAACGCACGCCCACACACAGACGGCCCTCCAACTCATCCGCAGCACGGCTTGGCTGCCGGCCAGCAAGCTGGGCATCGAGGACTATGGCACCGACACTGGCGCACCCACGAGCAAAATCCTCCAACAATCGCTTCTCCCCGGTTGTCTGCCGCCCTACTCGCCCTCCATGACACTCGAAGTCGTCATGCCGAACCCGCCTGTCATTACACCCGGCCAGCCTGTGGATTTGGGTCTGTTTCTGCGCACGCCGCGGTCTGTGCTGGACGCCGTGGCTGAGATGGGTGGCGGTCTGCAACTGTGCAGCCTGTCTGTCCGTCTGCGTCGCCAGACACAGGCGCGCATCGGTGCCTCCACGCGCATTGACGACACGACATGGCCCATCTGGTCCGTGCAAGGCAGCGTACCCATCCGCCAGGAGAAGGTGGACATTGCGTGCGGCAACAACAACGACCGCAGCGAGCACAGCAGCCGTCGCAACAGCGAATGCAGCGATGCAACAATGGACGGCGAGTATGACAGCGCGGGCTGCACCACCAACTACAACAACAACAACAACAACAACAACAACAACAACAACAGCAACAAGAAGAGTGGCATGGACCTGCCCGCTGCCTGCACGGCCGCCATCGAGGGCCAGCCGGGCTTTGGCACGTGCTTTGCCTCGCGCCTCTACACGCTGGAGGTGGCCATGGGCGTCGCCGTCGTGTCGAGTACGCTGGCGTCCAAGAAGCCCGTTGTCCCTGCATCGGACATCCAGTACACCAAGACGGCCATTCGTGTCATGGTCTCGGAGCCGCCACCGGACTACGAGTGGCATACGAGTGTTTGAAGAGACGTGGGGCGAGGCAATGACTGATTTGTAATTTGCGTTTATGGAGTTTGATGCACTGGGTCATCGCTTTGATTTGGAATATCTTTTTGTCGTTCTTAATCCACTACACAGCATTTTGGCTTAGCGGACGCATTTTAGCGTTTGATTTTGGTTCTCTCACTTGTTACTTTCCTCTTTGTCTTGATTTGTATTTTTTCACGCTGATTTCTCGTGCCAATCAAAGACTTGGCGTTTACGCTATGGCTCCTCATGCCAAAACCATTTTGATACTGAATTTTACATCCCTTCATATTACGTCAAAGAAGGGTCTACGAAGAGTCACAACGGGTGTTTGCCCCGTGGAAGAACCGATTTTAGTTTCGTCTTTAGTGGACTTCCGCAGCCACCCAACGGCCGACGACAGGCTGGAAGTCCACTAGAAGGCCGGTAGAAGGCCGGTAGAAGGCCGGTGACGTAAGATATTTGAAATTACAGCGGACTGACAGAGGTCGATAGTGTACATAGGACGATGCGCACCGATAATGGGCATTTAGCGTCACAGCGAGTGCCCAGCACGTCGCGACAGGCGTTTTGGGTGAATTGGGCCCTGTAGCGACTTTTCCGACTTACACCTTTTATTCCCGACATTGCCGGTGTAACCGTTTTTCCCACCACAGATTAATCGCAGAATGGCAATCTCGGTGAAAAAAACAGCTAAAATCGACCACGACATATTCGTTTTGTCATTTTGCATTTTGGACGGGAAAGAGGGGAGAGAAATCGAGACACGGAAAAACGAAGGGGTGTCGAGTTTATTTTCTTCAATTCAATTCCGACTGTGCCTTCTATTACTGCTTCTCTTGACAGAAGAAAAGGGTATGGCAGCCGACTCGGTCACGGGGTCTCTCATTAACATGCAGCATTCCTCGCCCAACAACACTCTTCCCACGCGGCAGGCGCGTCCCCTTTGACCCCCAAAACAGCATTGATTTACTTGCACCCCTTTTCTGCCACATCGATACAGCCGACGAGACTGCAATAGCCAACCTGCATTGGCTACAGCCTCGGCCAAACCACGGAACGAATGCATCGACACGATGTCGAGGCTGGCCGGCAGGGGGACAGCAGCGTGGGCGACAACTCTACCTCCAGCCACGCCATCGACAAGACCGAGTCCTACGACATCCCGCTCTCGTATGTCAACCTCAACGAGGCAGAAGCACCACCGCCGGCCGAGAACCCGGACGAGCTGCCGGTGGCCAGCCATCGCAGCCTCGAAGAGTACCGCGAAGAGGACGAGCCGGGCCGGCGCGAGGCGCAGAGGCAGCCTCGGCGATTGCATGACCGCCGCCGCTATGGCACAGCCGTGCCCCGTTTTCTTGTCGAACTCTACACCGTCGCCTACCTTGTCTTCTTCTCGTTGCTCGGCACACTCGCCCGCCTCGGCCTTTCTTCGTTGACGACCTACACCGGCGCGCCCGTCACGTTTGGCATCCTGTGGGCCAATTTCGCTGGCACGGCCGTCCTGGGCTTTCTGGCCGAGCTGTCCCCGGTCATCAACCGCGACCATGCTGCCGAGGACGAAGAGGCGCCGAAGAAGGAAGAAAGCACGCCCGCCGAAGCCGACGACAATAGTGGCCGCAACGTGACCGACGCCGACCCTGCCGATGAGAGACAAGACCGAATCAACAACAACAACACGGTCGCTGTTGCTGTCCCAGCACCATCTGCTGCCGCTCCCGCTCCCGCTCCCGCCCCGACTCCGACGCCCGCCAAACGCCCACGACCGATCCCACTCTACGTCGGCCTCGCCACCGGCTTTTGTGGCTCCTTTACCTCCTTCTCCTCGTTCATGCTCCACGTGTTTGACGCCCTGGCCAACACGTTGCCGGCGCCAACGTACCACCCGGGCGACGAATCGTCGGAAGTCGCCAGCCGCGGTGTCGGCTACGATTTCATGGCACCGCTGGCCGTTTTGTTCTTGACCGTCGGCATGTGCCTGTCGGCGCTCCGGCTGGGCGCGCACGTGGCCCTCTTCCTGGACCGGCTGGCCGCCCGTGTGGCCGCCCGGGCGCCCAGCTTGTGGACACGCTCCCGCACCACGGCGCTCCTGCGTACGGCCGACAGCGCCGTCGTTGTCCTCTCGTTGGGCGCCTGGCTCGCCGCCGTCCTCGTGACCGTCTTCCAGCCCGGCCCGGAGCCACCACTGGCGCACCGATGTGCTCTTTGCCCTCGTCTTTGCGCCGCTCGGCTGTCTGCTGCGCTTCTACCTGAGCCGGCAGCTCAACGGTACGTTTGTGACCTTCCCGCTCGGCACCTTTGCCGTCAACATGCTCGGCACGGCCGTGCTCGCCATGGCCTGGGACCTCCAGCACGCCTCCGCCGTGGCGGCCACGCGTCTGGTCGGCTGCCAGGTCCTGCAGGGCCTCATGGACGGCTTCTGCGGCTGCTTGACCACGGTCAGCACCTGGACGGCCGAGCTGTCGGGCCTGAAGCGGCGGCACGCCTACGTTTACGGCGGCACGAGCCTGGCCGTTGGCTTGGTGGTCATGGTGCTGCTTGTCGGCACGCCGAAATGGACCATGGGCTGGCAGGAGCCGGTCTGTTAAAGGAGCGCGTAGGATGTAGAGTAACGAAAAAAAAAGAAAAGAAAAAAAGGCAAAACCAGGCGCGAACATAAGAGTACATAGACTAGAGATTGTACATACACTGGCACCATTCCAATTAATACACTTGAATCCACTACCACAATACCATGACATTGTTGCCGTCTCTTAGATGCCTCCTCCTTTGACCAAGAGACCAACCCCGGCCGGCTGGGACAAACTGTTGCAGCTGGGCAGTCGTCAAGATCGACTCAGTCCTGAGGAGAAGCTCCGATGGGGGTCTCGACGGTCGAGGTGTGACTGGCGACAGTCGTATCGTCGACAGTTTGGACCCCAGATTGGACCCCAGATGTATGAATGGTGAAAGATACATGTTTGGTAGATTGTTTCCCACATCCTACAGAGCAAGACAATACGCGCAAAAAAAAAAAAAGGAACATCGCCGGTACATAGAAGTCGGCTTGCCTCTTCGCCGCATATGCCGTGTGGTCACACAACGTGCATACTATGAACAAGGACAGACAATGACACAAACACCACAGAGAGACACGACGAGACAAAATGCAAGGGGGCCTACTAGGCGTGCGACGGGTGTACGTGGCGGACACTGTCATTATTTGGA
This sequence comes from Sporothrix protearum, assembly GCA_016097115.2. Classification (NCBI taxonomy): domain Eukaryota; kingdom Fungi; phylum Ascomycota; class Sordariomycetes; order Ophiostomatales; family Ophiostomataceae; genus Sporothrix; species Sporothrix protearum. The sequence continues at coordinate 1,099,391 of JADMNH010000009.1, read as the reverse complement.
CTTGCCCGTTGCGGCTTGTCGGCTGTTGTTCCTCGCTGTCCATTGGTGCATGTTGGATGACGAATGTCGGTTGGTGTCTGTTGGACGGCGGCCGTCTGTTGGACATGTGAACAGCAGACTGTACGGCGTACTGCAGGCAAAACGACACAAGAGCAGAAAATTGCACGGAGCCTCCTTCATGCCAAGCGGTTGCATCGGGCCCCAATGTTTGCACATTTCCACACTTACACTTCCCGTCCCTGACGCTTTCAGCACCAACGTGGGGTGCACAAGGCGGAAGCATTGTGACTGCACGATTCCGGCTCTAGAGTCTAGACGAACTTGATAAGAAAGGAACTTTTTACTGGTTGGTGTCAGTGACGCGAGACACTGTTGGCTTTGTCGGCTGGTCGTTCCCGTGCGGACGCATATCCCTCCGTCGGGAGACGAAGGCACACCTCTGCAATTCACCCTCGACAAGAGCGACAAAAGCCAACGGCCACTGAGGTAATGAGGTAAGAGGGCACATCCGCTTGGAACTCACCAGGCCATCCCACACGACCATCAACTTTTGACTGCAAGCAAAGCAAATCGAGACAATGACGGTCTGGAGCAGCGCGCATCTGTTTGCACCTTGGACGGCAGTATCCCCGGTCATCCTCTTCTGCCTCACAGCACTTACTGTCTTCATTTTGCGGCACGCATGGACGTCGTGGACGACAACGCGACAATGTGCAGAGCTGGCCCGCCAGAGAGGCTGCGCACCGCCCAAGTCGTGGAAAGCAGCAAGGCCCCTGCTCGGCCTCGACATTTATGTCAAAGCAACCCAACACGCACGGGCGCTGCATCTGCTCAAGTATAGACAGGCCATGATCAAAGAGACCAGCGCGACCACCTTCGCCCAGTACCTGCTGGGCACGCGCAGCATCGCCACCACGGAGCCGGCCAACATGGAGGCCATTTTGTCGACCAACTTTGACGATTACGGACTGGGCCGGCGGTCGCCGGCGTTCCACCCCTTGCTGGGCAGCCAAGGCATCTTTACGCAGGACGGGCCGGCATGGAAGGCGTCGCGGAAGCTGTTGCGGCCGCTCTTTGCGACGGCGGCAGCAGAGGACGATGCCAACTTCTCCGCAGTCCGGCGCTGTGTGGACGAGCTGGCCACGCGCATCCGTCAGAGCGGCCGTGACGGGGACCACGGCGGCACGTGGACCGTGGACTTGCAGCCGCTCTTCTTGAAGCTGACGTTTGACACGACGCTGTTTCTGTTGTTTGGCGACACGGTGGGCGCAGACGCGGACGCCGACGCGGACGCGGACGCCGACACCAACGCCAACGCCAACGCCAACTGGCGGGGCGTCAAGGACCAAGAGTCTGCCTTCTTCCGAGCCTTCACGACGGCGCAAGACGGTTTGGCACGCCGTGGCCGACTGGGCTCGTACTACTGGCTGCTGAACGGCAGGGCGTTCCGGGACGCCTGTCGGGTGTGCCACCAGTTTGTCGACGAGGCGGTCGACACGGCGTTGGCCAACATGGCGAGCGAGACGAAAGAGACGAAAGAGACGAAGCAGGGCGACGCCTCCCCCAGCTACGTGCTGATCGACGCCCTCGCGCAAAGGACACAAGACCGGAGTGTCCTGCGCGACCAGACGCTCAGCGTCCTCCTCGCCGGCCGCGACACCACCGGCTGCTGTCTGGCATGGACATTCCGCCTGCTGGCCCGCCACCAGAACACGCTCCAGCGACTGCGCAGCGAAGTGGAAGCGGTCTGCGGCCTCGGTGCGGCGGCCGAGCCACCGACCAAAGCCCAGCTCCTGAGGGCGATGCCCTACCTCAAAATGGTCGTGAAAGAGGGTAATGTTACTACGCGATCATGCGGCCATGCGGTCGTGCTTTCATAGCATGCTGTCCCGCGGGTCTTTGTCGATACCACCGCAAACTAACGCCCGTTGATGCAGTCCTCCGTCTCTACCCCTCGGTACCGGTCAACACGCGCGAGGCAGTCCGCGACACGATCCTGCCCGTCGGCGGCGGCCCAGACGGCCAGCAACCGATCTTTGTGCACGCCGGCGAGCGCGTCGGCTACTCCGTCTATGCGATGCACCGTCGCCAGGACATTTACGGACCTGATGCCGACCTGTTTCGGCCGGAGAGGTGGAACAACAAAGGCCACCTGCAGCGTGTCGGCTGGGCCTACCTGCCCTTCAACGGCGTCCGCGTGTCTGCTTGGGTCAAGAGTATGCCCTGCTCCAAGTGTACTACACGGTGGCGCGGCTGATCCAGTTGTTTCCAGACATGGAGACACCGCCCGGCGATGCGTACGAACCCGTGGGCGAGGAGCGGCAGGCGTTGACACTGGTTGTGTCGCCGGCAGATGGGTGTCGAGTGACGCTGCAGGAGAGGAGTGTTAGTGGGAGGAGGGGAGAGGAGGTAGGAGGAGGTCAGACGAGGTAGGAGAAGGTAGGAGAAGGTGGTGAGGTGAGGTGGGAATGATGCAGCGAGGAGAGGAGATGCTGTTTATTGAGCTCTGTAGGCCTATCTCTTAGTGATCCTACAGGGGTCTGACCCCTGAAAGTTCGCTGAGAGTTGCCAAGCTTCTTACTACTGAGGGACACGCGGAGCTTAGGCCAGACTAGACCAAATTAAGAAAGAACGAACACGCTCCTCTCCAGCCTTTCCAATCTCAGATCTTACGATATTGACGGAGCTCAATGTCCCGACTTCGCTCCCCTTTCATAGCCTCTTTTTTCCCTAGTCTCTCCTGATTCCAGATCGAACGTCTAATCTGCTCGACCACCACGGTGGGGGTTTCGGGAACGAATAAAGTCTGTGCCTGTCGCATTCACTGATTCACTCATTCACTCATACTCTCCTTCTCGTTGTTCACTCCTTTTCTTTTTCACATCATAGCCTTTTCCGTTTCAACATCGCGCCATCTCCCCCCTCTCCCCTCTCCGCTCTCCGCTCTCCGCCGCCACATCGACAATGGCCAACACCCTCGTCATTGGCGGCATCGTGGCCGTCGTCATTGGCCTTGTTACCTACGGCATCCCCTGGTTCTTGGCCGAGTGCTTCCCCGTCCAGCTTCTGTGGAAACAGCGCAACGGCCAGCCGACGGTCCGCACTGCCTCGTACGCCGGCCGCACGGCTCTTGTCACAGGCGCCAACGGTGCCTACGGCTCGCGTGCGGCGACGCTGTTTGCCCAGAACGGTGTGTCGACTCTCATTCTGGCGGACGTCTTTGACTGCACCGCCGTCAAGGAATCGATCGAGGCCGACCTGCGCGCCCAGAACAAGACCGTGCCCACGATCCTCGTCTGGCAGATTGACATGATGACGTTTGCCGGCTGCCAGAAGCTGCTGCAGCTGCTCAAGGCCAATGCAACGACGGTGGCGCACCTGGACCACGTCCTGCTGGCCGCCGGCATCTTGGCCTTTCACCGTCGCACGTCGCCCGAGGGCTGGGAGACCAGCCTGCAGGTCAACTACTTCTCCACCGCCCTCCTTGCTCTGCTCTTGCTGCCGCACCTCACGTCCTCGCCGGGCAACCCGAACCCGCCCGTCCTGACGTTTGTCACGTCCTTTGGCATCTACCCGGCGAGTCCCACCATGGGTCTGCCCGCCAAGGAGAGCGACTCGTACCTCAAGCGCCTCAGCAACAACAAGGACGGCCTCGCACAGGGCCACCAGTACGGCCGCTCCAAGGGCCTGCTGCTGTACTTTGCCAAGGAGCTGGCCGCCCGCGTCGCCGCCACCGGCACGGCCGTCACCATCACCAGCGCCGATCCGGGCTCCGCCTGGACCCCGCTCACCAACCCCAACCAGAGCAAACTCATCCCCCGCCTCATCATGAACATTAGCGCCCGCGACCCCATCTACGGTGCGGCCGCGCTCGTCAACGGCGCCTCGGCCCCCGCCACCGCCAACGGCCAGATCCTGCACGACTTTGACACGGCGTCGTACCCGCCGTTTATGACCCGCACGAGCGGTCAGAAGGCACAGAAGCGCGTGTGGGACGAGACGCGACGGGAGTTTGAGGGCAAGGTGCCCGAGGTGGCGGCGGTGTATGCCCTGCTGGAGAAGAAGTAGAAGATCGAGGGTCGAGGGCGCTGGATGGAACCAGCTATTTAAATCAGGCGCATCATTACCGACTCGAGATAAGAGGTGACGAACAAGTTAAGGAAAGGGAGTGAGAGCAAAACAGGGGCTTTATTGGCATGGCAAGCGAATATGTCATGGAAAGGAAATAGCACGTATAATATTAATGAACGAATGATGAGACTAAATACAGAAAGGAGTACAGTTTGTTCTTGAAATTGCAGGTTGCATGTACACCCTCATCGCTGCTGGGTGCTGCCGACGCGGACAGAAGAAGGCCAGAGACGGTAGCCATCCACCGAAAAGTTTACAAGATGACGAGACCGTAGTGTGATAAGCACGAGTTTAGACAGGACGAGCTCAAGGACAGGCGTGTGGTCTTTCATATTGACGTCCGGGATATCTCAATGCCTCTTTAATGCCTCTTTAGAACCAGGCGTGGTATTGGATAAAGCTTGGAGGCAAATTAAGTTCGCCACGGATCTTCAGCAAGTTTTCTGAGATATCTGCTCACCACAAACTTGCTTAACATAATGCTAAGACAATATCTAGATCTGTTTGCGATTACTTTGAACCAATGTACCAAGAAGTACGAGCAAAACTCAACATCTCCTCAACAGATGTGCGTGGATGGCCTACAAAAAGTCGCTTCTCCGGACGGGCTGACTGTTGTGGACGGTTGGTATTGACAATAAGATTAACGGTCAAAGGTTATCGAGGGTAAGTGAGATCATGCGTTATGCCATCATTGCCGTAGAAAGTCTTACCTGGGTCTTGAGATAATGACAGTGGTATAAATAGATCGTCTCTGACTGGACTTGGCAATTATCAACTTTTAAATTTCTATTTAGTGTGCAGTCCTCTTTATTTTGCCCCTCAACTGTGTGTTTCTTGGGTTATTTGACTATTGTTGACGTTTGGAGTTTCACGATGTCATTTAGAAAACTTGTCGTCCCTAGAGATAAACAGATATTCATTGGACCTATCGAACTTAGACCAGGCGAACCTAGATCATATGCGAGGAAAACACACATAAGGTGAAACAGCCAGTAATTTAGAAAAGTATATCGACACATATGAGAAACGCCCAAGGTTGGCTACAAGCAGTGTTTTCTTTTTGATTTTGTTTCATAACTATATTCCGTTGGCCTCAACGGTGCTCTTCTTCCGCCTAGGTCCTTTTCCTGCCCCAAAAATCAATGTTGATGTCGACTAAAGAGATCGCCGAGGCCGCGGCGAAAAACGGCAAAGATGCCAACGACGCCATCATACAAGCCCAAGTGATTGCCCTCAATGGTGTGGAGGGACGAGGCAGCCAGGGAGCTCGTGGGTGACAGCGAGACTGCCTCCGCATCAACGACACTGCATGGGCAGCCGACGGTGCCAACAGACCCCTCAATCTTCTCATCCTCGAGCTCCCCAAGCTCGTCTTCTTCGTCAATAGTCCAGAGCCCGGGCGCTGTAGCCGACCTCCTGATCAAAGAGTGGCGCACGCCCATTTCTGTTTGTAGCCGCTCCGTATGCATCTCCCACGCCTCGCGTTTCCGGCGATACGCCGCCATCATCTTGCGGAACTGGTACTTATCACTGACGTAATAGCAGCCATCCACGTCTGCATGGCGTCTGTATACCACGGGGGCGAAGGGCCCTGGAGTGGGAGACTGTGGGGCAGAAGGCACCGGTGAAGAAGATGCCGGGGCGGTTGGCTCTGGAACAGAGGACGCTGCCGGGTAGACTTTTGGCTCCGGAAGATTTGGGGCCGCAAAAGACGTTGTCGTATCCAACATGCGGCGTTGCTCGACAACGTCAAGGTAATTGAAGAGCTTTGTGCTCGTGCTGGTGTTGGCGTTGCGGGAAAGCTTTGCATTCTCTTCAATGACCACAGAGAGAGGGTCCATGGAAAGAATTGAAGAGAGCTCAGCGGCAGACCCAAGGCTGGGCTCAGAGTCCGGCTTGATTGCCTTTTTGGAGCGCTTCTGGACAGATCTCTTCGAAAGGTCCTCAATATCAACCGAGAGAGGGTCAGAAAAGTGGACGTGAAGGTTCTTGCAGCCATTCTTCTTCTTGTGAATCCGGGCGTAGCAGGAGTGGTCGGAGTCGTGCCCCTTCCGGGAATTGTAAGAAAAGAGAGGGAAATGCATTGTAAAGAGTTCGAAGCAAAATCTCTCTGTGTGCGTGGTAGGGGCGGTGCTTGTGGTCTGGTCCTCAAGCTGGATGCGAATCTGGATATAGACAAACAATTTATATTTTGATGGAAAAGAAAGAGACACACCGAATCCAGGATCATGGATGAAAGGCGAGCTTTTTGTAGGAGAAGCAGATGAATGTTATCTCACTACCATGAGTACGTGTATGCGAACCTTAATTGTTACATTCGCTCCAACTGGATGATGCATCGTCATCACTCGACACTAAGCCAAGCACAGGCGACAGTTTCTGCTCAAATTAAACCCCAACACCGAGCTTGCTTTATGCTTCTTCCTTCTGCCTGGTCAAGCTTGTGATTAGGACGATGCGGTTAGGGCAGATGTTCACAATGTATAAATACTCTCACCAGCTTTCCCGCAGTCGTTACGTGGCTAGCAGTTTGCAGCAATTTTTTTCGAGATCATCCCTTTACACATTACACTTTCACGACCTAAAACTTGTCCTCTGACCGCTCTTTATTCTTTTTACTGTACTTACACCCTTTTTATATTTTACCCTCGCCTTACGTCACAGAGGTCTTTCATCATGCTCGCTTCACGCGTGAAGGAGTTGCTCTCTTCATTTTCGGCGTGTAAGTCAAGATGTGGGGCCGCGGAAGAAAGTCGAAGAACAGGGCGAGTGTCCACAGAATCAACAGACAAACGGCCTGAAGTCAAATAGAAGATGTGAAATACCCAGCCAAGTGTCATAGCGTTCGCTTTACACGTGCTTGGGGCGGGCGTGACGAAAATGAAAGTTCTTGTAGCGTGCACAATGTGTCGTCGACTTTGGGTGGCGTATCCCAAATAGGCAAGTTGTTTCTAGGTTCTTGCGTTCTAATTGGCCATCTTCTTTTTGATGCCACAGTCGTCAGACTAACATAGCAAAAGCTTGCACGGCGACGAAGGTCCCGGTTGGCCGACTCATCCGGATGTACTTGGCACGGTCGATCCCGTTCATGCTTTCGACAACCACTTCTTTTGTCATAGGTGGCGCTGTGAAGTCCGGTAGATATTTCGCGACCAGAGCCCAATACACTCTTCCTTGTGCACGAGATATTGTACAAATTCGGCCAGTTTTGTTGCCCTGCTTCCGCTTAGGAATCTGTAATAAGGTCCGAAATTTGTTGTAAGACAACAAAACCGTGTTCTATCTCCTTGCCGGTATTTGCAACGACCGCATGCCCGGAAGGTACGGTCTCTTGTGCGGCGTTGCCGTTGGCCATTAAAGTGGGCTCAGAGATGGACGCTGCTGCGGCAGCTGCCCGAGTGTCGACGACTTCTTGTGCAACAGCGCGATTGCTGCTGGCGTTGCTCTTTTTGTCCTCGCCTCTTTCATCTTCAGGCGGTAACAACAAAGCTTTGAGATCTTTATAGCTGTCGGGATCATTTGCGGCGTCGCTGTGCACCATTTCGTCGTTTTGATAGCCACAGACATCATAGAACGGATCCATGTCGTGTAGTACTATTTCGCCGGGCTGACCAGCGGCGGACGTCAATGCAACTCGGGGTAGGTAGGGCAAAGAAGCAAAATATGGAACAACGACGAAAGAGGATGTGGAGGAAGACGTCGATAGGGACTGCCCACTAGAAGTGCAAGACTTGCTCTCATTCGAATCAGAAGCAGCATTGGCCAGCCCATAGCTCATGGCATTGACTGCACAAGCCTGCTTAGCCAATCTGACAGTTGTCTCAACAGCAGTCTCCAATTCAGGGGAGGCTGTGTGCGTCAATCCTTCCACACCTAAGTCGAAAGGCACGGCACCATCTGCGGAGATTGGGAGAACGGAAGCGTCGGTGAGAGTTTCTAGAGGAGCAGCCCCAGGCGGTGATCCAGGAGTTGATGTCTTGGCTGCTATTAGTCTGAACGTAACAAACTTTTCGTCAGATGTTTCAATAGGCGTCATAAGGAGAACGTCTGGGGAGTTTTCAGTATGGAGGCCAGTGATGTTTGGGGACAATGGGCGTTTTTGCTCTCGTGTGGACAAGCCCTCAACATCGAGTTGACGCGAGTTTCGGAAGTTCAGCGGCCGCGCTTCGTTCAAGAGCTTGTTCTGCCACAAATTGGCTTCGCACAGAAGCATAGGTATGCTTTGGTCGGCTAGATTCTGGTGCAGCGGGCCAGCTGCGTCGGCAGGCCGATTGCTTTGTGTAATGAACTCGGGGCTGCCAACCGAATTCATGACTGATGGCTTTGGTGGAGATTGACGAAAACGGTCTATCCAGACTTTGTCACACTCGAAGATGCTGTCTTTAGAAAGACCGGTCAAGTACCTGTAGGCCAGCCGATGGCCCGAAACGGCGTGCAGCGATAGGTCAGGCAAGTGGACAGACGCCTTGTGTGTGTGTGTGTGTGTCACGTTGTATGTTGGACCTGTCGGACACGGAAGTGTTTGTCGTGGGATGCGAGGTGGTTGGAGACGAGATGCGAGGTTACGGTAGCACGGAAGTCGTTCCTAGAAGGGGCGGTGCCTTGGGAGAGCTAGTCATTGGTTGAGGTCGAGGACACCGCTGATAGCACATACAGGATTGGCATAGGTGCATAAGTGTAGATGAGCTGTCTGGGAGTAAATGACAAGGTCAGGTTGATGCGGAGGAAACCAAATGAGAGTGCGAAAACATAAACAGAGGCCGGAGTGGGAAGTGGATGGCAACTGGTGGATGTAGCAGAAGAGGAGAGACCGTTGCCTCAAGTTGACTCGGACGGAAGGTGTGAAGAGCGCGAGTAGAGACAGAGGGAAAGAGGGAAAGAGGGAAATTGCAAAGTGCAACTTGTTATCAATGAGGAAGGAACGGGCGGCGAAGATGGCCTTCTTACGGAATCACAGAAAAAAAGCAAGTTAGGAAAGCGCGATCAACTGCGCGATCGCCTCCCTCCACTTTCGATCCCCACTCGAAACAATGTTCCTGGGGCTATGAATGTTGAATAAAAACCTCATCTCTCTATTTTCTATCCGTTTAATCACAACGACAGGTGAAGAAGAACATGGTGCCTATCTTACTTTGCCTGTGTGGTTAAGTGGTGGGGAAGCACTTCTCGGCAGCCTCCCTGGCTTTGTGATTTTGACGAGGTGAGGCTGAAGAAGAAGCCAAAGAAAGAGGCAGGGTTGTTTTGGGTGAGAGGTACTGTAGAACCCGCAAGAAGCGCTAGAAGACAAGGCATGGCATCACCAGAGACCCTTTTCCGCAAAACCTGGCCTAGGTTGGCCTTGACAAGGCTCGCTTGCGACTGTGTCAGGTCATATGCTGCCTTTCCATGCATTGGCCATCCTCTTTTGTCTTTGACTGTCTCCATCCTGCCTCGCTTAAAGAGCCTCGCGATGCCTAGCATGTCTCACACGCAAGGCGAATAGGGATAAATATTGGCCAGTTGTGCTTTACGCCAACCCACCGAGCCACCAACAAGACCGACTATTTGCAATACTTAATGCAGCCGTGGAGCCTCTTCTCGGCGAAGAGAGATAGGAAAGAGGTTGTGAGTGAACAAACCGGCGAATAAGGCAGTACGGCCTTTCTGGAGAAGGGGTGACAAGGCTGGCGGGAAAGCTACGGAGAGGGCGTTTCAATACTGGTCTGGAAAACACTTGTGTGGAAATGTCCTAAATCGGCGTATCTGTTCTGCGTTTGGCTTAATGAAAAGGACACTGTTGTACAGAAAGGGCAAAAGTAGACCTTAAGAATAAATACGTGTATCAAAATGGTCAACAGGAAGTAAGGGAGAAGATGGGCAGACTAGGATGGGTCAATGTCGGACAAAATAAGAAAAGGTGATAAGAGAGCGGTGAAGCTCTCTTCGTGCAGCATAGCAAAACATGCAGGCTTGTCAGCGTATGAGGACTGACTGCAAAGCGGCAAACGTACGAGGAAGGGTGAGAAGCCGTGTACGGAGTATGGGAAGGCTTTTGCCATAGTAAGTAAGTAACATGCAGGGGGCATGGAATGGCAATGTGCGAGACAGTCTTGTGACTGTTCAGCCGTTTTTTGAAAAGTGCAGTAGTGCCAATGTTGGCATTGCAAGAGAGGACAAGCTAGCCAAAGGCAGCAAAAGCTGCGAATGTACGTCGTTGTATGCCTGATACAGCTCACTGAGCTTTTGCATTTGATGAATGGCAAGTTTTGTCGATGGTCTAGGGGCAACCTTCACAGTGAGGAAGAAATAAGTAAAAAAGGGCAAGGGGAGACGGAGTTGAGGGCTTGATGGTGGTTGGGAAATACGACGTGTGTGGGTCCGGCAGGGACGATTCCGTGTGGAGGAGAGGTATGGGAAGACACCCCCCCCCCCCCCAAATAATAATGACTGGATCATAAAAGGGGAGGCAAAAGAGAGGCCTTGTCGTAGCAGATGCTTCTTTGTTCTGCTCCTATTGTCCATCGCTTTGAGCTGGATGGAACTACACGTAATCTCATTCATCTTCGGTTCAATGGAGGAAAGCTGAACATAGCAAATGCAAAAACGCCAACCTCAATCGATTCAGCAAGGCCCATGTTGGTCAATTCCTGTTCATTGCCTTGCTTTTGTTGACCTCCCCTTCCTCCTCATATTCGATGCCTTCCGAAAAAGGAATCTCGTATATGTCATGCTTATAGTTTGGATAACAAGATTTGTCTTTCAGTAGATGCAACCCGTTTCGCCAGGTTGCCTTTTGGTCCTTTTCGACAACACAGGAGCGTGCTCGTAGTGTTTTCTCTGTACGTACGGTATTTCTGTACGGTATTTCTTAGCGTCTCCACAACCGCCTCGGACCGCAATAATGGGTCTTTTCGGACAGGGACAAGGATTCCACGACATGAGAATGGGGATGTTGAGGATTCCAGGCTTGTTCCCATAAAGCCGGTTCCCATGTGTGAATGGTCCTCGACTTAAAATAATCTGTCTGAGATACATGTGTAATAAAATGGCTTTGATTTGATCTTCTTCCTTGCCAGGCTTGTACATTACGGCTGAAGCCTGCTCAGCGTCATGTTTTTTGATATAGACTGGAGTGAACTTGATCATCAGCCGTGTTTGGATATGAGGCGTAAAAAGCAGCACAGAAAAGGTTCTTAGTTCGAGAGCCTAGATGGTGTTATTCCTCCGTAGAGCAACAAACCCACCGTGCGGCTGTATGCTCACCGCCATTTGAAAGATGCATTTCTGCAGTGTAGTATTTGTTGTGCGAGCAGTACGGCCCCGTCCAGGAAAGCATCAATACCAAACGAAATTTCACCACTATCTAGATGTCCCCTCTTTGCCACCTTCGACAAGCAGTCTATTCACTGACCGACGACAAAAATATGATCCAGGATATTGAGCGCTCGAGGTCACGACACGACCATCATCAATGAAAAATAATGACACGATTACCGCGGCTGGGTGCTGGCCCAGGCCTCCAACCAGGGTCCCAATCTGAGTTCTGCTGCTTGTTACTGTATGGGCCGTGTGTATGCAACCTTGCAATGTCTCATTTATTTTACGTTATTTTGACGCTGCTGTAATCCTAATCTCGAGAAAAGTGACTTATTTTCGTCCCAGGTATTTGTTAAGGTTTTGTTTGTTCAGCTATGCTTCCCTGGACCGGTCATACATGTTTTATATTTGTGGTCAAGGTGCATATTTAGAATAGGTTGGAAGTCGCGTCTTTTTTGAACAATTAATACCACACAGCATCCTATCCGCCCCTGCGTGTCCTCGGAGGAACATTGCAGCGCCACAAGTGCATGCCAATGGAAACAGAAAAAGATGAAGAAGAATTGCATAGGTCAAAGTCCCCACACGCGGATATTGGGCCGGTTGGTTCTCTCGCACATTTGTGGGACCCCGTCACATCGTTCACGGACAATGAGAGCCGGAATTCGTCGTACACCTTAAGCATATCCAGCCTAAGCAAAGCATTACTGGAAGAAATCGGAGACGGAAGCAAGGCGGACTGCGTGTCGGGATCGCCTTGCCAGGTCGGCCCACATGCGGCCAGTGGACAGGCCTTGGGCCTCCGCAGTCGGTGTGTGCAATAGTTGCTCCGATGGCCGCCTTAGTCGATACCCTTCAGTTTATCGAATTGCTTTTCAAAAATTTCGGGGCAACCCGAGCGGCTGTTGGAACCGGTCATATGTGACGCGGTAGCGACGGACGAGGAGGGGATGGGGCCATCAAAATCGCCAAAAGGACGCAGGAGAAAAGCAAACCGATCATCTCCAACAACCAACAGCCAGACGTGGGATGCACCGAAGAGCGAGAGAAAACCAAGATAAGACGGTTAGATTTATGCCATTGAACAAAGGGAGAAAGGGGAACCGGGTGACCGTTTGCAACAGACAAAATACATGGTATGCCTGTATGGTGTGACCAGCCGTTGTGACTTATGACTCGTCCGCCGCATCGTTTAACTTACGTCTGTGGACTATTGGGGCAAAATATATTCAAAAGAATAGAAATTGTGTTCATTCAGTGGTTTGCCTTTGAAAAGTATAAATAAAGAAGAAGCGATGATAAGAGGGCAAAAAGAAAATGCAAACGTTTCCAACCGCCATTCTTACCACATAGCTCTCTTATTTTGGTTTTGTTCTCCAGTTCAATGAATTCAATCTTTTCCTGCCTTTTTCTCTGCGCACCTTCTTTGCTCCTTGGTCCATCACCAGCCTAGCCCCCTTGGTGTGCCGACCCCAGCCAACGGGCCACCCACCCTGCATACTGTAGCCGCCCCTCCCACCTCGCAGACGACCAGCTTCCCACAGCTTGCACCTGCGGCTTGATGCTCACGAGCTTGCCCCAGTTAGCCAGTTGTCTGCCGTATCGGCAAGCTCGTCACATCCCGTGTGCACCTTCCCAGCTTTGATTCTTGCTTTTCGCCGTGCTGGGGTTTTCACTTCTTTGCATTGTTCAGGCCGGGCTCGGAGCAATAGCTCAACAACAGAGATAAATCTGCAAAGCAGGTGGATGAAATTGTGTGCTGTGAAAAGCAAATAAGGCAGGCGTTATGTACGAGAACTGTGGCCACCCAATATATCTGTGCACATGCGGGAGGCTGCTTGGGAGTGTGGATGTGAGAGGTGTGGTGGCAGCGGTGAGAAAATCGGCCTGCTGATGCTGAAGTGCTGAGATCACCAAAACAAGGCACAAGAAGCGGGCGAACGTTCTTTTCTGAGGCGGACTGGCAAGCTGGTGGCTCATCATGCACATTCGGCCTTTCGACAGATCTTTCTCATTTCATTGCCATCTGGCTATCGCGTTTGTTGATGCCTCGATCTTTCTTTCCTTCTCTCCTTTTGTTCTTAAGCCCGAGTGCCTTTCTTTACCTTGTAAGCAGCTCGTTCAATTTCCTTTTTTGATATGATAGAGTAAAGGAGCTGTAAGCGGCCTGTTACAGCGGCCGTGGATGCCACACTGAAAGATGAATTGACACCAAAGGTGACGGCCCCACACACACGTTGGACACCTTCCCATGCATCACTGACACGAGGCTACGCTGTATTGTGCTGCATGTCGTTCCCTTCAGTTATCATGTTGTGGCACGAATTCTGTAGAAATATGTGTGGACATGTACGACGTACTATCGCACTTGCCATTCCTGCCGTTGTCGCTCCTTCCTTTTGACTACTCCCCTCGTCCCGTCGTCCCTTCCTTGTCTTTTTTGGACAACTTCCCTTTTGGCCCATTGTCCCTTCCTTGAATGGCCATCAACCTTGCATCGTCTGTCACCGCCCCTATTTTCTTTCCTGTTCACTGTTTTCCCCCTTCTTCGACATAAGTAGGATCATGTTTCCCTCTTTCGCAAAATTTTCGGCGTCATTCTCCAGTCGAGTTCCAGCAACCTACCGAGCACCATGGCTTTGGTGCCCACAATTCACGGCTTGATCTAAGCCCTATCGCGGGCATCTGTTGATCTCATCTCATCGACAACAGTCGTTTTGATCTATCACTTGTCTTATTTGCATGATATTCGTCGCCCAGCCACTTGTGAGAAAAAATCTGATTTTTGTTGAATTTTCGTTCGAAACAGTCTAAGTTGACCCATTTTGCCTTCCACCATACAAGCGCATTCGACGGACCCTCCAGGACTACCCCTAACAGTGTCGACACCGGGCTTTGTTCCTTTCAGAGCCGTCTCGCCTTTGTTCCTCGAGTTCAAGCTTGTCGTGTATTCCTTTGCCGTCCATCTACCGCTAGTCGCTTTTCTTTCTAGCTTCCGCCACTTGTTCGTCTAGACTTTTTATCTAAGAAAGATAAAAGCTTTCGTCGCTGTTGCAGCGATATCAGAATTTCTTTTCCACGACAACTCCACGGCATCTCAATATGGCGCATTTCGCGTTCACTCCGGATACGGTCGAGTCGGCATCGACGCCCGTGTCGGATGCGCCCTCAGCATTCTCCCCAAGAACGCCGCGCGATACACATCCAGGATACAGTCCAGGCGCCGTTTACTCAAGAAGCACCGGCCAACCATCTCCATCTGCCCGCTCAATACACTCTTTACAGTCCGCCGCCGAGACCAGCAGTGGCAAGCGGAGGTTGGGATTGCTCGAGTATCCAACTACGCACGAAGACCTCCAATTTTGCCGAGATGCGCGGGAAAGATTCAAGATCCTTTTGCGGGACAATCCAAGCGCCACGCCTGCCGATCTCGAGCATGCAGCACTATCCAGCCTTGATCAACTCAGGACGATCTTCGACGACATGTGCCACATCCCTCCACCAGAATGTGTCTTCCACCAATGGTCATATCGGCAATCTCACGGTGCCGATGCCGAATTGTCTGGTGCCGACGTGTTTCACTTGCTCAACTCGCACTGCTATATGTTCGATTTCGGCCCTCAAGACAGCAATGCCGACTCCTTCCCAGTACCAGATAGAGACCAGGTGATAGCAATTCTCAACCTCATCGGGTGCCAGCTGACATCTCTCATGCTTGCATTTGGCCTCCGACGCGGTCTACGGAGAACTCCTACCGAGGGCCGCGAGATCTTCTGGATAATCTACAACACTCTGACAGCCCTCGCCAGCAACGTGGCCGGGGACTTCTTGAGGGCTCAACCATTCTTCGACCGCAGCGTTCAGCTCATGTCGACAGTCCGTGCCCAACGTGGTGCCACTGGTGCGCTTGCGTATTCCGGTGTCTTTCCTACCCGCGCCGAGGTCAGCTATGCGATGGAGGTCTACGCCTCAGAGACTCGGCAGGCAGCAAAGAATGCTGGCGCCGGTCTCTCCCTGCCGCTGCGGAAACATCACCTCTCAGCTTCGCCATGCAACGACTCGATCAGCTTTTTCATAGCATTGAGAGACCTGCTGAAAATACGGTTTCTACAGAACAGCCACAAGCACATCCCCAACAGTTCCTTGAGCCATCCCCTATACTTCTTACACTCAATTCCGCTGGTGTGAGCGAGCCAGCGTACCCAATTAACACACTTTCTCCGAGCGCACCGCCGCATCTACCAGAGCAGCAGTCGTCGGGTCAGTCGTCATATGGAGCGCCATACCAATATCACGAGCTGCAGCCGTCCCCCTACTTTTTCCCCTGCCCACACTAACCAAGACGATACAGGCGCTCAAGATCGTACAAATCCTACAGACGCTCCGATGATGACTGCTCGTATATTGCGAAGAAACCCGACGACTTGCACTGCATTCACCCCTGTTGAGACCACCAACCGGGCTTAC
This sequence comes from Sporothrix protearum, assembly GCA_016097115.2. Lineage (NCBI taxonomy): Eukaryota > Fungi > Ascomycota > Sordariomycetes > Ophiostomatales > Ophiostomataceae > Sporothrix > Sporothrix protearum. Next base: position 1,083,494 of record JADMNH010000009.1, on the reverse strand, counting down.
AACCAGCACCCACTCTGCGATACACCATCTTCAACTAACAGGCCTGTGCCCTCGGCTGCCGATGTGCGTCTGGAATCCACGACTCTTGATGGCGCCGAACTTGATGATTCGCACGCTTCTTCGCCACAACAGTCTATTTCGGATGCTGATAAGGATGACTGGCAACCTCCGGACCGATCAACTTATCTGATGGGCAGCCAACCAGGGGGGTTGAGAGATGGTCTTGGTCCACAGCAAACGCAACGGCGTGTACCGCCTCTGGCAGCCATTAGCTGCAACGATGTCACTGGGCTGTTGCAGGAAGAAAATGCGTTGCATGGGAAGTTCATCGGCTTTGCTACACATTTTCATGACAACGTCAGCGAGAGCGGGGCTCGTGCATTGGAAGAACTCGTTGTGCAACACCTCGACCTCGTTCACCACCGGCAACAACAGCAATGCCGACGCGAGCTAGCTGCACATCTTCGTGTATCTTCTGGAACCCTCCACTCCGACCACGGTCGACACCAGTCATCTTCCCATGAAAACAATGAAGAATTGTTGCAGAATGAACTCGGCCACTTGTCTGGAAGGACCATTCGCACACGCAGCCACCATGTTAGGGACAACAATCGGCGGTCCGATGGCGAGGGGTATGTTTACATGAACGTCCCAAGCACGCATGACACGATCACCGACCCAGTGACACCTTTGGCAATATTTTTGATGCCCCGCCAGCTCCAGACCCATTCGTTCACCGTAATCACAATCAACATGGCCGACTTCTCGAACAACATCAGCAAAACCACCACCAAGCGGCATCGCCATTGCGAGCACCGCCGCTACCACCGCCGCCATATGAGCCGGCGAGCCAGCGTTTGCAACCCACCATTGGGCCACCGATTCCACACAACCTGGCGCTGCCATCTTTGGAACAAGCAGAAATCATAGCACCCCAGCCACTTCGACCGACACTACCGGCATTGGCCATTCCACCGCCGGCTGCCGTACCAAGGGCACTAATGGAACCACAAATACGGGACGGTGCACGAAATGAGGGCTATGCTACTTTGATGGAGGCCTTGCATTCACTGCCACCGGTACCTCTGGCTGAGCAAAACGAGATGGTTCGTCACCAGTACGAGCGTTACCATCAGCAACAGCAGTACCAACTCGAACTGCAGAAGCAAAGCCAAGAGCAAGACAGGCTGATGCAGGCATATCAAGAGCAAAAGCTGCAGCACCAGCGACAGATCCTTGCACAACAAGCTCTCATCCAGAAAGAGCAGCTAGCCCAGCTCGAGTATATGCAGCACCAGCATCAGATCCATCTTTTGCGCAGCCTCCATACGCACGTTGTGCAGCAGGTCGAGGCGCAAAGACGATCCGGTCGTGTATCGGTTCCCACTCCGAACCCTTTTTCGACTGACGAAGATGACGAGGAGACCGGATTTAATGCTTACACAAGCTGTGCAGACGATGACTCTGACTCCGTTTCTAATCCTCGCGATGACGACTCGGGAGAAGTTGACCACCCATCTATTCCAATCCTGTCCCTAGGCTATGATTCTGATAACGATGTCCCGTACATACCTTCCTTCGTGCGCAGTCACTCTGCCAATGGTACCCCCCAGACCACCACGTTGATCTCTTAGAGCCACCACGGTATTCTTTGTCTCAGAACAGGCCTTTGTTTGGGGATTTTACAGGTCTTTCGCCCAGCCCTGCCATAACCTCGCCCTCGTCTTCTTCGGCATCACCTTTACGCACAGCAATGCCCAATGCTAGAAATGGCACCGGAGATATTGAGCATCGAGAGACTGCCGGCCTCAATGCGAGCAGCCACAATACGTATGATGACGCCAGTTTGTATGACTGACATATCCTATTTTCATTTCAAGTATAGATTTGACTGATTCTCTCTGTAACTTCTTTTTGCACGAGATACCATTTGAGTTTATTCTATATAACGATTGTTACGATACATCAGGCCATCTGGTTTATACAATGTCCCACTGCTTGCCGTTTTCAAACTTTTATCCAGCGTACTTCTGCCTTTTTTCTTTTCGAATCCCCGTCCTTCTCCAAGGTTATAAAGAGTGCGCCCGGCCGTCATCTTTGGCTGTGGCGGACATCAAAGACTCGTCGTCTCCATCCACGAGCGGCGGTGCGTCCTCCAACGAGTCGTCGCTTTCGGGTCGGGTAAACATGACCTCCCTTTGTTGACTGCCGTTTGCAGCAGCAGCAGAAGGTGCTTGTCTGGCGACTGCAGGATCTTGGGCAGGAAGGTCACCCGCAGAGTTTCGTCTCGCCCGGTACGCAATATCGTGGTCGACGGCCAAGTAGGCAATTCGGGGGGACCGGGGGCCAAGAACGCCGGGACGTGGAGGTCGGACGGGCTTCTGGACGGGCTTGACAGGACTTCTTGGGACGGCCTTGGGTGTTGCGATGACGGCTCGTTCGGGCTTCTGGAGGCTGGGCAGTGAGCCAACACCCGCGTCATGTTCGTGAAAGCCTTCGTTGTGCTTCCAATTTCCCATCTCGAGGTCATTTGCCTGGTACGTGTTGTTTTTTCCGTCCTCTTCCTTCTTGTTCGTCCTCCTCGTGGGCGACAGGCAAAGCACGAACCGTACACCGGGCGCCGATGATGCTGCACACCCCCACGACGCTGCTGGTGAGGCCCCGAACGATCTTGGTCAGCACAAACGCAGCCCCGGCCAGAACCGCGGCCAGCAGGCTCGTGATGCCCTTGCACATCAGGCCCACCAGCTTGGCGATGCCGCGCAAGACGCAGTCGCCACAGGCGCCCAAAATGCCCAAAGAAATGATCAGACCACCAATGCCGACAAAAACCCACAAGAAGATCATGTCGCCCTTGTCAGCAGAGAGTTCGACATCGTCTCGAGCTGCAAGAGCGGCCGCGGCAGCGGCAGCAGTAGCAGTAGCAGCGCCACCCATGTTTCTTTCTTCTTTTTGGGACGGGGGAAAAATGACGTTGGAGTCGTATTGGGTGGAAAGGAGAGGCAGCAAGACAGTCGTGCGTGATTTTTGCAGAACGAGCCAGTTGCGGCGTTGTATGTCGCCAAGGTGGCTAGAGAGTCTGTCTTGTCAAGTTTGGACGAATAAGTTGATACTGTCTGTTTGATTCTTGTTGTTGATGTATCGTGTCGTGGCCGGTTTTTGTGTATTCTTGTGTCGTGTGATGTAAAAGGAAGTCAGGCTGGCATCGAGAATTCTGTAAAGAAAAGAAAAGAGAGTTGTAAGCAACATAATTTTGCAGGCAGAAAAGAGTGCATTATGTAAAGTAAAGTTCTGTATCAAAAATCAACGCAAAACTACAACTCCATCATCGTGTGCGTGATGCCTTGCGGAAACAGACGGGACTGTAGTCATAACCCGGGTTTAGCTTGAGGCAGATCTTATGGCCTCGTAAGGTGTGTGTAAGTGCAACAAGGTATGTGACCATGATGATGATACTTTCGGGCGACTTTGTGTGGCTGATGCTTTTAGTTGTGTCCTATGTTGGAAGACTTCCTGTTGGTTGGCATCATGTGTACAGACAGCCCCCACCCCCCTCTCCCCCCAATGTCGCCTTCCCACTGTATATTGCAGATACCAGCATATCTGCAGAGGCATGTCGGGGTAGAGAAGCTTATGTTTTGTAGTGCACGGGTACTCCCATCTCCAGCAAACTACACAGACATAAGTCACCCGGTGCGTGAAGTCACATGTACTCATACTGTGTTAATGCCTGTTGGTGCCATCACCATTTAGGTTTTAGGGAATTTTATTCTGTATTTGACGACTTCAGTAGTTAGAAAATGTATCGCTCGACGCGAGGCAGACAGCTACAGTCAACACTGTTCCTGTTGTTTGATAGAGTGGCTGCGATGGAAGTGAGCGATGCGTCCAAGCAATGTTACAACTTGCAGAGAGGAGTGAAATATTCGTTGGATGGTGTTCGGCAAAAAAAAAAACAATGAATGCATACAATACCGGGAGCACGATAGTGTATCTCATGAACGATACAAACAAGTCCCTGATCACTATACTCTCCTCATCTCTTTGGTCTCCTGATTTCTTTCGTATCTGCTTCCCTGTCGCTTGTTTGGCTCCTTCATTCTTCTGACTTCGCTGTCCCATCATCACTTTCGTCTCTTCGCAGTGTACAACAGGTTCAAAGGTCTCTGGTCAACAAATACAAAAACAATGGTCTCGTATCCAAGGCGATATCATGATGATGGGTCAAAAAAGGGGAGAACAGATGGGACAAAAGCCAAACGTGGCACCCATGGCCATCTCATCAATTCGACAACTTGGGCCCAAACTCAACGACGAGAGCTGTGTGACGGCCACCTTGGCACCTCGTCAGTGACATCCCCGCTGGTATTGTCTCCATTGAGGGTGCTGTCGTCGTCGTCACAGTTGAAGGGACTGCTCATGTCTGGGTCGAGATCGCGGGCGTGGGGGTCGTTTTGGTGGTGGCCGGGCGGCTTTGGCGCGGCGCAGCTTATGTGGTCCGAAAGGCGAGGGTGGGGGCCGTCGGGCTTGGTGGCAGCGCGGACCGGGCTGCGAACGTGCGGTCGTAGGTGTGCCGCCGCCGGCTGCTGTCCGCCATCCAGTCCGCGGGCGTCGTCGGCATGGCGGAGCATTTCGTCGTCGTCACGGCCGTCGTCGCGGTAGATGCGGCCGCGGCGGTGCAAGGGCCAGCAAAAGAACCACGCGATGCCGCGGCCGCAGGCCCTGACGGCGCGGCCACAGGCCTTGGAGGCCCGGGAGCAGTTTGTCTGGAGGGAGTCGAGTGGGTGTTCAATGTTGAAGAGGAGGCAGATGCTGGCACCAATGAGGAACAGAATAAAGCCACCAGCGAGGGCGGCAACGCCGAATCCCAAGACGGTCAGGCACCACATCAAGATCTTTTCAGCCAGGGAGACTCCACTGCGGCGCCGCGCATACAGGTGGTAGTAATGCCTACCAATATGAAGAAAAAATTACCAGTGGTTAGTCAAGGTGCAACGAAGTAAGCTGGAGAGACAGTCAAAAAAGGAAACGGCTACCGTACATCTTGAAGTCTGGACAATCGGTGTATTGGGAGATGTCGCTTGTGTGGCGAAGGCTAGTAGTGATGATGGGTGACGGTTCTTGACGGTTCGTATCCAGCTGGCGAGCATGGGTTCGTGAACAGCGTTTGGGAACGAAGACAGAGTTCACTGTCTCCCTGGTCCTCTTGCTCTTATTTATATGCTGTTGCCAGAGCAGTCCGACAGTGTACAACCAGGAAAGAGCAAGATTGTCTGAAAGAGGAAGGCGTAGGGAGCTGCTTCTTGTTTGCATCAACACTATCGGCGAAGTCGAAGGAAAGAGCACCCGTGACCTTTCCGCGGCTGCTGGCATAATTGCTGTCGTTGTAGAATAGAAATGGCTTTTGTTGGGATGATTCTAGCAGATTGCAACGACAACGAACAATGATGGGTAAAAACGATATGTATTGGACGAGAAGAGAAGCGAAAGAAAGCAACGAAACGCCATTTCCATGCAATGATATCGTTGTAATCCGAGTAGAAAGCGCGGCCAAATAGATATTGAGACACAACAAAGATGAAGACCAGAAGCAGTAAAAGAACACAATGAGAGAAAAAGAAGAATAAAAAGGAGAAGATAAAAAAGAGGAGGCCCAGGAGATCTCCTCGCTACCGCCGCCGAGTGGCCGACGACGACATGGGATCGCCCGTGTTGTTCGGATTGGGCGTGACGACCGTGTCCTCGACCTTGCTGCCGAGGGCCTCGTCGAGCACCGACTGTGTGAAGGAGACGTCGTCCAAATCACTGAAACTACTGCCAATGCTCGGTGTCGTGCCAATCTCGCTGCCTTCGCGGGAGATGCCCGGCACACCCCCTCGGGTGGCAGCAGCACGGGTGGCCGGGCTGCGGGCTGCCGCTGAGGACGACATCTTGTGCAGGCGCGGCGGCGAGCGGATACCACCTGCGCCGGGCGAGGGGCCGGGTATGCGGGACAATTGGAGACGGGCAGCCGCGGCCGCGCTGGCGGACGAAGAAGAGCCACCTGCCGCTGTTGCTGCCGCCGCTACTGCTGCTGCTGTTGTCGCCGCAACCGTGGGCGTCTTGAAGGCTTTCGTAGTGGGGGATGCGGAGGCGGACGAGGAGGGCGAGGAAGAGTCGGCCGTGGAGCGACGTGTCTGGTGGTGGTGGTGGTGGTGATGGTGATGGTGATGGCGGCCGTGTTGGTGTTGGCTCGGTGTCGCTCGTGGCCCCTCTGTCGCATTCGACTTGAAACGCAAAAAAGCGGCCTGGGTCTCAGACTCTTCGCCATCGCCGTCGGCGTCGACATCGGCGTCGGCATCACCTTCATCGGAGCCACCGGATGAGATTCCCAGGCCAATAACGCCAAAATCGCCATCGGCACTTTGTGCAGTGTTGTTGTTGCGCTGTCTTGCTGACAGAGGGGCTCGTGATGACGGCTGCCGCTGTTGTTGTTGTTGTAGTTGCTGCTGTGGAGCGTGGCCCGGTGGGCGTCGAAAGATGCGCGACATGACAGGCTCAGATGGTGTCGAAGACGAAGAGGACGAGTCCGAGTCGGACGTCGCTGCAGGCGACTCGGGCTCCAACGCCTCGTCTTCGCCACCGTATTCCCCCTCGTCTTCTTCGCCTTCTGAGCCGTATGTGTTTCTGCGGCTGGGTGCTGTGCCGGTCGGTCGTGCCGGGCGAGTCGAGGAGAGTGGGGACTGCAGCCGTGCTTGCTGCTGTTGGACGGTCGCTGCAAAAGTGTCGGGCGGCCTCGGCCGCCCACTGGTGGTGTTGTCGTCGTCCTTGTTGTCGTCGTTGTTGCGTTCACGACAGGCTTGCCGGGTGAGAAGGACGAGATTGTTTCGAGGGACGGCCGGGCGGGAGGACGGCTCGGACGGACCTGGCTGTCTTCCATGGATGGGCGGCGCGAGCCACTTCTGCTGCCACCGCCAACACTTGGTGATGTGCCCGACGGCCCGGCTGCGCCTTCACCGCGGTACGGAGCCCGGCTGCCCGTCGACGCTGTCCGCCGTATGGTCTCTGCCGAAGCTGTTCTCACGCCGGCAGGTCCAGCACTGGCAGGTCCAGCACCGCAGCACCGGCAGCACCGCCACCACTGGACAGGGTCCGCCCCATAGCTTCCGACGTCAAAGAGGGCGAGTTCATCGGCGAGTCGCGGCCGGTGGCAGCATTCGTATTCGCATTGGTGGCACCGAGCGTCGCAACCTTGCGAGTTTGCGCGCGGACCTGGGAGACATGGCGTTCGGTGAGGATGGTGGCCTGGATGAGGAGGAAGTCGACCGTGGCGTGGAACGTCTGAGCTCTGTGAGAGGCGAAGAAGATGTCAGCGTGTGTCTTTGGTGGGGCAGAAAATGGCACAAAAGGACAAAAGGGCATAATAGGCCATCGTGGTCGTACAAGTCTTCCCCTGTGGCACGGGTTAGTCAATCTTGTTCATTTGCTTGGTTGCCCAACGCACAAGACAAGGCACAAGACAAGGGCACCTACAGTCAATGTCGTTCTTGGACGCGTGGGAGAGGATGCCCCACAGCGCGTCGTCCTTTTCCTTGTTCCAGTCCACGTCGGGCGGATCGACAAAGCCATTCCGTGGCGCCGGCACGCGAATGTAGACGGTTGTATGTGGGTTGCGGCGACGGTGGTGCCGGCGATGGCTGTGCCGGTGACGACTGTGCCTGCTTCTGTGCCTGCTTCTGTGCCTGATTCTGTGTCTGCTGCTGCTGTGGATCTTGCGACTTTCGGCGCATCGACGTCGATGACGGTGTCTGCTGTGGTTGCGGCGGCGTCGGCGCGGAGGAAGAGGCTCGTCGATGGGGTCGTCGGGGAAGCGCAGCGGCAGGTCAAGCGCCTGGTCGTGCTTTGGATCAAAGTCCATCGTCGCGGTGGGTGGCCTCGGTGGCCGACCGGATGATTGACGTTTGCGGAGAGAGAAGGTGGGGAGAGAGGGGAATGCTCGCGTGCGGGTTACGGAGACATCGGGATCGTCAACGAGGAGAGAGTCGGCGATGAAGAGATGCTTCTCGGGCCGGCCGCGCGAAGAACGTCGAGTGAAAAAAAACCGGAAATCAGCAATCAAAAATCGAGACTGTAGGAAAGGCTGCATGCAGATGGAACAGAGATTGTGCAGCCTGGTCGTTGGTCGGAGACACGGAAGCTGGCTGGCTGGCTGGCTGGCGGCTCGCGGCTCTTTGGGAGTGGGAGAAGAGGAGAGGAGAGGAGAGGAGGGAATGACGAATGAGCAAACGATGAGGAGAGTCGTCGGATGCGGGATGATGGAGCTACTTGGGGGAATGGATGGCTCTCATTGGCATGTTGGGGTCTTTTTAGTGGAGGCATCAAGAGCTCTCGTGGGGCGCTTTCAGGCCCTAAAGGCCCATTTAGTTAGGCACCCCGGACGCTAAATTGTATGACGGGAGGGGGGTCTTTCGGGTGGGTTTGGGTGCCTGGGGCGCATACGCGCAACTTCGTATTCTCAACGGTTTTCGGAGATGTCTCGCTGTGAGGTGTTTGAAAGTATACTACTTTTGTTTCTGTTTGTTCATGACGTGTTGCATAAGTGATGACTTGTGCAAAAACGAGAGAGGCTGCAAGGGAATGACAGTGGCGATGCACTGCTTTCACTCGGCCATTCTCGCTACAAAGTGCTGCCAGGGCCGGTCATTCCCTGTTATTTTCTCAGGCTTCCACTTAGACAGTCATTATTGAATTCGACAATGTCAGGCTCATGCTCGCACAAGAACAAACAAGACATCGAGTTCTACATTTACATGTCACGTTTCGAGAACGAAGTCTTGGTTTCAAAAAATAGTATTGGCATAGAAATAATCAGTAAAAATGCAGATACCGCAGATACATAGGAATGATCAACAACAATGGACGAAAGAAGCTCCCTGAACTGTTAGTAAGCCGGTGGACAATCTAGAATGAGGGCTTCAAGTAGCAGACGGGACAGTGGAAGTGACTCGAGCACTTACATGAACGGGTCCTCCTCGACATTGGCAACCATCTTGCCCTTGCCCTTGTCGGGCTTCCCCTCGGTCTCCTCCTTGGTCTTCTTCTCCCCCTTCTGCTCAGCGGCTTTCTCGTCCTCCTCCATCGGCTCCGCCGGTGGGTTCATCCGCTTCTCAAACCGCTCCAGACCCTGTGAATTCAGTTGAAAGGCCGGAGGGCGGTGGTCCCGCACATCGGCGCGGCAGTAGACCTCGCCCATGGAGGCATACTCCAGCCGGTCCAGAGGATGGACGGCGTTGTGGTCCTTCTCCTTCTCCTCCATCTCGCTGTCAAACTGCGCCAGCACGTCGTAGTCGACGTGCGTGCGCCGGGCCAGCGGCGACTGCTCTCCGTTGCGCTTGTTGCGCATCCTGCGCTGCCTCTTGTGCCAGTTGCTGTACGCGCCGAGCACCTTGTAGTTGGCCTGGCGGTTCTTTTGTTTCTGGGTGTCCGTGGCGGCCGGCGCACCCGTCGGGGTAAAGCCGGAGCCGCCCTGGGTGGCAAAATTGTCGCAGTCACGCAGAAACTCCGGGGAGCCGGGAGCCAGCTTGAGCTTGGACTTTTGGATGGGGGAGCGGCCGCGGCCACTCTCTTCGTTGTCATCATCGTCGTCCTCCTCCTCCTCCTCCTCGTCTTCGTCGTCATACTCATCCTCGAAGCCCCCCTGGTCCGGAGTGCTGTCAACATATTCGACACTCTCTTCAAAAAGGCCAGAGGGGACATCGTTGTTAGAGTCGCTGTTGTCCTCGCTGTTGTCGACGCTGTTGCCGTCGGCGTCGCGGAAGAGGCCGCTAGATAGGTCGTCCGTTGTGCAGTCGTCCATGTTGGAGTCGTCCACGTCAGAGCCGCCCATCTGGGAGTTGCCCATCTGGGAGTCGTCGGCGTTGGAGTCATTCTCAGTGATGCTGGGCGGGAGCGGGATCGATTGAGGCGAAGGAGCACGGTCCAGGTTGATGATCGGCGGGTTCGGTCGCGGGCTGAAGCTGATGAGGTCGGGGAAGAGGAAGGCCCGCAGGGTGGCGAGTCAAAGCAAATCAAGTCGCTGGTCTCGCTCTTGGTCTCGTCCAAGCAGATCAGGTCGCTGGTCTCGCGCTTGGTCTCGTCCAAGCAAATTAGGTCGCTGGTCTCGCTCTTCGTATCGTCCAAGCAAATTAGGTCGCTGGTCTCGCTCTTGGTATTGTCCATGTCAGCCATAGTAGCATTGCCGCCGGTCGTGTTTGTAGGAACGGGGACAGGCTTAGGACGGAGAGAAATACTGTTTGGACGGGTGGGAGCCACGCCGTGAGGGGGGCTGTCCTTGCAGTCGCGGATAAGCTCCGAAGGCTCGGAGAAATTCATGTTGTCTGTGTTTGAAAATGGTTGAGAGATCGAGTCAGAGAAATGTTGTGAGTGTTGAAGATGCTGGAGAGTTGTTGTTGTTGATGATGCGAAGAGGAAATGCCTGGCTCGTTGGCGAGGGCCATGACGTCTAGATATAGGAATATAGCTCTCTCCTGTGTACAGAATGAATGTTCAGGTTATGGAAAGTGAATCAAACTGTTGATTCGTGTTGACAGCAACGATACTGTTCCTGTGGTGAACAGCGGTGATCGTCCTTGATGCTGAACAAAGCGGGCCTGTTCACTGTTGTTTACTATTCGCTAGATTCTCATTGTTCTTCACATCGGTAGCTCGCCAAAAACAACTCAATGTTGAGTCTGAACTGTCAAGACACTGATTAAACTTGAACATCTGTATCGATAAGATCAAGATACGTTTTGTCTATTCTGCCGTACTTACGTCCTTTGGCCTGTGTTGTTCTCTGTGGCATTATTGCCTGTTTAGGAAGGAACGCAGTTGTGGGTCCGCTGCCAAAATCCAGCTTATTGAGCCTGAGCCTAAGGTTTTGCCGCTATATACCAAGTGGAGAGACGAGTACTTCATCAAACAATGATAGGGCGTGTGGTTTAGGGGTATAACGTTCGCTTCGCATGCGAAAGGTCCTGGGTTCGATTCCCAGCCCGTCCACTTCTTTTTTGCTTTATTTCGCACCTTTTTTTTCTCGCTTTTACACTCTGCTTTTCGGAGCACATTTTCCAAATTTTGTTTTCTTCTTTTGTCTCTGGTCACGGATTCCCCCAATCTTTTTGACGATGGCTGCCGCGAACCGCGAACTTCACCAATCTCGCCTTTAGCCCTAACTTTCCCCGTCTGCGCCGTGAGCTCTTCTGATATTGAAATTTTACGTGGGTTATTCACAGCTTATGTCAAACTCTTTTGCGGAGATTCTGCTCTGCTTCTATGTGATATATACAAAGGTTGTGCCTCTTCAGATGGGCGCTTTTATTAACAGGAAATCGATGGCTACGATATTTGACCGTTCCACAACGTCACCAGTGTATCCCGAACCAAAGAATACTACAAGTGCACTGACGTCGCAGTCGTTTGTAACAGGCAATCGGTGCCTAGTCGAGCGCCAAGTCCACGAGGATACAAATGGATGTAAGTTTACCACCCCCATTCCTCTCTCCCCCGTTCGTGCTGACATCAGATTTGACAGGCGATGGGGTATCGCCAACTAATGTAAAGGCTCAAACAACGTCCTGGCGACGAGACCATGAGCAGCATGCAGCGATTGCCCTCTTGGCAGTCGTTTCTAGTATTGTTTTCCAATTGATGTCAAAGCGAAGAAGAAATGTCGGAGATGTTTGTTCTCGTGCTACCGAAATAGGAACTGCATCGGACATCGCCAGTTTCTGATGGACGCGAATTCGCCAAGTCGTGCTAGCGAAACCACTTTTCGACACAAGGGAGATAGCGCCGGACATAAACTCAGTTATCAGCGGACGGCACAGCAGCACGCTTAATCGTTTGTCGATATTGCTTGATTTATTTTTTTTCTTAATAGGAAAGCTATCTTTCTATTTTCGAACGCGAGGAAATACCGCCGTATTTACGTTTTCCCCGGTAGTGTGTGATGTCGAACTAGGCGGTATAAATGGCCATGCCCGCCTTTCGTAATCATACGTGGAGACTGATGCAGAGAAGAACAGAGGTCTTTGATCAGCGTTCGAAAACAAAACACGGGCCCAAAGACAAATCGGGCCTTTCGTCCCACCCACCATGGCCCCTCCACTTTCAAAAAAACTCCAGGACCGGCACGTGCTCGTCATTGGCGGCACGTCAGGCATCGGCTATGCTGTTGCGGAAGGCGCACTGGCCGACGGTGCCCGAATTACGGTTGCCTCGTCTACCCAAGCCCGTATTGACAAGGCTGTCCGCACCCTGATCGAGGAGTACGGCCCGGACTCCCACGTCCAGGGCCTCCAGTGCGACCTCTCTTCCGGCGACATTGAGGCCACTCTGGAGAACCTCTTTGTGGCTGCTGCCCAGGGCCACGACAACCGCCCTGTCGACCACGTCGTCTACACGGCGGCCAACGGCTTGACCATTCAGGGCTTGGCCGACGTCACCCGCGAAAGCATCCTGGAGGGTGCCCAGATGCGCATGTTTGTGCCCATCTTGTTGGCCAAGGTCGCCCAGCGGCACCTCCCCAAGGCCAGCACGTCGTCATTGACATTTACGTCGGGCCAGGCCTCGGACCTTCCGCCACCAGGCTGGTCCGTCGTCGTGTTCTTCACGGGTGGCATCGAGACCATGACGAAAGGACTGGCCATTGATATGGCGCCTGTGCGGGTCAACACTGTGCTGCCAGGGATGGTCAAAACGGACCTGTGGAAGGTGCTGCCGGACGAGCAGCGCGACCAGTTCTTTTCCGATGTGGAGAAACGACTGCCAGTGGGCGCCATGGGCCGCCCCGAGGACGTGGCTGAGGCGTACCTGTGGTTGATGAAGGACCGCTTTGTAACGGGTACCATGGCCCACTCCAATGGGGGAGTTTTAATTGTCTAAACTTTATCAGTACACGATTCCGTTATTTTCTTTCCCAAAATAATACTAGGTTTTCATTTTTAAGTTTCGCTTTCCATTAAAAAATGCTGATGAAACTCGATGAGATCAAAAAAAGAAACCAAAAAAAAAGTCAAGTAAACCAAATCAAATCAAATCAAATCAAATCAAATCAAATCAGAACAAAACAAGGCAAAACAGAACATAAAAGCTAGAACTGTCTTTGTTCTTGTGTGCTTGAATTTTCAACGCACAGGCTCTTTGTAATTTAAAAATCCCGGAACGGTCGTCACAGAAACACCACCAAAATGATAGACTCAATATGATTTGCAACCTTAATCTCATCGAGCAAAGCATGTAAGTCGGAGGGACGCTGATTGCGTTTGAAGGTACAGTTAAAAGGAACACGTGGAGTGTCACGTGCTGACACCAGCTTGCCGTTTTTTGGGGCGGTAACGGCGCAAAGAGTGGGGAGCTCTCTGGCGGGGAGCTGCAGCGGGTCACGGGCCGTTTACTGCATCGCTGTTCGACGTATTCTGCCGGCAGTCGGTGCCAGAGCCTCTCCTTTGCTTTCCCCTCTCCGACCACATAACCAACACAAAACAGCCATGTCCAACGAACAACTAACACCGTCCGCCTCCGAGGACGCCACCCCCGAGGCCCGCGTCAACAATGCCGACGCCAAGCGCTACTGGGAGGCCATCAGCGCCGACGACGACGGCATGCTCGGTGGGTTTGCCTTTGTATCGCGCGCCGACTTGCGGGGTCGCGCACGTTCCTGGCCAAGCTGGGCATTGGCAGCAGACCGGGGCTGCGACGGGTTGCACGAGCGCTCGAGGGTGGTGCCGGCATTGGGCGCATCACAGAGGGCATGCTGCTGGACATTGCCGACGAGGTCGATGTGATTGAGCCCGTGGCCAAGTTCACCGAGCAATTGGCGGGCAAGCCGGGCGTGCGGCGCATTTTCAACGTCGGCCTCGAGGGCTGGACACCAGAGGCGGACAGCACAGACGGCGGCGCTGGTGCAGGACTGCCCGTGTACGGCCTGGTGTGGACACAGTGGTGCACGGGCTATCTCAACGACGACCAGTTTGTCGAGTACCTGCAGCGGTGTCGGACGGTCTTGGAGCCGGGCACGGGCGTGGTGGTGATCAAGGAGAATCTGACAAACACGGGCATTGACGATTTTGACACGCAGGACAGCAGTGTGACGAGGTGAGTCCGATTCTTTGGCGTGCCTTTTTTATCTTGTCTCATTGCCACGTTGCATGCTGCATGCTAATCAACAGATCGGAACAATCGTTCCAAAACATCTTTGCCAAGGCCGGTTTCCGCCTGGTGCGGTCGGAGCTGCAGCGTGGGTTCCCGCCCGAGGCGGAGCTGCTGCCCGTTAAAATGTATGCTCTCAAAGTCAAGGAATAGAGCAGGATGAAGGACCAGGTTATGGAAAACATCGCAGATAAGTCGAGTGGCGTCTTCTTCATATCGTAGCTAGGTTGTGGCGTTACTTATTGTCGGGAAAACACCCGTCATGGCGGTTACGGATAAAGTAAAAGCACTGCATTTATTTATTACCATGAGTTTGTTCGTACAATCAATCACCAGTGGTTGTTATTGACAATGCCCTTTGTGATGTTGAGCATCACGTGTGTGTGCTAAAGGGCCCTCACAGGCGGCTGGTGACGTAGATGGGCCCTAAATGCGCCCGCCTCCCGCCGCAAGATCCGTCCCGTCCCTGAACTTCCGCCCTTGTTCATTGAATAGCTTTCAGCCGTTATCGATCACAATCAGAAACATTTTGTGACACGTCACAGAGCATCAATCGTTGTTGTTTAATTGCCCAATCGTCCAATCGTTCAACTGTTCAAATTTACTCAGTAATCTTGCTTTTATTTTCTCATTTCCAGTCCCTTTGTTCAGTCCCCCCCCCCTCGCCATGACATCAGCACCAACACCTGAAACGGCGGCGGCCGCTCCTTCTTCCGCTCCGACGACGGCGCGGGACGGCGGCAGCAGCGAAGACACCCGCTGGATCGTCTTTGTCATTGGATCCTCGCGTCGGGCAAGACGGTCACCGCGCAACACCTGGCCGACGTACTGAAGGCCAAGTACATTGAGGGCGACGATTTCCACCCGGCCGCCAACATTGCCAAGATGAGCCGGGGCGAGGCCTTGACGGACGCCGACCGCGCCGGGTGGCTGCAGGCGATTAGCGAGCACGCCGTGGTCCACTTGCGGGGACCAGGGACACACCACTTGATTGTGACGTGCTCGGCCCTGAAGCGGGAGTACCGGCAGCTGCTGCGGACCGGCGCCCACGAGGCGGGCGATTTGCGGTTGCTGTTTGTGCTGCTGGACGTGCCCGAGGCGGAGCTGGTCCGCCGCGCCGACGAGCGTGCCAAGACAACCCACCACTTCGCCAAGTCGAACCTGGTGCGGAGCCAGCTGGCCATCCTGGAGAAGCCCGACGCGGCCCACCCCGAGCCGGATCTGATCATTGTGGACGGGAACCGGCCGCTGCCCGACGTCGAGGCGAGCGCACTGGCGGCGGTCGAGACGGCGTGGATCAAGGCAGACGAGGCGGAGGCAAAGAAGGCGGATGCATAAACACGCAGAGTGAAAAAACGATTTTTGTGTATTGTCGGTGTCCAGACGTTTACTAGATACATCGGCCTCATGTTGTCATCCAGCATATTCCTGCTCCCATACAATAATATCATAGAATCAAAGACGATCACATATAGATGCAGCTCATATCAGAGCAACCGTCCTACTTCTTTCCCTACGACGGCTGGTGGCTGGGAGGATGTGCCGTGCCCGTTGCTGTCAACGGGCTCACACCGACCTCCGGTGACGCCACTTCAACAGGAGCCACAGGAGCCGGCTGGCCGCCGTCGCCGGCCTCGTAGAAGACGACTTGCTGGGGCCGTGGTTGTGGCTGGGGCTGCCCGTAGATGGGCTGAGCCGACACATACCCCGGCTGGGGAGCGGCCGCGACCTGACTAGGACCTGGGCCCTGAACCTGGTAGTGCTGTTGGTAGTATTGCTGCTGCTGCTGCTGCTGATGATGGGCTGTTGGGGCTGTTGGCGGCAGAGGGCGGCAGACTCGTTGGCCTCGGCGATGGGAG
This sequence comes from Sporothrix protearum, assembly GCA_016097115.2. NCBI lineage: Eukaryota > Fungi > Ascomycota > Sordariomycetes > Ophiostomatales > Ophiostomataceae > Sporothrix > Sporothrix protearum. The sequence goes on along the minus strand of JADMNH010000009.1, from coordinate 1,067,466 downwards.
TAGGCGCTGGTGTGGGAGCACCGCCCGCTTGACCCTGTGTGCTCAATTCACTCACGTTTGTGGTACCGGTCGTCTGGGGCGCGAGCTGAGAGACGGGCGTGGCCGACGACGGGGCCAGGCTGGTGCGGTTGTCCACAGCCACGAAGCCACCTGGCGCTGGCGGGTAGCCTTGCTGAGGGTAGACCTGCTGGGGTAGACCTGCTGGGGGTTAGACCTGTTGTTGCTGCTGTCGAGGATAGACATAGCCACCGGCTGCGGGCTGCACCTGAACCATGCCCTGGGGCTTGTTGGGGTCGTAGGCTAGAGGGGGGGCTGCAAGGACTTGAACCTCCTGCGGTGGAGGTGGATTGGCCTGCTGCTTGAGCAGCTTGTTCTTCCGACGAGCCCGGAACAAGAAGAAGCTGAGCGCCGCGATGGCAGCCACGGCCACGAGCGCACCCACGGCAATGCCCGCAGTCGCACCCTTGGACAGGCTGCTCTTGGATTCGACTGGATAGCTCATGGTCCAGACCACATTGACGACGGCCGACGTGGGCTTCTGCGTGTTGGTGGCTCGCCGATGAGGCCCGCGGTGAGTGTGGGCGCTTCTGTGACCATATTGAGCGAGGAGTAACAAGGGGTCTGGCCGCCGAGACTGCGCGTAAAAGGCCAGTAATTGCTGGGACAGCAGTTGCCCGAGATGGAGTAGTAGTCGGAGGCGCACCTTTTGAGCACGCCCTGGTCCTTGTTGGCGGCGACGGGGAAAGCATTCAGGCCAATGTTGGTGCCCGTGGCCGCCGCACCCGTGGCCGTCACCGTGCTGGTGACGGTGACGGTGGTGTTGCCCGTGACCGTGGCCGGGAAGAACTCGGAGGCAGCCGTCCAGGGACAGCACTGCGGCTGGTTGCTGGCACACCCCACGTACGCCGCCCAGTTACACGGTGCTGACATCCTCAATGAGTGTAAACTGTGTGGAAGCGCACTCGTCCTGCAACAGGTTGCCGCCGGCCGTGCTCTGGTAGAGCGGCGCGTACGTGAGATCCGGCAGGGGTGGCTGGGATTGGGCCGTGACGACATGGACAGACTGCAGGTCCAGCGACACAGTTTGATGGCGGCCTGGTCTCTTTGGTGGTTTTGCCAGCACCACCGCCGCCACCAAAGAAGCGTCCGGCGGCACGGTGCCGCAGTTGTCAAGGAACCAGTAGGACTCGTAGCTGGTCCAGTCGTAGACACCCAAGTAGCTGACACACGCCTTGTTCTCGAGCGCACCGTAGTAGCAGCTCAGATACGCAATGCCATAGTTGCAGTAACACGAACGAGATGCCACGATCGAGTTGTGTGTAGGCGTTGCTGTTGGTTGTGGCTGTGAAGTCCGGTGCCGTAAAAGATGGACTCGACGCTTTCGAGGCAGCTCGTGTAGGCGCTGTCGCACGAGAGCGCGTCAATATAGTCGATGCAGGCGAGGTCGTAGCTCATCATGTTGGTGCCGGTCATTTCCTGGCGCAGCTCGAGCATGCGCGAGGCAAAGGCGGTGGTGACGGGTGGATGGTGCGGCCGGGTCAGCGTGGCCGCCGTGGCCAGCGTCGCGGCCACCGTGGGAGCTGGCGGGACGAGCATGGGAAACGTGGGTGTGAGGTAGTAGTGAAAGTGAGGTCAATGGGCAGTTAAAAAAATTCAAGTGCCAAGACGGTACAACGAGACGATACAACGGCAGGCGACGATGCTATGTCGATCGTGAGAGAGGACCGTCAAGTCAACAGAGGAGGGAAAAGAACAACAACAAAGAACTGCCACCAGCTCGTGATGGGAACGGTTGTTGTATATAACGGGCAGCCGTGTTGTTCGCCCACCTGAACCTGTCTTTTTGCTGGCGCCCCCTCCTAATGCTCCTTCTGCTTCTTCATTGATTTTCTTGCTCTTCTTCTTCAGCTTGTCCATATCAGGCCGTGCCCAGGTCTTTGAACCCGGCCGCCCAGACGGAACGAACGCCGCACCACAGACAATTCAGACGACTCAGATCAGAGAGACCGGGGGAGGGACGCAGCTAAGCTTTTTGGCCTTTTGGGGTGGTCAACCTTGCATCCTTTTCTCTCTCCTTTCCTCGAATCAGGCCATTCGTTTTGCACAGCAAGCGTTTTGTGCAGCAAGTCTGTGTGTAGCCGCTCTGGTCATTAATCCTGGCCAGGGTCGGTCATCTGAGCGAGGGAAGAGGGCATGCTTCTGTTCTCCTTCTGGTCCCTCTTTCTCAGCCGCACGGGTTGGGTTGGGCAACAGCTCTTCAAACGCCACTAAGATCTCATTGAAGTTTGTGAGTGCCGGCCATGTTGCCCGGTTCCCATTGCCAATTGTCGGGACAACTCAAACGCCTTCCTTGTTCAGCCGTTGAAAGGTGGTGGTCTGCCTACCAGTTCAATCTCCTCACATGTTCTGCCCTCCATGATGGCGGAAAGAAGAAGGGAGAGAGAATAAAAAAGAGGGTAGCATCTGCCTCGCGCCCTCTCGCTTCGGGCTGGCCAACCAGAGGGCAAGCCAAGTCCAGGGACCAAAGAACATCAAGACTCGAATGGGTCTAGAGTCCCGATCGAAGACGAAAACGAAAAGACAAAAACATACAGACACACAGACAAAACAGACGAGAAAGACCCCCAAATCGGAAAAGAAGAGACCGACAGTGGGAGGGCGGTCACGAAAGGTGCATCCAGTATCACCCCGTACTCTCCATCTGGCGGCTTTCTTGACTCTGGTCAAAAATAGTGAGTGTATTGGACAATTGCTCGAAAAGGAGGATGCATCGCGAGAGTGCTTGGACGGTAAATGTCGGTCGGAGCGCCAACGCTGGATTTGGTGGCGTTGTGCCGACATGTCGCTGTTTGTGTTCGTGAACAACACTTTGGAACACTTTGGAGGCCGTCCGAAGTGATGGGGAAAGACATGCAAAGACCAAAGAGGGACAACAGACTCACAAAATGATGGGGAAGAGAAACAGTGATGTTCTTGATGTTTTCAGAAAACGACGAATCTGCCCTGTCTCGCGTATGCAAGCTCTGGTGTCTTGGCCAAGACAACCCCGCCTTCCAGGGCAGCCGCGACAGCATGTTGAGTGGTGATCATGAAGGATACAGAGATCACTGCGTAGAGGTTAGAGCAAAGCAGGAAAGCAGGAAAGCAGTAAAGCAGGCCGTGATCAAATTTTGTGGCTTGCTGGCAAGCTCGTGATAGGTCCGTCGTACGATGTGCCGTGTTTTGAGGGGAGGGCATGGGCTTTCTCTCTACGAGGGCTGAATGTCAAGATGGGAAAGAGCGAACAGGGGCGAGGAAGGAAAAGAGGCAGCCAACCACGAACTCACGGCGAGGCTAGTCCAGAACAGAAGGAGCGTCTTCTCAAGAGACGGAAGGAGCAAAAACACAAGTATGGTGACGGAAAGGCAGAAGAGGCAAGTGCGATGAAAAATTATATCAAAAAGGAAGGAACAGCTGTGATCAGGGGCTGCACTGCCCCGTCGCCTTTATCACGGTGGCCAGAATTGAGCTGAACAACAACAAAAAACGAGAACGAACATCAACACAACACGGATGGCGCCTGTGTTCTGTTTTGCCGCGAAAACCCTCGAAAGACTGTGCGCCCCGCCTCGTCTCCGATGCCAACTGGCCGTCAACGAAGCACTGCTGCCATGGCTAGGCCCGAAGAGGCGTCTTAAATCGGAAACTGAGCGAGGTGAAGAAAGGCAGCCATCGTCTCCTCGACATGTGGCGTCTATTCACAAGCGACTCGGCAGTCGCCGTCGCTGCCAATGGAGACATCCCATTGTGAGAGCGCAAACTGACAACCGTCCGAGACCCCACCCAAGTACTCGGTCGGCAGTTTTTCTGACAGCAATTCTAGATCGAGACTGAAACATATCCTCAGCGAGACCCCCGAAACGCCTTTAAATGGGCCAGTCGGCGAAGAGAAGACCATTGGGCCCAGCCGTGGCACAAGTGACGTTTGCACGCACGCAGCAGCTCCGCAAATTGTGGACTATGTGTGTGGATTTTAGGTTTTAGGCCGCGGAAGGGTAAATGGGTAAATGCAAAGGATGGGGACGGGCTAAATGGGGAGAGATGGAACTTTGGAGACGTTTTGGAAGGATTTTGGGGATTCTCCTCACACCCTTCTGACGGTCATCTTCACTGTTTGTTTTTGCGCCAGCTGACGGAAACGCGGGGCTTGACTCCGGACAAGACGCGGCCGAGGGACGAGGAAGCAGAGGCGGGACAGGTTGGCATGGGAAGGGCTTGTATTGGAACAGAAGCTGCTGGTATGGAGTGATGTTTAAAAAGCAGCGTCGCCTCTCACATCGAGTGATGTGACCAAGAGTTTGTCGCCAACGAAAAAAAAATCAAGAGCTTATCCATCACACCCGCCGACATGTCCCCTCCGCTCATCACCCACCTGTACACGGCTGACCCGTCGGCCCACGTGTTCGAGGGCCGCATCTACGTCTACCCATCGCACGACCGCGAGTCCGATATTGCATTCAACGACAATGGCGACCAGTACGACATGAACGACTACCACGTCTTTAGCACGCCGTCCATTGACCCGCCAGCGCTGGTGACGGACCACGGCGTCGCCCTCCGTGTCGAGGACGTCCCCTGGGCCTCCAAGCAGCTGTGGGCGCCCGATGCGGCCGTGCGCGACGGTGTCTACTACCTCTTCTTCCCGGCCCGCGACAAGGACGGCATTTTCCGCATTGGCGTCGCTCGCGGCGACCGCCCGGAGGGACCCTTCCAGGCCGACGAGAGCTACATCCCGGGCTCGTACAGCATCGACCCGGCCGTGTTGGTGGACGATGTGGCGGTCGAGGGCGACAAGGCGCCCGCCTACCTGTACTTTGGCGGTCTCTGGGGTGGCCAGCTGCAATGCTACCAGGGCCCCGCGGGCCGTGGCGACGGCAATGCCGAGACCTACGATGCGAGCTGGCAGGGTCCCAAGGAACCCTCGGGTGAGGGCGTGGCCGCCATGGGCCCCCGCGTCGTCCGCCTGGCCGCGGACGACATGGGCCAGCTGGCCGAGCCGGTCCGCACGATCCAGATCCTGGCGCCCGAGACGGGCGAGCCCATTGCCGCGACGACCACGACCGGCGCTTCTTTGAGGCGGCCTGGACGCACAAGCGGAACGGTCTGTACTACTTTAGCTACTCGACGGGCGACACACACTACCTGTGCTACGCCACGGGCACGAGCCCCTATGGTCCCTTTACGTACCGGGGCCGGCTGCTGGAGCCCGTGGTCGGGTGGACGACGCACCACTCGATCTTGGAGTTTGCGGGCCGCTGGTACCTGTTCCACCACGACTCGTCGCTGTCGGGCGGTGTGTCGCATCTGCGGTCGGTCAAGGTCAAGGAGATCTTTTACAACGAAGCGGGCGACATTGTGTCGGAGCCGGAGGCGAAGTGAGGACGACTTGAGGCGGCCGTGAACCGGGACGAGAGCAAGCGACATAGGATAATAATTAATGAAAGCGACGGCGACTCAATACTGACTAGAATGGAAATTACGATGTACGGAAATACACCTCTTTTTTAGCAGCTGTTTTTAAACACTAACAACTTACATGACACAAGCACACCTCTGTAGCGGCCGTTATTTGGCTGCATTTGATTGCATTTGGCTTGCGGAGTGGTTGACAGCGCCGCTAAGGCAATGACACAATCACAACTACTGCATCACGCAATCACACACTTATACTCGTATGTACGAGTCAGTGAAGAAGAACGAGCCAACAAGATCCCAAGTAATAAGGACAACGCCATGTGGTCATAAAGAGGCCCAACCCAAGCTCTCGGGACGATCGTCTTCTTTAAGTACACAGCAGCTCTTTTTCCTTTTTTCTTTTTCTATTAAATTTTCGACTACCTGCCCTTCATGCCGTCCGCTACACAGCCCGAGACGTCGACCTCAGCCACGGCCACGGCCACGGCCACGGCCCCGTTGCCCGTCTACTTTATCGGCCATGCCGGCGCCACCCTGCTTTTCCGTAAAGACCCCAACAGTGACGTCGTCCGCCGCAACCTGCGAGAGATTGGCCGTGAAATTCAGGCCATCTCGCCGCCACCACGCGCCATCTTGACCCTCTCAGGCCACTTTGAAGCCAGCGAGATCCACGGCCCGGGCGTGATTGAAGTCAACGTGAAGCCCGACACGCCCATCTGGCACGACTTTGTCAACGACTTCCACGACACCTGCCCGGACCTCTACAAGGCGGACTGGCCGCACCGGGACGATCCGGCCCTGGGCACGGCTGTGTGGAAGCATCTGCGTGCGGCGACGCCGACGCCCATTGCGGCCAAGCGGGTGGAGCGCGGCGTCGACCATGGCCTGTGGGTGCCGTTCAAGGTCATGTTCCCCGCCGACGAGGCGCCGCTCGAGATCCCCGTGGTGCAGGTGTCGACGTTCCACGGCTACGACCTCGCGAGCCAGGTCCGGCTGGGTGAGGCCCTGGCCGCCCTGCGCCACCAGGGGTTCCTGATCATCGGCTCCGGTATGGCCGTCCACTCGTTTCCGTCGCTGGCCGAGATTGCGGCCGAGACGACCGACGCAGGGCGGGCAGCGAAGACCGCGGAAGTACTCCAAGAGTCGCGCACGCTCGACGACCACATCCGCGCGGCGACGTTGCGCCAAAACGGGGACGAACGGCGCGCTGCCCTGTTGGCCCTCGAGCCCTTGTACGAATTCAAGCGATCCCACCCCACCGTCGAGCACTTTACCCCTCTGCTGGTCACCGCGGGTGCGGCAGGCGATGCCGACGTTGCGGTGTTGGGCGAGGACGTTGTCGAGCCGGGGTTCTCCTACATCAACTTTCGTTTTCAGTGAGGGTACAATAGAGATTATCCATGAATCAAAAAAAAAAAAAACACGTTTGAGCTATGCAGAGAGAGTAAAAAACACCCGAGGCTTTTCGTAAATACCAAATCATACACCATGTCAGTAAAAAAAAAAAAAGGACAAAATATGTCCAAGAAGATGAATCTCAAATCTCTTCGCCCACAACATCGCCCCTAGTCCTTGACAGCCGCCATAACACTCTCGATCCACGGGTAGATGGATGCATTGGAAAAGGGATAGCCCATGTGCAGCTGGCCCGGGAAGAACCGTGCCTCCTTGGGCGACCCGTGATCAAACAACAGCATGGAGTCCTCGATCGGCATCAGACCGTCTTGCGTGCCGTTGACCAACAGCAACCGCGTCGACGGCTGGTCGAGAATCCCTGTGGTCAGCAGCGAAAATTTGGCCAGCGCGCCCGCCACGTACTCTTGCGCCGTTGCGAACCCATACTTGAGCGCCAATGCCGGTGTCAGCTGGAACGGGTACTCGTGCCCGTCCGCCTTGGCCAGCCACGCGGGCTCAAAGAAATGGTGCACGCCCGCGCCCTGGGCCACAGACCCGGCCAGCTGGCTGCGGTGCGTGTGGGCAATGCGCACCGCATAGTAGCCGCCCGCACTGAGGCCCCACACCACGATGCGCTGCATGTCAAAGACGCCACTAAATGCGGCCACCCATGCCAGCAAGCTATCCCAAAGTCGCTCGGGGCTTTGCGGGTCCGCGGGGTCGGCAGGACAGTCGGCCGTGCCCGGGATCTCGAGCACGATACTGGCCCAGCCGCGAGCTAGAAACTCGTCGCAGCGACCTGTGTTGTCAGGCCGGTAGCCGTCAAGACCTGTGAGCAGCACAATGACGGGAACGGGTCGAGGTGCCAGGGCGTCGGGTGGCAGACGAAGGTACACGGGAATGACGTCGCCTTCCGGGTTGACCGCAGTTTCTTCCCCCTCCTCCATCTTACGCCGGTGGATGTGTGGCACGAGAATCTCTTCGATGGGTACCGCCCATGTCTTGGTCGCCTTGAGATAGGCAGCCTTCTGGGCCGTCCAAGCACGCCATTTGACCTCGTCATTGACTGTCGGTGCCGCCGTGATGTACGGGAAGCGAGCAATGCGGTAGACGGCACAGGCCCGGAGGTAGAGGTCAGACGCGGCTTTCTTGTTGGCTTTGTCGTCGTCACCACCCGCTGTAGCTAGTAGTTGATCGGCCTGGGCCGTCAGTGCTTCAGCCGTGGGGAAGAAAGCTTCCGTATATGCCGCCGATGTGCCGTCGCTGATGTCGTTTGCAATGAGGTGATCGAAAATCGGTTCGAAGTCTTCGTACTTGCCGTCGTGGAATGGGTAGACGCTTTGCGTACACGGCATCTTCCACTTGGTCTCCCACAGTGCCTTGATGCCGCTGTGGTGCGGCATGCGTGCCTCAAAGGCCTCCTTGCCCATGATCCAAGACCGACTGCCATCGCCACTGCTCGTGGCCCGGCTGCTGTTCCACATGATGTCCACCTCTCTGCCCCCCTGGTCGCCCTAGTGTTGTTTTGTTATGTTTTGGGGAGGATAGAGGGTTTAGCTGCTGAAGGAAACCGTGCGGGTGACGGTGCGCTTCGTGAACTGGGCGGGCTTGCCAAAATGGTGAAGGGGCGTGACCTTGGAGTTGCGGCGGCGGACGACGTCGCGGCTGGTGTTGGTCTCAAGTTTGTCGCGGGCCCTGGGAGAGAGACAGAGTCAGTAGGTGTTTTCTTCTTTCTTTTTTTCTTATGCCTCTTCAAATTGAAGAGGCGTTTCTTGGGTGAGATCTTGCGCGCTTTATATGGGTCATCAAGGCTGCACAACGGCTGTGCGCCGTAACACTGCCAAACAGTAGTACGAGTACGACCGAGTGAGAAAAGAAGAGAAAGGATAAGGGTGGTGGCACAGCAGCTTTACAGCTTACAGCAGACGGATGTAGCTCAGGCGAATCTTGGCCAGCGCGTTGTTGCAGTGCGCGGTGAACTTTTCGTTTTCGTCAAGAGACTTGACGGATTCCCGGCGGTTGTGCGAGGGAACGCTGGGAAAGGGCGCGGTGCCCTCGGCAGTATATGTACGCATGCGAGGCGACTCCATGGCTGCGGTTTGCGGTTGTAGGCGGGACAATGAAGAAGATGGGCGAAGAGTACAACGGTTTTGTAGCCGTTTCTGGGCCGAGTCTCGTCTCGAGCACCGGAAGTGGGAACGTGAGAGGGCGTGAGTTTTTATTTTCCTGCACGACGTTGGGTGCGGGAAGCAAAGTTGGGGATATCCGTGCGGAGGGTGTGTGGCGAGAAGACTGAAAGTGCGGAAGAAGTCGACGAAGGATGAGCAGGAGGAGGAGGAGAAAGAGGATGAGGGAACGAAGGGGAGAGGGGGAGAGAAGGGAAACGGGAGGAGAAGAGAGAAAACCACGAGAGGATATATATGCATGCCAAATAAAGCGCACACAAGTGAGAAGTGGATTAGGGGGCGTGCCAGTTCGTCGCTTCCCTCATCCGACGCAAGTTCCTTCCTTCTTTGCAAGTTTGGCTTTGTTATGTGCACCAGGTGACATGTGGTTGCTCACTACAGAAATGTACGCCGGAGTAAACGGAGCAAAATAGGTGTAAGTGGACGGTTCTTGCCACAAGGAGCATTGCCCAAAAGGGGAAGGAAGCATCCCCACCCAAAGACAGGCCAGCAGGAGCGACCGGGGCTTGCCAGCGCCAGCGCCAGCGCCAGAAGCGATCGTAATGTCGTAAAGTGCGGGAAAATGCCATACTTCGTAGTGCACCGAAAAAAAGACATGTGATTGTGAGTTTTTGCATGACCAAAGTGGTACGGGTGCGGCATATGTACGTACATCATACATGTAATCTTACGAACTTGCAGTGCCTTGGCCGTTAGTCAAGGAGCCAGCGAAACGTCGACCAGTGAGCCGAGCAGGCGCCAAGAGGGCAAATCAAGCTTGACAGGGCCCGAGGGAATCTAAAATAGAGGCGAAAAAGAAATGTCGAGTATGACCCCCAAGACAGCCCCAAAACATGAAGAAGCACTGTAAAACGCGCGTGTGCTTTGGACGTACTCAGTACATGTACGTCGTCTATCCGCAGCAAATCGTGCTAGTGAGCTGCAGGATCGCCAGGGACAGCCGAATTTGGCAGCGGAAGGAGAGGAGGCCGAGAGGGACCAGGAGGAAACGAAGAGGGGAAAGGAAAAAAAGAGAAACAACTGAAAGCAAGTGGGCTGCCAATCCGGAATGAAGACAGTGGGTGCCAGTCAAAAAGCAAAAAGGCAGAAAGGGCCCCAGAAACGAGGCCAATGTGCAAACTGGCGATCTCACAGGGAAATGGGGCCGATGGCATCGAATTATGGACCACTTCCGCGCAAGGATGGCACAAGGGTCTTTCTTCTCAATCTCGGACTCAGCTGACAGGCTTCTGAGTTGTCGTATTCTGTTTCGTTTCCCATGTGCTTGTACGAGGGGCTTCTTTTCTTCGTACGACAACGGCTGTGCAATGGACTGTTGGATGGACACAGTTGCACGTCGGAACTCCGAGTAATAAGAAACGGCAAGAAGAAATAGGAGCAAGAAAGAGTGGGAAGACAGTGAGAGAGGGACTGTGACCACTGACCACTGACGGCCGTCGGAGCAGATCTGAGGCTGAATGCAACGTGAGGCATTGATTGTGTGGACACATTCGGCGGACAGATCAAAGAGACACAATGACAGACACAAACCACTATGGAGCAGACGTCCGAACAGGGGGGGCGAGTCGAGAGACGATTCAGGCCGATTCAAAACACAAAACCAGCACGCTAAGCTGGATTGACAGACATGACGGAGCCTGAGGCTGCGATACAAACGCTTGCTACGATGCCATGCAAGACGAACACTACGGAGTACATAGTACTGACTCAATACGAGTGGCCACCGCAATGAAAACCCGTCTTCGGTCTGGGCCTGGTCATTTTTCATTGGGCGCATTTGCACGGGCACCAGGTCACTAGAATTTTGGTTCTTTCGGGCTCCTTTATGACGGAGCTTTTTCCGCAAAGTGCTTGGCCACCAGCTCGCATTGGCCCTAAGTTTAAACTGCCGCTTCAGGCTAGGTGATGCCATGATGCGCATACAACATTCCAGACAACGACACCGTTCGAACCATTGACAACGTAAGTTCAGTGCAAGCAAAATATTGCATAAGAAAGAGTAGTTTGAGTAAAAAGCGCTTGCTGTTGTTCATTGCTAATAGCTGAAAAACGAAGAAATCCGCTTTAAAATGCTGTCCGACAAACTCCTGCGAAGCTGTGCCTCTAAATAGTCACAAATATGACGATAAAATATAAGACACATGGGAATAAGTGTGTGTGTGAGAGAAACAAATCAAACACGTGTACCTTTGCGCCAAACCTTCACGGTCGCTGTCTCAACAGAGGACCGGAGAAAAACAAAAAAACAGAGAAAAAAAGAATGGATGTAGGAGAGTCGCCCGGAAGGCCACACATAGGCCGTCCACCTCCATCCATGCCACCACCAGGCCACCATCATCCACCGCCGCTTGTGTCCTGAATGCGAAGCCCTGCCATGTCGACGCGGGGGTGGGGGGGGGGGGGACCCAGTTCAGAATGGCCACTCGTGCTATGTGCATCACGAAATGGAGCTCACAGCTTGTCTAAAGTGCGTCGAAGAGCAAAACAAAACCTAGTCAGCCGCATGCCTGTTGCGGAGTTGCTGTGCCAGGGGCCCAGCAGACGAGAGAGAGAAAAAGAAAGGGGCACAAGGGCAAGGGCTCTGAGGACGGGGTCTATGTACTCGTCTTCGCAGCAGCGCCGTTGGTGTTGCTGCCGCTGTTGAAGTAGTGGGCCATCTCGAGACCAGCGCGGCGGAAGCCGCACTTGACGTAAAAGCCTTCGTTGGCCTCGCTGCAGTCGAGAATCGTCTTGTAGCAGCCGACCTTCTCGGCGATGAAGTCGAGGGCCTGGATGATGCGGAGACCCAGCTTTTTGCCCTGCTGGTCCTTGGCGACGGCAATGTCCTCAATGTGGCCTACAATACCGAGATTGTGGATGCTAAAAGAGGGCAGTTAGCAGGGGAAGCTGAGGGGAATGTCGGTGGGTGCATGGACGGGAAACTTGCAACTTGCGCTCGACAACGAGCGCGCCAGTGCCGACGACCTTGCCGGCGGCGTCCTCAATGACAAGGACAAAGTAGGTGCCCTTCTGCTGGGCGAAAAAGTTGTACCGCTCGACGAACGCGGCCTCGGTGATGTCACCGACCGTCGTCAGCACGCGCAGACAGTCGAGGAAGCCCGTCGCGAAGTCAGTGGAGCGTAGCGAGCGGATGCGGTAGCCCTCGGGCAGCTGGGAGGTGACCTCGTTGCTAACGAGGTCGTCGCCAAAGAGACCATCGGTAGACATCGTGATGGAGAAGGTTTGATAGGTATAAAGAGAAAAGGATGAATTCAGGTAGTTGTGCAGAGACCGGTCTCTGCGTGCGGGACAAGGAACTTTTGGAAGCTCGAGCTGAGGAGAGGAAGAGTAGAAAAAAAGGATGGGGAGAAGAAGTGAAGCAGCGAGGGCGAGAATTTATAGCTGTCGAAAGGAGCCTGGAAAGGCCCGTTTGCGACGTCGAGAAGGAAGGAGCGACTGGTCGGTTTCGATTCGGTTGAGGAAGGAACGAAGCGGGAAGTTTGAATTTGTGAGATGCGTCGTCGGGGTGAGAGAGGACGGTGTCGGGAAGGAACGACTGGTGGTTTCGGCAACGAGCGTGGTAGTCAGGCAGGAGTGACGGCAGGAGTGACGGCAGGAGTGAATGAAAAGTGAGGCAGAAAGCAAAAAGCAACAGAGCGCACGATGACCTTTGAAGAAAGAAGAAAGATAGGAAGTAGTTACAGCCCCGGCTCAGAAAAAAGTGAGCCTGGTTCGCCAATGTTCCCTCTCTCCGGTTACCGCTACCACGCCTCAACCAACAGCCAACGCCTTGTCTTTCCCTAGCGCAGCAGCAGGGACAAAACAAATCCAAAGGTGTGCTGCACACTCAAAGAGACAGAGCACTGCCCCACAGACCCCTGGCCTAGTGCTGGGACAGTGCTTGATAGGGCGATGCTGGCCTTCTAAAAATACGAGCCGGGAGAAAGGAGCCACCAAAATGGTGAGCGAAAAGCGAAAAAAAAGAAAGAGGCACCAGTATCTCTGAGAGAGGGGCAAGTCTGGGCAGGAACCTGGTCCATGGCCAAAAATAAACAAATCAGGGCCAGGCTGGGCTTGGCGTTCTCTGGGATTGACACGAAGCAAATACGCAGTATATATGTAGAGAATCGTGAGTGCTTCAAAAACGACGAGGGATAAAAGCGTTCAAAGAGTCCAAAAAACTCGGCTTTCGTTGCATCACGAGAGGATACATCTTACTTCCACAGCAGTTCCTTCCCACCTTTCAGGTTTGCTTCACCTTGTGAGACAGCATACTGCAGGGTCACGACAGGCTGTTGTCGAGGTCAGACAACCTTCGTCTTGTGGCCCAATGCCGTCGCACGGCATACCCGCGTCTCTGGCCTTTCGTTGTCCGCTCAGCAAGCAATCTCGCCGTCAGACAGACGGAATGCCCAGAAACCAATGCCAAGCAGTGTATGCTTTTCTTTTTCTGAACATGGCGCCGTGAACAATGCTTACGGCCAGGCTCACAATTGCACGTGACTATACGCATGACCCGGCGTCATGTAAGTTGCCACGTCCCCAACAGGAAATAACCCCCTTCAGATCGGTCAGGCCCCTGGAACACAACTGGAACATGTCGCTATCACATGCTTTTTGCCCTGCCCACTGGGCTGGACTGCTGGTCGCTCTTGCCCCCCAAGGCCCAGGCTGTCACAACAAAGCGTTGGGAGTGTGACTACGTGTCGGCGCGCAAGCACTGAACTGCCGTCAACAAAGAATGCCCTCTTCGGCTTGCGTCTTCCAAAGAAGACCTTTGCTCGCCGCGACGCGACTCAACACAATAAAGGCCAGCTAATCTTGCCACACCACCCTTCAGGGACAGGCCCGTCGTCCGCAACCCTCTCGCCCTCTCTCGCCCAGCTGTTGTCGTACGAGTTCAACCGTGTCCACGTCCCTTGCAGCCTGTGCTTGGCCAACTCGTACTAATCGACTGTAAGAACCCAACTTTCGATCATAGGCGACATCTCCGGTCAACCATCTTGTTAGTTCTCGTTCGATAGTGCCCAACAACGGCAGGGTCAAATGCTCAACACAGCTGCCGGCTTTATCCACTTCCTCGGGGCGTTTCAACACATCTGCCTTTGTGTCCTGGCCATGTTTGCGTCTTTGTCCTTCTCCTCTCCATTATACTCGACCATAGGCGCAAATCAAAATCCTTCAAGACTGTCGACTCCGCAGACTCCACGCCGACCCATCCTGACATCATATACCGAGCGCCCACGGCGAGAGACCATGGCACGCTGCACAACGACACATTCAACACAATAACGGTCGCTCAATAATGCTTACAGTCCAACTCTCAGCCACCTCTTGACGACAGTTTGAAGCCAACACGGCAATGGAGGTCGACAAGATGGGCGAAGATAAAGGGAATTTCGCCGACACAGGCAACACGGACGGTAAACACAACAACACAAACGACGACATGCACGGCCCGCCACCGCCAGAGCTGGGCAACCCGCTGCTGCCGGCATCCATTGCGCGCTCCATCACCTTTGGCACAGGGACCATCCGAGGAGCTGTTCGCACGGCTCGGTCGGTCGGCCGCGTCCCTTTTTACGCCGCACAATACACGACTGCCGCCAGCATCGAGTTGAGCCGGCGGGTGCTGGATGCGACGCTGGGCCAGACAGGGCGCAATTTGTGCGCACAATGCATCACAGCGGCACGGGGTCGCGGCGAGGGCAGCAGCGAGACCGACATTGTACGGGGCGAGGCCGACCTGGCGCGCATGGAGTCAGTCGTCCGGACCACGTCCGAGGCAGCCCACCGTGGGTTTAACTACCTGCAGCTGGTGACGGCCGCCGGCTTCGAGCTGACGGGGAACAGTGTGGCTACACTGATGGACGCCTCCGAGGTGCTGCTTATGCTGCTTAACAACACGCTGGGCTCGACTGAGTCGTCGCGGGCACTGCGCAGTATAATAAAGTTTCTGTCGCAGGAGTTTCAGAACCCGGCCACAGGTTTGCCTGGCGAGCGTGTCGGGGTGCGGGATCTGCTCTGGGGCGTGTGTGCCCTGGTGTACCTGCAGTCAGCATGTCGGCAGCATGACGAGCAGCTGCGCATCAGCCAACAACTCGAGACGGTCGTGTGGGACGTTGTCGTCCTCGACGGCCAGAGAGTCGATGTGCACGAGAGCAGCTTGTACGGGATGCATAGTGGCTCATACCAGCAGCTGAGGACAGAGCCAAAAGAGACCAGCCAGATCGAAGACGTCGACGACGACGACAACACCAGCAACGACACCAACAACGACAACGCAGACCTCAAAGACCTCACTGAGTCTCTTATCCGGAGCCAGGTGATGGCGGCCATGTCATCGGATGCCCAGATCACGGTATCGACAACTACGACCAAAATAGTCACTGTCGACATCACTGGCAGCCAGCCACCACCACCCATCTCACCACCAGAGGGTGTCGAATTGGTAGAACTGGGCCCGGTACGACCCTACCAAAAAACAGTCGCCGATCAAGGCCAGACAACGTATCGTATCGTGTTCCGCATCAATGTGGATGGCGATCAAGACGCATCCCGCTCGTTGGCAATTCCTACACTTGAAGATACTACGCACCGGATCGAGCAGGTGGACGAGTTGTTCGATACGCCCATGGAGAACTCCGGCCTACCCGCGATCAAGAAGATCACACCAGTAGGTGCACCCACACCCCCTTCAAGCGATGCAGATCTCAGTAGACCTCAACCGGCCCCCCCGACGACCTCTTCAAATCCTACTGGAAAGATACGCCAGCCGCTTGAGACACAACAGCCACAGGCTTCTGTTGCCAACCAAAAGAAAGTTCGGCAACCAGCAGCCGCTGGATCTGCGCCATCGAGCCAGGCACGGGCGACTAGTACAAGAGCGCCTGTCATTCCAGGCCGCAAGTTGTCCGGCCCAGCGACAACGAAAGAGTCGACTAGACCGGCCCCAACGACTAGCGACAGGAAGACGTCTGGTGGCATACGAGCCGCGTTCAAGAAACCAGCGCTTGGGAACCTGCTTCACAAGGAACCGCCAACGTCCAGTTCACAGAACAGGTCGAATAACACCACGGAAAGACCACCAACGACGCAGTCCTCTTCGACACGCAAGAGTGCGCCGGCTCGAACACTATCCCCGCCAGCAACACTCGCGCCGCCGACCAAGAAGAGCAAGACGGGCGGCGACAAAATCAATAGTACCAATAACATCACGGCATCCGACTCTCCTACGGCACACACCAGCTCGGCTGGCAACAAGACTCAGCTGATACGGACGCCGCTCACCTCGCGAGTCCTCTACCGACACGAGGCACCTCCTTTACGGCCGCCAACGCCGGCCAGAGAGAACGACATGCCTTACACCCACAACCACGTTCTTCAACACAATAGGGGCAAGAGTGCCATCCCCGACGACCTCCGCTCGATCGCTTCGTTCGCCTCCATCGCTTCGTCTTTTGCCGACAACATCTCGATCCATACGACCCAGCAAGAGACACCCCGTCCTGGCACTGGACACAGTCCCAAGGGCCACAAATCGCGGGCGAACCGTGGCAGTATCTACACGCTCCATACGAACGACTCGCAAGCGTCACTGATTCTGTCGTCCTATGGCCCAGGACGAAGAGGATACATGGATGGTGGAGCAGGGCCAACGGGCGCTTTTGGCGGTGACGGGTCTCTACCTGGCCAGCCTGGCAAAAAAGGGAAGCACACTACGACCCTTTGACATGCTCAACGAAGTTCGGCGCACGGGCCGCGTTCCCGGCATGTTTCCACAGGCGCCTTTGGCCCGCAACCTACAGCGGTACATGCGCTTTTCGTCGGCTGCCTATGGACGGGATTTTCTTCGAGCCATGAGCATCACATCGGCTGCTTTTGGTCCTTCTGATGGCAACGACCCGGACGGCAGCAAACAACGCGACGCTCAAAACCTTCACCACGAGCTTGTGTCGTACGCACGGCACACCGGCGTCGCACCGGCAGACATTTTGGTGGCTTCCTTTATCGATGTCAAGGGCGGGCCGGACTCGTCTGGCCTGACGCGCATGCCACTCGTGCACTACATTGCGCTCGACCATGCCTCCAAGGCCGTCGTACTCGCCTGTCGTGGAACGCTGGGCTTTGAGGATATTCTTGCCGACATGGCTTGCGAGTACGACGATCTCTATTGGAGGGGCCGCACCTACCAGGTGCATAAGGGCGTTCACGCCTCGGCACGGCGCATTCTGTATGGCGGCGATGGGCGTGTCCTGGCCACGCTTCGTGACGCGCTGGTCAAGTACCCCGACTATGGCCTGGTGCTCTGCGGCCACTCACTGGGCGGTGCAGTCACAGCCATTCTCGGAGTGATGCTGTCCGAGCCACGACCGGCAACCTCCGCCGCCAATGCGCCCAGCGGAGGTGCGTCCGAAACAGCATCGGCGGCGGCGCTGGGCCACTACTGCTTCCAGACCAAATCGGCGCCTCTCCGTCTCCTTGCCAGCAGTGGCGCCTCCACCACAGGTGGCTCAAGTGCCAGCCGAGAGGTCCCTAGCCTACCGCCCGGCCGCCCGGTGCACGTATTTGCCTTTGGTCCGCCAGGCACCATGACACCAGCGCTTTGCAAGATGACGCGCGGGCTCATTACAAGCGTGGCTCACGGCAACGACCTGGTGCCGTTTCTGTCGCTCGGCGTGCTGCACGACCTGCAAGCCGTCGCTTTGGCCTTCAAGACAGACGACAGCCACGCATCGGCCGAGCTGTGGAGCCGTCTGTGGGGGAAAGTCCGCAGCATGATGACGGAAAAGGTGTTTGGAAAGGCCTCTACCGCGGCACCCAGCACAACAGGCGCTGCTGGCGCTGCTGTGCCTGCTGTGCCTGGTGTGCCTGCTGTGCCTGGTGTGCCTGAGGTGGAGGATGCATGGGCCTATGCGGCGCTCAAGACGCTGCGCGCAAGCATGCTGAGCCCCAAGCTGCTGCCGCCGGGGGAGGTGCTCGTGGTTGAGATGCAGCGTGTTCTGCAGCGTACATCGTATGGGTCTGGTGCTGGCAGCGGACGCGACGCTGTGTTGATGGTCCTGCCAGCGCAACGCGTGGTGTTCAAGCACGTCTGCGATGTCGAGGCGCGGTTCCGTGAGATCCAGTTCTCTCTGGCTGCCTTTACGGACCACAGCCCTGGGCGGTACGAAAAGGCACTGGACCAGTTGGTGGCGGGGGTGTAAAGGGTGTAAGGGGTGGAACGGACGCGGGGGGAGAGATTCGGCACACGTTTCTACGAGATACAAGGATGGCGAAAGATGACGACAACAGGTTGACAGATACATATACGCATGGAATGATACCCGAGAACTGAATAAAGAAGAATAAAGAAGATTAAAGAAGAATAAAGAAGGAACAAAATAAATGCCAAGAAACAAAAGTGTTTGCAACCATGCGCTCGGCCTGTGATCCTGACTTTTTTTTTTCTCTTTTTCTTTCAGATGTCTCTTGGTACAGAAAGTGAGAACGTTATTGAATAGAGCGGCCGACCCAGGGGCCGGTATCCGCCCGATCGCCCGATGCCCGCTCGTTCAACGAATTACTGTAGGTCGCTTCATTGGATGGAAAAACTCACTGACTAGGGGGCAGGGGGTGGGCGTCTTTTAGTGCGCATGCGCGAACAGGCTTGTCGCGCATTTGGCGGGGTGGATGCTCGGCGCATTGAAAGCCGAAAAGCTCTGTCGGCTGTCTTGGTTGTTCTCGTGTTTTATTTTCATTTTTAATTGCAAGAGGAACGTCAACGGTGCGGGGAGACATGTTAAGGCAGGCAGTTTTGAAAATGGACGTAGCAGATCATTGCGTGATTGTTTGTGGTTGCGTAGAATGCGATTTTCTTTTTTACTATTTTTTGTGTGTGGGTGTGTGTGTGTGTGTGTTTGTGAAGTGTAGATGGGAGAATCTATTTCGCTTTTTTTTTGATGCTCCTGTTTGTCATTAAATCTTCTTGGGCACTTTAAAGCTGCCCCCCTACGGCTTGTCAGGGAAGCCAAAGGCCACACCAAACGGCGGGTACACGAAGCGCTGCAGCTTGCCCTCCTTGGTCAGCTGGGCCGAGTAGGCATCGAGCTTGGCCTTGTCCTCATCGTCGAGGTCGACCACCGTCTTGTTGGCCTCGATGCGGTCGTGGCTCACCGACTTGGGGATCACGGTGTTGCCGCGGGCGAGGTGGTAGCTGAGGAGGATCGTGCTGGGCGGGACGTTGTGCTTCTGGGCCACCGCGACGATGGGCTCGGCCGTGAAGAGGGGCCCGCCGGTGCTGCCAAAGGGGCTGTAGGCCATGATGTGGATGCCCTTGTCGCGGCAGAGGTCCACGATTTCCTGCTGGGGGAGGGCCGGGTGGTTCTCGATCTGGTTGACGGCGGGGACGACCTTGGCGACGGGGAGGAGTTCCTCGAGGTACTTTTTGCTGTACTGTGCACCGCGGGCCGCGAGCGTTAGCCACTGGGACGCGGTCATGTTGCTAAGAGAGAGAGGGGGGAGGGGGGGGGGGGGGGGGGGGGGGGGGACGTACGTTGCTGACACCAATGGCCTTGGTCTTGCCCGTCTGGAGAAGGGCCTCCATATTGTGCCAGATCTGGACGTGGCTGTAGTCGTGCAAGATGTCGCGCTCGCCGTTGGGCAGCTTGGGGAAACGGTCGTCGTTGCCGTTGGGGTTCATGAGGATGGGCCAGTGCACCAAATACAGGTCAACGTAGTCGAGGCCCAGGCTCTTGAGCGATTTGTCCAGGCCCTCCTCGACGCGGCTCGTGTAGGTGGCCCAGACCTTGGAGACGACAAAGACGTCCTCGCGCTTGATGCCCTTGGCAAAGGCGGCCTTGAGTCCCTGGCCGACCTCGTCCTCGTTGCCGTAGCAGTAGGCGCCGTCGATGAGGCGGTAGCCGTGGGTGACGGCGTACTCGACGGCCGAGGCGACCTCACCGGGGCAGACTGCCATGTGCCTGGCAAGGGTTAGCTGGTGAATCGAGTATCAAGGCAGATTCTGAGAGAGTCCATCCTACCGAGACCCAGAGCGGGAATCTTGGCGCCGGTGTTGAGGGTGAACGAGCGGTCCGTCATGGTGTTGGTTGTGAAGAGTCGATGTGTGAGAAGGGAAGAGTGTGAACGGGTAGACTGAGTCAAGAGAAACGGGTGAGGGGTGGGTGTCTGGAGGGAAGCGAAGGATCGTGAGAGGAGACGTGAAGCAATGGACCGGCACATGTGAAAAGGAGTAGAGTTAAAAAGAGAGTCTATACTTTCAAAAGAAGAAGGAACAGAAAAAGGAGGGGTAGAAACGAGAAGGAAGGAGCAAAGGGTATTGAGAAGGGAAATAAGATAGCATCTATTAGAACCGGCAAAGAGATAAAAAAAAGCGGAAGGCACGCAAAACAATGGGACAGGAAGGCACGGTGGACGGGCCACGCGACCGAGAGAGAGAGAGGGGGGATGGACGCCCCCAATTCAAACAATCCAAACAGTTCAAGCATCTGAGATCCAACCTCTCTTTCAAAGTCCCCGCGGGTAAAACGCCCCCGATGACGTCCAAAAAGGGCCAAAATACGCTTAAAGGGATAGGCGGGCCAGGCACAAGTTTAGCGGAGCGAAAAGTGTGGAGGAGCTGCTGGTCGGCGGGCATCTTTCGGCGCCCGATGCCGCTTTCTCTGCCTACAATACTACTGTACCTCTAGTGGCCGAGGAAAGGAGAAAGATGGTTCAGTTCAGAACATGGCGAATAACACCCCAATTTCGACGCGATGGCGAAATCGCTCCACAAGAAACGGAAATGAAAGCGAACCAGAGCCAGGACCAACGCCAAGACCAAGACCAACGTGGTGGGGAAGCTGGGCTGTCAGCTGGAACGGCTGGGTAGTTGACGAGACATGAAGGTTGGAGGCGAACATTTGGAGGGAGAGAAAGAGAGAGGAGCACGAAGATGCCTCAAGCTGGAGCACAGCAGGTTGGATTCTGCGGCTCAGGGCTCAGAGCCGACGCTTTTGATTATTGACACAAGTTACACCATGTACACGAACGGTCCAACTCACGCTTCCATACAAGAATGGCACGCTTCACCCCAGTTCCCATCGGCTCGCGGACGCGAGTGTTTGAGGGAAGTTCCGACAGCCGTAACGAGCCAAGCTGCCTGCGGGGGAAAGCTCCCAAAAAGACGCAAGTCAGACGGAAGCGTGAGACGTATGCGGGGGAGGAGAGCTGGACTACAAACATGGGACATGGGACGGATGGACATGAGACTGGGGACTGCTGCCTTCAAGAATGCCAATCTAGGTCAGATACGTGAGACTTGTGAAAGTCAGACTACTCTTCAACATTGGAATGTCTATTATATTTGGGGTTTCCACGTGGGGGGAAAATAGTGTTTGCGTAGCCTGTACTCCGGTCGATGCCTGGTAAGAGAGAAGAAAGAAAGAAACAGAAACAGAAAAGGACAAAGGACGAAGGACGACGGGCAATGGGATAAAAGACAAAGGACAACGGAAAGAAAGGTAATAAAAAGGAACAAGCAAAATAAGAATAAACAGAGAATCGAAGGGAAGGGTTGACAAAGGAAAAGAAAACGAGAAGAAAAAGAAGAAGAAAAGAAAGCAACTCCTGGGCCGGCACGTGTACTCGAGCGGTGCCCGCCTAATATTACAGAAACCCCCCCCCCTTCTCCAGACTCCGGATATTACCGCCGCCGCCGTTTGTCGTCGTCATCCTCATCGCCCTCATCGTCCTCATCGCCGTCGTCGCCTACCCGGCGATCAGCACCCAGAGCAGGAAAAAGATCATCAGCACACCAAACATTTTGGCAATCAGCCACCGGTTGCCCGACACGCGGCCCCAGTACTTGAGCAGCTCCTTTTGTGCGCCCTGGACGTTCT
Organism: Sporothrix protearum; assembly: GCA_016097115.2. Classification (NCBI taxonomy): domain Eukaryota; kingdom Fungi; phylum Ascomycota; class Sordariomycetes; order Ophiostomatales; family Ophiostomataceae; genus Sporothrix; species Sporothrix protearum. The sequence continues at coordinate 1,045,574 of JADMNH010000009.1, read as the reverse complement.
CGACGACGGACTCGGTGTTGGCGTCGATGCGCTCAATCATCTCAGACTGCTCCGAGACCATGGACGCGAGCTGCGAGAAGATGGAGCCCAGCTCGGAGATGGTCGACTCAATGGCCTCAATGGCCTCGCCGCGCTGCTGGATGTACATGTTGTTGGGCTGCGCCTCTTCCATGAGCATGAGCTGCTGGTCGCTGACGACGGGGTTGAGCGACAGGAGGCCGCCGTTGCTGCCGCTGCCACCACCACCACCACCACCACCACTCAACAAATCTGGCGGCGCAGAGCCGGACAAGGCATTGCGGAAGGTGGGTGTGTTGCGGCCGCCCGTAGCGCCGGCGCTGCCGGATGTGGAGGCTGCGTAGAGGGGGAGGCCGACTGTTGGTGCAAGCTGGCGGCGGCGGCGCCGCCTGGTTGTTGCTGCTGCTGCTGCTGGACGCTCTGGGAGACTTGCGCGATAAAGTTGTCGGTGCGCGCGCGGGTGGACTGCAGGTTCTTGGTGCGCACTTCGAGGACCTCCTTGAAGTTGGCCGACACGCCCGTCAGGCGGTCTTGCAGCAAAAAGACGACATTCTTGCGGTGCTCGCCCTCTTCCGTCTTGCCCTGCTGCTGCCGCGTGAGCGCCTGCAGGGCGGAAATCTGCTGGTTGAGGCCGGCCAGGTTCTGCTTCACGACAAAGGTGAGCTCGTTCACCTCGGTCGACTTGTCGTCAAACATGCTCTTCCGCTTGGCCACTGCGCTTCGTTAGTCGGTGTGTTTCCATGGTTGTGAGCCGGGGGGTGAGCCGGGGAGGGGGGGACGTTACATATTGCCAACCGCTCCAGCTTCGCCATGGTCGAGGAGATGCCCCGACCGATTTCGGCCGCGCGCCGTGCAAACTCGGACCGCGACGCCACCGGGCGCCGGATGCGTCGAAATGGCCGTCGGCGCTAAGTAAAGGCTGCGCCTGTTCCCGTTGTGTGTCGTTGCTGGGCGCCGAGAACAGGAGCGCCCGCTTCTTCTGTGCTGTCGCGCCCGCGCCACCCTTGGCCTGGGCCTGCCGCCGGGCGGCCTGCTGGACGACCGCCTGGAACTCGACCGTGCGGTCCTGGATCCGCGAGACGGCCATTGTGAGGGAAGAATGAGAGAAAGAGGGAGAGGGAGAGAGAGATGAAAAAGAGGAGAGGTCGGAGGTCTGTCGTGCGTCGTCAAAAACGATAAGTTGATGATTCGTTTGACGGATTCACGCGCAGAATGGTCTTTTGCGTGTCGACTCCGTGTGCACTCCGTGCGCACTCCGTGTGCGTTCTGCTGCAATGGAAGGACGCTCGACTCAATCGTGCGCGCCGCCGGGTATCGTAGAATAGTATTCGCCGTGGAGGGAAGCCCGTCGATGTTTTTGTGTTTGCGGTTTGCGCGTGCGCTCGGAAAAGGGGAGCCACGCAATCTGTCCGGCCGCGTCGGGGGGGATTCTTGTATCGTCAGCGTGTCCTCTGCAGCCTTGTTGGGGCGTGGCTGTGGCAGAAGGGCGAAAGCGGGAGGGACGGTGGTTGCAGCGAAAGAAAGGAGGGCGGAAAGGCGGAAAGGCGGAAATGCGTTCGAGATGAATCACCAAAGCAAGGCGTCGAGTCAGAAGTTGTTGAAAAAGAGCGTCGGAGAATGTCGAAATGTCGAAATGTTGAAATGAGGAAATGCTGGCATGTGCGACCCGAAAGGTACCCGAACGGGAACAGGGATATGGGTTTCTGCGTTTGCGAAGGGAAACAGCGATAGGTGAGCGCTGAGGGAAGGCGCGAGACAAAGTGTCACAGGTGCTGTAGGAGACGATTCACAGCCCAGACCAGCGTGGCTTTTGCCGGTTTGGGAGTGTTTTGGCGTTTGCCCCTTTCGTTGTTTCCCAATTTTAGCAGGAAAATGAGAGAAGTGATGGGGTGTGGGTGGGTGGGTAGCGCCTGCCCAATGAGAGCATTCTGCATTACATAGTACTGCATTACGTGGAAAAGGAAAGAGGTTTCATAGGGACCAGCAGCCTGTTTCGCCGAGTGCTGGTGCAGAAGCTGGTGCCTGAGGCATAAAGAACGCTAGCATTATCCAGACGGGGTACAGGTACTTCTACTGTGGTACGCTTACTCTGGTTCACAAGGTACCCACTACTAGCTTAACTGGCTTCGAGGATCGCTACGGACCAACCCGTATTCGATGATGGACTCGAGGGTCTACGAGCGCGCTAAAGAAGCGCTACGGCGGCCGACAATTCAGTGGTTGCCAGCGCTTCCAGTGAGTGGTCTTCAGCGCATTCACGTCTTGGTGCAATAAGCTGTAGTAATTCATAGAGAATATAGAAATCAAAATGTCCACGGCGAAAATAGATATAGAACTGGGAAAAGAACAGGCTGCAAGGATATATGGTAGGAAAAGGCAATGGAGCATCCAGACAATGAAAGCGAGATGGCAAAAAATGCAATCAGATCAATAGAAAACAAATGTGACAGTAAAATCAAATCAAATCAAAATAGAGGAAACCCAAAAACCATCAAAGGATATCTACAAAAATCAAATCTTCCCGTCCTCTTTTCATCTTTCTTCTCTTCTTATTATCACCTACTCATCGTCCACGTAGCCAAACTCGTAGGGGTTCCACAGCTGGCTCGGGTAGCTCGTGGCCGACATGACCGGCTCTTCCTGCTCCTTTTGCTTTTGGGCAGCGAGGTCCTCATCGGGCTCGGGGACAAACACGGGGATCTTCTCCTCGAGGTCCTTGAGCATCTGCCGGCGCTTGTACTCTTCGAACTGCTGGGCCGAGGTCTGGCGGATCGTCTTTTGGCGGGACACACTGTCACCCCTATTTCGCCGCCAGAGCCGGTGCCGTTCACATTGTCGCCAGAGGCGCGCCCCGAAGCACCATTGGCGCCGTACGGCAGGCTCAGGCCGCCCGTGGCCGACAGCTTGGACGGCTTGGCCGAGGGGAAACCGTACTCGGTAAAGTCCATGTCGTCGACGGGCGAGGGCGGAGTAATGTCGTTGACATCGGGCTCAGCCGAGCCGGTGCGCGCAATGGCAACAGGCGAGGAGATGTCGGCGGCCGCGTGAAAGGCCGTGGCGGGGACTGCAACGGCAGGCTCGACAATCTTGGGCGATACAGTGGCCGCCGGCTCCTCGACCTCGGGTGGAGTCGTGGTAGCAGCCGGCTCGACAACCGACTCCACAACCAGAGGAGTTAGAGGAGCCACAGCAGGCGCCGCAGCACGGTCCACCGGCGACACCGGCGGGCTGTCCAGATTGGTCTGGTCCTCCGAAACCTTACCAGCCTGGCTCTTGTTGTTGGGGTACAGAGGCGTGGCGTTGTAAATGTCCTCGTCCTCACCAGGAATGTGCTGGTTGGCAGCGGCAGTGGCAATGGGCGTGAGCTGCGCGGCCTTGGAGGCAGCCAGGGCGCCGTTGGTCAGTGGAGCCGTGGTGGTCTCTGCGACGACAGGCGCAGCGTAGACGGGCTCGGCCTGTTGGATAAAGACCTCAGGCTGGATGGCGAGCGGCTCAACGTTGGTCTGGACGGGGCTGTGGCTGTGGGAAACCGTCTCGGCTTGGGTCTGCTCGGGCGAGGCGTGGAGTGATGACACGGGCGTGTCCTCCTTGGAGGAGGCAGCTGCGGCAACAACGGCAGCGCCGGCCACAGCAGCACCAGCAAGAGCAGCGCCGGCTGCAGCTGCAGCTGCAGGAACGCTACGGCTCGCCTCTTTCGTCGGCTGCACGAGAGGCTGCTGCTGCTGTTGGGCAGCGGCAACAGGTGGAGGCGAAGAGTGGAGGGGCGCGGGCACGGCGTCAGCAACGATAGCTTCACCCTCGCCGACGGCGAAGCTCGAGGTGGTGGGCGGTGGCGGCGGCGGCGGGACCGTGAAGGCGACGGGGTGCTGCTGCAGGGGGTTGCCAGGTAGCTTGTCACTGGCCATGGCGGCAGGAGCCTGCGGCTGGGTCGGCTGCTGCTGCTGCTGGGCACCTGGGGCAGCGTTGGCCTGGACCAAACCATCAGGTTGGCCTTGGACAGGCTGCTGCCGCTGGCCTTGGAACTGGCCCTGAGCCTGGAGCCGGTCACCGGTACCGGCAGGGTTCCACGGCTGCTGCTGCTGAGCCTGGAATTGGCCTTGGAACTGCTGCGGCTGGCTAGGCTGCTGGCCAGGCTGCGGCTGGCGGCCCAGGTTGTATTGCGAGGGCGCAATAAAACCTTCTCCGTGGACAGCGGCATAGCCCTGCGGGATGGGGACAGCACCGTACTGACGCTCCTGAAACTGCTGCTGCTGCTGCATCTGGTGCAGTTGCTGTTGTTGGTGCAGCTGCTGTTGTTGGTGCAGCTGCTGTTGTTGTTGGTGAGGTAGACCGTGGAAGTGGTGCTGCTGTTGCTGCTGCTGAGGCGGACGCTGGCCCTGGGGACCCTGCGGGCCCTGCTGCTGAACAGGACGCTGCTGCTGTTGGCCCTGGAAAAGTCTCTGCTGACCCTTCTGCTGGCCCTGGGGAGGGCCCTGGGGTTGACCCTGCTGCTGCTGGGGCTGCTGGGGCTGCTGGTTTTGCTGGGCTGCAGAACCTTGGGACGGAACAGATTTCCAAACGTGCTGTGCTGCTGTTGCGGCTGCTGTCGGGGTTGCTCTTGGGGTTGCTCTTGGGGTTGCTGTTGTGTTGCTGAGGCTGACCCTGCAGAGGACGTGCCTGAAGACCAGGACCCTGCTGCAGGTCCTGAGGACCTTGTAAGCCAGGCACTTGGCTGGGCACCACAGGACCCTGTGGCAGTTGCGGAGGACCTTGCTGTTGAGGAAACTGCGATGGCGGCTGCTGCAAGCGCATTTCGGTCGGCGAGATCTGCTGTTCCAGAGCCTGCTTGCGCGTACCGTCGGGCCAGTCCGGTACACTGTTGGGCTCAACGGGCGCCGGGAATTGTGCGAAGCGCTGGTCCTGGTACATGCGGTGAGGGCCCTGAATGATGCCGGGGTACCCTGCTGGCCCTGCTGCCCCTGAGAGTCCTGAGGGTCTTGCTGCTGAGAGCCAGTCTGCTGCGGCGTTAAGGGTGTGCCTGGAGCGACAGCCGTGCCATTCGACACAGGACCGGCAACTTGACCCGTGGACTGGGCAGGGCTCGGTTGGGCCTGCGGAAGGAACTGGCTCGACGAGGGCCGCACGAGCTGCATGCTCGGCCGGACGGGACCACCAGGCGGCAGAGGCGGGAGACCGCTGAAGCTGGTGTCGGTCGAGTTAGCATGCTTGTGGCTTGCGGCGCCGCCGTTACGCAGAGCACCGGGCGGTGCGTGGCCGGCTGGGTACTGCGGGCCACCGGGCGGCGGACCTTCGAGGTCGTAACCACTGCTGGCGTTGCCGTTCAAAGTACCTCCACCATTCTTGGTGCCGTTGCCAGCACCGACACCACCGACACCGCGACGGAACAGGCCAAAGAATTTCTTGGCGCGCTCCTTTTCCTTTTCGTTGCGAGAGACGTGGGCGCCTTCGTTGGCCGAGGGTGAATTTTGCTGGTGGCCGGGCACAAACGAGATAGAAGACTGCTGGCCGGGACCGTTGAACTGCTGGCCGGGCTGACCAGGCCCAGGCTGTCCATTCTGGAACTGTTGTCGTTGTTGCTGCTGCTGCTGCTGCTGGCCAAGATGGCCAGACAGCTGCGGCGGCGGGCGCTGGAAGGGACCACCTTGCGAGAGAGGCGGCGTGGGCGAGATGGTCGCACCAGATGAGCTGACAGGCGGCTGCATGCTGACCATGGAGACTGTGGGCGAGCCGCTGCGAGGAGGCTCTGTCGCGGTCTCGTTAGCGACATACGGGGCAATCTCAGCCAGGGGCTTGCCCGTAGCAGCAACAAGAGCGCCGGCGCTGCCTGCATTGATTGTGAGAACCGACACGGTTGACGAAGGACGTTCGACAAGGCCGGGGCGGCGGAGAGCCGTCTGCGAGAGCGTGGCAGAACCATCAGCTGGGGCAGCAGAGCCAGCGCCCGCAGCAGGTGCAGCGGTCGGTGGCGGTGCCTGCGACGGCGTCTTGGCATTGACAGGCTTGCGCGACAGCAGGCTAGGCGCGGACGGTGCCGAGGCGGACGGGAGGCGGCCGCGGGCTGTCGGGACGGGACCCACAAAACCGGGCGACGCAGCGTCTACGCTGGCGCGGCCAGAAGGCACACCAGTGGAACACCAGGACCACCAGGGCCACCAGGACCACCAGGACCACCAGGACCGGTAGGGCCAGCGGGCCCAGTTGCGGCTAGTGACTGAGCACTGGTCCCACGGGTCAACGGGGTGCCGACATTGCTTCCAGGAGCCGATGCAGACGCAGGCGACGCGACATTGTGAGCCGTCGTAGCCGCAATAGGATCAGAGGCACTTGTGGGCACAGATGACGGGGCAGCGCCGCCGGGCGTACCGCCGGGCGTGCCGGTTTCAGCAGTCGCCGGGCTCTGGTTGGGACCTCCCTGGCCCGGTGCAGGCGGGCGGGTCGTGTTGACGGACGGCGGCGACGGCGACGGCGACGGAGCCGGGACGGCACCGGCCGTGTTCTGGGCCTGCAAAGCCTGCGGTGGCTGGCCTTGGCCCTGAAACTGACCTTGCTGCTGTTGGGCCTGCTGTTGGGCCTGCTGCTGGAGCTGCTGCTGCTTGGCCACGAGCGACGGCGAGTTGGATGCAGCACGGGGACGGGCAAAGGGGCCCAGGACAGCACCGCCACCGACGGGCGCGGACGGGCCGCTAAACGAAGGCCGTGAAGGCGCCTGTTGGAAGGCGTGCTGTGGCGGCGGGTGCCGTTCTGGCTCTGCGGCAGAGTGCTGAACGTGGACGCGTGCGGGAGGCTGCCGCCGACACGGTTGCCAATACTGCCCTGTGGGTACGGCTGGGGACCGGGGACGTTGGTGTTGTTGGTGTTGTTGGTGTTGTTGATAGCCTGCTGCACCGGCGCCGAGATGCTGGACGTGTCCGCCTTGTTGTTCTTGTCCTTGTTGCCACGGACTTTGCCCATGAAACCAGACAGCAGGCCCGACGCGCGGCGGTTGGAGTTGCCCTCGTTGAGCACGGTGCTACCAAACGTGTTGGTACGGTTTGGAAAGTCGTCCAGCGTCGGCGGGTTGCCCTGCGTTGCGTACTTGGTCAAGGGTGCGCCCATCTGCTGTTGCTGCTGTTGCTGCTGTTGCTGCTGGAAGTTGGGCGGCTGCGGCTGCTGCTGCTGAGGGAACGGGTCTTGCTGGAATTGGCCCTGGACCTGGCCCTGCTGGAACTGGTTCGGCTGGTATTGCTGCTGCGTCTGGCCTTGGAACGGTTGAGGCTGGCCCTGAAATTGTTGCTGAGGCTGTCCTTGGAACTGCGGCTGGCCCTGGCCCTGGCCCTGGAACTGCCGAGAGTGGAACTGCTGCTGCAGGGTATGCTGTTGCTGCTGCTGCTGTAAAGGCAGGCTGCTGTGGGCCGGGCCGGGCGGGCCAAACGTCTGCACAGGTCTCGGCGGCTGGACGCCGTTGGGCGGGATGACCTGGCCGGGGCCGGCAACAACGCCCTGCGGCAGGCCCTGCTGCTGGAGAACCTGAGGGTTCTGAGGGCCCTGGGACCGGCTGAAGGCGACGTCGTCTGCTTCTGAACAGGGCTCGCCGGGTGCAACGCCTGGGCAGGACCAGCCTGGGCAGGGGCTTGAGCTTGGGCCTGAGCACCTGCAACTGGGCTTGTGGTCTGGGTTGGAGCCACCGACTGCACAGGCGACTGGGTCTGCTGCAGAGGCGAGGTTGTGCTGGGGACGGGCGACGGCACAGACGCGCGCGAGACTGCATCCTGGGAGGCGGGCTCTGTGTCGTGGTCGAAGCCGGGGCAGGGACAGGGACAGCAGTAGGAGCAGGAGCGGGCACAGGGCTCTGCACCGTGGACACAGGGCTCACGACGAGCTGCTGGACAGGGCTCTGCGTGATGCTGCTAGCCTGGTGAGTCGATTGCGGCGGTGGCGAGGAGGTTGGCGTGGCCGCAATAGATGCAGTCTGGACGGGCGTCTGATTCGGAGGAGGAGCTGCCTGTTGGTTTGCCTGCGGCACGGGCGAGACAGTCGAGAACGGGCCACTTTTCTGAGAAGGCGTCGACTGCTGCTGGGAAGCGGCGGCGGCAAGATCCCTTGCTGGGCCGTGGGGAAGTTTTGCGGCGTGCCGTGGCGGCTCTGGGGTGAGACCTGGTACGAAGCGATGGAGCCAGCCGGGCCCTGGAAGTTCTGCTGAGGCGCTGCCTGAGTCGGCTGAAAGTTCTGAGGCTGCCCTTGGGCTTGTCCTTGGGCTTGTCCTTGGGGCTGTCCCTGAGGTCCCTGAGGTTCAGGCTGGAATGTCTGCTGTTGCTGCTGGGGAACTTGCTGGCGTTGCTGAGGCTGGAACTGAGACTGGCCCGGCTGACCCGACTGCTGGTACTGGTAGATGGCCGACAGAGGACGGCCCTGGCCCTGGAAGGGTTGAGGCTGTTGCTGTTGCTGCTGTTGCTGTGGTTGAGCCTGAGGCTGCCCCTGCTGCTGCCCTTGCTGCCCTTGCCAAAGTGAAGCAGGTTGCGGATCTTCTTGCCCGTATTCTGCTGCTGAGCTTGGGGTTGTTGTTGATGCTGTTGAGGCTGTTGATATTGCTGCTGGGACTGCTGGAACTGCTGCTGAGGAATGGGCTGACCCTGTCCCTGCTGTTGGACATTCTGGAACTGCTGCTGCGGAAAGCGCTGCTGCTGCTGTTGAGGCAGGTTCTGGTATACCTGCTGTTCCTGAACCTGGTTCATGAGCTGCGGGCTGAACGGGAGCTGACCAGGCTGGCCTTGCTGACCAGGCTGAGGCTGACCCTGCAGTTGTTGGGGCCCGAACTGAGGCTGGCCTAGTTGGATCTGCGACTGCGACTGGGAGGTGCCGCTGGCACTGCTGCCGGGCGGGACCTGCTCAAAGTTCTTGTTGTTGGAGTGCGACGACGTTGGCGGGCTCGACATGCGCCAGGACGAGATCTTGGAGAAGCGCCGGCCCTTGTCGTCGGCAGCCGCTGCACCCGCGAGCACGGGGGGGCGGGCCTGTTGGTTGGTCTGCTGCTGCTGTTGCTGCTGTTGCTGGGGAGTAGGCTGCTGCTGAGGCTGACCGGCCTGCGGCTGGCCCTGCGCCCAGACTTGACCCGGCGCGGCAGGGCCGACTGCGTGGGCGGCTGCTGCTGCTGAATCTGTTGCTGGAGCTGGAGCTGTTGCTGGAACTGCTGCTGAGCCTGTTGCTGCTGCGAAGTAAGTTGTTGGGGTTGTTGGGACTGTTGCTGAGCCTGAGCGAGCTGCTGCTGAGGAGGTTGTTGCTGCTGGGTCTGCGTTTGTGCCTGCAGAACCGATCCCGGAGAGGAGGCACCCCACGTGTCCGTACCCATTGTCTGCGTACCCATGGTGCCCTGGCGCGTCAACTGGGCCTCGGCCGAGTTGAGACCCGTCTCCTTGTCAAAGGAGTAGGATTGACCCTCGGGAGCCGTGGTGCTTGTGGGCGAGTTGGAGTTGCGGTGGCGCGTTGAGGCCAGGGGCTCCTGGAGGTGAGACTCCTGCAGATTCCAGTTGCCAGCCTTGGGCAGGAAGCGCTGAAGCGGGTTGCTGCTCTTTTGGCCCGGAGCCGGAGCTTGAGCCGGAGCTTGAGCCGGAGCTTGAGCCGGCTGCTGCTGCTGCTGTTGCTGCTGCTGGGGCTGGTTCTGGAATGAATCAAAGGCTTGTCCCTGCACCTGGACGGGCGCCTGCTGGACGAAGCCACCCTGCTGGCCTGGCTGCTGCGGATGGAAACCCCACGAGGCCGTTTGCTGTTGCGGAGCGGCGTCGGGCTGGCCTGGCTGCTGGGGCTGCTGGGGCTGCTGGGGCTGCTGGGACTGCTGCTGGAGAAAGTTCTGGGGGCTCGCGAAGCGTTGAGGGGGTTGCTGTTGCAGAATCTGCTGGGGCTGTTGTTGTTGCTGCTGAGGCTGAAGCTGGGGCTGAAGCTGAAGCTGAGGCTGAGACTGTTGCTGTTGGAACTGGTTGGGGAAAGAACCTGTGAGAAAGCGTGTTAGTAAAGATGCTGCGAGAGCACATGACGGGTACCGTAGTCTCACCCTGCTGGCCCTGCGTCTGTTGTTGTTGTTGAAGAAACACCTGCTGCTGCTGCCTTTCGGCCGCCTCGCTCTGCTGATCCGGCGTCTTGCCTCTGTCGTCGGTGCCAATTAGCGCGGCCATGTCAAAGTGCAGCGTCGATGTGCGGCGGACAGGCGGCAGGCCCGTAAAGGACGACTGGCGCTCGATCGGGGGTTGCTGCTGCTGTGGAGGCTGCTGAGGTTGTTGCGGGAGGAACTGCTGCGGCTGCTGCTGCGGCACCTGGACGTATTGGGACGGCTGGCCGATGGGATCGTTCTGGATCGGCTGTTGCTGCTGGTAGACAAAGTTGTTCGGTACAGGGACAAAGTTGCCGTTGGGCAGGCGGGCGTACTGCTGTTGGGATGCTCGTTGCTGGTAGTAGAACTGCTGCTGCTGTTGAGGCTGTTGCTGCTGCAGCGGGCCTTGCTGCGCGACAAAAACCGCCATTTTGAACCGAAACGCCATTCGGCGCATTCTGGCCGGTCGGCGTGCCAGGCGCACTGGCGCCGCTGGCTATGCTTTGCTGGCGCGGTCGCGAGAACATTGTGAGGGGTGAAAGGAAGAGAGAGGGAGGGGGGGGGAAGTGAGTGACGGTCAACGGCGAGCCTTTGGTATGAGGGGAGCAGAAGACAAAGAGAGGTGCGCCGTACTCGAGGGACGCGATAAAGGGCGAAGTGAAGCTGTGAAGCGCGTGCTAAAGTGCAGGCGCAAAACGATGGCGAGTCGCAGGAACGAATATGAAGACGAGGAAAAGGGAAAAGGGAGAAGGAAAGAAAAGTGGAAAAGAAAGAAGGACAGACAAAGAACGTTGAGTAAGAGATAACAACATCAAGAGAGCCAAAATTAAGAGAGCATCAAGATTAAGAGAAGACGAGTAATGGCGACAGGTTCAAAAAAATGAGGGGAAAGCTGGGGTGGCTTGGCTGTTTGGCCTGCCTTGTTCGCTCGCTGTCTTGCCTTTTGGGGCTGAATGTCGGTCGGTCGCGAGAAAGAGAAGTAGAACGGAAAAAAATGGAGAATGGAAAAAGAGGATTGTATGGAGTAGAAAAAAGAGAGACAATGGGGGTCAGATGGAGACAGGAACAAGCAGGGGAGCTGCTAATTTGGTCCTTGTTGGTGCGACCCAAAGCTCTGTTGATTTTTTGACAGTGACAGGAGGGGCAACAGGAACAGGTAAAAACGAAGAAGAGAAAGTCTGACATGGGTGAGAAGGAAGAAGAGGTCGAGTCTCAAAGTCCAGTCGAAAAGAGCTTGTTTCTTCTCCTTTTTTTGCTTTTTCTTTTCCCTTCCTATTTGTCTTCGACTCTTTCGTGCTGACGACCACGCTGGCAAATGCGACGAAAAATGCCGGCGAGAGAGTCTGAATCAACGAGGAGAGGCAGAGCAAACAGAAAGGAAACGAAGAACCGCCCAGGCGGACCAGACAGACTTGAAGCTGGGGGGGTGTGCTTTGCTCGGAATGGCGAGACACACCAAAAGAAAAGAGGATTAGGTTTCTAGCGCGACGTTCTCGAGCGACGGACTACGATGTATGCCACTGTGGGGCCCAACAAAGGCAGGCAGGCAGGGGCCCAGAAAATACGTTCATAGGGCAGGTCCAAGGACAGGAACAGGACAGGGCGACCAAAGACAAGGAAAGGACAGGGAAGGGACAACCAGGCTGCCAGGGGTTGGTGGGCATGGCCTCGCAAAGGGGTCAGCAGAGAGGGAAGGAGGAAGAAGAGAAGGAGAGAAGGAGAGAAGGAGAGAAGGAGAGAAGGAGAGAAGGAGAGAAGGAGAGAAGGAGAGAAGGAGAGAAGGAGAGAAATCCAAACAATGGAAGAAGCGCCAGGCACGCGCGGACAGGAAGGAGCTTTTCCCTGGAGCTCACTCGAACTTCGTTAGATTCTTCATAATAGACACAGTAGAACGGAGCCCTACGACCAGCGCTAAAACGAGGCCCGAAGACCCAGAGAAGAGCTCAACGGTCTGAGTGGTCCCTTCTTGCACAAGTTCCCTTGTTCCCACCTCCACCCAGCCATAGCCCTGTGAGACATGGACGGGTGGGTGGTGCTGGCGAAAGTAGAGTGTGGGTCTGCGTTTTGGAGTCCTGGCGAGCCTGGCGAGTCTGTGTGACAGTGGAGAGAGAGATTGAATGGGACGGAACTGGGCTGAGCAGGGGTCTACGAGTTTGCTGGAGGTGATTTTGGGAAAATTTGAGATCAAGGGGGTCTGCTGGAGATCTCACGGAAAAGCTAATGGATGTATCTGACGACAGTTTTGGCCGTATCGTATCTGTTTGCAAGTTTGTGCGATGGGTACAGGTTGCTTCTTGCCCTTTTTTCCACGCCAACGGTGATCACGACGCGCATTGTATTGACCGCACTGAGCGTCGAGTGCGACGTTGTCAGTGAAGTGAGGAGCCGATACTTGACCTCGAACCGAGTTCGAGCCGCATGTTCGCCAGCAGCATCGAAGCCATCGAGGGTTGTCTCAGACATACAGACACAAAGCAAAGATCGAGAAGGCTGGTGGCAGATGAGGCTGAAAGAAACCAAGGTAACAAAAAGCGACACGCCAACCGCTATGACGAATCGAATGAAATCAAACGCCGAGGGGCGCCAGCATAACGCCAACAGACGCCGCTTGTCAACCGTCAGCTCGTCTCCAACGGTCCCTGCAACTGTCGACTGTTGACTGGAAGAGTGAAAGTGACGAGAGTGACTTCCCTCGCATGTTGCAGCCCGCCGTGGCTGTGGTCCTGCCGTTGTGCCAGAAGAGGATCGGGCGGGAGGCTGTGCAAATGCAATACACATACGACGTAAGGCTTCATACTGAGAATGTGCAGAAATGCGCTCGAAATAGCCACCGCATGCACGACTATCATGTGGGGTGGAGAGCGATGGACAGGAGAAAAAAACTACGTGTTTTTCTACTGCCCATTCACCATTTCCCAATTTGGCTGTGTTTAGATAACACGGCGGTGATCCGGGGGATACGAGGGAGGGCACCGCTAACCTCCCAAGACATATTTCTACAACTCCACCGGCTCCTCGCGACCCACCCGATCACTGTCCGGTGGGCACCCGGACATATGGGCATTGACGGTAACGAGAGAGCCGACGAACTGGTAAAGGCCGGCTGCCAGGCGCCGGTAGATAACGAGTTTAACGGACCAAGTTATAGCGGCCTTAGAGCGCTTGCCGCTGATAGATTACGCTGTATGACGACGGTCCTCTGGGAGCGTATATATAAGAACCTATTAAGATTTTATAACCGCTAAAACTTAACTTACTTTATTCGGAGGCCCCCCGAGCTTTCGCTCCCCCGAACGAAGCTATATATCTTACTAGTTACTAAGACCGGTTATAAAGACTACGTTTAATATTATAAACGCTTCCACCCGTATATCGTTATATAAAATAAGTATATTTACGGCTAGGCGAAGACCCTAAATTATATCGTTTATTATTACCGGGCTAGACGGGCTTAGAGTATTATAATAAAGGGATAAGACTTACGCCCGGTGCCCCGACGCCCGGAGGAGAGACTTAACTTTTTAAAATTACTCGTTTAAAAGTTATATAACTTTTTACTTTATTTTAACGCCGTCGCCCCGGTTATAAGGATAATATAAGGACCGCTCTTATACTCTTATACCCCCTTATTCCTTTTATTTTTCTTTACTTTCTTTCTTACTCTTTCTTTTATTATTATACTTATAAAAAGTCTTAACACTCCTCGCGAGCGCCCGTTTAAAAATAATAGCCGAATATTAACCGACCGGAGGGTTAAATTACGGACTGAATCGTTTATATTTTAAGCACGCCAAGTAGGCATTTCCTCGAATAGAGGTGATGAACCGTTAGTTTTATGTATTTAGAGCTAGCTAGTGCGTCACCCTCGTCATATACCCTTAGGGAGGTGGGCGGCTTTACCGCCGTAACGTTAAAATTATAATAATAATAATAATAATTCACCATTTCCCGTTATTTCACACCCGATCACCCACTATCTTACCAGCGTCGGCCGCTGTCAGACCAAGTATATTAGGTGGAGACTCTTAGAAAGAGAGGCTCAAGAGCCGTCCACAGTACGGAGTCCGTACGACATATAAACAAAGAATGGACCAAAAGCTGAGCCGCATAGTCAGAGTGGGCCCCTCGAGCTAGACGATTACATGTATCCTACATCGTCCCAATGCAACCGCCACTGCCTCCTTATCCTCAGATGCACAGCAAGCGCGCTGCCGCGCTTCCGCTTCCGCTTCTGCTTCTGACGATGCAGAAGAGCCTCTTTCTTGCCTGACCTGTATTTCAGCTTGATAGGGTCGATGGAGTCAATGTCTGTCCTTGGATCCTGCATGCTCCTCTCACTATGTCGAGATATACTGCTCTGGCCTATCTCTCCTATCAGATCGTTCATCTGCTTTCCTTGTTGTGGTCCATCTATAAACACACACCTTTTGTATGTTGATATCTCTCTGCCTCTCTCCCAGAAATGTAAAATAACGAACGGTGGAGAAACAAACAGTTATATGAGTGCTATATTTTATTTTGTTTCGTAATGCTTTCTTTTTTTTATAAAGAAAAAATGGACAAAACTGAAGGGCAAGATAAAACATATGAGAGAAAAAATAAGATAAAAACTACGAGAAAATGGAAACAACATACACACTTGACACAGTGATCGGTGAAAATCACTATGAAGAATAAATACAGTCACCGAAAATCTAAGCATGACTCGATATACTCTGTAATTCTCACGATAAGGTGGCTCACGAGCTTAGTTGGTCGCCTTTGGCATGTGTGGACGAACAACACTACGACGATTGCTGTGCCTCATCTTTGGATAGTCAGCACAGAACCAGCCTGGTGTAACGGGATGGTCCTTCGAAGGACTTGCTTCTGACCCTCACACTGACCCCCACAATGTCCCCCCATCGCCTGTTTCACCTGTGCAAAAGGGCAGTTGTGCTCTGCCGTATGCCTTACATTGACTTGCAAACCCTTCCCAAGACGCCGGTGCAACGTTGCCCGCCAGACAGTATGAAAACGTCGTCAGTATTTACGATTCTCCGCCGAGCGGGCTTCGGCCATTGAGTACGGGGTTTGGATAAGGATAAGTCGGACAAGTCGGCAGTAATACGCTATGTACGGAGTACGACGTAATCATGTTCATGTTCACGTTGCATACGACCGAACCAACCGAACGGGGTACCAACAAAGTGAGCTCGGCAGAGATCCACTCAGGGGCCGAGGAAGAAGGGGCAAGTCGAGGGGAAAACCATTGCTGTGAATGGCTGCAAAGGGGCCGTCACTGGCTGCAAATGGGACGTGTATGGCCCAGCTCCAGTTGGGAGGGGAAAATGGAGATGGGGAAATGGAGGGGGCAAACGTTGGAGATAGTGCGCCCAGAGGGCCCCAGAGAAAAGCCCCCCAGATACACCAGATAGGCAAAAGGGCATAAAAGGCCGCAAAAGGCCGTCACGGCGAAGAGGAGAAATCGTGGGGAGTGGCACTAGCTCGGCTTAAACTGGGCGGCCCCTTTGTTCTTGATAATGAATACTCAGAAGAAGCGGCAGAAGAGCGCTTCGCCGTCTTTCTCGCTGCGATAAAGCCCCCCTAATAGGTCGATTACGGGGCACACGGCGTTCTAAGCAGCCGTACGACATTGATACAACCACGCAAAAACGAGCCAGCAACAAAAAAAAAAAACCCCAACTTCACCGCCAAAAAAGGACCAAAAACCACCAAACCCGCGCGATACAAGACCATGAGGACAACTACACTGTACTTGTCAGTACGACAAGAAAAAAATAACGAGCCAGAAAAACCACAGAAAAATAGGAGAAACCGAGGGAAATGAAGGTAAGAATGCGCAAGAAACCTAATAAGAAAAAAGTAAGAACGGTCAGAAAATAAGGGATACGTAGGCCCCAACAACTCAACAGATTTCGGTCGAACGGGGCAGTTCCCGTCAGTCAAAGCCCTTTTGAGAATCAAAAGAAGCAGCAAAAGAAGCAAAACAAACGACAACAAGCGTCAATCGACAGACTCGATCAACAGTCAATTGAATATAAATTGAGAGAAGAGAACGGTCACTCACCGAACGTCTTTCCCGCTCCTTCCCCATCCAGCCGCTGTTCGCCGAGGCCGACCGAATCGCTCCCCCTCACCAGTCGCTCTTTCCAACTCACCACCGGCCGGCCGCCTTCCCCTCCAATTGAGCCAGACTTGTGAAGCTAGTGCACGCGACCAGCGGTTTGAAAGGCAAAAAAGGGCAGGAGACAAATCAAGAAAAAAAGGGCAAGAGTAACGTGGGAAGCAACTTCCGTTTGCTTGTCCATTGCCAATATCTCCTTTTTGTATTTATCTTCTTGTCGTCGTCGACAACGAACAACTGCATCGAAGCGAACGCGAGAGAACACCTTCTTCGGCATTGCGCATTGAGCTGCAGACAGCTCTGCAGACAGCCGGCGCCTCCCTCCCACACAGCACAGGCCCTGTGCCCCGGCGATCGAATCAACGGCCACCGGACCCCCCCGAGGCCGATACCCCCCGACTTGACCTCCGACCGTCTCTTCCACCAGCCTCACACCACACCTCCTCCTTTACACGATGGCCGACCGGGCTTTCAATCTGGCGGCCGTCGCGGCCGAGCTGCAAGCTGACCCGGCCGCCCATGCCAGACCCAGACACAGACGCGAATACAAGCACGGCCAAGTCCAGCGATTGAGGACGCCGACCAAGACGGCGACGGCGACGGCGACGACGGCGGTGCGCCGCTGGCTCGGCAAACACCACAACCACTCCAACCGGCACAACAACCACCGCCGCCACCTCCACTACAGAGCCCGCACATCGACACCGACGCCGTGCCCGCAAGGCCGCGCACGTCCACATCCACGGCCGAAATCGGCAGCACCATTGCCCGGCCCGGCCCCGTGCGCATCAATGTCAAGGGCGCCTTCATCGTGGACGAGGAGCCGTCGAATGGAAACGGGAGCACCAACGGCGGCAGCCGATCACCCACAGGGTCGTCTACGCGCGGCGGCCGGCGCTCACCAAGGACGGGCAGTGGCAGCAGCGGCGACTCGGTCAACGGCGCGGTCAACGGCGCGGTCAACGGCACGGTCCACGGCACGGTCCACGGCACAGCCGGCTCCACGTCCGGCCGCGCCCACTCTCCCTCGGAACACCACTCCACGTTCGACATCCGCCTGCCCAACCACCACGCCGTCGTCTCCCACATTGCCGTCGACATCGGCGGCACCCTGGCCAAGGTCGTGTACTTTTCGCGGGAGGCGCAGTCCACGGAGCCCGGTGGCCGCCTCAACTTTCTGAGCTTTGAGACGGACAAGATTGACGACTGCATTGATTTCCTGCTCGACCTCAAGCAGCGCCACATTGACGCCAACTACGGCGACGCCCGCTCCAGCGAGCTGTGCGTCATGGCCACCGGCGGCGGCGCCTACAAGTACTACGACCGCATCCGCGCGCGCATGGGCATCGACGTTCTGAGCGAGGACGAGATGGAGTGCTTGATGATGGGCCTGGATTTCTTCATTACGGAGATCCCCCGCGAGGTGTTCACCTACTCCGAGACCGACCCCATGCACTTTGCGGCGCCCTCGGACGACATTTACCCCTACATGCTGGTCAACATCGGTTCGGGCGTCTCGATGCTCAAGGTGTCGGGCCCCCACACGTACGAGCGTGTCGGCGGTACCTCGCTGGGTGGCGGCACCCTGTGGGGTCTGCTGTCGCTGCTGACCGGCGCCCGCTCCTTTGACGAGATGCTCGAGCTGGCCTCGCGCGGCGACAACTCGCGGGTGGACATGCTCGTGGGCGACATTTACGGCACCGACTACGGCAAGATCGGGCTCAAGTCCACCGCCATTGCCAGTTCGTTTGGCAAAGTGTTCCGCATGAAGCACCTGGCCGAGACGGAGGCCGAGGACGGCGTGCACTCGCCCTCCTCTGTTGGGGCCGACGGGACCCACGACGGTGCCCGCCACGCGGCTCCCCTCCGCCATTCCGACGACAACGCCGACGCCGACGCCAACGCCGACGACCCCGCCAACATGTACCGCGGCGCCGCCTACAATACCCACTTCTCGGCCGCCGACATCAGCCGTTCCCTGCTCTACGCCATCTCCAACAACATTGGCCAGATCGCCTACCTGCACTCCCGCATCCACAATCTCGACAGCATCTACTTTGGCGGCTCCTTCATCCAGGGCCACCCGCAGACCATGAACACGCTGAGCTACGCCATCAAGTTCTGGAGCAAGGGCACCAAGCAGGCCTATTTCCTGCGGCACGAGGGCTACCTGGGCGCCGTCGGCGCGTTTTTGAAGCGGCAGCCGCGCAACTGGGGCCGTCGCGGCAGCTTTGAAGGCGGACTGGAGATGCGCATGACGGAGCGGCTGCGGGATGAGCATCAGCAGCAGCAGCAGTAGGAGGAGCAGCAGTAGAAGGAGTAGTAGGAGTAGCAGCAGTAGCAGCAGTAGCAACGGTAGCAGCCCACTGCAAGAGGAGGAGCCGGCGTAGAAGAGGAAGAGGAGGATCAAAAGAAATAAACATTAGATGACGATGATGAAGAAGAAGAGGAGGTGGAGGAAGGAGAGAAAGATTATAGAAGAACGGTACAAACGACGAAACATACCAGCGACAAAGAGTCATAGCATTATTTACGGGGCATCTACACCATTTGCCATCTGACACAGAGCATACATGCACGCCAACTCGGCAAGCAAAGAGTAAAATAGCATACAAGCACTCAAGCGTCGAAGCATCCCATTGCATCTACACTAATAGACTAGCCATGTACGGCCTAGACAGTCTTAATTCACAGTACCGCGCAAGCGATCACGACATAGATTTGAGCAACAAAAGCATGGGACTGGGCTTAGTGTGAAGCGTAGATGGTTCAGTCTTGGTGAAATCTGGCAAAATAAACACTCTTTTTTTTTGTGTGTGTGTGTGTGCTATGTTGTATAAATTATTTCCCGCAACTTCGGTTGTCCAGAAGCCCCCGGTATGGTGTTTTGGTGTAGGGAAGGAAGAGCCACAAGCTACTTTGTGTCTCTCCAGTCGCGCCGAAGGTATCAAGAGGGGGGACATAAAAAAGTCATGATAGAAAAGAGAAGACAAGAGACGCAAGCAGTGAGTGGACATGGCCAAGACACGTTGGTCATATTAGGTACTAAACAGACCGCCGGACCGCCGTTTACCAACCACAGGAACCAGGAACGAGTAACAGACGAGCAACAAAAAATCAAAAGACTGGACAACCGAAAACGCAGCGGACAAAAGAAATGCGTAGCAAAGATTTGGAAAACATAAGAGAGAAAATGAAAAGAGCAGCGGGGGAATCAAAGGCTCGTGTGGAGAATAAAAAACGTGTGCGTACAGCACAGACATGAAAACAAGATGGTATGCTGTGAGAGACATCGGTTCGCATAACGCAAGTCTTCCCTCACCCACCTGAATGAGAAGAAAAGAAAATAGACATGAAAAAATAAAATAAAAATGTCGGCCAGCTACAGTACAGAGACCGTCCTGCATTGCCAAGATGAGGAGACATAGCCATGCAACATGCGCAAAAAGAGGAGAGCAGAGCATAGGCGAGAAGACAGACAAACAAGCAAAAAGACGGACGACACTCGCCGCTTACCGCCGCAGTGACGACCGGGTGTTACGACCGCCGTCGCGCTGCTTGAGACGGCTTGTCCGCCAGCCCTCATACCACTGCTCGCGGCTGGCCTCGCGCAGCTCACCACGCCACTCCGTGAAGACCGCATCCTTGAGGCGCAAGAAGTCGCAGTGGTCGGCATTGTTCGGGTCAGCAAAGCCCCAGGGGAACTGCCGGCCAACAACACCAGGCTCATAGATATCCGGGCTGATGATCGACATCGGGATGGAGGGAAGCTCGTCGCTCTCCTTGTTCGGGGGCTCCACGTCACGCTCGCGGTTTGCGCCGACCAGGAGTCGACGACAGTCGCTTGGACGACTTGGATGTCTGCGAAGGAGGAGTGTAGGACTCGCGGACGGGGCCTTGGATCGGCAGGCCGTTTTCGCTGTCTGAGAAGGCAATGGCGTCCGAGTCGCCGCCGTCGACGGGGGTATGGACACCGGCCTCGGCGGCAGCGGTCTCCTCGTCAGTCTCCTCATCAATACGGTTGGAGTCGATCGTGCTGGCGCCGTCATCAAGGTCGTCGAGGCCGAGCGACTCAAGAGGGTCCAGATTCGACCGCTTAAGGCTGTCTGCAACCGACTTCTTGAGCACGCTCATGTGCTTCGTCGTTATCGTGTCCGCCTTGGATATGACCGGAATCACCGTGGTCTTGCCCTGCAGGGTACGAAGCACCTGCAGATCGAGGTCCTCGTCCAGAGCACCCAGCACACGTGCTTGCGGGATGTACTTGACAGGACCGCCGTTTCGTTCAACACCGTTGCCGTTCACGACATGCTCGTTCTTGGAAGCAGCGATGTTGCGGTCCAGGCGGGCGGGGTCAAGGATCAGGAACACAGCATGGATGTGCGTGTCCTGAACACCAGGGGAACGAACGACCTTCATCTCCTCGTTGAAGGTGTCCTCGAACTTGCTCTCGAGGAACGCTGACATTTCCCGCAGTTGCAGGTCGACCACGTTCTTCTCCAGACCTTCCGAATCCCATAGAGTGAGGCCAATGCGCTCGCCATCAATCTCCGTTTCCAAAAAGTGCGGGATGAAGTTGCCCGATGGCGGTGCTGCCGGCACAAATTCGTCCGCGTCGAAAGTCTTTGTACGCTTCTTCGCGGGCAGGGCCAGGGATGTCTTGAGAAACTCGAGAAACGAAGTCTTGCCGGAGCCCCGGGTACCCATAATCAGGATGCTGTAAAGCAAATGGTTAGCAGTTGTTCATCAATTTGTTTGCGCTCTGTATTCTAGTGAACGTTGACTAACTTGAACGGCGTCGGGTCCTTTCTCCGGCGAACGCGCCGGGGGCTGTTGATCGTGCTAATAGCGCTGCTAGCATAGCTGTAGCGGCCGCGATGGGTCATGCTCTCGGTGCGGGCGTAAGGGTCGACTAAAGCGCCCGAGGGAACCGGCGGCACCACGGGCACATTGGCGACGGAACGGCTTGGCTCCATGGACTGGCGAGGCGTGTAGTTGCTGTTGTAATAGTCGGCGGGAGAGGCAGCTGAGGCGGCAGCATTAGGCACGGGCTCACCAAAGGAGCTGCGAAGGTTGGGTGCGGGAGCGCCATTGTATAGGACGGGGAGACGGGGCGGGGACTTGGGGATGGCAACTTCGCGCTGGCGCTGGAGCTCGGCTTCGCGCAAAGCCTGGGCCTTCTTGCCCTTCAGCTCGCCAGATTTGCTTCGTCTTAGCAACATTCCAAAACTTGAACGTCGGGCTGTGGGCGAGCTCATTCTCTGGTGTATGTAAGAGGGGAAAAGTCCCGGGTCTGCTTCAAAAGTGCGAAGGCGCTTTTGAGGCGGGTTGCTCGCGAGGAACAGGCGAACGGAGCAGGAGGGACAGAAACGATTCCCTGTGAACCAAGGGCGGGGGGTGCTATGCCGTAAAGACTAAGGACAAGAAATGGGTTGTCCCTGGGGTCGATTGTGGCGTGTGTCTTTATTTGGCACACAAGTCGTGTTAGAACCGGGAACCGCTAGTACTAGAAGCGCCGTTGTTAATGGGCAGCTATCGGCAGCTAAGAATGACAAGTAGATTGTCAAAGACCAGGGGATCTGTGTGTAAGGTGGTGCTTGCGCGAGCGTGAGAGGAATAGTATTGGGGGTGTGTTTTGGCTCTGTGCTCAAAGATTGGGCGGTTAAGCAATCCAGAACCGGCTTTGATGGCTGTTTAAGTGATTGACGAAAGACGCTTCGAAAGGGTGATAGATCCTCCAGGTGAGCAATCAGCGAGAATCTGAGTGTGGGGTCGCAGAGAAATGGTCAAAGCAACACAAGAAGGCAGCGAGAAAACAACTTGATGACAAGGCGTTCTGGTCAAAAAGTTCGCTCACGATGTCTAGACGTTCGGGGTTCTTTCTTTTATTGACAAAAGAGTGTCAAGCTTTTCCGTTCCGTGGAGAAAAAGCTGCTAGTCGGTCTCGCCGCCTGGTGCAAGCTGTGAAGTGGGTGAGATCGTCACTTTTGCGTGGAAACCGAGCACGACTGGTATGATGTGAGACAAACTCGACAGACCGTGAGCTTGAAAAGACTGCGTGGTCAAGAATACAACGAGGGACGGTCAAGCTCTGAAATCTGGCAAGTTGAAAAAAAGAAAAAAAAAAAAACAAGAAAACAAGAAACCGTGCTATGTTTACTGCCAGCCTCTCGTCAAAACCGAGAGCAAGGGGCGACCCTAAATGCAATGATGCGTCAGTAAAATGCACCCTTTCCTGAAAATAGTCGCATTCTGAAAAAAGGGGTCCAAGAGAAGACCAGATGCGAGCTCTATGGAATGGGAGCAATGCGATAAGAAAAGAAAGAAAGGGAATAAGAGAAAAAGGCATTGCAGCATCAAGCGGGAGGAGGCCGAGTGGCAACGACGCAAGGGAGCGTGGCCGTGTCTTAGACACACGTCGACAACGGAAGCTGAGACAGGAAGCTAAGTCTCAAAGCTGCGGAGAACCCAAGCGCCCTCTTCGTCGTTTGCTGCTTATTTCTCCATCCGTTTGTTTCGGCCATCGTGCTGCACCAGAAGGGTCATCGATCTCAACGGTTGACTCGCATCGTTATGACGATCTACCCAGAAGTCCAGAATGTTTGCCGGATGCCACAGGGTCGGTCGCCGTCTCCGGGTAAAGAACGAGACACAGCGGGAGGATGATGTATGATGCGCAACCGGGAAGAAAATCCCGTCTCATTGTATGATTTCGGGGTGCTTGTTCTCGCTTTTATTCCGGCCTTCTGGGAGGCGTATGGCCGGTCTCTTGGATTGTCGTGTAGTTTGGGCTGGATGTATGCACGCGCGCCGAATGTTCACTCACCTCTGCAACAGACAGGTTGATCCCTGAGCTGGTGGGGAGAGCACCGTTCTCGTAGTCGAGGGGATGCGTCTTTCGCTTAGAACGCCAAAACGGCGCAGGATGGAGGTGATGTCGACGATGGAAAGTCGGGAAGAGAAAGGTGATGGATGCCCTAAGTGAGGCAAACAAGAGCGGTGGGTATTTTAAAGAAGGGGAAAAAAGACAAAAGGAACCCAGATGGCTCTGAAATAAAAGGGGGGTGGTGGAAGAGGGGGGGAGGGCAAGAGCGCGTAAGCGAAAGCAAGAGGGAAAGAGCGAAGAGGAGAATCGAAGACAATAGTGCCGTTTGTCAGGATGGAAAAGGAAGGAACAAGAGTGCAAAGGAAGGAAGGAGCGACGCGTGGGTGGAGCACGAAGAAGACGAAGAACGATATGGAGTTGGGTGCACGAGCAGCTGGGACGGACGATCAAAGGGCAAGAACAGACCAGTACGATGTACTGAGTAGAGAGGGAAAAAAGACAAGGGACAAAGGGACAAAAGACAAGCAAAGGAAGAAGAGGGCCAGAGGGTGTACGAGAAAGGAGGCGTGTACTGAGTACGCTGAACGGCAAGATGCAGATGGTCCTATTTCGTAAGATTTCGTAAGAGGCAGGGCGGCAAGCTTGGGCGCGCATGGAAAAGGGGGCGGAGGAAGGAGCGGCGATGAGATCGTGCAGGTGGTGCAGTCGTATGGCACAGACAGAGACAGGGGCTGGGTAGTTCCTGGGATGGCAGGAGCGATCGGGCGAAGAGACAAGGAAGAACGGGAAAGGGGTCGTCGGGGAAAGAGCAAGTGCGTGGTGAGTGAGTGAGCAGTACGTCGTAAGAGCCGTCAAAAGCCGTCAGCTGAGAGAAGCAAGAGAGCGGCCAGATTGAAGGGGAAACATCAGTAAAACGGCGACGGAAGGGCAAGAGCGACGGCTACGAATATGTTTGCGCCTTCCACGCGCACAGCCCTAAAAGCAGACACAGCAGGTGCGACGTACGATTACGAGGCTGATATCCAAACGGGGAGCTTCTTGTGTTCCATTACTGCTACGAGTCCGTTTCTCAATAGAACAGAGACTCTTCCGGTCGCACTCGTGATAGCAACAAAAGTAGATATAGAAAGCGCTGTGACCGATGCATTCTTCATCTTGGCGAGTCAACTGTCCTCGAGGACACCGAAACCGCGACCTACTGAGGTACGTATCGCGACAAGACACACCATAGCATCAGGAATCTACTCCGTAACAAGCAGGAAAAAAGGGGAAGGGACATATTCGAAAATAGGGGAAACGGGAGATTGGCTGCTCTCATTGGCTAGAGCTTCAGCTCCAGTCCCATCTCGGGCGCTACCCTTTTGGGGGCAGGTATCCTACCTCCTGGGTGGGCAGGTGGGTTCCTTCCCTTTCTATTTCGATGGCTTCTGTGCAGCGACCTAACGTCCTGACAACCTCCAGTGGCCCCTGCCCTGCCAGGAACCGTAAAAGTGGGAAGGGTACGTAGCGAAAGTGAGGCAGAAACGGCCGGCGCTGCTCCTTCCTTGAAACGAGAGTGGAGTCGCATCGTTATGGGAAAGGGGAAACAGACTGGCAATTCGAAAAGGGCAACAAGTCCACGGGGAAAGAGGGGTGTCTTCAGGGTGGGTGTGCTGGGTGCCAGC
This sequence comes from Sporothrix protearum, assembly GCA_016097115.2. Classification (NCBI taxonomy): domain Eukaryota; kingdom Fungi; phylum Ascomycota; class Sordariomycetes; order Ophiostomatales; family Ophiostomataceae; genus Sporothrix; species Sporothrix protearum. The sequence goes on along the minus strand of JADMNH010000009.1, from coordinate 1,020,879 downwards.
GCTAGTCAAGCGTTAGTGGGCTCAGTGCTAATTTACGCAGGCGGGCAGAGGACGGACTACACGTACTAACGAGCTGACTCTTCTTTCAGGAACAGCTTCAGAAATGGCAAGGACGCGTTTCCAGGGGACATCCCCACCACAAAGCAATCGCGACAACACACCCCCCCCTTTCATTATCTCTGTGCGGCAACTGCGTTTTCGTGGCCCGTTTTGCCGCTGGAGACTGTGCGGCTTCACTTTACACTACTTTCCAGCCCCCCCCCTGCCGCCGAGCTTTTCTTGCCTTGCACATTGTCTGCCTTTTCATCCTATCGTTCTCTTTGCCTTCCTTTCTTCCTTTTTTCTTTTGTTTCATGCATTGCCCGCCGCTCCTCGCATCCCGGCGTTCCACCAAGCCCTGCACCTGTCCGCTGGAGATTGCCATGGAGCAGCAGTCGGTGTAATTCGTGGGCGCGGCAGACACAAAGTCTCTCCCTGTGCGAAGAAGAAAAAGGCAGGTTTCAAATGGGGGCGCAAATGGTACGACGGCAGTGAGTACGAGACGCATGCTTCGCTGACCGCTCACAGTCTTTTTGACACTGGCTGCTTCACCACTCTTCATCGACCAAAAATCCATGGGCGCTTTCTGATTGCCACTGGATGTTTCGGGCAGTGGCACGCGGTGTATCTTCAAACGCAGCTGACAGAATTCCAGGACCAGTCGTCCTTTTACGCCACTCCCAAGTCATGTCTGTTTTATTTGGTCTTTGGTCGTGATCATAGACCGTACTGTAGTCAACTCCGTAACTCATACAGACCACATAGCGTCTTGTTGCAACGAACGAGAATTTTTGCAATGCGCCTTCTATGCATGTACGAAAATTGCGTCGTGATACAATATGCAAAGCAGGCGCAACGGCAGTTTTCCTCTCCAGACTTCACGAGGACTTTCTTTTTCCTACAAGTATGCTGCAGGGCCCCGTTTTGTGCAAATTGAATCCAAACTCGTTTTGAATTAAAAGACAGAACAGCATAAAAGGAGTGGGCCAAGGAAGGGGAACAAAGCATAGCCCAGCCCGATGGCAAGATTGGCGCACTCCTTTCTCTTGCAGAAAGGAGCCGGCACCAGCTGTGCCACACACCCCCTAAAAAAGACACGAGGGAAAAGAACGTGAGGAAAGGATAACGAGAGAGAGAAACAGGGGGAAAAGAGCCCCGAAACCCCGCGACGCGCTGCAAAGCAAACATGCGCAGAGGCACGGCCCATATCCATATCGCCTTAAGCAGAAAGACCGCTCTTGACGAGATTGCCCGATCGCAACAAAGCGCAACGGTTAAAGGGTTTCAACGGTCTGTCAAAACGGGGCACGAGGGGTCCAAGCCAAGTGTATATATGTAAGTTGAGTTAGAGGAGCGCTGCTGCACGAGGACAAACAGAGCAAGGCCCGCCTTCTCAATGCAGACTGGGCTGCGAGCCCTTCGGCTAAGCAGTCTAACAAGGACGAACTATCGCCCAGAAGAGGCGATGGGGCGATGCGCGATGGAAGACTTTTGGAGGCGAGCGATGGAATGTCCCGCTGCAGATGAAAGAACGTGGAAAGGGCGCCAGCGCGCGCGCAGTGGTGGGTGACTGACTATTCGCATTGACAGAAGGACCCAGTGAGCGCACTGTCCCACTGGGGCCAGCTCTGTGCCGTGCCTCCACGGCTTCGTCTACTGCGTAGGCTTTTCCTCGCTCCTTTGTGGTATGTAAGTGAATAACGGGCTTAGTAAAAGAGGGCCAGAATCCAGGATCTGGGATCGAGCTTGCCACTCTCATTCCAGCGAAGCAATATCAACGTGCCGTTGCGGTGGCCTGCCCGGATTTGTTTGAGCATCTATGCGTAATTACTTCTACCGTTGAGCCCTCGTGCTCATGGATCAAAGTCTCCGCAGCACCGGAATAGCCGGTTTCGAAGCGCATAAACGGGAAGAAGAAATCACCGATAAGCGACGTGAGAGGTAGTGAGGGCCTCCTGTCTGGTACAAGAAGGGGCTGAAGGATCGCAAAAGAGAAAAAAGAGCATAAAAGGAGTGGGGAAAAAGAAGCCCGTTATTGATCATAAGAGGAGACCTGTTCCTCGTTCTGGTCGCATCTCGGCCTATGCTCTTAAAAGGAGTGTTTCTTCAGACCTTTTGTGCTGCGCATAGGCATGCAAATATGCACGAACAAAATCCCAAAACTTGTGTTTGATTCAACATCAAATACTTCTGACTTTCACCTGTGATCTATAGGCCGTAGTTGCACTTCTTACTGCCCGTCCACAGGTTCAAACCATGGTACGTGCCATTCTCGTGATAAGGCAAGAGCGGATGAGCGTCTGGCATCTGTGTCTAGTATGATGTTAGCGGTCAAAGGCGGCATTTTGGCCTTGTCAGAATGATGTCAATAAGAACATGATTCTGACGACAATCTGACGACAAAACATTTGCCAGCAGTTGTCTTTGATTTCACGTTCAAGTGCACACAGTTTTCTGACTTCTCACAATGCCACTATTTGTCAGACGGCGATTGCTTGTGAAGGATGTCGACCAAAATTGCCCAATATGGTAAAAAGAGGGGCACTTTGCCATCACCGCAAGGGGCATTGGCGGGTGGGTTTATCGCGATTAGTCACGGCCGTACCCGCCGCCAGACACCGAAAAAGAAGGAACGGTACGAAAAAAAAAAGTAAGATCACCGACGGGGTTTCGAGAAAGGTGATAATTCGGGATGTGAGATGTGTATATGAGTAGGCGTCCCCCCCAGATATTGTGATAGACAACAACTGCACCAACATCGCCTACAGCAGACATCATGGCATCATCTACACCCGCCGCAGGCCGGCCGCCGTTCCCGCCGTTCACGCGCGAGACGGCCGAGAAGAAAGTCAAGGCCGCTCAAGACGCCTGGAATACAAAGTGAGTCTCTCCGTGCTGCTCATCACTTCCTCACTGGGACTCTCGTCTGACACGGCACCAGGAACCCCACCACCGTCGCCCCGGCGTATACTGAAGACTGCATCTGGCGCAACCGCGACGCCTTCATCCAGGGCCACGAAGCCATCATCGAGTTTTTAAACGGCAAGTGGTCGCGCGAGAACGGCTACCGTCTGCGCAAGGAGCTCTTTGCTTTCACGGACGACCGCATCGCCGTGCAGTTTTGGTATGAGTACTTTGTGGAGACCGACGGCGATGGGGGAAACAGTGGTACCGGTGCTACGGCCTTGAAGACTGGACGTTTGCGGCGGACGGGCGGATGCGGAAGCGCCAGATGAGCGGCAACGACGTGGCAATTGCCGACAGCGAGCGATGGTTCCCGGACGGCGTGGACGTGAACACAGTGCCCATCAGCGAGAAGCATTGGTAGGCAGGCAGAAAGCGCAAAGAGGCGTAATGATGGTTCAATAATAACTTTTTAAGTACCAAATTTACTCCATTACGACCATCGCTATCGTACCAGCCTGTATGGCAGGCCGCCGCCTGTTTCTGTTGCTGTCTGCCTATTTGCAACCCACGCCCTTGTGCTCGGCTTGACCAGAGCGTCGCTGTCCGGTATATGTCGCCATGTCGAGACGGGGTGCTCCCCCATTTATTCGTTGTGAATAGAAAGCGCTGAATTTTGCTGCAAGTTTCCGTCGACCGTTGAGCCACGGCATGCAACCGTTTGTATATCAAAATTACAGGTAAAGCTGACAAAGTCAAGAATGAAAAGCAACGAATAATAAAGCAACATGTTAGACAATACAATGAAAGAGTCGAACCCCAAGCACACAGGAAGAGGACGTCGTCGTTGTGTGTGTAATGTGTGTAGTGTGTGTATGTTAATGTGCAGAGTGATATCCCAAAATTCCAAAAGCGAGCCCTCCCTTAATCCATCTACATTTGACAAAAAATAGCGAAAGGACAAACATCGTAAATAGGAAAGAAACCGGCAAAGCAGTAGAGAATAAGATAAGAAATGGAAAGGACAAGAGAAGGAAGAATGTCCGTCAATTGGGGCAAACATTAAAACAGTATAGGTGTGGCAGAATGGGAGACATAAAGAGAATAAAAGAAAGTGTAAAAAAAAGAGAAGGATAAGAGATGTAGTGTGTAGACAAATGAGGGAGAGAAGCAAAAACGAATAGAAATCAGAGGCAAAAAAGAGTGTCAAGAAAGAAGAGAGAAAAGCAGAAATTGGCAGCCCAGTTTTGTTTCTTTGTTTGTCCGACAACGAACGCAAAAATAACTCCATCCATGCAGAGAGAAAACCCGCCCACACGAAAAAGCAGGTTCCACACACCCAGAGAAAGCCCGTGAAAACGTTTTGAACCGACGATGCATAAAAGCAAGACACAACTCAGCACAAATCCTTTTGGAGAATAGTACGTGGCCGAGAGGAAAAGAGAGAAACGATCAGACAGTCACATAAGCCCCGCCCGCCTCTATGCCTTTATGAGGCGTAGAAGGCTTCGAAGAGGTAGATGATGCCAAAGATCAGGAAGGACACGGCGCCGCCGACAGTGACGACCTTCATGCTGACACGGCCGGCCAGCGCGCGACCGCCGAGCACCGCAACACCCGTGCAGCAGGCGTGGCCAATGACGGCGCCGAGGGTGACCCACCAGTAGTCCTGGCCGGCAGCCATGGCAATCGTGGCGATCTGGCTGCGGTCGCCCCACTCGCCCAGGAAGGTCATGACGAAGGTCTGCACCCAGGCAGGGCTCAGCAGCAGGGCTGCCAGGTTCGACAGGCCGCCGGCCAGCGTCTTCATCGACGAAGCGAAGCCGCCGTTGGCGGAGCCGCCCCAGCTGCCGCGGCCGCGGGCGGAGACAGGGACGACGAGGCGCTGCGGTTCGGGGTGGAAAAACGCGATTGCGAGCGGGGCTGACGGCCGTTGGAAGCACCACCAGGACCGCCCATACCCATCTCCAGAGCGTCGGGCGACAGCACACCACCAGCACCAGCGCGGCTGCTGCGGCGGCCGTTCTCACGGGCGAGATGCTCCTTCTCAGCCAGCTCCATCTCGACCTCCTGCATCTCAGCACCGACACCCTCGTCGGAGCCCATAGCCATGCCCTCGCGCAGCAGCTTGCCACCAAAGACGAGGAAGAGGCCGGCAGCGAGGAAGTTGGTCACACGCTTGGGAATGAGGACAGGAACGGCGTGGCCGAGCACGGCGGACAGGACGGTCATGGTAAAGAGCGCGCTGAAGGCGGCGGTGAAGACAACGATCCGGTCGTGCTTCATGGCCATCAGAGCAGCCACCAGGAACGTCTTGTCGCCCACTTCGGAGAACAAAATCATCGTTAGGGAGAGGAGGAAGGAGTGCATGGGCTGGATCAGGCTGCTGTCCCCTTCGCCGTCTGGCCGCGCGGGGAGCTTGGACTTGTCGGTAGGGGTCTTGACGTCGAGATGGTCCTTCTGTGCCGAACCAGGGAGGGGGATGGCCTTGTCGTGAGTTTTGTCGGGGAGGTCAGATGGCTTCTAGATGGTTGTTAGCATATCAAAGTGCCGGGTTGGTTATAAATGGTGGCGCCACTGGGGCGGGGAGGAAAACGTACTTCAAAGCCACCAGACACTTCGTTGCCGGCTGCATCCTTAACCTTCTCGTCCTTGCCATCCTTGGAGAAGCCCTGACCAAGAATCTTTTTCCTCTTCGTGGTGGGGAGCACGGGAACCTCCTTGGGGTCTCGGGCGTGTTCTCGACACGCTCGCCGGTCTGGCCCTCCTTGGCCTTGCGCTGCTTGTCCTTCTCGGACACGCCGCCCGTCATGCCGGTAGTGCCGTGTTTGGGTGCAACCCGGTTCTTGTCGTCCATGACACCGTCGTTGCTCTCAGGCACCTTTTTGCCATCAATGTATACGGAGGTCTTCTCGCTGTCCGACTTGCGCGAGTTGTCAACCTCAACAAAGGGGCCCTCGTGCGGCCGGCCATCTTTGCCATCAAAAGGGACATCCTTGGGGGCAGTAGCAGCATCGAGCTTCTTGGTACCAGTAGCCGGGACCGCAGCAGCAGCACTAGGGGTCACTGCCGCCTCGAGAACAGCAGCAACTCCCGACGCAGCAAGGCCACCAACGACGGCATCTGCAGCGGCAACAGCATCTGCCGCTGTGCCAGCGACATCAGCAGAGGCAGGGACAGCAGCAGCAGCAGCAGGAGCAGCCTTTGCATCAGCCACGCCAACGGCAGCAGCAAAGGATGGTGCGACGAGCAGAGGAAGGATGGCGAGCGCTAGGGCACGCCGCCGGCGGGAGGTCTGAAGGCGAGAGGAGCGTTGGGTTCTCCGTGATGGCGGATGCGCCGAGGTGGAGTTGTGAAGAGAAGACATTATGTTCAAGATGAGTAGGGAGTAGAGAGGAAAAAAATGAAGCAAGACTATTGTAGAAAGATGCGGTGTCTACTGAATCAAACGCAGCTTCTGAGGACGAACAGGAGCAGGCAACGATTCGAGTTGCCGCGTCAAGAAGCCAGGAAAGAAAGGATCCGTTTGTGAACTGCCTCGCGCACAATATGAAGTCTTGTTCGGTGAGTGGGGATGTTTTCTACAACAACTCGATCTTGATGCAATGGTTGTTTGTTGCGTGGATGACGATGGGTCGATGTCGTTGGTTGTTCTTGGCAAAAAGAGAAGACGCACCCGGATTGGGGCGTTTGCGCGCAGCACGGTGGAAGGAAGAGGCAGAGAGTGTCGAGGGTTGGTTCGCGTTGGGTTTTTTTGCGTTTTGGCGATCTGAAAGTGGCGACAGGGAAGTCGAGGAGTCGACAGGGAAATGAAAAAAGGAGCGTCGAGGTGGCGAGTCGAATATCGCAGAACACGCAATTGAAACCAAAGGAACAAAAAATTTACGAAGTCCGCAGAATGAAGACGGTTTGGTTGCTGGCGATGGAACACAAAAGAGGATGGAGAGGAAAGGTTGAAAAAGTTGAATAGGGAAAAAGGAGAGGAAAAGGGGAGGAAAAAAGCCAGGTGACGGTTTACGAGAGAGACTGGAGACTAGTTGGCTCCTTTTTTCTGCGTGGTGCGTGGACCTCCAGTGGTGGACGCGTCTCTTTCCCCTTTGGCAAGAGCACGGAACAAAAGGAAGGAACGTCCAAGGGAAGCAGAAACTGGGGGGCAGCTTTGGCGGAGGTGGATCCGTTACAGTGGGCCTGGTACCTAAAAAAAGGTTAAGGGTGGGAAGAAACGGCAAGAACCAGGCTCTTCCAGGTACCAGCACGGAGATGTTGGGAACGACGTCGACGGACGACGTGCGCAATTAAGGGCCAATTGGGCAGCTCTGAAGGCCGTCCTCAGTAAGGACTTTTCTATTGGCTGGCTTTACTCATCAAAGTGCCCAATACGCCCGCTCTGGGCGTCGTACCTCGCCTCTTGCGGTAGTACAGCAGCACGGGTTGCTCTTTCCATTCTTTGCATACTGGCAATGTCTAGCATCTGCCTCCATTTGGCCTAATCCCAGGAGGAAGGCACGAGTCTGTCGCACGAGGAATGTCCAGAGGCGCGTGCAGGAAGATGAATGCAATGAAGCAGAGAAGCCACCGTGGAGAGAAAATGGGGATGGGGTTGAAGACGATTGCAGTATTTGTTAATTAATGACCGGTTACTGTGCCTGTTTCCGTGTGCTGCAATGGTATGACTCTCCTCGAAGAATGATTGAACCGCGACTGTCACGAGCATGTGTTGGACGCTGTTCTTCGTACCTTCCTTGAATGGCTGAGAACATGACACTATATACGACGTCCATTAAAAGCTTCCATCCCTGTCCATAATCTGTGCTCGTTCCTCAAAAAGCCCTTGTGAGTAAACTACCCGTAGCTGTGGGCATCTCTCTCCTGTCCCCAACGTGGCACTGTCTTCACCGTGGACGACCATTGTTTGTTTGCAGTTTTCCTTCTGTCGATGTGGCCGCTTTTATTGCACTGTACATGTATGATTGGCCACTGGGGCGCAGCATCCTTCCTTGGATCTGGCCTGTTCAGTGGGCTTTGCGAGCCTCTTCGCCCAGCAGTAGCGCAAAGTCAAATTACATCCGTTTTGCAGCCAACTAATTTGCAGAGAGTTATGGAGTACGTCATACGCTGGCTGCAGTTATAGGCACTGCATCTACCGTCTCTATTTTGGTGTTGGAGTATGTGCGCATAACAAACAGTTGCTGGTCTAGATCTCGTGTTCCCCCTTTCTCCCCTTCCCCCCCCCTTTTCGCGGCCACCCTCTCAGCCACCCTTTTTTGCCCCTCAGAGTCTCACGTTGCGACGCGACAAGTATCTGAGGGAGCGTGGTGTTCTATTTCTTTGAAAAAACCTCACGGTCTGTTTCCTGCGTCCTCGTCAGTTTGCCTGCGCTCCTATATCTGTACTGGCCAACTCAGAATGAAGGCCTTTCATTACCTGAGATCCCAAACTAGTCGGGATACAAAAACTCATTCACCGCGTCTGTTCCTGCTGCTCCTTCAAGGAGTCCTCCGTCATAATGCGACCTGACATGAACTCAAACAGCTTGCTTGTGAGCAATGCTGCAGGTCGCACTTATTATCACGCCGACGTAATACTCCGCACTCACCATTCAAGCCCAGAGAGGGAGACGGTCTGCGGCCGTTGTACGGCCCTTAACCTTCTGTCTTTTGCATTCGGCATGGGACTCCGAGCTAGGAAAATCGAGTTAATATTACTCTTGCCGGGCGCAGCAGCGCCAGTGTCGTATCCACGAGAGCCAGTAAAAGTTTCGGCTGTTTTCCACTCCACTTCTTTTTCTTCCGCCGCCTTTCCACATAGCTTTTTAATCTTTCTTTCCATTCTCAATCCTGCAAGCCGAAATTGTATTTGGATATGAACAGGCTCGTTTGCATTAGGGCTCACAATGAGGCCGAGCACGCTCTCTTAGTTCATCCGCGGCGTGGATCGAAGAGAGTCCAGAAAGAAGATGGAGCTTCTGATCTCCGGAACGTTTGGCGGGCTTAGCCTCATCGCAATTAAACTACGACATTTTGGCAGCCATCGCGGCCTTTTTTACTTTTCTATTTTTGTCTCTGTTTCGCCAATACCTTGCCCCCCGAACCTGTCCATCAATCTGCATCAATCTTGATTCCTACCGGCGCACAGGGCTGTCCGTTTTTGTCGTGTCGATGTAAGATGACCTTGTCTTACTCCGGACATGCCAGTAGCAAGAGATCAAATGAAACCGGTACCTGCATCTTTCAATTTCTGTCACATCAGCTGTTCGACGTACAGATGCTTAGATATGCGTCGTAGCTTCTTCGCCAACCTCGAACTCGGCTTTCTCGGTCTCTCGTGGTGCATCCAAACCCTTTTTTTCCTCTTGTTTTCTTTTCTTTGAGGGTCGAGAGTTTTCGAAGTCAATTTGAAGCTCTCCTCTTTCACGCACGGAGCACGCGCAAAAACAGACACTAGTCGCCGAAATTTACAGATCTCCACATCCAAGCAACAAACGTCGACTAGTCTGTTTCCCTTATTCGATTTGCATCGATTACTCAACGGCTCCAAGGAGCTTCCAAGCTTGGCACAAGACTCTTCAAATGGCCAAGCATGCCAAGAACTTTCACGAAGGAAAGGGGGAGGGCAGAAAAGGACGTACTTTGAGCCCGAGCCCGAGCCTGAGCCTAGTGCACGCGGGCCGCAAAATGAAAAATAAAAACTGGCACGCAAACAGTGCACTATGCGTACTGTCACTGACTACTACTGGGCTGGACAAACACCCTCGGTGCCTCTGCCCAACACCAACTTTGGCCACCTCGACCAGCCCAGGCCCAGCTGAGTTACTTTGTTTCAATAGCTGGAAACGTGCAGCTTTCTGAGTGCTGTATTGGCACAAACCATTTGGTGCCATCCCTTCTATTCATATGTAGGACTTGCGCAGTTTGACGAAACGATCCTACACAAGACTCGCCGGATCCAGCAGGCTGCATGCATGGAAGCGCGAGTTAAAAGAGAGAAAGCAGTGAGAAGAAAAGACGGGAGAGGGACTGGAGAGGGATTTGCTTGTTAGCGACTGGGAAAAGGACTCCGAAAGATAAGAGCAAGTGGCGTTGTCTGCATCACATTCTGCGTCTGCCATTTCTTTCTGCATTTTTGCCCTTCCCCTCTTCTATCCTGCAATGATCTTCCTCGCCCGCACTTCCCGTACCGAGCAGCATGGTGTTAATAGGTCTCATCCCCTCCTGCCAGCACAGACATATTGTCGCAATATGGTGGTCTCGAAGCAGTTTTTGTTCTAGTAGTCAAAAATACAAGAGTGTACGACGAACTCGGCAATATCTTGTGCTCACATGCGACTACGATGCGGCTGCGAGTTTTGCTGTCAACTGAATTCCATTCTGAACCCTTGTCAGCCTGTCACATTTCCCTGCAGGCATTTGTCCAGCCTTTCTGCGATGTGACAGCCGTTGTACGAGGTAGGCCATGCCATCGTCTCTTGTATTCATAAATATATGCGTACTTTTCCCCCGTCAAAGCAGCCAAACGCGTAACACACCCACTCTTTGTGTCATGTACAGGTACCGAATAGATGCAGCTTGCCCGGCATGCAGGTCTTCGGGCTTGTTGTTGGATCACATTGCAAGGCGCACAAAAAAGAACAGAAAAACAAAACAGGGCACTGAGAGTATTAATACTGCAAATATATGCTTATGCCTTGCCGCGGAACAAAAAGAGACACGCAAGTGTCTCATTATCATCATAATGTACAGTCTGTCTGCGGGATGCATGCCGCAGATTTTATTGGGTCTGCGGCATTAGACAGCGAAGAAAGCCTGGGCCAAAACCACAAACACCTCGTGCCTTGGCTTTCTCCCCCTCTCCGTGTCGTATGCATCGATTTAGTTAGAGGCCATCAACCCATCAAGACTAACAGAACGGCGACCTTGTTCTGTTTTTACTGAGTATCACTTCTCGCCGCTTTCCCCTCATGCAACTCTCGCCTTCTGTTTCGTCGATCCGGTGCCTATCTCTTTCCCGGTCCCTCCGAATTCTCCTCCTGCTATCGTGCTCTAATGCTTATGCAGTTGGGTGCTTGCTGTCCAGCTCTTGCCTCTCATTCAACGGTCGAATTGGCCAATGCGAACTCGCCAACCTGGTCATTTTCCGCGTCCCTCCCGCCTTACCGCAGCCAACAAGAAAGCACAGGACAGCTTGCCTCTGTCTTCTCAACTCGTCGGCTGTCAACTTGCATCTTTCGTTCCTCGAGTGGCACCCTCGCACCTTGTCTTTTGCACTCCTGGTCCCATCGTCCTCCACCCCCACTCTTTTCCGTCCCCCCTCCCCGCTGCATCTCTAAAGCGGTGTTCCCTGCCGTTCCCCTCTCTTCCCTTTGTCTTCTACATACTCGTATGCTTCATTCCAAACACCCCCTGACAAACCCACTGTCGGTCTAAGCGCCCAAATGGGCAATAAACCGCCATTAAAAAAAAACAGAAGCCTGGGCCACTGTTCTCCACGGCCGCATGCTGTAGCCGCCCAGACCAAGATCCCTCCTCGGCCGGGTACTGGTACGCCATACTGTGCACATCATCATATATCGAGCGAAGCGACTTCGATTGAAAGATTGGGAACGTATCACAACGGCCAATCGGTCTGAAGAACAGGTCAAAAAGAAACGAAGGAGGCATTCGAGCCCTACAACGACAACCAAATTACCAAAGATCTCGTAACCAAATTGTCAAAACCATGACCACACACGACTGGGTTGCGTGGACGAGCCGACCTGCCTGTACAGTCGGCTGGGTGGGGTTGGTGAGATGAGGAGGGTGTACACCACTGCAGTCCAGGACAGCGCGATGGCATGTGTTCATGTATTCGAGTGCATTTCTGTGTGTCGTCTATGTGTGTGTGTGTGTGTGTGTGCGTGCGAGTATCCTGTGGATATGTGGTTCTGTGGGGACATATGCAGCAAAGCTGCGCGCCTGTGTGCCTGCGAGTTTGTGCAAGTGCGTGTGGATGTTGCGAGCCTGCGTCTTTGCGAATACTGTTTGGAACACGGAGTTCAGACTTGAGGTACCTGTACTTTGCCTATCAACTGTTCGAGTCGTGTGGTGGTGTGGATGTTTCTCGATAGTCCTCCGTCGGCGGGCCTCTTCGCTTCTACCCCCATTCTTCTTCTTTGTTTGTTCCTTTGATTCGTTCTTTTGATTCTGGCCTATGTTCCAGAAGGTACGTCGTATAAAGGTACCTGAGATCGAGAAAGCTCATCAAAAAAGCTGATCAAAGAAAGGTATTCGAGCTGTTTTGCTCGAAGCCGTTGCTCAGACAGTCCCGAGACGCATCTAGCCCAATGGAGTGACAACAAGCTGAGATAAGGGAAAGAAAGGGTCTAAAAGGAACTTGAGCAGAAGCTGAGGCAAGTATCAAAGAAATACTGCAGACCATCAAGCAAGCGAACGAGTAGGAGCTGCGCCGGTAGGCAGCCAGCCACATAAAGCAGAGAATAAGCAACAGCAAAGAGGAAGGAGGGTGGTGGCCTGGTAACGCACCCGCGCCAGTTGCTTTGCTCTCAATCATCCATCGCTCTTTCCCTCTTTGCTCTTTGCAGAGCACGCCGTCCACCGCCATCACTCCTTCCTCTTTCTCTTTCCTTCGCTCCTTCCCTTCTTTCTTTCCATTCTCCATTCGTTTGCAGATTGAGCACAAATAAATAAACATCGCGGGCTGGAACTTCTTCTCTCCCCTCCCTCTTCTCTTCTCTTCCTCAATCACCGTTTCTCTTTCCTCAAATCGTCGACCCTCAACAACACTCAACGTCCGTCTCGCGGCTAATTTTTTGTTACAACCAACGCAAATCAACACACCCCATACAATCAAAGGCAACCATGGAGTCTCAGTTCCACGCCTTCTACCAGGTCTCGGCCCAGAGCATTGTCGACAAGGCTGCGGCGAAAAAGAGCCAGAGCAGCTCCGGCGGCGGCGGCAGCGACAGCGACCCCAGCCCCGGCAATGGTGCTTCCGGCGCCTCCTATAGCTACTCGGAAAAGTCGTCCGCCCACACGTCGTTGTCGGGGCGGTCGGGCAAACACTAGGCCAGTGGCTGTTCCAAGCCATGGGCTGCTCCTCGAGGAGAGCAGCTTTCGGACCGGCAAGGGTCCCCATGAATCGGCATGGCTCTTCGCCGGGCTCGGATGCATCGCTTAGCAATCGGGAGCTCGGCTTTCTGTTTTTCTCCAGCGCCTTTTTAGCACTTGGAGGAGGGCAGACAGCAAAACCCATGCAAACTCCGCCGGACCGGCGACTGATAGGTCACTTTGACACGTCAGAGCCCGTTTTCGCGCCTCACTTTTTTACTATTCGTCTTTCTCCTTTTCTTACGGATCTGCTATTTGTCTTTCTCGATCTCTTGTGTTTTTTCGGACCGGATTTCGCTTTTGCTGTTTGGGTTTACTTTGTTTTCTACGACTCTGCGACAGAACGATTTGGGCTCCCAGTAACTGCCCTGTCTTTTGAGGACCAGGGCTGCTGGCGAGACACCAGACTCTGCGCTTTTATGACCAGGCAAGGATTATGGATGGGACTACCATAAAAGGATTTTTCGTTTTAGCTTTTCTGACCTTGCTGCTTTTCTCTTCTCGCGACCATCTCCACGGATTAGTCGTTCGCGAATGGGACATCTTCAACAAATGGAAGGTGGGCAGGCAGGTTTTTTGAGTTTTGTGGACTTTTTCGACCACCAAGCAAGCACAGTGGGCCACTTCTCTCTTTTTCGCTGTCTGTTCTCCGTATTCCCTCAGCTGTACGGAGTATTCCCTCAGCTTTCTGTTACTTTTAAAAATTTGTTATGCCACACACGGCGAAATCAAGGCCAACGGCAATAATAATATAGTCTAATGACACACTTGACTTGTATTCAATCTTTGCTTTCCTATCTCGCGTGACTCTATCGCTCGATGCTCTTCGATGTCTCGCTGTGAATGTGCGCGTAGTGTCCACCCACCCCTGAATGCTGGATGCCATCAACCAACAAGAGGCTAAATTGGTGTGCATCCTGGACTACCTGGACTACGCGGGGGGGGAACCAGGAAGTAGTACTAAGTACGACGTAGTTTGGGCAGATCATTGCGCAACAGCCTCTGTTGTTCTTCTTTGGACGGGCCGTCCCACAAAGGGAAGATCGCCCCCCTAGACTGGACTGGAGTAGTGTAGGCGTTAGCAGGTAGCAGGTTCGTGAGGAATGAGGCCTTGAGTCTAGGCCTCGTAGTGTGTGCGTCTCTCTGCTATTGTGCTTCAATGCGTGCCTTGATCTCCACAAGAAGGACCCGGCACACGAATGGCCGACGTTTCTCTCTCCACGACGTTCCCTCATTCTGCACTTATTTAAAAGACCATACGTTTCTGCCAAGCCAATGTTCAACTTTGTTTGCGGTCTGTCGTCCTTGAACCTTCAATAAAGCCAGAAACAGTCTCTGCAGGGCCCTGTGTTTCGTGATGCAAAAGAAGGCGGGGGGTTTGGACCACGAGCGCACAAGAAGAGGCTGTAAAGATATGTGGTTGCATGTATGTGGGGGCATCCTATTCATGTATGTGTGGTAAGCATGGCCTTCATGATTCTGGATTCTGAGTTCTGGGTTGGGCAGGACAAGGCAAACGAACGAACGGCCGGCACCTGCATATAGTTTGTGTTGCCGTCGTACATGGAGAGAGCAGCACATTGCTATCTAGCAGCGTAGGTGCAAGAGCAGACGAGGCATCCTATCTATATAGCACGGCCACAGAGATCGCTCAGGCAAACGATATCACCACATCACCAAACATAGCTCACAATAGACACACTTCACAGTTGACGTAGACCGCAATTGGCATAGTTCACGGTCGGTTGGCATGATTCACAGTTGACATTGTTCACAGGCAGCCGATCTACGCGTTTGATGTGAGTTCAGTTTTGGTATAAGAATAGTAGTCTCCATTTCCGGGTTGTGCGCCGCATCAGCGGTAGATTAATTAAGTGTTGTGCGACGGCGATGGCCTCGCTGGACTGTTGACGAACGGAGAACTAGCAAGAAGAAGAGACTGACGATGCGCATTGCATGCATCGGTAAGTGCTGTGGCCCTTCAAGACTAAACAACATGACAGAACTGGCAGTGATCATCGATCTCGAAGAAGACGATGACGACGAACCTATACATGAAAAAAAAAACCGTGGCAGAAGCTCAAAAGAGCGAAGGAACAAATGTCAAAAAGGTGAAGAAAAAAAAAGAAACAAAAGAGATGAAAATCAAAGTTGCAGCCCAATGCAAAAACAAATAAGTATATGGGTATAGTACATAGGAACTGGGTTGCTGGGCGCGTTGCATGCTAAATAGAAAAAACGGCCGTGGCCTAAGAGGAAAAAAAGGTGAAAGGAAAATGAATGGGAATGGAAAGCAAAGTAAAATAGCGAAATGCAAAAAGAAGTCCGTAAAGTCCGTAAGTCCATTAGTTCCGTCGTCAAAGTTGAAGATCCCTGGTATCATGGCCGTCTCAAACGCCTGGCACCATGTCTGAAAAAAAGAACTGGTGAAAAAGACAAAAAATAGTTTGTAGAAAAAAGACAAAAAAAGGGAAAAAGAAGAGATCAAAAAAGACAAATCCGTAGTAGACAAATGGCCATCGACCAGCCCATCTGGTCGTTCCATGTGTTCGTGTTTCCTTGACGCCTGCGCAAAGTGCGCCCGTTTTGTGTGTTCCGAATAAGACCAGGCCGGTTCCCGTCTTTTCTTTTTGTGCATTTCAGTCGTGAAAGTGTTGTACAGTGTAGGAAGGGTGCTCTCCTTGTGGTCTACCAACCCTTGTTGTGGTATCCGTTGACATGACCGTAGCACTCATTTTTGTAGAGTTCAGCAGCCAGATCAATCTCGGGAGTTGGAGGCTGGTCACGGAACTTGCTGTAGTCAATCGCCTTGGCTTTGCCTTTGCCATAGTCAATGGTGGGACTGTAGAATGGCTGCCGCATGCTAGGGGCAGAGCGGTTCTTCCGCTGGAAGGGGCCCGGGGCCAGGGCGGTCACAACGCCGATGTTATCAGCATGTTTGACGCTTCTGAGTGCCTGCCACGCCGGCGATGGGCCCGAGTGAGCGGCAGATGGGGCCTTTGAGGCGTTGCCAGGCTTGGGGCGCTCGGGGCCATAGTAATTGAAGCGTAGATGGTACCTATTCTCCTCAATGATATGTTGGTGCAGCGCAGGGTTGACCTCGGCACCGAGCAGGTAGCTGCTAGCCGACCGCTTCAGTGGACGCATGGCCGAACCGTGCTTATCGTATGTAGACAGCTCCTTGGTCACACTAAGACCAGTTTGCGATGAGCATGGCTTCCAGAGTTTTGCTGCCCGATGGATCGGAAGAGTTTGTAACCTTGGGTGCGTGAATCAGCCTTGCCATCGGTCGTCTTTGTCAGAGAAACAGTCTCCGTCAGGGTGCTGGGAGACGTGTCCGACGAGGTGCTAGCACGAGAAGCAGAAACCGCTCTCAATCGACGAGGCTGTCGAGGTGCTCGAGATGATCGTGGCGACTGCGGCAATCACGGACATATGAGCCGACGGCGGGGACAACGGTGGGGTCATAACCATACCATTGCGGCGCCGCGGTATGTACTGAAGCGCGTCGTGTGAGACGGGGGTAGAGGGAGGGGGAGGAGGTGGCTGCGGTGAAGCCGCGCCGTGGTTGGGCGGTGTGTAGGGAGGCGTGACCGGGCTGCTCGAGTGGCCCTGGACGAGTTGGAACTCTGAGCAGTTCCATTCACCGTGGAGGTGACGGGCGAACCGCGGGAGCAGGAGGAGGGTTATGGTCAGGGTTCTGGCCAGGATTCTGGCCAGGATTATGGTCATTGTGGCGGCTGCTCGAGGCATCACCAGCGACGGCCATGCCGAGCGCCTTGGCGGCAGTAGCAATCTCATCTTCCTGGCGACGCAGCTGCAACGTGAGCTCCGAAACGAACGAGCCATCGGGATTGCGGGCGGGCTTCACAGCGCCGCCTTTGAGAATTAGATGCCCATTGGCGTCATGGGTAGGGGAGCCGCCGGGGGGAGCATGGCAGTTCTTGCGACGCATGTATAGCTGATACTGTGCATCGCGCTGGAGCTCTGCACGGCGCTTGGCCACATGGTTCTTGACAACTGCTTTGCATTGAGCACCGGCGGAAGCAATACCGGTTTCCGTCGACCCATTCCTCGTCGTCGGAGTTATCGACGGCGCAAGTGTCGGTGGGCAGCTCGTTGGTCTTCTGCTTCTCGTCATCGTTGTTGCCAATATCAGCAATGGCACACTCGTTGGTACGGCCGTCGCTCTTGTCAGTGGCAGCCTGCTTGCCAGCAATCTTGGTTTCAGTGCCCGGGATGTGCTCGATGGCCCCGTCCTTGTTCTCAAGGCCGCGGACAGCATATTGAGTGAAGACGCCTTCTTCGTCGCCCACCGGCATACGAAGGCGTGAGTTGAATGCAGTCAAAGAAGCCGGCACAAACGCACACGAGAGCTTCTGCTCAACATCGTCCGAGGAGACATCACTCTCGCTGTCGTGATGGTCGTGGAGGGCTCTCATAGCTGCTAGAGCCTTAATATCCATGGTCAAAGCTGATGCTGTGAGCTTGAATTGATGATGCCTTGGTGCCAAATATGGGGTAAAGAGGTCGGAAAGGGAGTGGATGGGTGGTGTCAAATGTACACTGCCGCACAACGCGGTCGGAAAGGGAGTGGATGGGTGAGGCAGAAGAGAGTGTCGTGATTAGAGAAACGAGAGGAAAGAACGAAGAGATCACAAAGAAGATCCACACCGTAAAGAGTAGGATATAGAAGTAATAAAAAGAGAAGCTGAATTTTTGCAGAACGAGCGTGAGAGTAGACTGATGCTCTGGAGAGGGCTTGAAAAGAGAAAAAAGAGATGTAGGGTGTGAGTGGAAAGAAAAGAAAAGACGCGAGGTGCAGATCTGTCCACAGAAAAGAAGAGCTTGAGGCAGATCTTTCTCCAGAGGGGTGTGAATAGGAAAAAAAGAAGAAAAAAGAAGAAAGGGAGAGAAAGGAAGCGGATGTCAAAAAGAAGAAGAGTGAATGATGTGAAGGTGAGAGGGGAAAAGAGTTGTTGTGGGATATGGTGGGGGGGTGGGAGATGGGAGCTAGTACCTGTGTATCCAGAAGGCGAAGGGTCAAAAAAACGCGTCAGGCACATAAAGTAAAAAGGAGAAAACAGTGCAAGCTGTGTCAGGGAAAAGAGGGGGAGGTCAAGCCTTTGCCAGGGAAACAGGTTATAATGCAGCTTGGGAGAAGGGGATGGGTGCAAACAGCCAAAGAGGAAAGCGCTGTCGTGTTCAGGAGAGGGAAGGAGCGATCGGCCAGTGGCTCAAAACATAACAAAATAGAGTTGATCTCGAGGGACAGGCCGAGACCAGCGAGGGAAGGAGCACTGGTGGTAAATATGGAAGGTGCGACCGGATGCACTCACCGTTTGGACCCGCAATAAGAAAATAAGAAAGGAAAGGGAAGGGGCAAAACGCAGCAAGAGAAAAAGAAACCAGACGAGACCAAAGCCTGCCCAGAACAAATCCAACAAATCCAACAAATAGCAAACCAACAGAAAAGAGACATTGTTGAAACATTGAACAGATACTGCATAAAACAGAGTCACAGGGAAAAGACAGACGGCACAAAGAATGCAGGGAGCATGCAGTTCAGGCCTCTTGTCTCGCGAAAGCACATTTGGCCTCGACTCTATTCACAAGAGGGCCAGGATCGAGATTAATCAGGCAAAGAAGCTTGAGTATAATGGGGGGGGGGGGAGGTTCATTAATACGGTTGGGAAAAGAAGAGACAGTGATAACTGTGGCACGATGACTGACGATATATTTTCTTCCCCAGGAAAATGGAAGGGAATCGACAAAATGGAGAGCAAAAATTGCCAAGCAAATGATTGCAAGAAATGGGTTACAAGAAAAAGGCAATCTGAGTGGAAATAAAGCTGTATTGAAAGAAGGCTTAATGCAGCGGCCAATTGCAAATCCTTGCAGGAAGGGAATATGAAGCAAGGGAGGCTTGAGAAGGACGAGAACATCATGCATATTCAGGTCAAGCGCGAGCGCTGCATTTACTCTGCAAAGCTCATGTTGTCTGTCAATTTTCACCCGTTTCCCATTCTACTTTGTGATAACTTGTTATGGGACCAGCCTTGGAAGCGGCCTCTGATTTCTCTTGATTCATTTTGTTGTGTGCTCCTCATCATTTGCTTTCTGCTGCGACAATATCGCTCCCTCTCCCACAATCACGTTGCTTTCTTTTTCCGAGTCTGTGGCACTCGGGACTCCTGAGCCACAGAATTAACGCGACCTGACTATGGGCTTGTTTGTAGGTGCCCTTTCAACATATCGTCTTCTTCTTTAACATTTCTCGTGGCATGGGCTTTCTCGAGACAGAACAAACTTTGAGTCGTTCAGAGCCCCTGCTCTCATATGTACCAAACGTTTGTACTTGTGGTCAAGCAGAGAAGCTGTGTTAATTTTTTTCTTTTCCTCACCCATCATCTTCTCCTGGATGTTGTCACTTTTGTTTATCTCCCTCGAGTCCTTGTGTTGAGAATCATCACATATTGCAACTCCCATTGCTCTACTTCATTCTTTCGTGCTTATGCGCACACCCCCTCTTCTCCACACCTCCTTTGCACATGTACCCTAGAGTCCAAGACATCAAAACGACCTATTCCATCCATCCCTTGATTGGGCTTCGTGCCCCGGAGGTGCCCACCCTGCAGCTTTTCACTGCTGGGGTTTGCTGCTTTTGCTGGGTCTGTATTTTATCATTTTTTCACTTTTACAGAATAATTATGAAAAAGAACAGCGCCAGTCCGTCCGGCTTTTCCTAGCGCACCCGTCGCCCGTCCTCAACTCAGACCTTCGTTCAATCGTGTGCTTCGTATGTCTGACCTGCTGTCATTCACGCCACCCTAGTCATTGCATATCCCTTGCTTTCTTTCTTTTGTATCTTTTTGGCCTACTTGGTGGCCTCTATATTCTGTTCCCTAGCCCATCATCGTCGCGGTGGCCTTTATTTGCGTACAGTTTATTCACGTTCGTGGTAAAAAAAAATAAAGTGCTCCAGCCTTTTACTTTGCCCAGTACTTTTGACACACATTGACCCCCAGCTTTTAGTGTAACACACGATTTACTGTTACTTTTAAGAAGTCGCGATAAGTCATGGTTCGCGCTGCCCAAGGCAATGTTTTTCAGCTCCAACTGTATGGGGTATATCTGCATGTCTTGGCTCAGGCCGTCTTCACACAACATCTCGGCCAATCCTGGACATCCACTGTCCACCAACTCCATCCACCCCTCGCGCACAACCAGCGCCACGAGGTATATTCTATCTCTCCGCTTCTTCCCCTCTTTCAACGTTTTAATATTGTATCTCTGAGCCTCGTTGTAGCCAATTTCAAGCCTCTTGTCTCGTTGTGGCGAGGCTTTTTCGAGTGCATGGTGCCTCGACTGGAGTTTTACTTACGTACTCTTAAGCATGTCATTTTCCCTCTATGCGTAGAATCACAATGCCCACCAACCTTCATGCAAGCCGTCTC
Source organism: Sporothrix protearum (assembly GCA_016097115.2). NCBI lineage: Eukaryota > Fungi > Ascomycota > Sordariomycetes > Ophiostomatales > Ophiostomataceae > Sporothrix > Sporothrix protearum. Next base: position 1,000,376 of record JADMNH010000009.1, on the reverse strand, counting down.
ATCCCTTTTCATTCTTCACCCTCTCTGCCGTGTTTTTTCTCCGGAGCACTAGCTATGTTATGTAGCTCCCCAGTCGCAGATAATCTCCTTCGTACCTGCCCATCGGGCGATGGGCGACGGGCGATGGAAGGTAGCATTGCAGCAACCGGCTGGTCCGGTAGAGCTCATCTCTTGGGTTCACACCACCCAGACCGCTCATGGAGGTATGCATTGAGAAGCAAAAGATCTCTCGAATTGGCGATTCACAACGAGATATACCTGATAACATGTTTGCACTTCTTGATTAGATGACAGCTGAAGTTATTTAGTAATCTTACGAAGTCAGAAGACTGCCTGACGGGGACGGCAAGCCCTACGGCCAACGGCCAACGGCTGCAGCCAGGTTATGGGGCCAAAGAGGATCCTCTCGAGCTCTGTGCGTCCCGTGAGTCTAGTGGATTCACTAACAATCTTCACAGGGAGAAGCGTGCCGCCAACTGCCCCGCTGTGTCGTGCTCTTTCTCTGTGTTGCCTTTTGTGAGTTGCAGATTTCGAGCGAGAGAAAAAAGCTCACGACTTTCTTTTTCTATTATCAAGGGGCACCTAAGCAGCTGCATTCTTCGTCTATCGTGGGACTTTCCGCGCAGCCGGTCGGAGCATTTCTTGCTTCCTCGATCGCTGACATCGCGCATTCACGGCAATCGGAAAGTTGAGAAAGGAACTGTTGAGCCTACGGAGTATCTAGAGTGCCGTCGTGCTCCACTGCATATTTTCAAAAAAGCCACTGTCTTCTTCTCTAATTCTCAAACTCTCTAGCCTCATAATGTGCCATTCTTTCCTGAGTCGTGGCACATATATGCACAGATAACATCCGACGGTCGCTTTTCCCCTTTTCCTTTCTCATCCGCCCCGTCCCGTGCCTTACGCACTCCGCCTGTGCTGTGTTGATTTGCACGACACCCAAGTACAAGACCTCTTTTCTGTCTCAAGCTCCTGCTTTTTCGCGCAGAGCCTCATCCGTGACCGCTTGTTTCTCCATTCACCGCCTTATCTTGTTCACTGATACTGGGCAATTCATTTGTTTTTGCTCGGCACTTTTCTGCATACGCCTTCAGCCTCCTAAAAAGGCGAGAGAAGACTCAATCTCATCCTCCGCACTCCTGTTCGCAAGACGCATCGAAGAGAATCGATCAATTCGGTGTGACTCCGGGGCTTTTTCACGGGTGAACCGTTGAGACCAAGTAAGACAGTAAGTATTCCTGAACCATCGTCACAATTACAGGGCACACGCACACACCATGTATCATCACTTTCTTGCCAAGCAAGACACTTTCTTTTAGTGGCTCAGCTGGAATGGTCCCACCGCTAGTTGCTGGTGCCAATGGCACACAAGCTTTTATTTTCGGTCTCTCTATTGGGAGCACGCTCAAAGTCGTGTGGTTTGCCAATGACCAAATAGCCACTCGAACCCAACATAACGATAATCCCCAGCCGAATCAACTCCTTGAAAGTACTGAAGTACCTCAAAATAGGAGGGATGAATAAGGCAGCACACATCAAAGACTGGCATTTTTGATAGTGCGAGGAGAGAAACAAAGGCTGGATAGTGATTACCTACTTCGTAAAGGTGGGGGAGGGTGCGGTGGATTGTCCTACGTTTTTCGTTTTTTTTTTCTCCTGTCATGTCGATAGCTTCTGGCTATTGAGTCCAGCAATTAGAGATTGGGCCTATTGTTATCGATGGGATGGGGTGCCCGCATTTCGAGTCTTGATGTTGAATGGGGCGTCCTCTCCTTCGAGCCCCCCCCCTCCCTTTTTGAAGTCTGATATCAGCAAACGAGGAAACGGGAGGCTGGCATGCGTGTTCGCGCCCCTATGCCCCTTGATCCCTGCTCCCGCATATCTCGAGGGTTTGTTTGTTTCGACTCGGAAACAACCCCTTTGTTTGCTAGCGGCCGTCCAGCCCGATCCGCTAACATACGGGAGCGCCCATCGACGGTGTCGTTTCTTTTTTTTTTTGTGGAAGCGGAAGGCCCATGTTCCGGCGTCCCAGCCCAAGTTCAATAATTGAACGGGTTCCAGATTAGAGGCCCGCGGGCCGGGACCGCGGCCAGGGGGGAGCGACATGGAGTTCTTTTGCACCCGGATACGACGTAGAGGTAAAGATGACTGAGTTCTGTCACTTCTTGGCCTTGAGTATTGCACATCAGGGGCTGTGATGAACGCCGAAGTTTAAAGAACAAACCCTGTACATCCGTGTGGAGAAGATGCAAGCTTGAGCCACCACTCGCATCTTACCGTGGCCCAGCCGCGCAAAACAAAGCGATTGCAACAAAAGGAGACGAGAAATAATTGAGCCATGGGATTGGGCTGCACCAATTACGGAGTGTAAAAAGGACAAAAAAAAAAGAGACAAACAGCCCCAAATCCCTGTCAAACAACGTGTGGTAACTCACCGCACATTTCTTTTTCGTTCCATCTTCCCCCCTCCAACCCCTTGCCCGCCATGCTTGTCGATCTGGTGTTCGGGAACCAATTTGGCACCTCCGGCCGCTGTGCTCCAGTTTTGTTGCATGGGTACCGCTCTTGAATTTCTGCTGATTGTTGCCTTCCATCAAGATCGCACCCTATTTTTTCTACTTCACGAGCAATCGGCCTCGAGCCTCTCTCTGCGCGCAGACCAGACGTACTTTGTTAGGAGCGCGCAAATGCGTCGTGGTGATTTTGCGCGAGTCCTTTTCACTGTGTTGCTGGCTCGTCTCTTTTTTTTGTGTTCTGGCCTGCGTGAATCGTACTGCCAAGCATGGCCCCTTGTCTGTGCCATCTGCTGCGCATCTCGAGATACGATTAGCACGATGGTCATGGTGAAGTCCCCCCCCCCCCTTTTTTTATTTGGTTCGTGCCTCGGAAATGCTGCGATTCCCTCGTGAAAGGCGCGAGTATTCTCACTCCTGCATTTTGTGGTGGTTTTCTTTTTGATACCCAACACACATGGACCCAACAAAACGCCAAAACATTGGTCACAATGCAGGTGATGGAGTCTGCACGATCAAACATTACGTGGAAGCTTGCCTACTCAGCAGGCCCCGACATCCACTTTTGTCCGGCATGCAAACACTCTAGACAAGTGCCGGGCCTGTTGACAAAAGACCGCCGCTCGTTTGTTTGAGATCACTGCCATTGTCCCTTGTATTGTCCGAAATGAAGTTTGTAGAAATGATATGTTTTAAAGGTTGTTTTGTATTGACTCTCTACGGCGAATGCCATCTATTCATACGGGTTCGATCAACGTTCCCTTTCTTTGCTACGTGTCCGCCTCAGCTCGTTTGCTGTTTAGACAATGGGCCCCGGTTGTTTGGCTGTATGTTGCATTGCGAGATTCATGAGAGTTTACTACAACTGCTATCTGTTAGCGAGGGCTCTTGACAACCAAAGCAAGAAGCAAAACGCACAACAAATCCAAACACCCAGCAAGTAAGAATGGCAGTGATCTCAATCAGTCTTGTCCGTGTTGTCCGCAGTAAGAGGGTCTTAATCCCTTTCAGCAGTCAAGCATTGTAAAATTTTGGAAGTCATCATAAAGAGAGCTGCCGTTCTCGGGGGTTGCTTGCGAGGGTTGTTTCGATCATGTCCAAGGTGCAATAACAAAACATACCTTGTATTGTCTCGAGGCCCAAGGACGGGCCTGCGGGTGCAGTGGCTGAACGGCATACCACATATCGGCATGTACCACCCTGGCCAACCAGGCCGTCCTGTTGGTTTCCCGGCGCAAAATTCTGCTGTATTGGGAATATTTACATATCGGCTTTCATATCGGCACTCTGGAAGAGTAGCGGGCCTTACCGTTCACCGGTGTGACTTTCATAGCCTGCTTTGTTGGACCTGCGAGGGCCTTCTGCAACCTGAGGAGAAAGAGGGTGTAAAGGTACAAGGCAGGGGAAGGGAGACCAGAGACAGAAATGCAGGAGAGCTTGAGGGCAGAAAAGAGCAGAAAAGGCGGGGTCGAGCAAGCCACAAAACAAAGACATTGTTCAGCCATGGTCTTTGCTGTCCTTTTTTTCCTCCACTCGGAGGATGCCCTCGCCCTCTATCTCGCTCTTGCTAGCCAACGACCGGGGGTTTGTTCGAGAACTCCAAGCTCGGCCTCGCACGGCGCGCAAAGGCTTCGTTTTCCCCTTTTGCTGTCTTGGCCATGTGAACTCAGCCGCTCGTCAACAACATGGCAAATGTCCTCGTAAAGGAGACGGCAGGATGCCGCCACCGATACTTGAGATACTTGAGCCGCCTCGGACAGGCAAAGCTGGAGATGAGGGGGAGAGAGCGCGTGGGCAGCGCGCGAGATGAATGTGTAGGGTGGAACGAATTAGCAGTAAAAGGAAGCAGACAGGCCATCTAGGTGTGGCCGTCGTCTCGAAAAAGAAGCGTTTGCGCGACGCACGCAGACGCAGACATGGTGCTGGCCGTGGGTGAGGATGATAGATTTTGGGTAAAAAAAGGTGAGATTTTTCGGTCCAGTCGAAAATTTTCATACGCGAAATGAATCGCTTGGATGTGGGTCAGAAGAATGACTAATCATACTATAATACACCTACGAATAGTGGCCGTTCGAACCCGCTGTAGACTCTGGAGTTAGCTACGGGGCCGCCTGTAATTCGGGCGCCAATGCATGCTGAAGCGCTACGGGCTTTTTTTAGAGTGATCCCCATGCTGAGAAAAGCTAGGTGTTCCTGATAGAAAAAAGACACACAGACAATATTGATTGAGGGGGTAAGTAATCTTACGTCGTAAGCGAACGTGAATGCGAGAACAATACGGGAGGCATTCTGATATTGATTCGGGCGCAGACGATCCTGAGTGGGACAAGAGAAGATAGAAAGGCGGGGAAATGGATACGGCATTCCACCAGCCTGTCTCCTGGACGAGATAGCAAAATCAAGACATACTGAAGTTGTGAGATAGTTCCAGAGGTCAGATCAAGGCCATACTGCCTGGCTTTGGATTACTTTGTATAATGGCTGGCAGTATTGGCAATCTCTATGTATTTTATTATCTCTGAAATATCATGCCTCTTCTTGAAAATCAGTGGCTTGGGGCATCGAGGAGTGAAGCTACCCGCGGACGGTGACGACTTTGTAAAAACAGAGGACCGGAGCTGGAGTATGAAAACGAGATAGCGGTTTCTCGTATTCCAAAACCTGGGCCCGTGTGAAAGCTGCCTGAGATTGACCAGAGTCGGTCTCGAGAGGACCCCATCTACTTGTAGATGGCAAACATGACAACCCAAACGGGCGTTTCTTACCACTGAGAGACACAGTCCAGAGTGTGGCTTTTGCTGTTTCACTGCGGAGCCGCGCCTGGTCCTTGTGGCGTTTATTTCCAACGTAGGAGTATTGTGGATATGTCTCAATCTATGCCACTATGGTGCATGTACTCTGTTCATGAGCAAACGCAAACGTAAACGCAAACGCATAACACAGCGGAGAAGCTGGGAAATATTGGCCTGGGCGAGGCAGAAGCAAGAAAGCTTGCTGATAGAAAGAAAAGGTAAGGAAAGGCAAGGAAAGGCAAGGAAAGGCAAGGAAAGGCAAGGCAAGGGATATACGATGCATGCTCACTTATGCAGCTCGACGTTTATGGTTGGGGTTGACGACATAGGATGGATCTGGTCACCAATGGCAGCCCAATTCAGCCCCGGAGTGTGACCCGCAGTTAAAATTCCAACCGGTGAGCAAAGATGCCAAAATAGCGTCCGTGACGGGTGTGACTCGGGAGCCGGAACTTTGTTCGTGCACGACTCGATCCATATTATTATTCTTCATTTTTGATAGCTAGTACGGCATATAAAAAAAAGTCGTCAATGTACGGACAAAGACTGGCTCAATCACCCTGTATGGAGGGTTCGTGATGGTCCTCAAACAATATATATCTATGAGTATTTTCGACCCATCGATACACAGGTCTTGTGCTTGAAGGCCACGAGAGCTGTACGTGGTGTTAGCCGCCTGTCTTCGCTCATTCTTGCTTTCCTTCCCCTCTCCTCAATTTGCCAACCCTCCACCCCTCCTATATATGGAGAGAGAAGGCTGTGTGGCGTTTCTTGGCCAGCCGACAAGTTGCACTAATTAGTTGGTGGCCCCCGAAGTGCGATCATGATGTTTTCTCGTTTCTTTTCTTCCTTCATCACTCAATTTTCTCGATCCCTTGCATGCGCATCTGGTGATTCGGCTTCCTTTCGGCTTCCTGCATAAAATTATTTGTCTGACCAGCGCAGAATCCATACGTTTAGATGTTTTACTTCGTATTGAGCTCCAGGCTCTTCCTGGCCTCTTGGATGAGAGGCCTGCATGAGGCATAGGATGCAGGATGCAGAATGAAGGAAAGGATGGGTACTTTCCGATGACAGTACACATTTACATGGTTTGTCTTGTCGCTTCTTATTTTGACTGTCTTGAAGAACGTTTTTGTGTATCACCTGTAGACATGAAGTCTCTTGAGTTCGACGCGGCACACGCGGCGGACGTCAATACCGAAGGGAGAAGGCAACTTTGATGCCGTAAATCAGCAACGCCGTTTTGTGGGCTGATAAATCGCCACTTGTACGACGCACGTATATTCTGTGCACATGTTACAGTGTGCACTTCTGGTACCACAGTGTCTGGGCATGTAATTACCGCACGACGCGGGATATGTGAGGTGATGCTATGCGTGTCAGGATGCCTCAATCGCTTAAATCACAAATCATTGCGTCGCCTCTGTATGGGCCGAGTATTCTCTGTTTCTCCTCTCTTACGCTTTTACCGTAGAGATACATGCTCCATTTTAGACGAGTTTGACGCCAGACGGCGCGAGTTTCTAGAGTCGTACGACAACACGGGCAGCCAGTCTTGGTGATATTATAAAACTCTTGTTTCTTACCGCCACCAGACGCGACGCGCTCTCGATCGATGCTCATAAAATCTAATTTACCTTGTTCAAGGCTGTCGATTTTCGCTCGGCTGGCTTAAGCACTAGGCGCTAGCCCGCTAAACCCTTCTGTGAAAAAAAGAAAACGGCCGCTAAAATCTCGTAGGGAAAACTTGGCTTCGAATGCCATGATTTGCGAATACTAATCGCCTTTGTGACCAACAGCTAGCTGTCCACAAATATCGACATTCAATTATGATGTGCAGCACCGGCCGCCGTTTCAACAGACAATCGCTAAAGTCCACCGCATATTCCGTACAATAATGTAGACTTCTTTTGCTACGATGAGAAAGACACGAGGGGCATACTGGATGCAGATTGCCCTTTCTGACCAACCACGAATGTTGTATCGAAGCCCCCGTCGAGCTGAAAAAGCTGATGAGCCACTCGCATCATGCATGCTTTTTGTCTGCGAGCGGGGAGCACGTCCGGTCAGATTTGCCATCCTTTGGCCCCACTGGTATGTGTGCAAACGGGCCCTTTATTTGCAGAAAGCTTTTTTTTGGTGAGCATCTCACTGGACGACAACGCCTCGTCTCGGCGCCTTTTCCTGGTTTAGTTCTCGTCCGATATATTAGCCTGTTTCTTGCTTTTTTATACTTCTTCCTCTTCCTTCTTTTTTTTCTACTTTCGGTTCTGACCGCCTTTTGCTCTGGATACGGATATGTCTGCAAAATGAATAGAAGTTAAGTACAAATCTACATTCATACTCTGTACCTACAAAGCCAGAGAGAAACCAACAGAGAATGGTGTTTTTGCCTCGTGCCGAGCCACCAACGTGAGACATTATGAATGTTCAGCTCGACAAGGCTCTGCATCAAGCTCCGTGCATGTACAGATGTGTTTGTCTCGTTATCAAATCGTACATTCTTGAAGAGACTGAAATATGATCAGTATGCAAACGACGGTGTGCGAAATTGCGACTGTTCTTTCACAGACTGTAGTTGTGCGGCAGGTAGGAGATACGGTTACAGAGAAGATGTGTCTATTGTAGAAAGTAGATCTGAGATCCCCATAAGATGGTCCTAGTGGAGGAGTGTTTTGTTCCTGCACCGCATGGCCTCTTTGGCCTTCCAAAAAGTATCTTACTTAGCTCCCGTACCAGACTCGTAGATCTTCTGGTACGCCCCGGACCGATTAATGCCTCCCTACTAACGGAATACGACATGGTATTACTCCAAGCTAAGCATGTTTCAATTGACAACCACATACGACGTACTGCGTGGAGATTCGCATCTCAATCTCTGCTGGCAGTGCTGCATTTTGATACGTTTGTGGTGGCTGCAAACGAAAATACGAGCACGACTAAAATCAAGGCGCACAACCTACGACCGAAACTGAACGGCTCCCGCGGCTATGAGTACTCGTAACAAACAGCACAGGGTTGGGCCGAGTTGCAGGAAAGGTCAAACGAGACCATGGCGAGAAAGACCTGATGAGCTTCCCCCACGAGATGGTCACTTTATCAGAATGTACGCCTAATTACCCTCCCCCCCACCCCTTCCCTCCACACACACACGTTCCTTGTGTCACACACTTTCAGTGTAACTCTGTACAAGTTATCATGAGCAAACGGAAGACGACAAGCACGCACCCGATGGTATCTCGTAAAGAAACTGCACTCAAGACGGCCACCTGCATCGAGGCCACCTCCAATCAGCACCCTGGCACGGGGGCACCGCTGTACTGCAAAAGTTGGAGGACTGCAGTGCCCTGGACATACTCAGTACATCGATGCGGCCCGACTGTCCTCTCCAGCTGAATCAAAGGCGGGCAGCCGTCGTCGGCCATTCACTTCTCTGCGCTCTTCATATCCCTCCATTTCATCCAGTGTCCGGACATGGCGGGTCAGAACTCTGTGATACTGCGTAGATGGAACCTCTTTCTCCCTGCCAATGACAGATGCAGGGGTACGGAACATGCACGCAGCACATGCACGTAGCCTCCTGTAGCAAGCTAAAGTCGACTCCTCACCCAACGGACTTCGTCGCAGGCTATCTTTTCACTTTGTTTATTTTTTTTTGATCCTCTCCGGTTGAGCTCGCCATCTTGTTTTATCGTTTTGACTTGCAGCTTATTCGTTTGCTTTCTTTTCTTTTTTGTCGGCCCTTTGAGTTTCAAGTTATTACTCAAGTTATCCACATATCCCCGCTATCCTTGAGTCCATCCTCGAAATCTATTCCCACATACTCCGTACTTCTTACCCATATATAACTCGGGGCTTCCAAGACAGAATTTTTCAGATATCAAAATCTGCAACAGTTGCTTCTCAGGACTCCCTTCCACCCTTGCCTGCTAGTAACTACCTTCCTCGATTTCCGTGCCCTCTATACCCTTTCTATGCTGGTTTAGCTTATCCGCTCGCAAGACCCTTCATCATGCTCGCTCCTCCCCAGCCAGGTATCACCAGCGCAGCCTTTGCTGAAAAGCCCATCTTTTCTGTTACCGCTCATTCTTCTTCATCCTCGATCGCCAGGGCCTCGATCGCATCCAAACAAGCCAAGCAGTCCCAACAAGACAGGCTCGGCCACGTGCCAAGCACCACAACAGGCAAACGGCCGCGATCACCGTCGCAGTCAGATCGTACACCTTTTGCCCTGCCGCGCAAGCTGATTGTGCACGTCGGCCCCGAAGTGGGACCCGGTGCGGCGTATTTCAACTACAGCAAGATGAATACGCTGGAAGTGGAGCTGAACCCCATGAAGGGACAGGTGGCTGCGATGCCCGGGCCGGATGCCGATGCAGACAATGCACGGCTCGCGGCGGCACAGGAAACAAGAGTGGCGCGGCTGGAACGGGTGCAGAGACAGGTGATGGACGAGGACGAGACGAAGGATGAAGAGAAAGATGCGCAATCACAGAAGAATGGTGGTCTTCGAGACATGGAAGAAGGAAACGGGAAGGAGCCAGCACGGCCCGGTTCGAGCTCCCGCGAACGTGAACGCCATGAAAGGACGCCCTCGTCTGCATCGCCATCCCTGTCGTCCTCCTCTACGGGTACGGCCTCCAAGACATTGTCAACGTCTCCGCCGACGTCGGTTTCCGGACAGGAGTGGGCTGGCAGCAGCAGCCGAAACCACCGCCGGAAGGTGACTATGCCGATGCGGCAAGGCACTCCCATTCCGCCTCCCGTGCATCCTCGGGCCGAGATTGCGGGTCCGTCCAATTTTCTCATGGGCCAGGAGCAAGTGAAAGCCAGCTGTCCGTCACCCTCTACCAATCAACACAGGGGTTCAAGCCTTCCCGGGCTTCTGCGTGGAAGACCGGGACCACAAGTTCCCCAGAGGCTTCCTCCGCTGCGCGGGTTTATTAGTGAGATAGATGCTTTGTGCAAGAAGCGGTGTTTGGCTGGGCCAGAGAGAGAGACGACCTCATCGACAACCTCGTCGACGGCCTCGTCGACAGCCTTGCCGACAGCCTCGCCGACTACCTCGTCGCAACTTCCGCAGCACCTCCATCAGCATATGCGCCAAGCACCCGTGCAGGACCGTGTCCGCTCTGGCGAACAATTGGGCGAGAAGCTGCAAGAACGGCACCGGACGTACCAAGACCGGCTGCATGGCTTGAACTCGAGGCATAGGCAGCAGTATGAGCAGCAGAAGCAGAAGCAGTCACGGACGCAGTCGCCGCCGACGCGGCCCGTGCAGAAAAAGAGCTTTCAGCCGCCCAGGCCGCCGCAAGGTCTGTTTGAACAGCTTCCGCTATCGATGCAAATGTCATTTGATTCGCCATGGCTGTGGTAGGGCTCATTCATAGGTAGCGATGACTCCCTACGATGATTCAAATGGAAGTTCTCCCCCTCTCTTTTGGTTATGAGCCTATTGTCCACGGGTAGATAGGCTCACTTTCCGAGGTATCAATGTTCATAAATCCACAAGATGCTGCGCGGCCCCAAGTCTGGCAACCTCCCGTGAGATAGGACGTCGATGCTGGTGTGACATGTAATGTCGTACAAGGGCACGGCCCTCGATCACCTCAAGAAATGAAGCAATGAGCGCCGTTATTTTCAAAGTCCCCAACCCAAGCAACCATGGTTGACATCTTTGCTCAGCCCGGCCTTGTCACACCAACTGCCCCAACAGACGGAATGTGATGCATGAGTGTTTGGTCACATGAGCATAGTGGTACGCTGGGTGGCCCAACGAGGCCAAAACAGTACACCGAGCACGCCTTATTTTTTGAATTGGAGACTCAAAACGCAAAGTGGCAGTAGAAACGAGTCCTGAGAGACCGCTGCCCAGATAGAATCTACACAAAAGGTCGTGTCAGTCAAGACAGTTGAGCGTACTCGTAATATTGCACATGTGTCCTTGGATCTGTCAAGTCGAAGGTGCGCGTTAGCTGGAAACGGTGGTGCGGGGATAGGAGATGTGCCCATACAATTCTTGTGTTACACGAACTTGAGAACAGAAAAAGAGAGAAGGCTTCGTATACATTAATTTCTCTTCATGTTCGGTACATATGTGTTATCTTGCGTGCCTTTCTACGGCTCACACGCCCTGATAGGTCCATGTGACGAGTTTTGGGTGGTCTCCTCACCGAAGTCTGGGAATCAAACCCCGATAAGTCTCACACCTTTCGGGATTTTGCGTCCAATCAGCTCGGCGAAGAGAGCACGCATGAGCCCTGGACGAATATCTCTTCCTTAAAAAATGCCTGTTTGCGAGTATGCATCATCTTGCGGGCAGCCACAGACACCGATTCTCAGCCTCAGCCACTGCAACGTCTAAGACAGTGGGAAACCCTACAAGTTCGACAAACAGTACATGTACCATCTTGCGAAAGATACATTGAGGCTCTGTATCGGGCGCCTGTCTGACCCAGTTGGCTGTGGGTTATCTCCGCCTCCTTATGGCGTTCTGCTTCGTGAAAGATATCTTACGTTGGACTCCACTGGCAGGGTTCTGGATAGGCCCAAAAGACGACCGGAACGTACTAACTTGCTTCTTTCTCGCTATGATCACCCAACTTTCCAGTGTGGCGCTCTCCGCAATAAAGGCTGATCAAAAGAAAAAGAACGGGCGAGACAGGTTCGATAGGCAGAGAGAGACACAAGAAATCAAGCAAAGCAGGGATCCTCTGACAAATACCCCAGGGTGATCTTCACACAACTTTCCCCTTTCTCTGGATTCCTCGTCTTTCTGAGAATACCATCCCGCCGTTCAACGTACATGTACATGTACCGCCTCGTTTTCTGGCCATTCTTATCCGCACGATACATCCCTGTCTCAGTCTCGGGTCTCTGTCTCTTTTCTTTTGTCACCCCGCTTGTCTCGTCTGGGACCGCGTCTTTGTGGTGGAGACTCTTCTCAGTATGTTTGTACATGTACATGTACATAAACATACCGAAGACACTCTGATAGTCGGGCGCCAGCGGATGATCACCAATTATAAAGTTTGGCACCCTATGAATATCCACTCTGGACGGCGAGGTTGAAAATGTCGAGGGGGAGTGGGGGGCAACGTCGACCTGTATCGTTATCTCGCAACTGGTTGGAGTGGCTTGACACACATCTGCAAGGATCTTGTGAGCGGGGACGACAGAGGACGGGAAAGCGAGGCAACACGAAACGACGATTCGAGTCGAGGGCCATACGAGGAGAACGCCACCGCTTCTTGTACAGATGCAAGTAAGCATACGTACGTACGACGTACAGTACACATCCTTGCAATACCCTGATCTGCCCTCGGCTTGTGAGCGTGTCCGTATGTAGCACAGAAATAACCCCGTAGAGAAAATCCGGGGCAATTGTGTCACCGAACCAACATGGGCAATGCTCTCACCTGTTTACATATATGTGACGGCACACGATATCTTTTTGGCGTACGTCATTTTGACTTATTTCTACATTGTTGTTCTTGACGACAACACAAACGCGCGGCCCAATGTACTGGGTAGAATAATTTGAGAGACACCACGTCCGTATCTACGAGAAAGATGGTCCTGTTATCGCAGCCTGTTACCATTGTGATGGGTTCTGCGAAGAAGGGGGGCATAGAAAGAGGAAAAAGGCAGATCGCCCGCACTGCTGTCCCCTCAAGAAGCCCCTCTATCAATGTCGACACAAAATACCACCAAAAGCAGCGCTAAAACAAAGCGGAAGAGAAGGCATCCGAAGCCAGCCAAACTCCAAAGGACAAGCGAGACGAAGAGAAAAGAGGCCCCATGACATGGTGAACTTAGAATTCACTCAGTACATGAGCAGCTCTTCATGGGATTTCGACTTTCCCTTTCACGTTCGTCGATACTGTCATTCACGCGTGCATGCCCCCATGTCCCTGCTAGCGCTCTTTTGTTTGATTGCAAGTACATGTACAAAGCACTTTGACGGTGCCGGTCTTTCCCCTTCGCAGCATCCGGCCGCCCTGTGATTTTTTGTCACATCCATCCGGTCCCTTTGCCAATCTCGCCCCGTGCCGCAATGGGATGTGCAAGCAGCCGGTCCCTTTCGTGCCGTGGCCTTGGTTTTCACAGTACATGTACTCCGTACGTTGTAGTGTGTCTGTCAAAGGGTTGGATGGCAACTTGTGACTCGCCCATGTTTCGAGTTTTCTCCCTAAGTCGCTCTCATCGCCAACGTCGCAATCGTCGCCGACCAAAAAGGGGCCCAGAAAAGACCAACAGGACACAAGATGAAAAGAGACAAGTGACAGGCCAATGGAAAAGTCCCGATCCGTGTGGCCCCTGGTCGGCGCTGGGGATCGAGAGGGAAATCAACAAGATCGCGGGAAATCGACGGGACAGAGGCAGGGTTGCGAGGGGATCGAGGACGACAGACTGAAAAAGGAGCCGAAAAAAAAGGAAAGAGATGGAGGGAAAAGAAATGGGAGGTGCTTTCCGGTGCTTCAAGTACCTCGAGTGCTCGTAAGATACATGTACATGCACGTTCTTCGTAGGCGAGACACTCGCTAAAGAGCGGAATGGAAAAAGGGAAAAGCTGGAGGGCTGGCCATTAAGAAACATGGAGGGGGCGTGTCCACCCGATTGAGTATGGTCCTTCCGGGCCAGGCCCCTGTGTGGCTAGCTGAAGCTCTGCCGCACCTTTGTGAAAGTATTGGTCTGTTGGTTCCGTCTTTCATCTTCGGGTCCCCTCTCGGACTGCAACTCTTTGCAAAATCGCATCCCGAATCACACAGGACATGTACATCGTATGCGTACGACGTACATGTACATCGGAGAAATAAGAGCAAATAGAAGGAGGTCCGCCTGCAGAAATCACAATTTGTGCTGACGCGGGAAGACGCAAGAAGGATGCTATTTTGTTATCGACGTTTCAAAAGTCACAGTCTATGGTACCCCAATTTGCTTGTTTTTGGCGCTATTTTTATTTCATCTGCAAAGAGAGCCAGTAACTGAGTACACAATACACGTACTCCGTACACAGAGTTTGGTACAACATTCTGATAAACACTACATCGTACAGTTTACGAAAAAAGCAGCACCATGGACAATTTATGTCGCCTTCGCCTTTATGGCCTCGGCTTCTGCTTCCGCCTCAACGCGAGATCGAATCTCCGGCGCCACCATCCACGGCGTGCCCACCACCCGCTGTAACAGCCGGTGCTCCCGGTCTTTGGCAGCCAGAAGCCGGTACAAGTCCGTCACCGCGGCTTCGAGTGGAGGCTGGTCAACAGGGCCTTGCACCAGACGCAGCGGGCCCGGGTAGGGCACCCACAGCCGTCGGTGGCGCATGTAGACAGCGCACTGTGGACGATCAGCGCCCTTCGTTTCGAGCGCCTTCCTTTGGCGTTTGTTGAACTGTAGGCGGCGCACCACACTGGCCACCTTGGCCGTGACAGTCTCCAACGTCAACTGGCCCTGGTCCCGGCGGTGCCACTCGGGTACGGGAATGCAGTGCGTGCCAAGTGTACAGCCGGCGCAGGCCCAGAGAAAGGTGTTGCTGGAGGGTGCGTCCCCGGCTGGGAGTGCTATTTTGTTCCACTGGGGAAGAAGGGCTGGAAGGCCGTGTGGCTGTAAAGCATCCGGACATAGAGCACGCTCTTCGTCGTCGTCGTACACCGGCACATCAACACAGGCATACGTTGATGGATTCGACACCGCTTCCACGCGGTCCACAGCATTGCCGTTGCCGTCGCCCATGGTGATTAGCCCACGCATCAAACACATGCGCGTGGCGGTCCAGACGCGGTCGATGCGGGCAGGCAAAGAGGCCAACGGGCAGTCAGGACTGTCGTCGTCTTCCATGTCTTCTGATTCGATCTGGTAAAAACCTTGGGCAAGGAGGCATGCTTCGTGGAAACCGCGGCTGCCTCTGTTGTCGTCGTCGTTGGTAGCCGTCTTTTGTTTTTGCTCGTACAGGTAGGCATATTTTATAAAGCATGTGACATCGCGGCGGAATCGACCGGGTAGGGCGAGAGCATAGGCAAGTTTGAAGACGTGTTTTGGTGAGAGCGGCTTATGGCCGGCGGTCGTCTTCCTTTGCGTTTCGCAACTCTTGAGGGCCATTGTCGGTGTTGTGAGTTTTTTTATTTACTATTGCTGTTGACTGTTTGATTTGTCTAGATTTTTTATCAATGCTTGTCAGTGATGACATGACCAGACAGAGTTTGCTTGAGCGCATTTTATAAAAACATCAAGGTGGTTTGTGGTTTATCACAACACGGCCCTTTTTCACAAATCTATCGTGCATTACGAGGTACGTATGTTTTCTTTGTCCATTCTTTTCCTTCTCCCTAGATTCGGTATACTCACTTTTGAACCTTGCCTGTCTCGTACGCAAGCATGCCAGGCTGTAATAAGTACGAGTACGAGTCCGAGAAGAAATCAGGCTGGAGCTGAACATAAGTACGGTGAAGCATTTGCCATCAGCCTTTCATATTCACACCCGTGCGTGCTCTGGAAGTACCTGCGATTCAGATACACCCCCAGCCAACTTCGGCCATTGTCTTCACAGCCTTTCCTGGGCGGCAAGGAGTGCCCAGCGCTGGCGGAAATGAGGATTTCACTTCGTGCACGTCGTCCATACGAGTGCTCTTCTCATTACTCAAACAGTCTCGGTATCGCTGTACCCTCGGGCTGGTGATTTTCGGCATTTAATTTCAGCGCCCTCCTGCACAGGCATTGAAGGCTGAACAGCTCATCAATGTGTACATGTGCTGATATGAAGTACGCCCAATAGGCCTGCAAGAGAGTGAGACATGACTACGAACGAGAGGGACACAGGGCCTTGAAAGTGTTTTGGTCCCCGCCTCGAGTTTGAAAGCAGCAATACTGTGTAGTAGGAGGTAAGATACAAAGGACATGTACATGTACGTCGTACTCCGTATATACATTCAGAAACAAAATGAAGCATGGGGGCTGGAGGCAGAGCTGAATGAGAGGGCAGTGAAGGGGTGAGTGACTGAGTGACTGAGTGACTGAGTGACTGGGTGAGTAAAGGGGCTTACCCATAAAAGGCAGAGAAGTGCGCCAGCACGACGGGTTTGGAGGGATGCTTGGATATCCAGGGAAAGGCCTGCAGGTCGTGGTTTTTAAAAAATGACCGCCCGTGCCTCTGGTTTTGGTTGCTATTTTAGCGTATGTGATGAGTCGCTTTTTTGTGAGTTTTGTGTGTCAGAAAAATTCAATGCACTCTCGAAAGGGTTGCTGGATCGATGATGCTCGAGATACGAAAAGAATGAAAGAAGGTCAAAATGACATGAGATAATGAACGAATCGAGGTGAGTGCGAACAACAAAATCTTCTCGATGGTGGAAATTCTCCAAAAGGGTGATTACAGATATTGTGACGGTTGCCACGAAATAATGCATACGAGGACTGATAAGTTAGACCGCTCCGCGGCCAACTCCAAGAGAATATACCTACCGCCTATTTGAATAATGAAAGGGACGAAAACCAAAGAGTGAAGCAGGTTTAAGGAGGCAATAGCATGAATAGCTTCCAAAGAAATGAAAAGTGACAAGTTTTGGTGCATCTTCAGTGTCTACACCGAAGAATGCCGAGGACAGCCGGACAGTGCGACAAATGGGGATAAAAGAGGCGAGGAGAGTCACAGCGCCAGGAAAAAGCAAATAAAATGAGAAATATGACAGCTTTGCCGCTATTTTTGCTATCAAATACAGTCAAAGTCCACAGTTGCTCTCCCTCTTTTCTCCCATCTTCACTCGCTTCTTTTATTTCATCATGGATATTCTTTATCCTCTTTAACTTTCGTATTTTCTAATTCTCAACCCGCGTCGGGGGAGACTAAACGTAGAAAAACGAAGAGGCGCATCCACAGGACGGTCAAACCGAGTGCTTGGGAACCTGGGTCCTAATGGTTCGTTGGACCCAGTCACTGTGCGACCGCGGCATGCACCCGTGGCCCGGGTACCTTAATTTGGGCACAAAAGGTGAGGAGGATGCCACCAAAAGAAGCAGGGTCAGAACGACACCCACATTGTCAATTGCCATCGCAAACAAGAATCTTTTATCCCCATTCTTGTCATCACCAGAACCCCCCTTTTTGCACAGTTCTACCAGACATGCCCAAACTCCCGAGATCAGATTTCCCGCCGACCCTTTCTCCTTCCTGGTCAACACCCCCCCCCCCCTGCTCACATATGATTGTTCCGCTGGGCATCCCCCCACCCTCTCTTCTGCAGGCTCCCTGTATCTACCCCTGTGGCAGGCGAGATCATGCTTGTTCACCTCGCTTGAAAAATGTCATGTTGAATCTGACCGTATTCAAGCTGACGACAAGAAATGTATTAAGCAAGATACCAAGTCTTTTACCCCACGCTTTGCCTAACCAAACTTGAGTTTTGAATAGGGTTGCAGTGGTACGGTAGCAAGTCCAAGAGCTGAAAAGAGAGACAAACACGTGCGGCCACTGGGCCTCTTGAAAAATGACGGCAATTATGCCGGAAGATATGAGAAATGTTCCTTCTTTTTTTTTCTCATATACTGCTTCTTGATACTGCTTCTTGTCAGAGCGAGCCAGGCACTTCTTACAATTTTGATTTCATTACCAAGGGATCTGTCACATACTGAGTACTGAACTCGTCACCCAGTGACTCGGTACCTCTCGTACGGACCCCGTTAACCAGGACGGGCGTCTCCTACGACCTAAGGTGCGGCATACAATATCTCGCTTTTGTCGTTTTGTGATAAACCCTCCCACGCAAAGTGCCACTCGAGTAAGCCTCTCCATCTCCGCTAGGTGCCGGTCCCAGGAATGTTTTCAACCCCAAGAAGCCCTCTCCCCCCTTGTCGTCTCCCTCCACCTGAATACCCAGAAACCCAGATACCCAATACCCAATACCCAATACCAAGAGCCCTAGCTATCCTTCTCCACTCACACTAACACAAACACCCTTGCAAACCCACCACCCACGGTACATGTACATTCCCTTAGGCAATCAGCACACCCCCCCCTGCCCTCTCTCTTCTCTTAGGTTTTGGTTGGAATACATGGCTGAATACATGACAAGAAAAAAGAAACAAAAGTCCCAATATACGGTTCCGCAAAGTTGCGTCAACAATGGGCTTAAGGTTACCAAAGAGTGAAAAGCGTGGGAAATGTGCTAATTTTCCGTGGAAAAGCACCGAAAAGTGACGAAACGAGGTCAAAAGAGACAGAGACGAAGCATATGACATTGTCGCCGCAGGAGAGGGACTGGCTGCAGGCCCTAAAAGACACGAAGAAGGACAAAAGCTGTGCTACGGAAGGCGTATGGAAAGACGCAAGGGACAAGGAACGACCGAAGAAGAACAGGCAAAAAAAAAAAAAAAAAAAAAAGTACTATGGTACGACGTAAATACGTCGTACATGTAGTGTCCTTCGTAGGGTACAAGTACTCGTCACTGAAGGAAAAGAATGCCAGACACTTATAGGTCCAGGCCCATATCGATGTCCACGTCCAGACCTACATATACCTCGACGGATCGTTTAAGAAGAGCCGCATTCCCGCTCTACCTCGAGCCAACCATTTCAACACCCTTCCCGCCTTCGAAATATATAAAGAAACGTCAAACCGCCCCTCGTCGTCTATTGCCTCTCATCGGTCCATCATACACACCCACCACAATATCGATATAATACATAAACCCTACAAGACAACACACCGCCGAGACACCATCAACCCAAAAAAAAAAAAAAACACGATCTAGCACACACTACCTTCGGAGTTCGTTTCCACGATACAGCCCGCCACCATGTGTGAATATACTTTGGTGCGTCTACCAGTCCCATGGTCTTCTGTCTTTTTTTTTATCTGGTCGAACAGCCTAGCTAACACAAAAAAAATAGAAGTTCTATGACTGCCGCTGCAGAATTTACTCCGTCAACAGCTTCTGCCAACGCTACATCGAGACCCGCGGACACGCCTGCAAAGCTGAGACGCATGTGGTCCGCGAAGAGTGCCGCCCTGGCGAGATCTGCCCCAGGCACCGCAACGTCATGGCCAACAACCAACGGTATTGCATTGGAAAGACTCAGAAGAAACGTCACCAAGACACACCCGGACCGCAACTGGAAGGGCATCGCGGCCAAGGCACGCCGGCCATCCAACAACAAGACGCCGGAACGCATTGGCTGAGGTCATCACCCCATGCCGACGATTGTTCTTCCGGCCGCAGGCCTCAGCGGCCACGAAGAACCGTGTCACACAAAGCACAGGAATACGGCCGTGCCTTTTGCAGAGCACGCCTACGGAGTTGACTGGCGACTTGGGATATCGACTTGATGGGACGGACTTGACTTTTTTCTGAAAGTAGGGCTTGGGACACTTGGAGTTGGACATCGACGACAGCGATATGGGACATGGGATATGGGTCACAGACGGCATTGTCTGTTGGAGGATGTTTTGATTATTTGCTGGATTTTAGCTGTACTTTATTATTGATACTATGGACTGGCTCGACTTTGGATTTTGATGGATATCTTTCCCAATCTACGTGTTTTTTTTTGGTACACCAAGCCGCGTGGACAAACAACGTCACTCATTGATTGTATACAGTCGCATCCGTGCCACGTCGGCTTGCCCTTTCAGCTTTCTTCAGCTATTTTCATGACGTGAAACCCAACTCCCAACACCTTTCATTTTGCTATTCAAGAAGACGTACCGGCAGCGTGATGTCTCGTTCTACTGATCATGAAGGCCACACTGCACATGTTCCCCGAATCCTTCTGTGGTCTGATGTCACTCGTTCTGAAGTTGCTCCTGCGGGTCTCATTCCTCAGATCGCTGTTCTTCTCAACGACGAGATCCAGTCTCTGGCTTTCCTGGCGGGCAAAAAGTCGTTCTGATGATAACACTATCATTTCTCGCGAAAGGCACACGGTGGTCACACAACGTTTACAGTCACAGGTGATTATGAACTGCCACATGCACTTGTATTCGGCTCGAGGATTCCGTGCTTGCAGTATTCTGTAGTCATTCAAGCCCTTCGTATGTCTGTGGATGTTAGAAAATGAGCGTACCTAGCTTTTGTCAGACACCCTCGCTTTTCAATTCAGGGACAGACGGGGATTGTATGAGCAGAACGAGAGAGCAAGTCAGTCGTCAAGCTCGCAATAGACTGGAGGTCTGATCACATGTCAACCACTCAATATGTCGGCAATTGCACCTGATATGATAGGCAGCAATACTAGGCATTGAACACTTCATGACATGTCGATGATTCATATGAGATCCAACAACATGAACGCCTATCAACCGATACACCCATATACCAACAACAGTCTTCTGGAGTTGCTAACGTATCTCATATCCTCGTCATTTCTCGCCTACTTTTCTTTCCCGCTCTGCTCATCATCAAGCCTGTCGTGCTCTGTGAATCTGCCACTTCTCACATGAACAGCTGAGATGCAACTGGTCACCAGTTAACCAGACGCAGTGACTCTCCGGAAAGCTGCATCTCAAGAACAGAAAATACAAGAAAAACGCTCTTTGGTTTGATATAGCAACCTTTTGTTGTCCTTCACATGCCTCATTGCATCTCAGCACTCGATTGACGCGAACAACCTTGTCTGCTCCACAGACAGGAGCCACGCTGGTCGACGGCTTTTGTCTCCGCACCCTCGCTCATCGATAAACCTCCGTGCGTTGATGTAGCACGTGGGAGTCGACTGTCCTTTTATCTCTTCGATGCTGGCATGTGAAGTGGCCCGTTTGCTGTCAATCTGTCAATCACTCGAGGGACAGAGAAGAGAGTGGAGTGACCAGTCTTCAGCGAGTTGGAAGCACAAATGACTGCTGGCAACCGGTAT
The DNA here is from genome assembly GCA_016097115.2 of Sporothrix protearum. NCBI lineage: Eukaryota > Fungi > Ascomycota > Sordariomycetes > Ophiostomatales > Ophiostomataceae > Sporothrix > Sporothrix protearum. The sequence goes on along the minus strand of JADMNH010000009.1, from coordinate 979,221 downwards.
GTCGTCAGCTATCTCCCCAGAAATGTCGACACTGAAGACCGTCTTCTGCGTTTGAAAATGCGGTGCTACGCCAGTTGGCCAAAGTCAACCAATAAAACTTTGCTTGATGTTTGCAATATTCCGCCAAAAAAGTTCATGATTGAGTCCAGCTGTCAGTGGAGACAGTGAGGATAAACAGAGAGAGCGGAGGCAGTGGTTCTCGCAAGAGCATTCGGTTCATGCTGTACAACATATGGTTTCGATGGCTCCTTAAGGAGGATGCTTGATGGATGTATGGGCATACAATGGTTTGAAATGTGAGTATAACGCGAATGTCGTGTACTGAGTATTACACGCGTCTTCATACACCTCAGTCCGCAGTCGGCCTTTGCAGTATGTCGCTACCCGCCGATAGTCTTGAAATGGCCTGTCCGCCTGCTTGCAGTCATGTACAGTTCTTGGATGTGCGATGATGTTTCTCAAAGTGGCGTTATCAGATGTCATGCTCGGTAGAGGACGGTCTTATGTTTGTACCTTTTGTTTGTAGGAGCCAGGAGAGTAACTTCATGATGACAAACCGGTAGGCGGAAGAGTTGCCGATATAGGAGATGAAAATCACACATCAAGTTCGCTGCCGATTCTTAGCACAAAAGTGTTGTGTTACGAGCAATAAACTCAAAGATGCACAAGAAGGAGCATTCGAAGGAGTGTAGAGTCCCGTAAAGTGTGGTAGCTTTGGACGAATGGTATGTCTTTGTTGAATGTGAGGCGGTCCTCCAGACCACGCATTGGTGTCTGGTGTTGCAAAATGGCCTCCAAGATGCAAAGGAAGCCAATGGAAGGACGAATGAAGCTGAGAAATCACTAGCTGGCTGCCACAAGATTAAGAATGAGGGCAATGGTGCTTTCGTGTTCGTCGCTCCTGCCTTTCGTCGTCGTCTTTTAAAATACCGGTTACTGGTCGCCACGGACCGTCCCTTCTAGCCCTGATTGCGTTTCTCTGATAATCTTCCACCTATTTGGATTGGTTTCCCGTTGAGCACTCTTTCGGTGCGGTGATGCTTTTCATTTGCCATAGCTCGGGCTGATACGAGACTTGTATCCACATCGAGACAAATGGTGCTTCGCTTAAGATAACCAAATAGAACGAACAGTTGGATATCGAAGCGAGAAGTTTGCAGTGCAGGTTGTTACTCGTTTGCAATCCACAACGTTCATGTTCTTCCCCTCCTCATCCCACCATCTCATATGCAAGCCACAGTCTGGACAGCACATCGCATCATATCACATCGCAGACAATACGGACAAGTACGGGCCGCGGGTCGAGTGAAATACGAGACCAAGAACGAGAGCACTTCCTTTTTGCTTTTATAAATGTACACAAGTTGCTATAGTACGTAGCAGATGCACCCACCAGTTCGAAAAGTGTGGTTTTCTCTTCAGATTGGCTCCATACGGCTTCTTTTTCTGAGTTCCGCTGCCGCTGGTTGGTGCAGTATTTGCATTTCATGGTATGCGGCAGTTCTGTGCACTTTTTTGAACCTTCGGTCAGCCTCATTCTTGATGAGAGACGAGTAAGCAGCCTAAGAAAACTCCTGTCCTCGCTCATTCTACCTAGCGCTTCCTACCTTCGATATCATTTCTGCATGTTTCTGTTCTGCCAAGGATGCCTGTTCCAATTTGTGCTACCATTGGTGGCTGTCAAAAACAGCCACCGATCTGGATGGCACAGAAGGAACACGAGAGACGCGAGGGATGGACTCGGATGTTCCTCTTTCGAGGCAGTCGGCATGCAAGATAGCACCTGAGAAGAAGTATTCGTAAATTCTGAAAATATCAATCGATAAAATCGTCAAATACCCAGACTTTTTGGTCAATGTTGCCATATAAATGCTTCTCTTGGGTTTATCCTCAACAGTGTCTGGCTCGTGTGCCTCGAAATGCACCCAGGTTCAGGCTCTCGGGCGCTTTCTTGTGTCATTCGCCTTTGGCACACCGCTAGTTTTCTACGGCTGAAAGTCAATTCAGGGCGCGAGATGGCGGCCGAAACAGCATTGGACCTGAAGTAACTAACAAAACAATGTTGGGAATAGATCGATTGGCAAGGCTATGTACTTAAACACATGGACGGCGTACGTTCAGTCTCGATTGAAGAAAAGACTGCGGCATTGATTCACGTTTTCCTCTCAAACGTATGTGTACAAAGAAATCGGGCATGTTGATGGCATCGCTTTCCTCACCTATTTTGACTTCTTTTGATTCTATGTCGCCAAGGGGCCGTGGCAACGAACTAGCACATCTTAAACCAGATTCAAGAGCAGATCTCATGAAAATAAAAAACAAGGCTTCGACGACTGGACGATTGACCGTTGCATGTGTCGAAAAGCCAGGAATCGACCGAAAGCCCAACGAAGATTTACGACTTGGTGGGGGGACGTGGCAAGTTGTGCCTCAAGGTCCGGATTTCTTAAGCCCTTGGTACTTGGGATGCCAACATGGGGAAGTCGTCAGCAAAGAAAAAGGCGGGAGCGGGAATATCGACGAAGAAGACACGAATATGCTGCAAAATATGCGAATTGACATGAGGCGGTGGTACGGTGCATGCAGATCGCTTCACTCGCCTTGCAGTGCAGGCTGCTCGCCCTGTTTCCCTCCATTTTGTTGAATTTCTTTGACATCCTGTCACACTTCACGTACAAAGTTCGGAGAACTCTCATGCGGCTCAATTGAATGGATACTCAGTCTCACCAGGCCTTCATCTCATTCGTCAGTCAAAGAACCTGCCCCCATCGACAATGACACCCGACGCTCGACGGCCTCAACTGCCTGCCTACCAGAGGGCACTAAATTTAACTCAACTGCGCACTTGATGCAGTCACCACAGCTCAACACTCGACGCACTTGCTGCAGTGTTCCACTTTCATTCCTCCTTGCACAACACCTGCCCACCCTCCATCACAACAGAGCCAACCCGTCTCTCTTTTCTTCTCCCACACACATCCAGACACATTGGCATGGCCCACTTCTTGCCTTTTGTTGCCTGGTTTTCTGAATGCTTCCTGTAGCTCCAGAGTACATGTACCTTGTATCACATTCACGACAGGACAAATGAACGAGAGCGAGCGATTGCCATCTACAAACACCCGCCCTGTTCTGAGAACCGGGCAACTCTTTTGCTTTTTGTTTTCTAAGCCGCAGTGTCCGTATATGTTGTGATTGTACATTTTATGCTGAGTACTTCTTTCACGGTCGTCTGCGTACATGAAGCCATCTTCGTCCATTGGGATAAAAGATACAAGTAAACATTCTCGAAGCACATGACGCGGTAATATGGCACAGCTTTGGTTGGCTTGCCTGCTACGTCCGACACAAGACAGCCTTTGCGTCCGATCGAGACGGGCGGCCCAAAATGTGAAAAGTCCAGCCGTGGGCGTATGCGTATGTGTCGTGTGTGTGGCATTGTGCGCTGTTTTTGTATGCATCCGGGAAGCCAAGAAGCCTCGTTTTCCCTCGCATTGTGGCGTTTCTGTCCCTATTTTTCTTTTTTCAGTCTTCTGAGATAGGGGAAGGGGAAAGAAAGAAAAGACGTTACATTATATCGGGTGATGCACCTCTCACCGTTCTTGCACGACTATGCCATGGCTCCGGGAAGTGCATTTTCGACGCCCCGTCTTCTGCACGTTTCTGCCCTTGCACTGTACGCTCTCTCCGTCAGCAGAAAATCCGAGGCGGGTGCAGTCACACAAAAAACAACATATGCAGCATGGGAAATCCCGGCAGCGCCGCTACTTCCGCTTCTGCTCCTTATTCTTCTCCTCCTCCTCTTTTATCGGCCTCCTTTCAGGTCTCTCTCCCCTCCCTTGTCTAGGTCTAGCATCATGCCCCCTCTCTCGTATCAGACGTGTGTGCTCGCTATGCGAAGGCGCACCACGATGATAAACGATTTGCATATAAAGGAGGCAGTCCCCGGCACATCCCCTCCATATCCTCAGATTTCAGGTATCTCCTTTCACTCTTAAGGGGCATTTTGTTACTTGTTATTTAGCACCTACATTGCACTCTCATTTTTATATTTTGATTTCGGCCCGTACCAATCCATTCGCTTGTTGCCCATCATGGACACCCCGACGTGCTCCAAGGTGAGCCTCTTCCACGTGCAGCTGTTCCAGTTCTGGTACAGTGCTGGCTTCATGCCGGCGCTGGGCCTCGACGACGATGGTGTCTTGAACAAGTCGATTGCCCGCCTGCTGCGCGTGCTCGAGGAGGACAGCCAGCTTGCCCATGCCCCCGAGCCCGCGGATGTGGCCGATGCCAGCTGGAGCGTCAAAAACACGATGCTTGACTGTGTCGAACAGTTTGAGGCGTTGTTGGACCGCCAGCAGCAGCAGCAGCAGCAGCAGCAACAGCAACAGCAAGGTGGTGCTGGTGCTGGCTCCCTGGCCGTCGCCGCCACGGCGTCCACCTTGCCGGCCCGTCTCGCCGAGATCTCCATTGCCATTACCGAGATGCTTGAACAGATCAAGGCGGCCCAGACCACGCCGCAACACAAAGACCACGTAGGTCTGGGGCCGGAGGAGAAGACGGCGTACACCAGATCTTCCAGTCGCTGGAACGTGTTCAGCAAGACGGATGCACTGGCTTCGTCGGCGCCGTCGACCACTTCGACGTCTCTGCCTCCTGGACCGCCGTCTTCCCTTCCGCCGTGGTCCACCCGTGGTCCGCCTCTACCGCCATCGCCGCCTTCCTGGTTGCAGTCGCAGTCGCAGTCGGCCATGACACGGTACAGCCAGGCCCCGCCACCGCCGCCCTCCTACACCAGCCACAACTCAAGCAACAGCAACAACAACAACAACAGCACGGACAAGGCAACCGCCGATGCTGCTGCTCTTGCCAACACCTTGGTGCTGCGCTCTATGCACGACCACTATTTCCAGGGCGCGCGTGCCAGCGACTACGCGTCGCCCGAACGTCTCTTTGAAATTGTGCGCCAGATCGCGCCCGAGGGCTCCTTCTCGTACACAAGCATGGTGGAGCAAGGCAACCTCGAGGCCATTGTCTGTGCCGTCACCGGCTGGGGCCTGGGCCAAAATGCCCTGCAGCTGACGCCCTCGTGTATGGCCGAGGTGACCTACGCCCGGCTGGCAAGCGTGCTGGTGCTGTCGGGCACGCAGCTGCACCGTCCGGCCGTTGCGCCGGTCACGGCCACTGCCACTCCATCTGTTGCCTCGCCCACGGTGGACAATGGCAGTGACCATCGGAGCGCGTACAGCGGAACGGGCGTCGCAAGTTTCAGCTCGCATGCCTCCTCATCGTCCACAGCCACCGTGACGGCTACCAACAAGCCGCCCATCTTCCGGGTCTTGGCCATTGCAGCGGCCAAAGCCACGGCCTCGTCCACTGTCGACTCGCTCTCGTCGGGAAGCCAGTCCAACATGGAGCTCCCGTCTCCGCCTCCGTGGAGCATTGGCTACCGGCCGCCACCTCCGCCGGGACCGCCTGAACCGTCGGGACCGCCACCTGGAGTCCGCTACGGCTTGAACTGTATGCCGCCGCCGCCACCAGGTCTCCGTCCCATGGGAAGCGTGCTCAGCCATCTCCGTCGTGTGGACGTGCCGTGCCCGCCCGTGGTCCGCCCCCCGCACCAGTACATGCTGCCCCCGAACGTGTCGCGCCGCGGTGTGGTCCTGCCGCCCCACTACCGCAATGACCATTTTGACGCGATGTCGATGACCAGCATGAAGAATGAAAAGAGCAAGAAGAGCAAGAAGAGCAAGAAGAGCAAGAAGAGCAAGAGAAGCAAGAGGAGTCGTAGCATCCTGGACTACAGGAAGAGCGAGAGCGAGAGCGAGAGCAACAGAAGCAGTGAAAGCAGCAGCTCTGGGAGCGACAGCAACAGCGATAGCGAGGACGAAAGCGACAGCGACGTGGACGCTATGCTCGAATTGTACAAGAAGATTCGTGCCAAGAAGAGCAAGAAGGGCAAGAAGGGCAAGAGCAAGTCGAAGAGCAAGGGAAAGAAGAAGGAGGCTGTCGACTCGGACGACTCAGACTGGAATGCAGTCAGCAAGCATTCCGCCAGGGTCTACTCGGCCTCATTTTCGGACTCCGACGCTTCATCTTCCTCTTCTTCCTCTGGCTCGAGCTCAGACTCTGATTCGGACAATGGCAACTCTGATTCGGAGGCCGATACGGTCTACGACTCGGACAGCTCGAGTCCCCGCCGCAAGGCCAAGAAGGCCAAAGCCAAAGCCAAAGCGAAGGCCAGGGCTAAGGCCAAGGTAAAGGGTCGCCATGCTCGCAAGGCCGGCCGCATGGACAGCGACGTCAGCTCGTCGAGCTCGGATTCAGACTCGGACTCGAACTTGGACTCGGACTCGGACTCGGACTCTGACTCGGACTCTGACTCGGACGCAAGCGCAGTGTCCGACTCGGATGCCAACTCGGCTTCTGACAGCGGCAGTGACTCGGACGGCTCGGACGACTCGGACGCTCGCTCCATGTCCAGCTCTACCGCATCGCGTACCAATTTTATGAGATTTTTGGTGGGTGGTACGGGCAAGCGTAAGCTGTCCAAGGCCGACAAGAAGAAGAAGGCAGCCAAGGAAGCCAAGATGGAAGCAAAGCGCAAAGCGGCTTCCAAGGCTAAGAGGGCCAAGGCCAGAGGCTCCAAGAAGACCAAGAGCAAGACGGCCGGCAAGGGCAGCCGTAGTGCCAAGGCCAAGCGTCGGAGCAGCTTTGTCGTCATCGAGGCATAGTCGTCGCTGTTGATGCATTGAGTGGAAGGAGGCACTTGTCGTAGTGGCTAGGGAGGATTTTCGTGTCTGCTTTGTTGTCTTTGTATCTCCGGTGTCTGTCTTGTCTGCTCCGTATTGTGCACGTCAGCAATGCATTTGGTCGTTTCATGAGTCTAGTATTAAGTCCTATTGTTTGCCCTGACTGTCTTTCTCTGTTTGTTTTGTTCGTATCGCGTATCGTCTCGGTCGGCCCTCGTATAGGCTATGAAGCAGTGCCCAATAATAGACAAATCTCTCTGAAGTTGCGTGTGGGCGGAGAAGGTGATGAGCTGGACGGCCCTTGGTATGAAGAAAGCTCGAGGAGTTGAATTGGTGCGCTGAATGTATGGTGTAGACTGTTGAACGATGCTGCCTGGACCTGAAGTGGTCATTGAACCACGTCTACCATATTAGGAAAGCACGGCTACAAGGAAGGCGCACCCTGTCATTCTTAGCACGGCCACACTCTCGGTAACGCCACGATATTCAGCTTCAGGTTGAGATAAATGCATACTACAGCATTCACGTCGGGCTGGACACAGCGGGCTCTTTGGAGAGTATCGAGAAGCGAGATCTTCATACCGGCTAGAGTAGAGGCCTCGAAATGAATTTCCAGGCTGCCCATTCCGTTTACCAAGAGGTCGAGTCCTCGCTCGCTCCTTCCTCAGATTGATGCCTTTCATCACCTCTTTCCTGTTTTGCTGTCTGGTCTTTGGCTCCACCTGAACTTAAGTTTTTGCAAACATATTTAAATCGCCCACTCTTTGCTCTTTGCCCTCATTTTTCTCTTTTCTTTCTTTCTTTCTTTCCTTCTCCAAGCCTCCTCGTCGACCAAACTTTTTGCATCCGGCTTCTTTCTGTCAGCTTGGACGGGTGGGAAGGGGATTAAAGCTTTTAGGGCTTTTACTACAGCAATCGTCCGGTCTTTTTTTCATCCTCTTCTCACCCGTCTACCCCAGGCTGGTCTTTCCGGTGGGTGGTATCAAGGTAAGCTCTCAGTGCCAACAGATAGTCATCAGTCTTCATCCTCTGACAGTCCTTCTCGTCCTACCAGCCCTTCAAGAACCATCCACCGGGGAGCCATGGAGCCAGAGAGCCCACCACTGGCTGCTGGGTGCCACTGATGTCGTCGGCAAAAGGTCCAAATGCATCTGGGCGTGCGGGCAGGTCCGCTCGTTCGCTACCCTGATGTCTTTGGCCCATGCCAGCAAAACATCAGCTGGGTACCTCAGCCAGTGGTGGGACGGTCACCCAAGCGCCCAATTCGTCCCTTCGAACGGGAGCTTCTGTCGCAGAAAACAAGTCTCAAGACAATCGCCTCACGACTCTTTCTCCATCAGCCAGAGTAGGCGAGACCTCAGACTTTACCTCCCAAATGGCTCCGAGCCAACGAAGCTCCGTCGTCTTTTGCTCACCTTTGTCTCCTTCTGTTGATCTTTATTCCGGGTTGTCCAGCAGCTCAACCGTGAGGGAATTCTGCAAGTGATTAAAGTGGAAGTGAGATCTAATCCACCACAGCTGTGATCGCAATCCGTAGCGGGATGGAGGTCCGCGACTACAAGCCGATCGTTGGTCTCTGCAAAGCTGTGAGAGATATAAATCTTTCGGGCATTTTGACAGTGCATTGATTGATCCTCGTCGATACTTTTGGGTTTTTTTGTTCTTTTTCCCAAATCTGTCTCTTCTCTTGTATACTCAAGATATACAGCATATTTGTATCAAGTCTAGTCTGTACGTATTCTGAAGCCTCTATCAAATACACAACACGAAATCATCATATATCATCGAGCACAACCACCGAATAAAGTGAGATAAAATACAGTGTACAGCATCAAAGCCTGGCAAATGCTTATTCGCTTTTTTGCAGAATACAAATAGGGGCTTTAATGCAAGTAAACAAATGTGAGGCCCCTAAAACTCCTTGAACCGCGACCCTCTAGCGCCGTGAGTGTCAAGTCTTGCTGACATAATAACGCACTTTCCATCGGCAGCTGCCACTTATCAGGGACCCCGTGCCTGTCTATCGCAACTGCGAGTGGGCACGTTCCTCTATCTTGCCTGTTTCGGCCGCATGCCGCAAAGTGCCCCAACTCTCGCGCCAACCAACAGTGCAACCTTGTCTATCTCTCGCGCAACGCGCCTCACAGTCCCACTGTCTTTCACGAGGCTCTGACGACCGTTCCACGACACAATTCTCGACGGAGAGACGGCTGCCCTTGGTTCCTGGACTTTTGTATCGCTCCTAACGCGCGCGCCAGGCGAATTGCCCCCACCTTCTCCTGCCCATTTGTGGAGCCGCCTTTCTGCCGACCTCCTTCTTCTTCTCCTCTCCATCTTGTAAGATATCTTATCTTACTCCGTCGACTCCGCCGGCAATCTGCGCTTCAAGTCTTTTTGCCAACGGCCGCTTTATACCCTCTTACGACAAATACCACGGCCCAAGGGCCGGAGCGAGAGCAACCATGCCCTCCTCACCAACAAACCCCGTGACGGCCGGGCCTTCTTCCGTCCCGTCTCCCTCGGCCGCCGAAGCCCCCTCCCTATACCCCGACACCAGATCACCCGGCACCGGACCACAAAACGGCGGAGGTCCCTCCGTCTACAGCTCTGGTTACAGCTCCTTTCCCAGTGCCGCCCAGTCGCCGCCCACCACCGCCTCGACTATGCGCCCTTCCCTCTCCGGCTACGCTGCCGGTTCCTCGGCCTCCTTTGCGTCCATCGCCCCTCCCCCGCCGCGCCAGTCGTTCCCCTTTTCTCACGACGACACCGACCGCTCACGTCTCGCCTACGAGACACTGTCCGCCAGCGCCAAGGCCTACCGTGTCGCTTTGGGCCAGCTGTCGGCCGCCGCGTCCAACTTTGGCAGTGCCCTCGAGGCCTGCGCGCGCTTAAAAGAGGCCCGCGCCCAGCCCTACCCGCCCGGACCCTATGCACGGGGCGGCAACGAAAATAGGACGGGGAGCAGCCTTGGTCTCGGCAGCAGTGGTGGCGGCGGCGGCGGCGGCAGCGGCATTGGCGGCGGTGCCGGTCTCATGAGCAGCGGCAGTAGCCTGCACGAGGCATCCTGCACGGCCGATGTGCTCCTGGCCACTTCGGGTCTTTACTATCTGATGGCCAACCAGCAGGGCATCCTGGCCGAGACCGTCTATCGGTCCTTTGAGCTGCCCATTGTTCACGAGCTGGACCGCTACGGTGCCGACGTCGAGGCGGAGCAGGAAAGCTATGCGGCCGGCCTGCGCGACGCCAGCCGCGAGATCCGGCGCCTCGAAAAGGAAGGCGTGAAGCTGCGCAAAGCCGCGGCAGCGCGATGTCGGCCGGATGCGGGACCACCTGGTGGCCATGACGGAGGCCCTGGATGCGCTGACCGTGCGGCAGGGCGAGCATGCCGTGACGTTGCTGGACCAGAGCCGCGACATGAGCGGCACGGTCAGCCAGGCAAGCCGCAACCTGGTGCGGGCCGAGGTCGACATTATGGACAGCCTGGCGCGGAAGGGCTGGCCCGGCGGCGGGCTGGATGTCGTGCTGGACGGCGCCGTCGACCTGTTTTCGCGCAATGGCTACTACGACGACGACGACAACATCGACAACGACGAACTCGGCGGCGGCGGCGGCGGCGGCGGCAGTTTGCTGCTGCTGGGCGGTACGTCCAATGGCGCGGGCATTGTCGGCAGCCGCTCGCATGCCGTCGTATCGGGCGCTGGCGGCTTTTTGGGATCTGGCGTCGCGCCGAAGCTGTCCTTGCTTGGTGGTGGCGGCGCGCCTGTTCCCAGCGGTGACTTTGGCGATGATGTCGGCGACGATGCAGACGATGATGGTGACGATGAGGGCACCGGGGTTGATGATGAAGCCAGCGAGGTGTCGACTATCAACGGCAACGTCCGAAGCAGCAGTCGTGCCACCGGAAATGAATATGGAAACAGAAGCGATGCTGCCACATCCTCGACGAGCGGCGGTGGCGGTGGTGGTGGTGGTGGAGGCTTTTTTAGCATCCTGACGGGCGGCAGCATCCTCGGTCGCAAGCCAGAACCGCGTGACCAGAGCCAGGACCCATTGCAGGACGACGACGAGGACCAAGCCCGTGGCCGCTCACCACGAAAAGGACGGCGTTCGAGTGTGCGGTCTCAGCAGTCACAACAGTCGCAAAAGTCACAAAAGTCGCAAAAGTCACAACAGTCTCGCCAGTCACAAGAGGTCATTGACGAGGGTGCATCCGTAAAGGAGGAGGAGGAGGAGGAAGACGACGATGATGAGGAAGCAGACGACGCAGACAAGACCATCACCGTCTCCCCCGCTCAGCCAGCGACAGCACCACAAGAGCAGCAGCAGCAGCAACGCTACGCCCGTGCCGACAGCTTGGCCGTCGACACCTACCAGCACCAATACCAGAGCCTCGATAGCTTAGCCCACGCCGAAGCCGCATCCGTCGCTGGCAGTGACACTGCCTCGGTCCATGGACAGGGACGAGGCGCATCCGCCTCCCGCAGAAAGGCGCAAAAGGGCAAGACGCCCCAGTTGACCGCTACGTCGTCCAGCAGCGGCCGCGGCCGGTCTCGTCCCTTTTCGCCCCAGCGCGTCTCTGTTGACCCCCAAGACGACTTGTTCTCTGGCCAGTTCTCAAGTCCTGAGCGGACATCACTGGCCTGGCTCAAGGAGGGCGAGCAGCTCGAGACACCACAGGAAGAGAAGGAGGAGCAGGCTGGCAACCTGGAGGAGGAAGATGATCTGCGGTCACAGGCAAGCACCACAAGCAGCAGCAGAAACAAGGGCAAGGGCGAGGCCAGAGCCGAGAGCGGCAGAACGACGCCAGCAGCACCAGCAGCATCAGCATCAAGAGCCTCGTCATCGGCGAGGCCAACGCCAGACATCAAGCACGAAGAGACGGACGAGGGTGTGTACATATGGCGGCATGAGGGATGAGGGATGAACTCTTCATTCTGGTTGTATTTTTTTGTATTCCATTTTGGCATTCTGTATTCTTACTTTCCACCGTCGAGCAGTGTTTTTAAAAGACCTTTACTCACCATTATTGTTTCTCTATTTGGCACACCATCGGTAGTGCTGCGGCAGGTATCTTGCCAGCATATCTTGCCAGCATAGTCATTTTTTATTTTTATTTTATATTGTTTTGTCCTTTTGTTGCCATTTATGAGCTTCACACATTTTTTTTGGTCCTAAGTATTACTTTGTTAATGAAATCAAATCGACGGACGACTTTTCTCATACAATGTTTCATCGTGGAGAAGCAAGAGACGAATTGAATTATAGACTTTATAAAAATCCATGGTACACTTGTGTAGATCAATTAAAATTCTTCTTCACTCGTCTTTGTCAAACATTTATCTGATAAACTTTCACCAGCAGAAATTTACATCGTGTATCTCAAACTTCTGACCTCGACGAATTTTTTCTGGCCAGAAAGTTAAGCTCAGCCTTGCAATGTCGCTCAATGTACTTCTCACGCAGATATGGTCTGAGACTACATTGAAGTACACGCTACGTCCTCCCTCCCTGCGTTACTGTCAAATAGCAGGTGGGCTGTGCACTTAAACCCGCTGGAAGGGGTGGGCTTTAGCGCCCCACGGCGTTGCCGCCAGCGTAGTCTACGAAGTACGCGATCCATTAGGCTGCGGTTTGAATTTTGCGAGGCCTCCAGCACCAAGGGAGAGGAACTTGTTTGAAGTTGAAGACTTTCTCACCACTATTGTCACCAATGCATTTTCCGCCTCCTTGATTTCACTCTATTTTTTCTTCTATTTGCCCACTGTAAGCGTCGACCTGCGTCTCTCATTGTTTATTCTTTATCATATTTATTTTGTTTGTCTTTGCCCTAAGCAGTCGTTTTGTGCGCAGCCTTGTATCTTGCCTTTGCGATTTATTGTCCCTCGAGTCTCCAAGTCTCCCTGATCGAGGCTCAGACGTCTCGAACAGTTTCCAGATATTGTTGGGCCGAGTACTTTTACCACTCAAACAAAGAAAAACGTCTTCTAGGCGGCTCCCTCCGTAAATATCGAGCAATAAGTTACCTCCACGGGGTCGCTGTGTAGTTCTTTCCCGTCCAAATTGTATGTGCTGTTTCCCGAATACTTTCGACGCTATGCTGTGCCCTGCTCCTTCCCTTTTTTTGTTCCAGAATCCACCGACGTTGTAATGCTGTATTGGCTAACACGGGGCAATAGCAGTGGAATGGGCACGAAGGATTCAGCTCAGGTACTCGCTCGCAGCTTCCCGCGATTTGAAACTCCACGCTCGCTCTTTCCTCATGACTTTTCTTCACTTTCTCTTTATATTTCTATTCGTTCACTGCTAGTATCTACGACGTATTACTTCATTATGGACAAACTGCAATCGTAAGCGGCATACAGTGAGGAGTGATGGAGAATGAATGTCTCTATGCCTCTTCGTCCCAGTAACGGCACTTTTGTAACCCATTGCCAGGTATCCATCACGCCCTCTTTGGTGCCCTGAAGTACCTATGAGACTACCTCGCCGCTCGTTCGTGGCACTGTTGGCTGCAGGGCTGAAATAAATGGCCTGGTCTGGCCTGACATGGGCCTTTCTTATATTGATTTCACAGGTCGTTCTTTCCGCCTTTTCTCTGCTCACCCCACACGACCACGATAGCACCTGCCTCTCGTCTTTGGGCCGCGCTTTCCTTTTCAGATCCTCGTTCTTTGCCATTTTCTCACGGGAATATTCCTGACATTTATGACAATTTGTGCTTTCATCTTTCTTCTTTATTCTCCACCGCATCGAACGGGTCTCATCGTAGGCGTTTCCCTTAATTGATTTTAGTGCTACCGCATTCCTGCGGCACTCGTCGGCGCCCTCTCAACACCCGCTCTCCACCCGCCATCTTACACTGGCCCTATTTGCGTTAGCGCTACTAGCCTTCAGCTGAGCTTTTCTTGGTCCCGTCAGAAAAACCAAGGGCTCTCTTTCCCTTTGTTGCGAGATCGCCGCCCGCCGCCTTCTCCTCTTTAGGTCTTGTTCCTTCGCACCTTCTTTATCGTGTGTTGGGTCGTGCGCTGGCTCTGGCCGTGTTTTCTTCCTTCCAGCTTCCCTCTTTCTCCTCCCCTGTCTCTTTTCTTGCTTTCATTCTTAGCAGCCAGCCTCTTCGTCCCCGACGACTTAATCACTTCAACAGCTGCACACCAGCCGATTGTCGTCGACTCCCGTCATTTTTACTACAACATTTCTTTCGCCTTGCGACAAACCCGTCTCCGAACTCAATACCCGCATCCCGCCCGCGACAGCCATTCCTCGTATCGCAGAGCGCAAAAGTTGTCTCACATTCAAATTCTAGGAGCCACTTTCTCGGCTGGAATCACTGCCTCTCGAACGTCTGACTGTCAGCTCTCCCCAGCTCATTCAGCCCGCAAGATCGTCATCGTTACTTCAGCACCCGTATCCTTTGCCAACCCCCATGCAGCTCCCGTCGCACAACACCGCGGCGTAACGCGGCCTTTGCGTGGGTTGCATCTCAAACGAGACAGAGAAAAGAGCCTTGACGTGAACGAGAGAAGAACGCCCTCACGCCCACTTTCTCACTGCGTAGACTCGAACCAAGCCACCGCCTTTTGTCTCCCATCCCCAGCCTTGTCCCCTGCATCCCATTGCCTCGGAACGAACGACGAACTCCCTCTTTGTTGCCGATATCGATACCTTATTCTTCGTACTGTGACGTCCGCGACATCTGCGCGCCATCTGGCTGCTTGGCATCCTTCATCGAACCTGTTCCCCGCACGCAACGTCCGAGTCGATCGCGTCTGCTCGAGCCTCCCGATCCGTCATTTGGTTGTCCTCGAATTTTCGACGACAGTCGTCTTTCGAGGCGCACACACCACATATCCTTGGCTTGTCGCCTCGTCTATTTCACATACACACACACACACTCAAATCTCACCATCACAACCGACAGCTTCCAAACATGTCGCCACCGTCAACAGCCGCTGGCCACATTGTGGCCCGGCATCTCTCCCATGGCGGCATCGCCGGCGCCGTTGTGGGCTCCGTGCTTGGCGCTCTTCTGATCTTCATCCTCGTTCTCCCATTCATCCTGCGAGCAATACGGGAACACAAATACCACAAGAAAATAGCCGCCGAAAATGCAGAGATGGGCATCACCGGGGAGGGCTACTACGGTGGCCCGCCCGGCCAACAATTCCATCCTCTCTTTTACCAGCCATCACAACATGCCGGAGCGGGCCCGGGTGGCGCCGACCCTTCAGCTCAGGGTCCCTCGGATCCTGCCGCTACCCTCGGCGACAACAAACTCATCCGAAGATGGCAAAGCCTGCCGTCTCCGCTTCGTCTCCGACTCCTCCACCCGCCGACGGCAGTCCGCAGCCCACTGCGGCTGCTGCTGGTGCAGCACCTGTTCCCGCTGCGCCTGGTGTTGTGGCACCGCCCCGGGCCGCTCTCCCGCCAGGAGGGTTTTCGATCAACACGAACACGGCTCCGTATGCTGGCCTGCACTCGGCTTTACCTGGAAGTCCGGACCAATCGTACCCTCCGCACCCGACACTGAACTCGGCCGCAACATTCCCGGCATTCGGCTCCCAGGATCCTATGTTGGCACCGCGCCAGCGCAGCTCGACGATGATGACGGCTCGGCCATCGAACAAGCTTTCTGAAAAACTCGATACGATCAAGGCCGCGTTTCGTCAGGGTAGCACCCGGTCCTCGCCATCACGTTCGCCAACAAGCCGTTCAGCGCGTGGCCCCGACAGCACGCGCTCGCCTGTCGAGATAAGCTTCAACCAGTATGACGCCTCGAATCACCACACATGGCTTATGAGGAACCAAGGTATCGACGACCACAGCACGGGTGTCGACCCCAGTTTCTTCGAGGTCAACACACAGTACTTGACCGGTGCGTCGGCGGAATACTACTCGGGAGCACCGCTGTCGCCTCCCACGGACCCGAACTCGCATCTCATGTCGCCTGTGTCGTACGCGCCCGAGCCTCCGAGCATGATTGCTACGGGCCTGGCCTCCATTGCTTCGGCTGCAGCAGTGGCAGGCGTGGGATCCGGTCCTAAGAGACAGAAACCAGCTGTCTCCCGCACAGACAGCCTTAAGACAGCCGCGACTGGAGAGGACTTCTCGCCGCTGCCGTTGAGCCCAACATCGCCTCTTCCTGGCATTCCTGAAGGTGATCGCGGAATCAAGCCAAGTAGCGAACAGTACGACCAAACAAGCGACCGCGGCATTTCCTCTCCTCCGGATGGATCGCGCTCTATAACAACGGAGCTGACTCCTGAGCCCACGGAATTTATGCCTCGTTCGCCTTCCTATCGCCCTCTTGTTCCTAGCCCCCATCTCCCCGCACCGGGTACTGTCAACCCGAGAGATGTGTGGGCCCCTGCCACGGACGATGAGCGGTTTGTCCACAAGACGGCCGAGCTCGATCGCATTGAGCAGTCACCGCAGCCTGCAGCGGGAGGCAGTCCAGGCAATTCTCTTGATGTGCCGCATGTGCCGTCAATTTCGGTTGCCGCATCGCCATCTGACTCCAATTTTGAGGCAGAGCAGGAGGAGGCCTCCGGACCGGTTGAGGCCTCAACACAGCCCATCGAGCCCATGTCCCCAAAAACCGAGGCCTCCCCCGACGTCACCGATGCCCCGTCCCCACAGGAAACCCCTGCCTCACCATCGGTGTCGGCTCCCGAACAGACTATAATCGCCACTCCGGCCCTACCCGCCGCCGTACCTGCATCTGACCTCAACATTGGCGACTCTAGCGCCAAACCCCAAAGTGTTCAAGACTTCCAAGACAACACCCAAGTGACCCAAGATTTTCAGGACACAGCAAACTTGCAAGCCGCACCTGCCAACCAGATCTCGCTCGACAGCACCGGCACCACAGGCCAGATTGACCTCGCAGATTTCGACGAGCTTATGCTTGGTCTTGACGACGGCGGATACAACTTTGCTTTAGGCGAGGGCCAGCAGATGGGCTTTATGCCAAACAACAACGACTATAGCAACGCTAACAACATCAGCAACATCAGCAACATCAACAACGTCAACAACGTCAACAACGTCAACAACGTCAACAACGTCAACAACGCCAACAACGTCAACCTCAAGAACACTGGCGTCGACAACTCGGTCAACAACAACTTTCACAATAACCACTTTGACAACAACTTCCACAACTTTAACGGTGCCGCTACGTACCCGATCGACGGTACCGTTGGCGCTAACAACATGTACCAGACCATGACACAGCACATGCCACAACAGCTACCACAGCAAGGCGCACCGATGTACTGGAACATGCCAAACAATCCCGACGTCCCAACGATTGCTGGGCCGTTTATGACACCCGTCACCCAGGGCGACTTCCCGAACGGCCTGCTGGGGGCTCCATTCATCGTCCCGTCCAACAACGGCATGAACGGCATGAACGGCGTCGACTATGGCAAGGATAACGGCTTCCCCCAGTTTGCACTGCAAACGCCACAGAGCAGCCCCGGCCAGCTGTCTAGCAACTCAGCAAACGGCAGTCTTCCGCCTGGCATGATGCCTATGACGCCATCACCACAGAAGCTGACGCCCAACTTCAACTCACCACTTTCCGTACCTGGCTCCAACAGCATCCCTAGCCACCCGGTATCGCCCTCATCAAACCAGGGCTCGACACCAGGGCAATCTTCATGTGAGGCCCATAACGTGACTCCAAAGATCAATTGATTTTTTAATGCAAATTGTCATACTAACATGTCACAGCCTCCCCAAGAACGTTTGCATGCGATGACTGTGGTCGTGTGTTCGACCAGATTCATAAGCTAAAGTGAGTCCTCATCCCCTCTCTTTCACATCACGTCCGTCGAGTTACGCTTGCTAACAAATTAGCCACCACAAACGCTATCACGAGCGACCGCACGAGTGCACGGTCCCCGGCTGCGGCAAACGCTTCGGCACCCGCACACATCTCGACCGCCATGTCAATGACAAGCACAGCAAGAGCCGCAAGTACCACTGCACCGAAGAGGGCTGTCCCTACTCTGTGCCGGGCGGCAAGTCCTTCCCGCGCAAGGACAACTGGCGGCGGCACATGGTCAACAAGCACGGCGTGCACCCGGAACACGAGCCCATTGAAGTCATTGACCAACCTATGGCGTACGCGTCATAAGAGCCGTCACGCAAGTGCCCGTTTTCCGGCTGCGGTGTGTTTATGGTCACAAGACATTTCTCGACCTCCATCTCCATGACAAGCACGGCAAGAGACGTACGGCAAGAGACGCAAGTTCTACTGCACGGAAGAGGACTGCCCCAATTTTGTGCCCGGCGGCCGGCCGTTCCTGTACAAGGGCGATTGCCATCTACACACAATCAGACGGCACGGCGTGTGTGGCCGTGAACCGATCGAGGCCATTGAACAGCCCATGAGATATTCCTCTTGTCTGTCTTTATGGACGACTGAGCTGTACATCTACTGTTTTTTTATTTGCTTCTTCACCGCTTCACCACCATTATTTTGGATCCTTTTCGGGCGTCACTACCGACGCACCTCTTGCTGTTGGCTTCCTGTATTTCTGAACGAAGGCTGGAAATAGTTTTGCGTTTTTGTCCTTAGCTGTTTTGTTTCTCTTTTTTTTGCGGGGATAGCCTCAAAGGGAGAGGCATCACTACCACATATACCACACAGCGATTTCACATGGTTGCCAAAATATATCAACGGCGTCTGCTTTTAATTTATTTTTCCCTTGTCTTTCTTCTTCGTGCCGGTTTACAAAGCGCATTACTTTTAATACCACAAATTATCTTGTTGTTTCATCTAAAATTTTCAAAGTCAAGTAATATCGTGTGAAATTCTATGCTGGTATCATGTATCTAGATGCTTTCTGAGGGTGGGCCTCTTTTGCTTTGAATATGCGGCGACAGCACCGTGTGCCTCCTTGTAGGGGCGTGCAGCAGGGTGATCCATTTTCAGCCGACCTATACTACCAGGCGCGGCGTAATCGTCGCCTTGCATCCGATTCTGTCCATAGCAGAAGAAGGATGCTCGTTCAAGCCTGTGTGAAAGATGGCTTCTCCCATTTCCGAGCATGCAGTGTGTTGCGTGTGTATCGCAGTTTGCAGGGACTCTTGTCGCCATGACGTGAAGCGGCGCTGTATGGGGCCCGCCGTCCTTGTGACATCTCCTCTTCGAATGCATCTTTTGCTGCCCGTGGCTCGCTGCTTGTGTTTTTTTTCTTCTCTTCTTCTGTTTTTTCCATGTGCCGCATCGCCTCCGTCGCGTCAACCGCCACGGACCAGCTTCTTCACCAGCGCCCGTTGCTGCTGCACATCCAGATTCTGTGCATCCGTCGCCGTGATTGCCCGCCCCACGAGCACCACCGTCCGCGTACTGTCGCTGTTTACCCACAGACGGCCATTGCGGCCCACGGCCGTCTCAAAGGACAGACCCTCCTCGCCCAGCGCATCCAGGACGGCCAGCCCCGACGTGGCCGTCGACGCAATCAGCAGCCGCCGCGCCATCAACAGACTGACGGAAAACACCATGCCGCCGACCAGCGGGCCCAGCCCTTCCGACTTGCCCGTGGTCGGGTCGACACACTCGAGCTCGGTGTCCAGGTGCTTGGCGGCCAGGGAGACGCGGGCATACACCAAGGTGCCGGCGTGCAGGTCGGGGCGGTTCTTGCGTGTGGCGCCGGCGAACGAGAGGACGGGGAGGACGGCACGGAGGGGCGGGGCGTCGTGGGGCGCGAGGGCGACAATGGCGTCGTCGGCGGTGGTGCGGACAACCTGGCCAATGACGAGGTCGCCGGTGGTGGGATAGTACTGTTCGGTTAGCGAAAGGGTATGGTCCGAATGCGAAATCGCGAAAATGCGAAAATACGAAGATAGAGAATGCAAAGACGCCTCGATGAACTTACTCTTCCCCCCTCGCTCTCGACCCAGAGGAGGTTCTTGCGGCGGTCAGCGACAAGCTCGCCGCTCACGGTCGAGACGACCTCGCCGGAAGGTAGAAGCAGGCGCAGGCCGGGGCCGAGGCGCAGAGGCGGCGGGTTCTTGGACTTCTTGTCGTTGCCGGTGGCCGGCGAGGCGGCAGCAGCTCTGTCGGGTCGACGTCGTCGCCGGGGAGGACAATTCGTGTAGGTGTGGACATTGTGTCTGTATGCTGTGTGTGCGGTTCGCTTCTGCAAGGTTGGCCGTGCGAGATGGTGAAATGCGGCGTGTTTGTTATTACGCACGACACGAATTGTCACGACAGTCAATGTTAGAAGCTTCAAAAAAAAAAATTCACTGACGCAGTGGTAGCGCTGGCTGTGGGGCTCTGTTCAGTGGACAATGGCTGCTGAGGACGGTACAAGAAAGGTACATACAAATTGATGTGCTTCTCTCCCAATTTCATGTCTACACACCGTTTCTATATTAAGCTCAAAAGAGAAAGGATCCCCGCTTTTTACTGGTGTGCTGCCGTTCTCTTCTGTCCTTGTCAACCAGCTAGTAGCCGCCGGACCCCACGCCCAAACGCCTACTAAAAAACTAAATGGTCTAAGTGGCCTAAAAGGCCTAAAGGCAACAAGTGCCCGAGTGGCTCTGCCCGCTGTCGTTGGGCTTTGACGTGATTTCCAGGAGGTGCTGCCGTGCGGATGGGCCAATCAGGCACAGGGCACAGCGAGAAGAGCAGAAAGGAACGGGACCAGCTGCCCGCCTGTTTGCTTTGCTTGCTCTGTGCTTTGGTCTGTTTGTCGTGTTGATTTTCGTGTGAATCTGCAGCTTCGGTTGCGTCCAGGCGCTGGCAGTTCCCCTCTTTTAGTGGGCTCACCCGTCGCTCCTGCAGTGTTGTGTGTGTGTGTGTGCTGGCCGAGTCCAACCAGACTGCCAGTCCACCGCACCTTCCCTGCATCCTTTGCCGCTGCGTAGCATTTCCTGTGCGCCTTCCTCACTTGTCTTTCGTCAGTGTTCTGGTGATTTTCTGCCTCGATCGCTCCTGCTGTTTTGTCGCCTCTCTCTCGTTCGCTCTTGCCATTCTCGATCTTGCTTGCCCTTCTTTCTGTCATTTCCCTTCAACTGGAGATTTCGCTCCCAACGATCTTTCAACAACCTCACTTTTGCGACAAACGACTTGAAAGCTACACAGCCCTACCACACACGAAGTCGCCTTGCCTGTATTTTCACGACTTGCCCGCAATTGCACTGCATTCTGCCGGCTTTCCTCTTTTCGGCCACACGTTTCTCCCGTCTCGTGCTCTCTCGAACGTCTCATTTTTTCTTGTCTTTCTCGTCATTCTCGACTGCCTTTCATCGGCGTCGACTCTCGCCCCCATGCTTCCCATTTGTGTTTGAGCAGAGTTCGACCGGCACTTGACGTTTTCGACTTTCTCCGCCAAAAATTCGAAGCCTAAACCTCACCGCTTCGCGGACCCCCCCAGAGGCGGACTTCGACATATAAAGACAAACAGCCCACTGGGCCTCAACCCGCCCAACTCTGAGCCCAACCTTAAAACGGCTCACAAGATTTGATCTTGCCTACGACTCGACTCCGTTTACCGTTCCCTCTCGTTTTCCTCTCCCATGGCATCAAAACCTCGCGATGTCTCCACCGTCACCCCCGGTGACGTCGACGCCGACGACCGGCCAGTCAAGGAGAAGCACCGCGTGAGCACGAGCGGCAGTAAGGACAAGTCGGAGCGCCGTGACCGTGACCGTGACCGTGACCGAGATCGGAACCGGGACAGAGACAAAGACCGGGACCGTGAACGGGACCGTGAGCACCGCAACAGCATGCCATCCCCGTCGGCACTCTCGTCGCTGCTGTCCCACCGCTCGTCATATCACAAATCGTCCTCAGGCTCGGCGCCCCGCTCGTCCAAGACCCGCACCAGCGAGAGCGACCTCGTGTTCCCCTCCTCGTCTTCGCTGTCGCGCAGTCAGCGCCGCAAGCCAGCCGACGGCGAGACCAGCGGCAGCAGCAGACCACACCGCTCGTCCTCTTCGAGCCACAAGACCAACAGTGGCAGCGACGGCGAACCAAGGACAAGGAGAGTGAGCGGCGTGAGAAGAGGTCGTCAATCACTGCGGGCGGAACATCCTCGCCTCGCCCCGATGTCGACGAACGTACAAAGCCTCGCTCCGCCTCGCTGTCCGTCTCTTCCTCAACAGTCGACCTTGTGCCAGAGATGGGCCGCAGCCGTGAACGGCTGCCCTACCCGTCGGTCAACAAAGCGTTCAGCCGCGAGTCGGTCATGAGCCGTGAGGACCTGTCTGCACCTCCGTCGCGGGCATCAGCAGGGTCTGTGAAACGTCGTACCGGCGGTGGTGCTGGTAGTGACCCGCTGACGCCTGACGCTACCGACCTCAGCGCCGGTGCCACTGCCGGCATGCAGCGCTCGAAATCTTCGAGTGCCAACGACTCGCGGCCGAGCTCACGTGCCGCTGGAAGGGATCGGACCGTCGGCAGCGCATAGCTCGGTGCCGTCGTCACGTAAGAACAGCCGCAGCCGTAACAGCAGCCGTCACCACGACCGGCCGCCAAGCCCACCGGACACCAATCTCTCCAGCGCCAAGGATGCCCACGGACGCTCGGGACGAAGGCAAGGACGCCACTGCCACGGACGAGGCCAAGGACAAGGCGGACAAAGACAACGACTACGATGACGACTTGAGTGCGCTGAGGTCTGATCTCAACTCAGATATGCACAAGAGTCAGTCCAGCAGGGTCCGGATCAAAAAGAGCCGCACACCCTCGACACTGGTGGTAGTGTAACCACAGCACAGGACCTCTCCAAGTCGGCACCCTCCGACAACTCCATGGTCTCCAGCCAAGCAACATACAAGGACGGAAATGCCGCCACCTCACGACCAGAACCAAGACGTCGTTCACCAGCCGAAGCCAGCGACGTCGATTTTTCGCCAGAGTCGGCCCAGGAATCATCTTCACCCAGAACGCCCAACCCAGAGGCTTCTCCCAATTTCTTCGCTACCGGCGCCGACTGGAAGCAGCCGCCACCACCACCTCATCCGCACCCCCATCTCCAGTACCCCCAACAACGTTTCCCGAGTGGCATGACGCCCGCTGCTGCTACCGCTGCCGTGGCCGCTGAGCGTTTGTACACCCCGTCGCCTGCCCCTGGTAGTGTTCACGACTCGGAGCTGTCCACTACGACGAGCCTGGAGGACGACGCCACCACGGCGTCCATGGCTTCTGCTGTGCCTCCCGCCCCTCCACCACCACCTCCCCTGAATATTGTTGAGGTTCCCCGTATTGACTATCTTATGCAAAACGGTGGTCTTCCGCATCCTGTCCCCGAAGAATTTCTTGGCCGCCCTACCCCGGCAGAACTTTATGCGCCCCTCCAACCCACCACTGCACGGTGCAGAGACTCTGTTCCAGCCCTTCTTCAACCTTCTTAACCAGTACAACACCGTCCTGACAGGGCACGGGTCTATTGCTGTTGCTACGGGGCACCGTACAGTCGCCCGCCGCCTCCTGGACCGCCTCGAGAATGTGTTCTCCCGTGAGCTGCCAGCCGAGGGCTGCGCGTGCGTGGTTTGCGAGTCGAGCAATGAGCCACACCGTGGACTTGGATGGGGTGAAGTGCTTGAGCGCGTGAGCGGCCGTGTTGACTTGCCGACCTGGCCTCCAGTCAACATCGCCGAGCTGGAGAAGCGTCTGGACGCTGCTGCAGTGGCCGCGGCCGCGGTAGGTGGAGGCTCTGGTGCAGCAGCCGGTCTGCCTGTACGGCCTGCCTCCCCCGTCAAGATTGACCCCGATATTGCGGAAGAGTTCCTGAGCACTACCTTCGGCAGAACAAGAAAGTCCGTGCCAGTGTGGACAAATGGATGCGCGACTGCGCCCAGGCGCCTGCCTCGGCGCCGCAGGAAATTGACGATGAGACGCTGGCCTTTGCCATCCTGACCAACCTCGGCCAGGACGACCGCCCGCTGTTCAATGCTCTGCTGTCCGGCTCCCGCGACCTGGTGCCGACAGTGCGCGCTCCTACGCCCCTGCGCAAGCCGCGCCAAACTTCATCATCAAGACTGGCCTTGCTATCCAGCGCCTGTACCGCCTGGGCACAGCGCCCCGCGACGCCGAAACGACCTTGTATCTTGTCAAGAATCCGGGCGTGCACGACCTGCTGCACACAATCGCTGACATCCACCCGTCCGAGTGGGAGATTTTGATCTCGGGCCGCTTTGACGGCTTCCTGTGGTCGGGCGCCGACACCAACGAGGACGATGTAGCCACGCCCATTGCCGGCGAACCATCGGGCTTTTTCCCGACCATGTCTGTACCCCCTGCGTCCCGCGGACCAACACCGGCCATGGGCCTGTCCCGTGGCCCGACGCCCATGTCCCGAGCACTACGCCGTTTAGCGGCCTAGCCAGCAACCCCGTGGTCGCGCAATGCAACACCCGCCTCCTTCATCAGCAACTATTCGAATGCCACGTCCTCGGCGTCGACTAACGCCACACGCCAGGCCGTGTCCACCGACGAGAGGCCGAGGTCGCTGCTCTCGCCGAAATCGAGCGCGAAATCTACAAGGGCATGGAGGCCCTCGAAGACGCCTTTGAGGTGCTGCACCGACGTGCCGAGATGGTGCGCACGGCCCTGCGCCAGCGCAGTGCCGGTCTGTCGATGCGTCTGCAGCAGCGGCGCGTTGGTGGCCTGGGTGGTGCCGCAGTGCACATCGATGTGCTGCCGCAGTCGGTGGCGGTGGACCCTCGGGCAACGACTTTGAACGGCCCGCCTGGGCCACAGCAGGTACACCTGCACCCGGCGGCGGTGGCGGCATCCCCATGTCGATGCACCCGCACGAGTTCTCCATGGACCCGCACCACGACATGGGTGGCGCGGGCGTAGGGGCAGGCGGCGGCATGACCAGCGAGGCCGACTGGGACGCGGGCGACGATTTCTTTGAGCTCAAGCCCGAAGACTCGGCCAGCAACATTAGCAGCTCGCAGCACCGGCGGCCGAAGCGACGCAGCGAGCGCCGGACGCCCGCTCCGATCGAAGAAGAGGACGAGTGAGGAGACGATTGAGGAAGGTGTCTTGTGGAGGAGGGTACATTTCATGAGCGATCTTTAACTTTTTAAGACAATGTGACTATGTGAAATATGAAATGTTTGCTTTCTTTGTCTGCTTTTATTTATTTCTGTCTTTGCCTCGACCAAGCTCGTCAGGCCTGCATCACGGCGGAGTTTTCTGTTCAGTCTGTCTTTGTATCTTCTTTTTCAAATCTCAAGCTGTATTGATTTTTATGTTACTTTTTTTTTTCCAATTCCCCAGATGCAGCCTACCAATCCAACCGACGTTTGCACGCGTCCCGGCCTCGGTCTTTTGGTGTTTGGTTTCCCTGTTACCATATATCAGTCTGTCTCTCCACAGACTCACAGACTCGCCTTAAACTTGATTGTCTTTGACTTCCTCGTATGGCCTCGAGAAGGCTCAATATAAATTGCATTTGCCATGTCCTCGTTATCCCAAATCAGCACAATGAGATCGACTTCAGGCTAAACCACTTGTGCCATCATCACCAAGCCCTGGGCCCTTTTCCTATTCTCTCCATGTTACTTTATACCTCTATCCCTTTACGTGTCCCATTTGTATTCTCATTCTGTCCCTGCGCCTCAGCTTGTCTCGTGCCGAGGCCGACCAAAGCTACTGTCTGCTGTGTGCTGCCTGCCCAGCGATTATTTATATGCTCGGATCTCTTCAGACAGTAGGTCGCACTCTATTTCTCTTTGCCTGTTGGCACTGTGCCGTTCACCATGGTGCCCTTACTTGTAAAATGAGGCCTGGGAGAGAGGGTGATTATAAGGGCTAAATAGTGACTTGTCTCCTCGTCAAACCTCTAAGCGATCTTCGTCCCTCTGTAGTCCTTGAAAAGGAAAAAAGAAGGATCCAACACACATCATCACGGCTACCAAGGCGGTGCTTTTGCGACTTCTCACCACTGGCAGCTCTAGCAGCTCTTGCAGCAGCAAAGACAGCACCACAAGCATGTCATCACGCATATCCTCCATTGTAGCATGGCTCCTTGCAGCAAACCGAGTCCTCGCGACAGGAAGCTTTGTGCCACGAGGAGACAGCATCAAAGGTCCCATTGCATTCGCCTTGTCAGCCGGCACAGCGCAAGGCCAGCAAACAAATGGTCTCTCGCGACGCAATAGCGACATTCCACTCACCAACCTGTCGTCGGTGGCCTACTTGGTGACGTGTGGGTGCCACGCAGACGCACCGCCGTTTTTTTTTGTTTTCTTTGACTAATATGCGCCAGTGAGCCTAGGAACACCCGGCCAAAAGGTGCGGGTGGTGGTCGACACCGGCTCCGACGAGCTCTGGGTCAACCCCAGCTGCAACCGCTCGACGAGTGCCTCTCCGGGGCGCGCCGGCAGCAGGGCGGGCAGCGCCGACCAACAGGAGTGCCTCGCCAGCGGACGCTACGATCCGGCGAGCTCGCGCACCAGCAAGAGCCTCGGTCAGCACGGGCACATCCAGTACGCCAAGGGCCGCGTGTCCTTGGACTACTACAACGACACCGTCGCGCAACCCGACAGCGGCGTGGCCCTACACGGTCTGCAGTTTGGCGTGGCACGCAAAAGCCAAGACATGTACGAGGGCATATTGGGGCTGGGCTTTGCCGAGAACCACAACTACACGACGTTTGTCGGCGCGGTGGCGCAGCAACGCGCGGCCGGTGGGCCCGGAAAGGTGTTTAGCATTGGCCTGGCGTCGGCGAACCAGGCGAACGCGGGCACGCTGGTGCTGGGCGGACTGGACACGAACCGGTTCACGGGGCCTCTGATGGGCGTGCCCATCTTGCCGCCACCGCCATTGGACTTGCTGCTGCGGTACTGGGTGCAGCTGGACTCGGTCGGCATGACGGGCCGTACAGTGCGTGTTGGAGGCGACGGAGACACTGCCAGTAGTGGAAGCGACACCTCCAGTGACAGGACGTACGCCAACTCCGGCGGGCCAGTTGTTCTGGACACCGGCTCGACGCTCTCCATTCTGCCCTACGCTGTCATGGAGGCCCTCGCCAAGGATTTGGGCGCCAGCGCCAGCAGCACGCAGAACGGCCGCGCCGCGCTGGCCAAAATCACGGGGCGTGCCCCCGATGCCGTGTCCGGCGCGGGCATCTCCCCTGTGCCCTGCTCGGCCCTCGGCTTGGGCTCGGATGTCCACAGCGAGGACAACCAGGCCGGCCTCCGGCGCACTGTCGACTTCTCCTTCAACAACGGCGCCGCCCGCATCCGTGTCCCGCTCTCCGAATTTGCCATCCAACTCACCGACAGCCTGTGCTACCTCGGTGGCATTTCCTTGGACGACGGCTCCTCCTCCTCCTCTTCTCCATCGAGCACGGGAATCCCGGACCCCGACTCGGGCGTCACGCTGCTGCTGGGCGCCACGTTCTTGCGCGGTGCCTACGTCGTCTACGACCAGACGGCCAACCGTGTCTTCATGGCGCCGTATGCCAGCTGCAACGGCGGTGCGGCCAACTTGCAGGCCCTGGCTTCGGCCACAGCCGGTGCGGCCGGTGGGTTCACGGGTGCATGCACGGCGGCCGACAGTCTTGTTGGCGGCGGTGCTGGCGGATTTGCAGCCGCCGCAGCAGCCGCAGCAGCCTCGGCCAAGGGCGGATCGGACGGTGACAAGAAGAATGGAGGACGGAGGAGCAGCACGGTGCCGACACGATCAGTCCTAGCTGTCGTCGTTCCAGTGGTGTTAATGTTGCTGTGCGCATAAACCAGAGGATGATGGCCGGCGTACGTGTTTCTGTTGGTCGCTGTAAACTTGATTTATGTCTTTGCTGTATTGTCTATTTTCCTCATACTCAACTTTGGTCGCATTTGTTCAGACTATTGGAATTATTTCATGGAGCTCGAACGTTTCACCAAATAAACACTGTCAGACCGTGTTCAATGTTGCGTCGCTATCAAAGAGAACAACAATCTGATGGAGCTCTTTGGCAAGTTCGCTCCCCATGTACCGATACAGTCTCCGTCAGAGCTTGTGTGGTCTCTCGGTTGACATCACCGGTTCCTTTGCTTTGCAAGAGAAAGCTAGTCTACCATCTTCATCTTTACAACAGGCTTCTTGTTGAGAAAGCCCCGGACAACATTCAACGTGACCCGCGCCGCGCTGTTGTCGTAATCGCTCCAGCCCACGGAGCAGCACCAGTTGATGCTGCCGACCGAGAACACACCGCCGCCCGCTGGTGTGCGCAGGAACACCATGTCTGACCGGATACGGTCCGTCTGCGTGCCAAATATGCCGTCCACGGGAAATGTGAGGTCCTCCGGGACAATCCCATACCCGTCCGAGTGGCCCGGTGCTTGTGGCCAAACAATGGTGTCGGTCGGGCTGCCGAGCTCGGCATCGAAACGGTCCACTTCGTCGCCGCTGGCACCGCCGCCGAGACCGTCGACCCCAATCAGCTCGTCCTCGCCCAGACCCTCAAAGATCCAGTCCAAGTTGGCTGTCTCAGCGCTGCACGACGTCTTGGCGACTCTTCTGTATGGCACACCCGGTGCTGCACCTTCGCCGGCAAAGCCGACACCACACAGAACGTTGCACGCCAGACCGCGCGTCCGCCAGAGGGCACCCTGCTGGCCCGTCGTGCTCAGAACATGCTCACCACCGGGTAGAGTATACGTGCGCACGCCCTGGTCACCCCGGCGCACCTCGATGCGGTGTGGCGTCGCCTGACTGTCGGCGCCGGCGACCAGTAGAAGCCGTTGCCGCCGAGGTACATGAGGTTGCCGCCCTGGCGCGCATAGTCCAAGTACGCACCATAGACGGCAGGACTTGGGTACTCGGGGTGGCTGCCGGTGAGGACAGTATTGTACCCGCGGAGGACGTCGACCCCACAAGCGTCGAGGTCGTGGTCTGTCAGCACCTCGTAGGGGATGCGCTCCCGCTCAAGCAGGCCGATCAGCATCGTGTCCGCACTGAACTCGCGCGGACGCTGGAAGGCCCACATGATGTAGCCCGGCCGGATATTTAGGATGGGCCGCCGGGCCGACGAATAGACCACACCAGAGCCGTCCCGGTGCACGTCGTAGCAGGACAGGCCGACATCGTCTCGACGCTGCAGCCGAGAAAAGTCCGCGCTGAGCGCAATGTTGGCCATGTCGAAGCCTGGGCCGACATCAATGGCCGACGAGCGCGCCTTGTCCCACAAGTGTTCGTTGGCGTAAGCAAGGTACGTGAACGTGGAGAGCACGACCGCCACTTTGCCCTCTCGCGGTGTTTCCTTGGCCGGCCGCACAAAAAAGGGCACGCTGTCCGACGCGGATCCATCGGTGGCCGTAACCACCACAGCGTAGGCGCCCGAGCGAGCGTTGGACGGCACAACAATGGCAAAGTCGGTCGCCCACGCCGCATCGTCCAAGTCGTCGTCGTGGAAGTGGATGGCACCATAGCCATACGTCGCCTTGGTCCAGTTGGGCTCGGTGCCGTCCCAGTCGTGGCCTCGGACAGCCCGGGTTGGTGCGTTGACAAGGACACCGTCGAGGCCGTGACCGGAGACATCGACAATGGCGTCGCTGGAGATCTGGCGAGAAAAGTCCAGATCGATCATAAGGGACGGCGCCGCATCCTTGCCTGGTGGAAGCGCTTCGATGCGCGGCCGGTCCGATGCGGCCATTGAAAAAGCGTGCTGCTCGACCGGACGCCCCATGGCCGGCGCCAATCATCAGTGCGCCAAGCTCGTGCAGGCAGACGCTGCTGGCAAGGCTGTGTCTGAATATCTGCTCGTTTGTCTTCTTGTCTGCACCTGACAGCAAAGAGACTTGCCAGACAGACACGGTCAACTCGGACCCCTGGATGGTGGCCGACACGCCAATCCAGTCTTTGGATTGTGGGTGGAAGCCAGTGTCCACCACCTCAACATCCGCTCCTGTGCCAATCCAGAACGACAGTGTGCCGTCTGTCGAAATGACGGCTGCAAAGCCACTGTTTTTATCCGTGTTGGCGTTGATGGCGGACAGCAGCGTTTGCACGTGGTCGCAGTGCGGCATCCAAGCCTGGAAGAAGAAGGAGACATTGACACCCACCGTGTCGTCCGGAAAGGGCAGCGGCTGGGACACGATGCCATACGAGCCGGGCTGTGCTTTTTGGAACCGCCCAATCCCTGTTCCAGACGGAATGACCGCGACCTCTTCTTCTTCCTTCTTGGGGCCATTGGGCACGTCCACGCTCTGGATGATACGTACAGTGCGGTGCGTGTAGGCCGGTGCCGTGGAGGAGAGCTGATGAGTTAGCAAGATGAGTTGAATCAGAGAAAACAAAGACAACGCACCTTTATGGCAACAGTGTCGCCTGGACTGACGATCCATGGCTCGGCATAGCCAATGATCTCAGCCGGGTAGTTTTCAGGAACCTCGCAGATGGTGGGCATGGTAGAAGGAGGAAGACGTGTTGAGGTGCGCAAGCGGAGAGGACATGGTGCATGATGCAAACGTACGGGCGGCGACCATTTTCTATCTGAGGGGTCTTCATTGACAACGGTTACGACAACGTCAAGGTTAACGGCCTTGGGAGCTCCTTCCTGGGCTAGTGTTATCGTCAACCCGTACCTGCCACCGGACCTGAACCATATCGAGGAAGGCGCACAGTGCGCTGACAGGTGGATCTCTCCTTCCGCTTCGAGCCATTCTTCCTTATCGCAGACGGCTTTACAAGACGGCTGCTCTTTCTTTTTTTGATCCAATGTCTGTTCAGCTCCGCAGTTCCTGTTTAGGAAGGATAGATATGGATCCTAACAACTTTGTCCTATTTTTATTTACATCGTGCAGCTCTATCCAGCTTCGAGTACAACACGCCCAGCTTGAAAGATAAAAGACACCCGTGAGACGTCAAAGCTCGCGATTTACACGGAAGAGACGAGACTCATTGCTCGGCACAGCTCACCTTACACTCCACCATATTCTTTGACTTCTTTCATCTGTTGTTTATTCTCTGTTCCTAATCTCCAAGAACTTCTTCTAACTGTTTTGTCTTTCTTCCTTTTCTTTGCGACTCGTCCCCATTTCCCCATGGCCGACATCTACCCCTCGGTGCCTGGCACCATCCACATGGTGGACACGAACGGTGATCATCACGGCAGCGCCGATGTCATCCTCAACCCGCAGCCCAGCGCAGACCCGGAAGACCCGCTCAACTGGTCGCCCCGTCGCAAGCGTTGGGCCATTCTCATGGCCTACACTTTCATCTTCGGTACTGCCATTGCCACCACCGTCCAGTATTCGGTGGCCGGTGCCATCAGCGAGGATACGGGCATCTCCATTGCCAGCATCGACACGGGCAACGGACTCATGTTTCTGTTTGCCGGCTGGGGTTGTCTGCTCTGGCAGCCCGTGGCTCTCGTCTATGGCCGCCGCGGTGTTTACCTGCTGTCCAGCCTGCTCACCACAGTGGCCATGGTCTGGACGGCGCTCGGCAAGACCATGGGCAGCTGGTACGGCCACCGTATCCTCATTGGCCTGTTTGTGGCCCCCGTCGAGTCGCTGCCCGAAGTCTCCGTCTCTGACCTGTTTTTTGCCCACGAGCGCGGCACCTACATTGGCATCTATGCACTCATGGTCTTTGGGAGCAACGCGCTGGCGCCCTTTTTCGCAGGCTTCATTGCCGAGAGCATGCGTGGCAGGCGGCCATTTGGTTCGGTGCCATTGTTTGTGGCGTGTGCACAATCATCATCTTCTTTGGTCTCGAGGAGACCATGTACCTGCGCACCACTGTGGAAGGCGCCGACGACGACAACAACGAGCCATCCAAGGTGGTGACCGCCGGACCCGCCGAAGGTGTCGGGGACGCTCCGGAGACGGAAACGATGGAGAAAGCTGAAATGACAGAGCCTGCTTCTGCCACCAGCATCCGCGCCGCTTCACCCATCCAGGCCTTTGCACGGCCCCGCTCCTACGCCCAGAAGCTGCACCTCTTCCGCCGCATCCCGGGTCGTCCGTCCGTCAAGGACATGTTTGTCATGATGTACCGGCCGCTCTTGCTCCTCTTTTCGTTCCCCTCCATTGTGTGGGCCGGCTTTCTGTACGGCAGCAACCTGTCGTGGTACATGGTCGTCAACGGCACCATGGTTGTCATTCTCGGCAGCGCCCCTACAACTTCTCGACGGGCGCCATTGGTGCCACCTACATTTCCGTCTTTGTGGGTGCCGTTGTCGGCGCTGTTTGGGCGGGCTGGGCGGGCGACAAGCTCGCTCTGTACTTGGCCCGCCGCAACAATGGCATCCGCGAGCCCGAGCACCGCCTTTGGGTCTTGGTCGCTTCGGCGCTCATTGGCGCTGCCGGTTTCCTGGTCTGGGGCGTGGGTGCTGCCCACTCGGTGCACTTTATGGGCCCCGTCCTTGGCGTCGCCATGGTCGAGTTCGCTGTCGTCACGGGCGCTTCGGCTGCCTTGTCGTACGGTGTCGACTGCTTCAAGGAGATGGCCGGCGAGTCTCTGATTTTGATTATTGTCATTCGCAACAGCATGGGGTTCGGCTTCTCCTATGGCATCACGCCCTGGCTCCAGGCCGAGGGCTACACCAGGACGTTTGTTGCCGTCAGCATGCTCTCTCTGGGCTGTACCCTGACATTCCTGGGTATTGTTGTCTTTGGCAAGTCGCTGCGGCGTATGTCGGCCAAGCGGTACTGGGCGTATGTCGAGACACAGGTGATGCGGATGTCCCACTAGGTCCCGCTAGGTGTTGGGATGCTGAGCACCTCCAGGCGAAAAGATTGACAGGTGGTCCATTCGATGTCCGTAGCTTCGAACCAGCTTATGTCAGGATCTCAGAGAATACCATATAGAAGATAAATAAATGCCACATAGAAGTCGATTCGACGTACATGACTACGTTTACGCCCTTCGTTTCAACAATTGTGCCGTCCCTCTGTCGAAACACTCTGTACTCTTGTTTCTTCTTTTTGAGCTTGATTACTACTAAACTGAAGACGCTTGTCCAGCCAGGTCATACATATCACATGGGCATGCAAACATGACACACGATGCAATACGGCACACTCCACTCGGCCTGCCCTGTAGCCTCGTCGTTATCTTGGGCCAAGCGAGCAGCATAATACAGTGCGTGAACAGTGCGGAGCTTAACCTTTTAAGCTCGAGCTATCAGGGACCAGCTCAGCCAGGCTGTTTTATCCTCGATTATGCAAATGATGTTACAGAATCCTTCGCCAAATGGTCAAACAATTCGTACTGTAAAACGAAAGGAGATAAGAAAAGACAAACACGAGGGTTCTCCACCGTAAAGGGAATCGAACAGGAGTTCTTGGGAGAGAAGTTTGGGATGAACGATTCCCAGGTCACGGCATGCATGTAAGAGGTGCCATGAGCCAATAGAATCGCAGCATCTTGGTTTCCTATTTGGGAAGTGACAGAATCTCGTCGAAGTACTGAGTGGTCGGAGCTACTACTGCTAGTCGGGAGCCAAGTCGTGGCCCACTCCACCCAGAGACACCTCGCAAGTTCCGGGGTGATCACAGCGTTTTGCATTCCATGCCGGCGGACGGGCCAGAGCCAGATAAGGTTCGCTTGGTTTCTGTCCGCTATCCCTGCCATCTTGGACATTGTCTGGCAAGCAATATAATGAGTAAAAAAGGACGAAAAGAGAAGGAGAAACAACGTCTCATCGGTGGACGAGGACGGGCTTCTTTCGAGTGAGATCTGACTCGCACAGCACAATCAAAGTCAAATAAATCAAATAAATCAAACAAATCAAATAAAGTAAAAATCACCGTAGGGAATGATCAACGAATAGAATAGAATCCGTATAGAAGCGCGGTTGACTATTTAAAGATATTTTGATACATTACAAGAAAGATAACAAGAGGGCTGACTCGTCACCTCTATCTCCTTTCCTTTGCATCCATCACATTCCCTTTGCCATCTCTCTCTGTCTCTATCATCATTCTCGCTATACTTTTCCCCAACTCGCAACATGACTGGCGCCGAAACGTCTCCTGTGGCGCCGCTTCCGGCCCTGCCGATCAAGGCCGAAGACACCGCCGGCCTCAAGTCGCCGGCATCGCCTCTGCCAACGGTCCAGGAGTTTGACGCCGCCACGTGCAGCGTCGACGACCTCGTGGCTGCCCTCAAGACGGCCGGCGGCGTTGTCGTCCGCAACGTGTTGACACCCCAGCCCTCGACGCCATTGAGGCCGACGTCCGGCCCTGGCTCGAAAAGGACAAGCCGTGGAACGGCGACTTCTTCCCGCCGGAGACGCGCCGCGTCACCGGGCTGCTCACCAAGTCGGAGACGTTTGCGCTCGACCTCGTCGGCCACAGGCTGTGGCTGGGCGTGGTGGACGCGCTGCTGACGAGCGCGTTCCCGCGCAACTGGGTGGGCGACAAGCAGGAGGCCAGCGTGGGCCAGCCGCAGCTGAACAACACCATTGTGTTTAGCATTGGCCCCGGCGCGCGGGACCAGGCGCTGCACCGCGACGACCAGATCCACCAGGTGTCGCACCGGGCGGTGGCCGCCCACGAAATGGGCCGGGACTACGGCATTGGCTTCTTCGTGGCGGGCAAGCCGACCACGGTGGCGAACGGGGCGACACGCTTCATCCCCGGTTCCCACCTGTGGGACTACGACGAGGGCCCACCGCGGGAGGACCAGGCGTATTATGCCGAGCTGGGCGCGGGCGACGGATTCATGATGCTGTCGGGCTGCTACCACGGCGGCAGTGCCAATACGACGGTGGACCAGGAGCGTCTTGTGTACTCGTGCTTCTTCACGCGCAGCTGGCTGCGTCAGGAGGAGAACCAGTACCTGATACACGACCCGGAGAAGCTGCGGAAGCTGCCACTGTGGCTCCTTGAGCGGGCCGGGTGGTCGCTGTCGCCGCCGTTCTTGGGCTGGACCAACCTGGAGGACCCCATCGCTCATCTCTTCCCGGAGAAGGCGGGCAGCAAAGACATGTTTTAGGAAGTAGGTGGAAAAGATGGCCCAAAAGATGGGAACGAGACGGATTAGACATGTTCTTTTCATAGACAGAAATAGAAGACAGGATAGAGAAGACAAATTTTCAGTGGTGTTTCAGACATTCTTTCATAGAAACATGCGGTGAATTCGTACAATTGCGGGAAAGGATGCCGAGAAATTAGCCAAACATCCACTCCTTGGTCGGGACCTGTGCCAGTGCAGACGACCCTCCCAAGGGTCCTCCGCCATCCGCCCGCCGCATCTGCTCGATGACTGTCCCCCACCAGACGGGGCGGCTGTCATCGTCGTCGACATGGTGGTCACGGCAGACCCAAACACTGCGTATGAAATGGAGTGCTGATAGGTACATGCGCAGGCCAACCAGACGGTTCCAGCGCTCGCAGTAGGCCTCGACATCGGCACGTAGGGCGCGATGGACTGCAGAGTACGATCCCAGTTCGGACGCGGCAAGGACGACGGGAAGCAAGCACTGTTTTTGCATGGCCGAGGTTGGGTCCATGCCGGCAACAATGGTCAAGATGCCCTCGGCCATGGAAGTGAGGGGGTTGTCGAGGGCTTCGTCGGTGGTCATGTTGCTACGCGGCGAAGGAGCGAACGGATTGTGTGCGCCTGTGCCAAAGACGCGAGCACAGTACAGCAGCATGGCCTGTCGCCAGCAGTCAAACAGGGACGAGTACGACGGGTTGCTTGCGTCCATGTCCGCCACCCAGAGACGGCGCTCGAGGTCCGCGGCCGTGGCGCGTGGGATGGGGCAATGCGTTGTCATGGCGGCCGCGCAGGCAATGTCGTACATCAAGTCAAACATTTCGTCAGGAAAGCCATTGAGTCCCACCAGGCTCCATTCGTGTGTCGAGCGCCAGGCCATGACCGAAACCAGATACTGCTTGTCGAACACGGGCGGCCGTCGAGCAACCAGTGCCGTGATCAGGTCGTACCACAGAATCATGACCAAGAAGCTGCGCAGGGGCGCGTTGTTGCGGGCAAGATCAACGCCACCAGCGGCTTCCATGATGCGGTGTGCGCCGGCAATGTGGACGCCCCAGTGCGCATAGCTTGTGCGCGCATACTCAAGAGTGACAAGCGTCAAGACCGTGGCAAGCAGGGCCGCCGTGTCCGTGTTATGGAGGGAGGCGCGGAACGAGCTGAGGGCACGGTCTTTGAGCACAAGGACGTCGACATCTTCGGCCTGCTGGCAAATGTGGGCGCGGTGTCGCTTGCCGAGAGCAACGATGCCGTCCATCAGGCAGGGCACGTCAAAGGCCATGGGCAGGCTCATGTGCCACGGGTTGACATGGACGTGGAACGTCAGCATGACGGAGGCGAACTGCAGCTTGTAGTAGTTGAGCATATCGCCGCTCAACTTTGTTTGTGGATGGAGGGGTAAAAACGCAGGCCGGGGCAAGTGCACAACGGCTGCGATGGGCGAAGACGAAGAAGGCGAGCCACCCGCATGGGAGCTGGCCCGGCGTGGCCGAGCGGTTGAGTGCGAGTTTGGTTTTGCAGACTTTGCAGACTTTGCCGACTTTGCCGTCCGCTTTGTCGGCTTCGAGCGGGTGCCACTCCCACTCTCAGGGACGAAAGAAAATTGTGCCAGCTGGGCTGCTGGCCGTGCAGCCGTTGTTGTTTCTGTTGTTTCTGTCGTTCCTGTTTTTTTCTGCCTCCGGCACCGTGTATGTCCGGTGGCTCATCTTTCCGCGGCTTGCAATTCCGCGCTGCCAGTTCAGCTTCTGGGCAAACCCGGGACAAATCATCTCCTCCGACGTGCAAGCGAGACAGCGTGGCCGCCGCCGGTCGCACGGCCGTCCTGCTGTTCTGCATGCAAAACAGTCGGTGGCTGCAAAACCCAAAGAGTTGGTTCTTTTCGGAAGGACGACCGGTTGGCATACAATGGTGGTCATTGTTGGTGATGTTGCCGAAGTTGGTGGCATTGAGGATGTCTGGCAGAGAACAACAAAAGCGTGGTACCGATAAGAAAGAAGAACAGGCCCGAGATCCTTTATATCAAAACCCCGGACCGTAACACATCCCAGTAATCCAGTAGTCC
Source organism: Sporothrix protearum (assembly GCA_016097115.2). Classification (NCBI taxonomy): domain Eukaryota; kingdom Fungi; phylum Ascomycota; class Sordariomycetes; order Ophiostomatales; family Ophiostomataceae; genus Sporothrix; species Sporothrix protearum. The sequence goes on along the minus strand of JADMNH010000009.1, from coordinate 942,506 downwards.
CAGCAAGGCGTGCGATAGCCCGCCGTAGTCAGTCGAGAGATAAGACCCCGGATCTAAACCAGGTCGGTAACGATTAGTGCCAACCAGAAAACAATTGTCCGCCAAAGATACTCTGCACGGCGAATTATATCTGATTGGTCAGATAAGGGCAGGCTGCGTTTGACAGACATATTTCGGTGCTCCATGGCCGTCTTCGAAATGCTAGTCATTGTGACTGGTGTCACTGTGCGGGGACAGACCTCATTTTGGGATTCGTGAGATCGAAATCGGGCCAGTCGAGGAGATATCTTTTTTTTTTTTTTTTCAAAAGGCGCAGCCAACACTCGAGATTGGCGTCGCTGTCATCAATCCTGATTCTGGCCAGACATGGCCATGCTATTTGTTAAAAAGCCAGATAATAATAGCGCCCATGTTAATCCTGCCATTGCTTTCTCGCCGTGTCGTGGGTACATGGAAAGTTAAAGGGCTCACTTTGGTTGGTGTATCGGGGAAGGTCAACAAAGGGGCCATCGGTACGACGTACATGTACACTTGGTGTCAGCGGTCTAAGGGAAGGAGAGTGGCTTGCACGTGATCCCTCATGTGGTGGTAACTGCGCCACGCCAGCTGCGCAGCTTCAACGCCACTGGTGCCAAATGGTGCCCGACCAGCGCTTGCTGTGACGTGATCCGACGGCGCCCTCCTTCCGACTTCAGGGTGCTCCAGGAACAAAGGATTGGCAGGCACGACCAACGTTTGTTAGCAAGATGCTCTATGCGAACAATTGTAGCCAACAGTCAACGGGCAGCTGCGATTCGCTACTCCATCCATTGCTCTTTCCTAATTAATCGGGGCTATTGTTGCAACCCGATCGTTCCACACGTCTAGTCCAGAATACGAGACCTGGGCAGGCACTGGGGCTTGAGTCGGCTAAATACTTCAATACCCCAACTTCCGACCGCAACGGCTCTCTCAGCTTCACCTCTCTCTCACCCTCCGCGTTCCACCGCAGCCACCTACCGCGTGAACGTCTCCTACGAGCCGTGGCCCGACAGTATTGTTACCGTTTCTTTCCGCAACGCCTGCGTCTTCAGTCCCAATACCATCTCCGAAATGGCCGACACGCGGCAGAAAGCTATGGACGTCAACCGGTCGCTCCGGTCGATCAAGACGGTGAGTTTGAGGACAGGGGGATGGGACAAGTCATGTTCGAGAGACGTTGGCTAATGCTTGACGCTCGCAGGAATTAGAGACACTGCTCGAGAAGGGCGCCATCACCGACGACGACTTCAATACCATCCACGACCTCCTGCCCCAAGAATGGAGCCTGCGTGGCGGTCCCTCGCCGGCACCGAATAAACAGAGACAGGCTCCGGCCATTGCCTCCGCCACGGCCGCTCTCCAGTCGATGCAGCTGAACCAGGGCCCGCCTCTGCCCGTCCGCAATAACTCGCACCAGTCACAGACACAGTCGCAGTCACAGTCACAGTCGGCCGCGTCTTCGGCTGCGCCGACCCCGGCGCCCTCCTCTGAGAGTGTCGCTCGTAACGACCCCGACAACAACGCCGACAGCGATGGCCGCACTGCCGCCGGCTATGCGACTGCTAAGTACAAGTACGACGCCCCCAGCGACGGCGACCTGGCCTTTGACCGCGGCGACACCGTCGCCGTCTACAGCAAAGTCAACGACGACTGGTGGCTGGGCCGCAACGTCCGCTCGGGCCAGGTCGGCATCTTCCCCCGCCAGTACGTCAAGCCCGAGGCGGCGCTGGCCGAGCTGGAGCGCAACAACCAGCTGCCGGGCCCCAACGATGCCCCGCCGCCCGTCCCGCCGCCCGCCAACAACAGCCGAAGTGCGTCGGCGGCGCCGCCGTCCTATTACGACCAGTACGGCAACCCGCCACCGCAGCAGCAACAGTACGCGGGCGGCGGCGACGCCAAGTATGGCCAGCCGTATGGACAGCAGGGCTACGGGCAGCAAGGCTACGGGCAACAGCCATCCTATGGCCAGCAACCGTACGGTCAACAGCAGCCGTATGGCCAACCGCAGCCGTATGGTCAGCAGCAGCCGTACTATGGAGGCGGCGGCCCCAGCGACCAGCCGCCGCCGCCGCCGCAACAGCAACAGCAACAGGACAGTGGCAAGGTTGGCGCTGCTGGTAAGAAGATTGGCGGCAAGCTGGGCAATGCCTTTGTGACCGGTGTCGGTTTCGCGGCTGGTGCTGAGCTGGTCGGGGCGATCTTGTAGTTTTTTATCATCCCGACGCTGTTGGTGTACGTGTTTCGCCATGTGTCGTAGCGAGGAATGGGCTTGCCCTTTTTATGCCCTTCTTTCTTTCTCTTCTCTCGCTGTGCCCCTTTCACTTGCTCTTTCATGACTGCCTTTTTTCACTCTCGTTTGATAATACCTAGCATGCGTCGGTAAAACCTCCTCAGCTTCGCACTTCGTCGATCGTTCTTTTTCATCAAAAATGATAAATTTTTAAGAAAAATTTGAAAGTGGCTCTTGATAAAACTGCCAATGTGCAATACAGTGCTAGATGGGATCTTCCGATAAGTGAAAGGCTCCCACCAGAATAAGTCGGCTTGCATCGATGTATTTGCCACGCTTTAACCTCACGTTACAAAGCTTCCGAAGATTATCTCATCTCGACAATAATCCCATATTTTTTTCTGTTATTTTTTCAATTTTATTAGTGGCCAGTGTGATCTTGAGCGATTATATGAGAGACATGCCGTAGGCCTCAGTTATTGACGTAGCAATCGCTGTAGCAAATTGTCAAGTAATTGCGGAAGGTGAGATGCCCGTAACTCACATACTTTCCTCTCATTGATAAAACAATATCCTCTTGTCTTCGAGCCCCAATTTATGGCTCGTTTCTTCAAATGACTCTGTCTTGATTCTTGACTCTCCTTATTTTTTTTCATGCTATCAATGTAAACAACCACGTCCACTCCGTTTTTAGCCACATTTAAGACACCCAACACACGCCGAAGCCATCATCGACCGAGGATTGGAGGCCAGACGACCGAAACCGACAAATCCTTCACGATGCCTCCAGTATTTGACACCTTGGCTCACGCACGAACAAGACTCTGATCGGGATACCCGCCCCCGTTGACTGATTTTCACGACATTGCAAACCACACGTGGGCGATCCAAGAGGGAGATACAAGACGCTTGTTGTCGAGAACTCGACATTGTTGAGCCGGACGGCGATTGATGGAACACTTCCTATCCGATAGTTGAGCCGGGACAACTTATTGAGCGATTTTGAGTGCAAACGCCCCGAAGGAATTACTCGACAGCACGAGAACTGCACTATTGTGCAGGTTCAATGTCTCAGTGCAAGCACTCGGCGAGCAGTCGAATCAGCAGGCAACGGCTAGCCCTACAGCGTGTCTCGGCTGTACCGAAGATTGACAGACTGGCATTTGATTTTTCAACGGCCGAGGCAAAGCCAGGGCAATTCTTGACTGGCTTTTGTCTCTGGTCTTTGAAGAACATGGCAGGTCAGTATACTTTCATTTTGCCTTCTCTTTTAGATCCTTCACATTCTCAAATTTGCCTTACCAATCCTTTTTACAAGCAGATGGCTGGTCTTCCCGACCGTCCAATACATCTTTGATTATGGATGAATAACGTGTGTCTCAGAAATAGGAATGTCGACAAAACGTAATCAAGCCCAGTGGTAATGTGCAAGAAACTAGATAGAAAGGGGGACCGCATAGATAGACGGGCACTCAGAAGAACACCTACAAGCTACGATGCACAACAGGGAGCGGATCCACCTCCGCCTTTCCATGACGTCCACCCCTAGTTCCCCTCACCCCAACCCAGCATCATCCAGGACAGTGTCCCCAAACAGCCGGACAAGAAAAACAGCGTCAACAAAGCAGCCCCCGCCTTGTCTCCCTGGCTGACGGGCCCCGTGTACGGCAGAATCGACTCGTCTGTGCCCGCGCTCGGATTGCCCTGGCTCGTGCCGCCCGTCAGGTTGGTCACGGGCGCCGTCGACGTGTCCAGCAGCAGCGACAGCAGCGCGCCCAGCACGTTCATCTCCTGGCCCGCGCCGTTGGTGCCGTCGTACGTGCCGCCCTGGACCCAGCGGAACCCACAGACGCGGCCCGTGGCGCCGCCGGTACATTGCCGCACGGCGGCCTGGGTGGATGTCTGGAGGGTGGCCACGATGCGGTCGCGCGTAAAGGGGGCGATCTGGGCGGTGACGGCGAGCCAGCGGTGGACGTAGCCCTTGAAGGACAGCATGTCCGTGGTGCACGTCAGGTTGACGTCGCTCTCGCACGAGATCTCCGTGGCGATGCCGTTGGGGAAGAACGTGGCGAGCATGTTGGTGAGCAGGCCCTCCACGCGGGTCTTCCAGAGGGGATCGTGCGTGTAGTCGTACATAAAGGCGGCCCCCTGCAAGAAGATGGCGGCGTTGTACGAGAACTGGGCGCGGTTGATGTCGGTGCAGTTCTTGTCGGTGTGTCCGCCATCGTAGATGTTGTACTGCGCATCGACCAGGCCCACGCCCTCGACCCAGTCCCAGGTCTTGGCCGCCCACTGGGCATAGGTGTCGTTGCGGGTGTAGCGGGCGAGGCGGGCGCCGAGATTGAAGAAACAGCCGTTGGCAATCGCGTTCTTGTAGTTGTAGCCGTTGTTCAGGGGCGTAATCTGCCAGCGGAGCCCGCCACCGCACTGGTCGTCACGGCGCACGGGCGTGGTCTGCGAGTTGAACACGGCCTGGGCGAGGGCGAGCCACTGGGCGCATCGGCCGGCGGGTTTTCGAAGCCGACCTCGGCCGCCAGCAAGGCAGACATGCCCCAGAAGGACTGGTCGTCGTTTCCGAGCGACGCCGTCCAGTTGTAGGGCATGTACATGTTTTGCGGTGGCCCCGTCTGGAACTGGAGGGCCTGCATGACCTCGTCGTTGTATGTCGTGTCGTTCGTGTAGTGCCAGTAGTCAATCATGGTACCCCAGAGGGCGCCGCCCTGCCACCAGTAGTACTCGCCGATGGGCGGGGGCCCCGGCAGGATGCCCGGGATCTGGCCGCTGAGGTTGCCCTTGTAGTAGGTCATAACGTCGTAGGCCTTGAGCTTGGCAGCGGCGATAATGGAATCCGGGCTCTCGAGGTCAACTTCGAGGGCAGCATGAGCAGTTCCGACGGCGGCCGCCAAAAGCGGTAATAGTATTCGGCGCATTGTCGAGTAAGTGTGTGAGTAGGGAGGGTGTGTGCCGAGATAACAATTTTTGTCGACGGGGCCCGACAGCGATAATCAAGGAGTAACAAGTGGCGCGTGGCGATGATGAACAACGTAATCCGTGAATCGAGAATCGAGAATCGTGAATCGCTATCTGCAAATTCCAAGTCAGCAAGACGCAGAACGAGTTACGGCACGACACGCGGACAGACGGCCGCTCAATGCAAGGGTGATCCAGCCCAGGTTGGCCGTTTTGCCTTTTTGCCGTCAATGCATTTCCTGTTTGCAGTGTGATGAGGAGAATGGGAACAACAAAAAACAGTCAGAGAAGGGGGCCTCGACATTGAGTCATTTAGCCGGCAACGCTCAGCCACCAGCACGGAGTCTTGCCCAGTCCAGATCAAAAAACAATCTGGTAACAGTGATGATATGCACCCAGAAGGAGCGACGCAAAAGTATCAAACAGTTCGCAATGTTTTCCCACGCTCACGGGGCTTCGATCCATTGTCTTGGTTCTTGGCTGAAAATCTCATGCTCATGAAGTCATCGAATCATCAAATCAGGTGTCTATGTTCTATTCTTCAGTGGTTTAATCTTCTCCGTAGAAGCTCCACAACCCGTCACCTGACGGTCCACCTCCAGTTCTGTGGCAAGCAGCTGCTTGAGCTTCTCGGTATTTGCGTAGGACCGCTGCATCGCGTCGGCCGACTTCCCCACAGCGCACGCGTTGCTGTTGAACGCTTAGCGGAAGGCAGCCTCGTTGCCGTTGAAGGCGAGAGGACCGGCTGCCGTCACCAGGACCACACCAGCAAGCTGGCGCACCTGGTCGACGTTGCGGAAACTGGCGGCCATGACCTGCGTGCGGTAGCCGTTCGGGCGCAGGTGGCTCGGGATGCGGGACAGTCCCAGTGCCCAGGTTCTTGTCAGTAACACCGCTGGCCTTGCCCCAGCCAGCAATGCCCTCCCAGGTAGCGCTGACCTTGTTGCGGACGCGGTCGCGGAAAAACGCCTTCGGCCGCGTACAGCTTCAGGATGCGAAGAGTGGCCTCAAGAGTGGCGGGCGTGTCAAAGGGAAGCGCGACATCGACCTCGGTGCTGGCCCGGCCGGTAGGCTTGTGGATCGGGGTGCCGAACTGGACGGCCAGGGCAGGGTGTCGACGGAGGCCGACAAACGCTCGTCTGCAGTGGCAATGGCCGGCAGGCTGCGGCCATAGGTCAGAGTCTTGTCGACAAGGGCGGCGTAGGACGGCTTTTGGGCGGCTCCTGGGCGGCGAGGAAGAGGAGCTGCCACTGTGCGTGATGGTTTATAGTGGGATGTATGTGTCGGTGATCGTTGGGCAAGGTGAAGTAGTCGATGCTCTAGACTTTGCAAACTCAGAATGTCACGATGTCGAGCTGTCGATACGTAGTCAACACTGGGTGCAGAGTCCGTGCGGAAGTGGAGTAGATGCGATGCAAGTTGTATTTGTGTATCCCTGGCTAGACCATGCACGTTCATCTTTGTCTGTTGTCAGTCTTGAGCCGAGATGTGACTGACAGATCAGCCACGCGATTTTGTCTCCGAAACGAAGCGATAGGAACAAGATATCAAGAGATAACCAAGGGGAACGATCCGAAGGCTGGGACGAGATAGCTTGTTCGAGATAGAAGTCTCAAGGTTTCAAGGTCAACGCGATATCAACATCAGGCCGCACTGCGGGCATAAAGAAGCGACTCGAGTCTGGCTGATCAACGAGGTTCTTCTCTCTCGATTGGTCTTGTGTCAAGTTTGCGTGGGAGACATCGCGAGTGTGAATAGATCTGTGAGGGAGCGTCGAGTACTTGTATAGGTGGTGCATCGGGGAAGCGCCGTCATTGCACGGGGGGGTGCCGGATACCATGGCGCTGTTGACGGGACCCCGTGAGCATCCTCATTCAGCATTTGCAGCTAACTTGTGGCACCCGAGGATTGAGCGGTGGGAAGATAAAAGGTAGTCTTACGACGGTGATGGCTACGCAGTAATCGCAAGGAGAGAATGTTTCAAGGTGAGAATGGTCTAGCCGTCTTTTGGGCATTATTTGGTGCGCCGTTTCTAGTGTCGTACTTGCCCTTTCAGACCACTTAGCGTTGGTGTTTTCCTGGGGAAAGCGCGTTTGGGCCACCACTGGACACCACTAGCGTTCGGTCCTTCCCCGGTGCCTGCCAAGAACACAAGGAAGGCGCAGATGAAGCAATATGAAAGAAAGGGGCAAGAGCAAAAAAGGAAGAGAACCAGAACCAGAGAACAAAAATGATATAAATTCGTTCCAAATTGCCCCAGAGAGCCCACTTGTCCACTCCACACTCTGCAGCCTTCTTGTCCTCGTGCACGCTCCATCATGATCCTTGTCTTTCTCTCTTCCCCGCATACAGAAGGCACCCCGGAATTGTTGCCAGTCAGGGGCCCCAGCACCAGAGGACCAAAGGCACACGACCCGGTTTCTCTCGTCTATCATTCTACCTCTCTCCCCCCCCCCGCCCCCCTCGACAGACAGACACACAACAAGGCAATGCAATACTGAGCCTCGTCGACTCAACATATCAAGCCCTCCGACGACGATCTGGACGGTTCCATCCCGTCTTACGTCCATCACCAGAGTGTGGCTACCATTTCTTGGCTTGTCCTCCCTTGTCTTCTTCTCTTCTTTATTACTTCTTCACTGTTGTTCTCTTTCGTCCCTCTTTTTTTCCACCGTTTTTGCCCTCTCTCCTCATCACCATCATCCTCAATTATGTGCTCCCTCCCACGCACTCCCTCCCCTCCTCCTCCAAGATGGGGGCCTTCAACATCAGCTTCAAGGACAGTAAGTGGGCGTTCATCTCCGATGGTGTGTCCACGTTCGTGCGGTGCCCTTTTCTACGGCTGTGACCAGATCTACTACACCGGCATCCTGCTGGGTATGCGTTTCCGTTCGTCGACGAGTACGGCCAAACCGACACTGGCAGCAGCGGCGCCCGCACCCTCACGACATCCTTCACCTCCCTGTCTTTCCATCTGCACCATGGACCTTTTTATCATATTCACAAATCACAGAATTGGAGGAAATTGGTTTCAGAAATGTCGACGGGATGAGAAAGCCCCAGCCTCGCCGTGGATATCGAATTAAGTATAATTATGCAGATAGCAGACCAACGACCTCAACTGTCACTGGAAGTGCGTGTATGCAATTGGCAAAAACAACATGGAGTACCTTATTTTCGCCGTCCCTCTTTCTACTCCTCTTTCTTTTTGGTGGGTGTGTAGGTAGGATTGTGGTGGGTCGTAAACATGCAGAGAGAGAGAGAGAGAGAGGCACCCCTTACAGAACGGTACCCTTGTTCTGCTTGCGGTCGACGTTGTAGTTCTTCCACAGCAGAATGGCCGGGATGGCCAGCGCCAGCATCGCCGTCGAGGAAATGCAGTTGACGCGCTGGCTCTGGCCCCAGGCATAGTTGATGGCGTCGCGGGCCTGCGAGCCCACGGGGTACAGCATCTGCGCCGCCGCACCGCCGTTGTAGATAGCCATGGTCTGGTTCTTGAGGTCGTCGGGCAGGCGGCGCTCGAGGGCGCTGGGGAAGGTGTTGGCGTAGATGGCCTGGGAGACGGCGTAGCCAATGGAGCCGCCGAAGCTGTTGAACAGGTACAGGAGAGCCAGCATCATGGGGACGCCGTCGCGGTCCGCCGCGGCCATGACAGCCATGCTCTGGCCGATGACCAGCGTGCCGCCACCAAAGGCAATAAAGATCTGGCACATGACAATGAAGCCAATGTTGGAGTCCTGGCCACGGAAGCGGATCATCAGGCCCGAGCCGAGGATCATGAGGGTAAGGCCATAGCACAGACTGGCGTACTTGAAGTGCTTGGTCACGCGGACGTAGATGCCAAAGAGGGGCGCCATCAAGCAGGAGCCGACGTTGTAGATCTGGGTCATGTAGCCCGTCATGGAGTAGTCCAAGTCGTAGACAACCTCCACAAAGTAGTAGTAGTACAGGTCCCAGGCGTAGAAGCTGTAGTACAGGACGGCAGCCAGAATGCAGGCACCGGCGACGGTCCGCTTCTTGAAGAGCTCGTAGCGCACAAAGTGCACGCGCGCAAAGTAGCGCTCCCACACATAGAAGACGGGGAACAGCAGGAGACCGATGACGACCATGGCAATGAAGGTGGCCGACTTGTAGGTCGCACGGCCGTTGGTCTGCAGACTGAAGGGCAGCAGGAACAGCACCCATGCGGCCATGAGGATGAAGCCGCCAATCAGGTCGAAGTCGTGGGTGTAGTGCACAAGCGACTGCAACACGGTGCGGCCCGACTTCTCACGCACAAAGAGGCCCATCTTCTCGGCCTTCATCTGGAAGAACTTGAAGATGATGGCCAGCGGGTGAAGATGAAGAACATGATGATGGTGAACGAGCCGATCGCCCAGCGCCAGGTCGAGTGCGTCAGGTACGCCTGGGCCGCCAGCGGGCCGGTGAAGGCGGTGCAGATGAAGGGAGTTGACACGAAGGCGAACGCGAACGCACGGTTGCGCAGGCCCGAGGTGTCCGCGACAAAGACGTCCATGATAAAGTACAGGGCGTCGTAGCCGACCCAGTAGAAGACGTAGCCGGCAGCGTAGCCGTCGGGGCCGTTGCACGAGGCAATGATGATCATGCCGAGCAGGTACACAAAGACAAAGAACAGGAAACCCTCGGCGCGGCCCCAGACGTTGAGGACCTTGGCGATGGGCAGCTTGAGCACGCCACCAATGACCGAGGACAGGATGCTGGCAGTACCAATCTGGGGGGCCAGCTGGAAATCGGCATAAGCGTAGTAGGTGACGTTGCTGAGAATCGACTGCTGCAGGGCCAGCATGAAGAAGCAGACCCAGATCCAGCCGTACGTGAGCAGCACAGCCTTGCGCGACCACACGAGCGCAGCCGCCTCGGCCTTTTTGACACCGAGCTCCGCGTTGTCGGTGATGACGTTGCCGTGCTTCTGGATGTCGAGCTCGTTGCGCGCCTCGAGACTCAGGCGGGAGTCATCGCCGCTGGTGTAGCCCTCCTGGGTCGGCGAGCCCGCGTTCTTCTCGTTCTGGTCGCCGGCAAGGACACCAGCGTCGGCGCCAGTGGTGGCGGCCTCGGGAGCCGAGAACTCGCCGGCACTGGGCGCGATGACCTGCGAGTCAACGGCCTTGTTGCGGCCGCGGATGTTCTGGAAGACACTCATGGCGAGAGGATGGGGTGAAGACGTATAGACTAAAAAATAGTATAAGATGAAGGAAAAGGGAAAAGGAAAAGAGGGAGAAGAAGCTGCGTCGTCAACAGCTTGTCAACATCCAAGAGACGGATGGAGTGGATGAAGAGAGGAAAGAAAAAGAAAGAAAACGAGTAGCAGAAGAAAGTAGAAAGAAGGGAGGAGATCCGGTCGAGGGGGGAGGAAAGGGGGCGACTCTTGTAAAGAAAACCTCGAGTCGGAGCAATGACGAGAGGGCGATCCTATGGGTGCCGATAAATGGGAACGGGGCAGCGGCAGGGATCTTACTCTGCGAATACACGGCAGTCCGGCGAACAGACAGACGTCTGGAAAGGCGCCTGCAAGAGACCTGACCAGGAGATGGATGGATGGACCTGTCCAGGCCCACGGTCGAGCCGTTGCCGGAGAGCGGCCATTGCATACTGAGAGACGTGGCGGGTGACTCGTAGACGGGCATGTTGCAGCCAGATGTGTGCCCGATGCTACTGAAAAGCTCGCCGACAGGGGGGTGTGGAGGACCGAGAAAACAAAGACTGTACCCGTAGAAAAAAAGAGAAAACAAGCTTTGGAGCTTCCGAAGGTCCATGGCACGTCAGCCCAGGCGCAGGCAACGGATGCTACCGGCAAAAATGTACATTCGTAGGTACACAGTACGGAGTGCACACTCTTCCCTCCTTCCCTCTTCTTCTCTTTCCCTCCAACGCCCCTTCCCAAAAGAAAATAAAAAACACATGCACACGCCCTGAGCAGGACGTGAAGTGGGCAAGTGCGGCCCTGCTAGTTCTGGACAAGTGCTCCGCTGGCATTACGGGTTTTGCAGTGTCGGTCTCACGCCGGCTGACGGCAGTCGTCCAGATTTAACGCTCTGCAACACCGCAGGCGACGAGCAGAACCTTCGATGATTCGTTCTAGCACGTTTCCCGCGCTGCACGTCGTAGACCGCTGAAGATCGGTCGACACTACAGTACGTCGTACAGGCTCGGCAGGGCCTTCTCCCCACGCTACGATTGTCGGAAAGTGCGCATATGTGCCGGGGTGGTGCGTGGGAGGAAAGTGCGATGCACAGGATCAGAGGTGGAAGTGCATGTACTCCGTACAGTAGTCAGTACGAGTATCTTGTATCTCGCTCGGCCAGGAAGGAAGCTGGCTCGCAAAAGTTATGCAGTTTCCTGGTTCAGCCTAGTGCAGCAAGAGCGACCGGTAGTGCAGCAAGAGCGACCGGATGCGCAAGTCGACGAAACACAGCGCACCTGCCTGCAAACAAAGAAAACTAGATCGACTACGCATATTTTGCTAGCAAGCAGGAAAGAACGATGTACAAAGCCGCCAAACACAGAAGGAGCAGATGGCAAGAGGGGCACAACAAGAAAGAGCAAGGACAGAATAGAGCCAGGACAGAAGGAGCAACAAGACGATGCAGGGCCGGGCTTGCCCTGGCGGCGCCGGCACACCCCCGACTAACCCAGATTGGGCCATAACGGCCGCGAAAGCCGCATCTGATTAGGGAGTGCAACCTGGGAAGACGCAACGCAAGACCACCCGGTACCACTCATTGAACAACAAAGAGACCAAACCAGCAGACGAAAAATCTGATAACTCGAAAATACGAAGTAATAACACGCCTCCTGACACCCACTCTGCCCTCTCGAATCTGGTCCAAGGGGTGAGACGGGCCCCCGAGAGGCCCTCTTCGACAGGGTCGTGTTTTGGTGGGTAGTAGAAATGGAAGAAGAACGAAATTTTCAGCGCCGATCCATCTGATTATGCTGCGTGGTGTGGCGCCGGGGTTCCATCTCTCGTTACTGAGTAGCTCTGTAGTCTGCAAGTGCGATTTTTTGCCGACGACTTTTCGTTTTCCACCGGCTGTCGATGCAAGAAAGCAACGGGACAGGGAGGCTCGGGAGGCAAAGAGGACAGGACAAGACGACTGTGCAAAGGCGAGACAAGAATTTTCCCCTTTGCCACGTTTGCCGATGCTCGTGTACTTTGTACATCCCACCCATGGAAGGAAGCCATATCGTCATCCACCCATCCCTGTCTCCCCGATTGAATGTGATCGGCAAAGACACGCGGCCTTGAGGGGAAAAGAACAGTAATAGGGGAGGCAAAAGATACCCCAGGAGCCAGGGATACGGAGAGTTGCAGAGACGAAACCAGAGGCGGAAAAGGAAAGGAAAATGGCTCACTTGTCAGAGGCGACACAGAAGCATCCCTCGAACTGATCCTGCAAATGATAAGATTATCTTCGCATCTGATCTAATCAGCACGGCCTACGATGTATGCCCTGGACCAAACTCGTGTTACTCGTGTTGACCCTGCCTTGCCAGTTGGTTTTTGGTGGCAAGCAACTGAACAAACAGTATTACGAGTATACGAGTACACGAGTACACACTTATGAGGTCGATTCCATTGTCTTTTACTGTCTCTCTGTTGTTGCCCGTTTGTCCCTGTTCTTTCTTTCTACGTCGTAGCGACGTTGCCTGGCTGGGATGCAAACTTGAGCTGTTTTGACCTTACAAAGTCCGCCTTTGCCGTCCTTTTGCCTCCTTTTTTTGTTTGGTTTTTTATGGTTTTATTCTGTGCTTTTCCGTCCATTCACCCTGATAAAGAGAGCATGATGCGAGGTGGTCCCACGGAAATGCAGGCCCCCATCACCAATCTGTTCAAGCGCCTGTGAGGCTCATTTCCTGTGGGGCTTTGTTCCCTCGCCCTCTCTAGTGTTTGGTGCTTTCTCCGTATTTTGTGTGTAAAAACAGATTTTGCTATGGGGCCCTGCTAGTGCTTACGGGGAGAGCTTTTTTCTTTTCTTTTCTTATGTGAAGCTCCGTCTCTCTACTGAGTACTACGAAGTGTGTCACTTCTGTGTACTCCGTATGGTGTGTACACTCTCAACACATCCTTTTCTGTTCCCAATCGTCCCGTAGGCGGGCTTTCAAGCATTAACGGAGCACGGCACATAGTGCGCCTCGAAAGTCTCCATGCCCCCAACAAGGATCGTAGGAGAAGACAAAGAGAAGTTCAAAGTACGGCAACGACGAGAAGAATAAGTCAATGGGAAATGGCAAAACATAGACGCAATGGAGACGGGTCGGTTCATCTTCTTGTTTTGTTCTCTTTCCCGTGCCCGTTCTTTCTCTATGTTTTGGTTTAGACGTAGCCTGGCCAATCGCATGAGAGCCTTCATTGAGGGAGAGATTCAAAGTATGCCCTACTGGCCTTTCTCACGAAGTTTTATTGTTACTGTAAATCCTCGCCTCTTGGCAGTTACCGGCTCCTGCCGGTTCGGCCGGTAAGCTATCTTAGTCTTGTCAGTTGCTATCTGCTCGTCTCTCGTCTCCCCTTGCTTCCCAAAAATGTCCCAGGCCAGCCCATTCAATACCGAAGTGCATTCCTTTTGTCTTTTCAAAATCTCGTGTCTTTCTGTGCCCCGCAAGCACGCTTCGTCGTTTTTTTTTTCCTCTAGCTTCTTTTCGCTCGCGACAATCGTGTTCATTTTTCTTCGTCAGCGGAGAACGCCGTCCGGGAGAACGCCGTCCGACATCTGGCTTGCGTACTTTGCACTCATACGCTCACCGGTGGCCGTCCCTGTTGTCGTTGCATCCTGTCCAGTGTCCAGTGTGATGCCTCCTCGAGCAAAGGCGCCCAGACTGCCAAGCCAAACTCTAAAGGCCTCCTGGTTAGCAGACGCCGCCAGTGCGCCGCCAGAGAACGGGCGCTTGACCTGTTTGCCCATCGCTCGCTCCGTGGGAGCCTCAAGGGACAGAAGACGACTCTATTCGTGGGTTTACGACACGCCAACAGTGCCCATTATGGCACTGGGCCCACGGGTCTATGCACCACTCTTCTTTTGTTTTTGCCAGTGGTCCTTGCCCATCTTTTAGCAGGAAGCAGAGCATCTGATTTCTTTCCTATCCTAGTTGTCCCACTGAGTACTGCTGTCGCTTTCTCGCGGCTCCCTGAGAGACCCGCCGGAGTGCATGGGCGCCACCAAAAGCTTGTTTTTGACCAAAGCTTTTCCCATTTCGTGTAGCGGGTACACTTGTACGAAGTAACAAAGTTCGGCTATGAGATAACCAAGTGTCAGCCTTTTATGCGTCCCCTGCTACATTGTGCATTCCTCATCAGTCCCTCTAGGTTATCTGATGTAAAGGACTTACAACGCCTAAAGTAGGCTGTTAGTGCTGTCCCTGTAAGGCAGGTAAAAGATTATGGCCTCTACTGTTGTCTTTGGATGTACGCCGAACATAGGATAATTAAAGTAGGCCTTGAAAAGGAAGAACCAATTTTTTTTTTTAAAAAAAAAAGGGGGGGAGGGGGGACGAAGGCCGCCAGGGCATTTGATGCTTGTTTAGCTGTGTCTTGGGCTTCCAAAACGGGCTCTGGACAGATCCATGAGAATTGGATAAAACCCATTTCCTGCTGCCAAGAACCGTCTCCTTTTATTCGATTATCAGCCAAGCCTCGATACCTCCTAGTTGAACAAAGGGCCCGTCGTTCTTCATGTGTCCAGAACGCCGTTCATCGCCTTCGGGCATGCCCGCAAGCCAAGCCGAAAGCGAAGCAAAGGGAAGGCTGCAGGCGGGTGCATTACTGCACATGAGCAGCTGTGGTCACCCGTAATGTCGTTGCTCTTACATGGGGATCACCCACATGGGAATCACCCCTGTCTGTATGGAAAGCAGCGTCAAAAGCGATGGTTTGGCCAGGCGAGAGTGACAGAAATTGCTTGGCTTTATCTTGGCTTTATCTTGGCTTTATCTTGGCTTTATCTTGGCTTTTTCTTGGCTTTTTGTTCTGGTTCTCTTATGAAGTGATACTCCACCTTTGAAATCTAACTACGTACCAATGTACAGGCACAGGCACCGTAGTGATTGAGACAAACAGCCAATATATCTTCAAATATGTCAAAGACAAGGGGAATGAAATGCATTTGACGAGAGTGCTAAAACTCTGCTCCTGGCCTCCCCTGCGGGTACTGCCCCGATCTCGGCATCAAAGAAGAACAGAGAGGAGAAGTACAAGACAGAAATAAGCATCGGAGCGTGCCTATCATTTTTTCACTTCCAATACGCGCAGCGCTTGTTTAACTTCGTACTCCGTCAAACCACGACGGCCCACTTTGGTAGACTGTGGCTTTCTGCTCGGTAGACAAACAGCGTGTGGATTTACCGTACTCTGGTATTCGTATTCGACTGTACCGTGATCCTGTACGACTTCCTGGATGCGAGGAAGCTATATAATTGATCTGGTGGTAACGTGTCTGCTCTATCTAGGAATCTGAAGCCACCAAAATTGTATGCAAAACCTTTTTACCCACGAGTATAACGATACGCTACCCCTGAATGGGTGGATCCGGTCGGATATATACGGTGGTATTTAACCACCGCTTATACCTCCTAGTTATATTACTTTTAACTAAGCGGAGTACGCGTATACGTATATTAACCACCGGTATATTTATATTAATATTAACTCTCTTTTTTAAAGTCGAAGTATCGCGGTATAATATACCGTTCCCTTTTTTTTTCGCTCCCTCCCTTCGGGACCGTCTCCTCGACTTTTAATACTTTTATTAATACCCGCGGGTACCTCGTACTCGTTATAAAAGGTCTAAGCGTTTATAAAGGTTTAAATATTACCTTCGTCTTCTTTATTTATACCTCCTTTTAAAACTCGATAAAATTCGTATTAACGAGCTTTCTTAGCGTACCGTTATACTTCGCCTTCGTTATAACGTCGGCCGGGTTATTAATACTCGTGGGTGCCTCGTACTCGTCGTAAAAGGTTAAACGTTTATAAGGGTTTAAATATTACCCTTTATTACTTTTTATATTTATATTTTATTATATTCCCGTAAAGGTTTAAATATTACCCTCCGTTACCCTTTTTATTTATATCTCCTTTTAAAACTTAATAAAATTCGTATTAACGAGTTTTTTTAACGTACCGTTATACTTCGCCTTCGTTATAACGTCGGCCGGTTATTAATATTAAAATTTATTTAATTTCGGTTATTTCCCTCCTTTCGTATAATTAACGTAATATCGTTATATTAATTATTAACCTTTTTTCCGTTATCGTCTTAAACTTTATAACGGTATTAAAAACGCTTTTATTATTTATATATATTATAAACGGTACCTTTTTCCCGTAAATTTAATTTATAATAACCTTTATATAACTTATTAAATTAAATTTATATATTAAGGCGTATAATTTAACCGTTAATATAAACTTAATAACGCGTTTATATTTAATAAATAATTAATATACGATATTATACTTTTTTAACGTATCCCGAATCGTAATAATATAACCGATTTAAAAGCTTAAGTTTTTATTATTAACGAACGTACCGTTTATAAAAATTATTATTCGAATAATCTTTTCGTTAAACTTTACGAACTTAAAGTTACGGTACGGGTTTTTAATTTATTATTAAAACCGGGCGTTTAAATTAAAAATCTCTTTTTTACCGGGCTCCGTATATTATACCGTTAAAAAAAGGTCGAAGGCGGCTTCCGGTTAATATATAATATTACGTATACGTTACGAACGCGTTAAACGATATATTATTATTACGGGCCGAGGGGTATTAATATACGGCTTCGCGTACCTTTATTAACTTATAATACGTCGGTAATTAAAGTAATATTATATACCTAGGTTCTTTTACGAGAGTAAAAACGTACCGTTAATTTCGATTTAAAGTACGCCGCCGTTAAATTTAAAAGGCGAAGTCGGCGTAAACGTTTCCCGAGGCTTAATTAAAAAGTTAACCTTTTAAAGGGCGTTTTACTTTAAGGTAACGAATTCGTCGTCGGCGAGGATAACGTATTATTAATTTATAAATTAATAATACCGAAAACGTCGTCCGTACGGATTATAAAGTATATATTATAATAAATTAAGTTATTTTTAATACCGTAATATAATATAATATAATATATAAATTAATAATTATTAACTTTTAATATACCGTATAACGGCTTTTTAATATATAAAACCTCGTTATCGGGTAAAGTTAAAATCTTTTTTACCGTAAAATTAAAATTAACGTAAAAGTCCTTAATTAAGTTTATAAAAACCTAAACGTAAACCTACGAAATATTACGTAATAATAATTATATACCGGGGCGTAATTTATAAGCCGTAATAAAAAGTAAAAAACGTTAATTTATCCGTTAAATAATAAACGATTAAGTTAATATAACCGTTTTATTAAAATCTTTATACGACGAAACGATTTTTATTATTATAGGTATTAACGTATTTAATTTTATTAACGAAACGGCCGTTAAAGAGCCGTATACCGCGCGTACGTTAATACGGGGGATTAACTCAAAAACGCCCTTTTTAATAATTTAAAATTTTATACGCCGCGAGTATTTATAAGTCGGTACGGGCGGTATTACCGTTAAATAAACGGTTACGGTATTATTAATAAAATATACGAATATAACGGCCGGGGGCGTACGGCGCGGGCGGCCTTTACCTCGTCGGGGAGGCGGTATTACGGGCGTTATAATAATTTTATTTTTTACCGCCGGGCGGTTATAAGGGCTTAATTAAGCCTTTATAAACTTTAACGGAGGTATTACGGAAAGTACCGTTAATACCGTTACCGTAATTTATTATTATATCTTCGTTTATAATAACGCGTATACGGTACGGGCCGGCTTAACCGGCGTTTATATTACCGCTTTTAATACGTTAAATAAATATTTAATCCGTTAAATTAAATTTAATAAAGTCCGGGTTATTACGAAGGCGTAAAAAGCTTTATAATTTAACGGTTTACGCGCGCCTTTTTAAGTCTCGTATTATTATACGAATTACGCGCGCGCGTTACGTAATAATAGCGAGGGGCTCGCCGTTAATATTATACGAGGGTAAGTACCGAATACGAGGAGGGTCGGGATAATACCGTTAAGTTTTACGGTATCGTTAATAACTTTAATCGTTATTTATAAAGCCGTTTACGGGTTTAAATCGGGAGCCTCGCGTTTAATTAATTTATAAACCCGTTTAACGGGTTTATAATACCGTTTAATTTTATTAACGGTATAATAAGCCTCGGTGGGTACCGGTTTAATTTTTATACTTATTAAGACCGTATTATTTTTAAAACTCTTTACTCGTAAAGTTAATACTTTAATTATATACGATAAAATTAAAAGGGCTTTAATATACGTCGATTTAATACTCCTTAAATTTATTTTACGTATATTAACTCGTTATATTATTAAGTATACGGGCCGTTTAAAATCCCGTAACTTTATTAATTACGTAAATATATAATTTACCGTTAAAGTAAATTACGTTAACGATAATAATACCGTTAAAAACGACGTTATAATCCTCCTTTAATATTAAATTTAAAGCGTTTAAAAGGACCTTAATAAAGTTAATAACCCGTATAAAAGTCTTTAATCTCTTATAAATCTTTATACGTAACGTTAATATAACCGGCCGTTTATAAAACCGGTATAAAGCGGTCGATAAAAGGGTAATTAAAGCGGCGGTATAATTTTTAAGCTCCGTCGCCGTTAAGTAATTATAAGAGCCGGTAATATACGCCGTCTCCGGGGTATTAATAAATACGTACTTAAAGCGTTTAATTACCGGTATATAACCGGCGGGACCGATTATTAAATCCTTCGTATTATCGAAATAATACTTTAACGGTTTATATTTATTAAAGAAAGTAAAAAAGGGGTATTAATAAGTATTATATAAAAATTAACGCTTTTTATCGGGGTCTTAATACCGTAAAATCCGATTAATTTAAACTCTCCGATACCGAACTTAATATTTACGGTATTATAATAACGGTATTAAGTATAACCGTTAAACGAAGTTTTATAAGGCCTTAAATTACGGTAAACCGTAAGTTAACCGTTTTATAACGCCGGTATTTACGATAAAACTTAGAAATTTAATTTAATCGTATTACGAAAAGTTTACGAATAAAATAACCGTATTATCGGTTTATTAATTAAAGGGTTAAATATCCCCTTTAGGGGCCTCCGGAGTAAGCGTATATAAATATTTTTAACCGTTTAATACGTTTATTACGGCTAGGTTACCGGCCGTTAACTAAGATTAGAAAACGGTATAAAATTACGTCGGTTACGTAAAGTCGTTATCGCCGTCGTTTTAACGTTTTAATCGGATTATTAAAGTACTTTTGGGCGTTATTCGCTTTTAAGTCCGTTATTTAAATAAAGTATTAAGTTATAATACCGCCCTTATTATTAACTTATACCTTTTTATAAACCGCTTTTTTAACTTTAATATATAACCTTTAACGGTAACCTTCCTTACCGTATATAAAATACTTAAAAGTACTCCCGGGGATACCGGTGGATTATTTATTATAACCGTAATACCGGTTAAAATAATAAATAAAGGCCGTACCGGAGCCGGACGTAACGCGCTCGTTTACGCGTACTAAGTCGTAAATAATACGGTATAAATTATCGGGGCCGCCGTTAATTAATACCGCCGTCGTAATATAACGCGAGGTCCGAGGGTTTTATTCGTAAACACTTATTAACCGCGCGTATAAAGCGGGTAACGTATCTTCGTACCTCTCGAACGCCTTAAGACCTTTAGGATAATCTCGTATAAAGGTCTTTTATAACCTCCGCGAACGTTTTATTAAACGATACCGCCGTAATTTTAAAGAGTAAGAGAGCGTATTACTTATTACGTTTAACGCGTAATATAATATTTCCTTCGAATTATTATAATATACGTCGAATAATTAACTTTTTAATCCCTCGTATCGGCCTTAATTACGTTATAATAATTATAAACCTCTTTAATTATTATTATAATCGGGAGCGCTTTATAAATATAAGCCTTTTTAAACCTTTAATTATAATAAAACGGATAAATTAACCGACTCGGAAAACGAGGCTTATTTCGTCGTTAAAGTTATTATATTTTATTTTAACCGGGAAAAACTTTTAAATATTTTTAACGATATATAATTAATCTTTATTATTAAATTACGAGTCGGTTAATAAATAAAATTAATAAAGTCCGCGTTAAAGGGTTAATTACTTTTATTTCCGGGTATATTATAACGATATAAAAGTACCTTAACGATAAGGCGGACCGTTAAGCGTTAACTTTACTTTTAAACTTAATATTAACCGTACGAAGAGGTTTTAAAACCTTTAATCGGGAGTATATTAAAATATATATTACCGTTATACGGTTACGGGATATTATCGTTAAGTAACGGGTTATTATAAAGCTTAATTATTAACGGGCGCGGGAGTTACGTCGCCGTATAAATTATTAAGCTCGACGCCGGGGCCCGGGATCGGGAGTTTATAATAAGTATACCTTTTTCGTTATTTTAATTATTATTAACGGGCGTACGATTAATATTAACCGGGGTATCCTCCGGGTTAACCGTAACGCCGGGTATAACGGGCTTATCGTTAAAGTAAATTAAACGGTATACCGGGTAAACTTAATTAATAAGAATTAACTTTTAAATCCTTTTATTATACGTTTTTATAATCGTAATTTTAACGAATTATTTAAACGAGTTAATAAGTTATTTACGTACGTTACGAATTTAAAGCGTATTAATTAAAATTTACGTAAAGTTATTATTACCGTTATAATAATTTTTAACGTAAATACCTCGTTTTATAAAAGTACGTTTAAAGTTTAATAAAATCGTAAAATAAGCCGTAATAAACTCGTCGACGGTAATACTTTTTAACGCTTCTTCGAAAAAAGTATTAAAGGTTATCGTTAACGAAACGTATAACCCTCGGTTTCGTTAATAAATACGCGAATACGCTTTTCGACGTTATTAAACTTTTAATTAAAAGTTTATTAATCGACGTAATTAATAATATCGCTTATTTTAATTATTAAGAGTAATCTTCTTAATTAAGGTAATTTTCGAAGTAATCTAGTAGTAACGTGTCTACTTTATCTAGGAATCTAAAGCCACTAAAATTATATATAAAACCTTTCTACCCACGAGTATAGCGATGCGCTTACCCCTAAATGGGTGGATCCGGTCGGATATGTGACGGTGGTATTTAACCACCGCCTATACCTCCCAGCCACACCACTTCTAACTAAGCGGAGTGCGCGTATACGTATACCAACCACCGGTGTATTTATACCGACACGTACGAGTAATAAAAGGATATTTTATAATTTAACAATAACGTGTCTACTCTATCTAGGAATCTGAAGCCACCAAAATTACATATAAAACCTTTCTACCCACGAGCATAGCGATACGTTACCCCTGAATGGGTGGATCCGGTCGGATGTGTGCGGTGGCATTCAGCCACCGCCCATGCCTCCCAGCCACACCACTTCTGACCAAGCGGAGTGCGCGCATACGCATGCCAACCACCGGTGCATTCATACCGACACAGCGAGAGATTGACGGCAAAATACAAAGCGAGCCAACACGTCAGCCGAAAATCGAAATATCCGGTTCCCTCAACAAGAACAATACGAAAGAAGAGATTTTCATATGAGAGGAAAGAGGACGATGAAGTGGAAGAACGGAACGACAGAAAGGCGACCTTGACCATAAAACGTGTATTTAACGCAACGCGTGGTCCCTTTCTTGGCTGAGTGGAGGAAATGGGGCCGTGTTGTACGGAGTAGTGGAATGAAGGAGAAAAAGTGAGTCCGTTTTTCTTTTGTTCGTCCTCCTCCGTCGTGGATCTGCAAGGAATGCATAGGGCCAGCAGCAACGTTCCAGTTTACGTAACATTAGCTTACGAGTACATCTGATAAAAATTGATAAAAATTGATAAAATTGTCACGGCTCCATCTACAAGGATGGGTGGTGCAGTGGGGGCTCCAACTCCCGACAACACGCGAGATGCAAACTCATGTTCTTGCTGTACCGAGAACAATACGTCGTATTCAGTCAGTTTGATGCCGGAGGTGGCAGAGATGGATGCATGTTTTTGCCGAGGTTGTTCCGTGCTAGGCGTATTCGACAGACGTCAACTCAGTATGACCGTCTCCTCTTGCCGATCAGTGCGCTTCTTGGCCATTTTTTTCACTTTCCCGTACAAGCTCCTGACATACTGGTATTGCTTGGTTGTGCATGCACAAGGGTTGATTGTTGATCGAGTGGGTCTGCTTTATCATAGATCACCAACAATCAACAAATCAAGCATCGGCCGTTGGTCCAAAAGGGTTTTGCGGTTGTCTTGTTCGGCCCTACTGAGTATTTCACTACGAAGTACTCCGTACATGTACATGTACACTCTTGGAATTCGTACTTGGCCTGGCGTGCAGAACCGCCCGAGGGCCCACGACCCTGTCTACCCACTTGGTGAACAAAACTACATCGTAGTGCCATGCAGAAGGACGGAGAATGTGTTTGCATATGGAGAACGGACTTGCCTTCTCTCTGCGTCAGGCTGCAGCCGCTATTTTTCCCTATGCGTATTTGAGTTTCTCTCTCATACGATATATTGCGAGCGAGTTCACCAGGCGAAAAAATAGAAGCTCGGAAAAGAGCCTCTTTTAGTGGACTTTGGTCACTGGAATTTGGCCCTGTCTCTGGGGTTTTCAACCCCATTTTCATGCACATTGACGCCATTTATTAAACGAAGCTCTCGAACGCGTATGTCGTGGTCTAGGTGTCTTGGCAGCAACGGGACTGGACTCCATTCTAGAGCCTCAACAACAACGTCGACAAAGTTCAAGCCCTTAATCCTCAACCTTCTTGATTCTTTCTTTCTCTCTCGCCTCGGAGTTCGAGCACGAATTTGACACCAACAAACATATCTTCGCCTTGGCGGGCTAATTACTAATGGGGCAGATACCAAACTCCCTCTCGTGTGACCTCTCGTGTGTGGTGTGTGTTCTTTGGTTGAGGCACTTTCGAGACGCCGACGATGATGGATGAGCCTCGCCCTCAAGACCGGCTGGGATACCGGGTTCGGCAGTATGCCAAGTCGCCTTGAGAACTAGGTTTAATATTCAATATTGAAACATCAATACTGAAGGGTCGCCGAGAAAAAGAAAAAAAAGGAAAAAAAAAAAGAAATGAAATAGGCAGAACCAGCTTGCTGGGATGAGTCCCAGCGCAGGACGAGCCACAACTACGGCGGATGCAGTACGACGCTCACAAGTACAAGTACGCCTCGTATGCAGAACGAGTGAACCACTGGCAACGGAAGAGGACATGGTTCAACGCCTTGAGATCCGAGTACATGCGTGCTGATAGGATTTCGCAGATTCCGCGCCCCCGTCGGGCTGAAAAGCAGCCGGGGCCGGGCGGCACACCATCGGCTGTGTTTTCCCACGGACCACCACCCACGCGAGGGCGATCCAGGAGAAAAGAAGAAAAAAGAAAAAAACATCATATGAATGTTCCGCTGCATGCATCGCGCGCATAAACTGTGGTGCCGGCTTGGCTGTATGTGTTTTCGATCAAGGTGCGTACAACGGTCAGGTCGAGTTTTTGTGAATTTTTCGTAATATCTCACCATCGAGCGTGTACTCGCAATGTGGCTGCCTCCTCTTTTACCGGTACAAGATCGTTTCCAGTCTGCCAGTAATAAATTCGCTGTCACATCGTACCTCTGAAAGCGAGGATGCTGTCAATGGTTTAGTCAATGCATTGTCTTGATAAGCTCATGTGCAGCTCAAAGCTGACCATGGACATATCCAAGCATGCCGGTCGGGTATGGTTGCTGACAAATAAAGCTGATATTTGATAAAAACTGAGGTTTCTTGGGAAAGATAGGAGCTTCTCCAGGTGTTCTGTTTATCTCCCTTCTACCGATGCCTCCTCCTAAAACAGCGGGCGTGATCAAGTGAGTACAACAGGCTCGTTCCTATCAAGCTTTCCATCCAGCGAGTCAACTTGTGGTATATAGGAAAAATTGCTTGTCGGGCCAGCCAATGCTCGAGTCTTGCCAGCCTCGCCCATCGTCTTTGCTGTTTTCCTTGTGGCCATTCTATTCATCCGTCGCCTTGCTACACGACAACAGTGCAAAGTGACCGGCCCCAGGAAGCAGCTTGCCATCACGGTGCGGTGGGAAGCATCCCCAAGCTTTGAGCCGGGCTGTGTGACTGTATCGCTTTGCAGATCCTATGCATGAAAAGGCTGACATACGTTTGACACTGATCAAGACAGACAAACAAAAAACATCACGTTGTTGGTGGTCGAGCTCTGGTGGCATGTGATGATCGGGATGCAGCCCACCACCTCGATGAAGCTCCGAGCTCGTTTGCTTTCTACATAACTGTGCCTCTGATGGAAAGAATTGTAAGTTCTGGTGATTCGCTGCCGGTGAAATTTCGGCGAGCCGCTGTTGGGCCGATACTGTTGGCAAGATATCGAAATCTTAGGAGCCGAGCAGCGGCAGCAGAGCCATCTCCAACATTTGTTTGAATAAAAACAACTGCAATACAATGTTGATTTTAGATGGCACGTATCTCTGGCGCCTCGGGCAGAGCATTCGTGGTCAATATGTCACTGTGTACCTGTTGAAGTGCTGGGGTATCGATAGGCCGGCTATCCGAGATGTCCGGGAGCGTAGATACCACGATATTGGGTCATCAAAGCATCGGTCTGTCTAGGGACTTCCTGTGAAGTAGCAGTCAGAGCTATCTTTTTAGTAAAACAAAGCTCATACGCGAACAAATGCTTGTATGTTGTCGATGTGCTTGTAGTTGTGGTCGCCGAGGCCATGATGGTGGTTTTGGCACTGTGTGGTGATCACCAGCGACTGTCCGTCTTGTTTTCCAAGAGGGCTTGTTGAGTATTAGTTGATTTTGTGCCTTTCACCATCTACTAGTAGGGGCTTTCCTCGCAACAGCGAACGTTCTCTTCCATTGCTCATCTTTTTCTTTCTGTCTTCTTCCTTCCCTCTGTCTCATGCGCTTTCCTTCCATTCCCTCTCATCGGGTCTCTCATCAGCCTTTCTTTGCCCTTATCTGTTTGATCATCTACAATGTCTGTGGTGGATAGCTCCTCCATGTTCTACACTCTCTGAAATGGTACGGTAGGTGATATATGTCTGCCAGCTCATAGCTCGACGGCTTGGTCGATATGCGTCTCCATTCGGTTTGGGGTCGGCATACCAGCACATTTTTTGCAGGATCACGCAAATGTCGTCAAGGGAAAGAGGGTATACGACCGTACGGCGCCACCGTTAATCTTTACAGTCCTGGTGACAAGCGATTATGTTTGGGTGTTGACGATGATGAAAACAAATTGAAATGAGCAACAAAACTAACAGGTCACAATGTCAGATGCACTGAGAGGCAGTCACATTCTTCCACCCTACTTCCGTCCATGTGTTGTTACATCTATACGGTCACTCCTATACGCTGTTTTTTTCTCAAAGAAGACATTTATATATCTACAATGGGGAATTTGGTTTTATAATGTTTCTCTTTTCTTTTTCGGTTTTTTAAAAATTATACTGAAAGAAAGTTGATTTCCCAACCATTTCACAACCCTTTGATTCTGCCTTTCACCAAAAGAAAAAGAAAAGCAAATAACTGAAACCTGTGACTCTGAGAGAATACTACACGTTTCTTCCATTTTTGCTTTTATATAAAAAATGGGATATGAGGTGGGCTGTATTGACATTCACTCCACTCAAAAGATGAGCACCAGCAAGCGCACAAATGAACAGACTCTTCTTTACATGCTCGGACTAATGACAAAACTTGATCTTCGGACCTGCAACGCTTTTTTACCGTCTCGGAGTGTAGAAACGCAAAGGCTGAGGAATTTATGGGGTTGGCCGTGAAGCACTGTCTTTCCAACAACGACCACGAGGCTGGGGCTGCTAACGACGGCATTGAGCCTTGCCAGCACTTGCACCTTGCTTGAAAAACTTTACAGTCCGCAGCCGTGCCAACCATGCCAACCATGCGGTCGTGCCGTCCGCCTTGCTTCGATGGCACTGCAAGTCCTGTTGTTGCCCAGCAGTTGCCGGCGGAGGACCCGGAACGCAGCCTTTAATCTTGATAGAAGGAGTATTAAGACTCGCAGGGGATGAGTGCGAGCCGCATCTGTTGCAGAGCAACGGCAAGACAATGCAAGACGACATTGGAAGTGGCACCTGCCAACGAAACGTAGCCCTGCTTGACTCGGTTTTCGCCGCCCATCTGCTTCCAGGGCTCAGTCGGTGACAGGGACAGCTCACAGCCTCCAACCCAAGAGATAAGATATCTTACAATAATGGCGTGTGACGTATTGTGCCGTCTCGTCGTGCCTGCTTTCTCTCCCTTGCTTTGCGGGCAGTTTTGACAGCCTTCCTCTCTGCATATGGTCCTGCAGCCATGCACGCACAGAGCTTTATGCGCTCAAATGCCCTGCCGAGGCCGTTTTGCAGTCTCACAGCATCTTTCCTGCTGCAGTCACCAGTGTCCTGCATTCATCTTTTCTGCCAGTCGGCTCAAGTAGTGCATTTGAATGGCCTTTTGTGCTGCCCAATGTTGCACACTGTGACACAGCGCACGAATAAGAGAATGATTGCTAACACCGTGCCGGCACAGTAAATACGAGGGTGAACAGGGAGAAAGGCGGGTTGACAGTGCAACATCGGGGCTTTTCTTTGTACTTACATGCACCCAATGCGTAGCGAGCTACCTTAGCCCAAGAAGCTCAACAGCTGAAAGAACAACAAAGCGCACTCGGCGCACTAGCGCTCGGGTTCCTGGCGCGCCTCGTGCGCGTCCACCCGCAAAAAAAGCGCGCCAGACGGCGAAAGGTTAGGAACGTGCGTGAGATGTCGTAAGAACTCTTTGGGCAAGGGGTAAAGTTCCTGCAGAAAAAAATGGCCGGATCGTCTTGAATACGCCTGTTGGGCCAGGGGCATGCTTGGCTCGTATCTTGCTTGGGATCTCGTGAACCAAGACAGAAATACGAGGAGGGGGAACGAAAAGACGATAGTGGAAAGAGAAAACGGCCAGTCAGGGTCCTTGTTATGGCACATGTACGTCGTACACGGGCCAGAGAGGAGCGAGAAAAGCGCGGAGTGAATCGACTGGGGGAGGGCGACGGAAGCGTGATGGCAAGAGCGGAGACGATGATGCCTTCCCTTTGCTCCAATGAGGTGTGCTACGTTGGCTAGGATCCTGCCTTAATGGCAACACTCTCCCCGATCGTTCCTTCCTTTGATAGCGGCGCGTTCTCTCTACCAGACCGGGCAGTTGCAAATGTCACGATGGTTACTATAGGCCGAACCAGACCATCTTTGTTGACGAAAAAAAGATCTCAAACGTGGGAGGAAGACACAAATCAATGCAATACGAGTACTGGGTAGTTTGAATAGTTCGGGGCTGGCCCGCACTCTGAGCCTGTTGTGCTGACTACTTGGACGCATCCTTGTTGACATCGATTGAGCTAGTCCTGGTGAAGACTAGTCTCTGGTGTTGATAGGAGGGAAAGAGCAAGTGGCCAGTGAGAAGGCGGCTTGGACTCAAAGAGACACCTGGGCGGCCCTGAATGTGCGCCCGTGATTCGCTCTTGCTCTCACTGTCGGTAGCTGCGGGCGCCTGTGGTCCTGCTCATTGGAACCTGCCTGCCGTATTTGTCTATTTTGTGTGCGTGTGCGTGCCATCTCTTTGTTGGGCAGGACTCTGGAGGTAGGAGCGATGCGAGCAATTAAGATTGCCTCTGTCCGAACTCCGTATTGGAGCGTTTGTCGACGATCCCCCTCGACTGGCGACTCGCTCCTTCTCGATCCAGTCGAGTACCCCGTGATTGTGCGTGTGCAGGTAGCTGACTCTTTTCTTTCTTCCCTTTATGTCGTGCGCTCTTTCCCGTTTTTGTTCCTTCTTTCTTCTTCTCGAAATTTGACAAGTGCCTCGATCGCACCTTCCACTGGGCTTCTCTCCGAAGCCGGATATCCCAACGACCGTGTCTTGCATTTGGATTCGGGGCGGCTGTTAGCTCGACTGCGCCTGCCCGCACTAACAGGAAGACCAACTCGAGCACCCATCGCGCCTGCCATAACCCGCCCGCCGACGTGAATAAGGTCACTTGTCTCAATTCTCTCAGCGCCTGCACGTAGATCATCGACGTCAGCTTTTCTCGCCACTGCACCTTGCTTGCACTTTGTTTGCACCTTTTGTGCGCCTTGACTTTTCCACATCTTTCATCGTCACTTTGCTTCCTTCTTTATTTTTTCTCTCCTCTCCTTTGCACAAAACGCGCCGCAACATGTAGTGGTTTTTTTTTCTTCTATTTTATTTTCAGCTTCGGCGTTCCGACCTTGGCTTTCCAACGCCCACTCCGTGCCCATCTCGAATCTCGTCTTGTCGACCTTTATTCGTCACAGTTCCCACTTGCTCGTTCGCCTAATCGGCCTCCACTTGAGCGCCACTGCGACCCTCTACCCAATACGACCAGTACGACGTGCTGAGGAGACGGCCTGCTTGCTTCTGTCCCTGCGCCAGG
Source organism: Sporothrix protearum (assembly GCA_016097115.2). Lineage (NCBI taxonomy): Eukaryota > Fungi > Ascomycota > Sordariomycetes > Ophiostomatales > Ophiostomataceae > Sporothrix > Sporothrix protearum. Next base: position 913,655 of record JADMNH010000009.1, on the reverse strand, counting down.
CCTCCCTGTGATCGGCGCTTCTGTCTTACCCACACCAGCTCGATAGCAGACGGACTCTCTTTAACGCACCGGCCTTGCTTTGGGGTTCTTTTCTTCCTTTTCCAATCTATTATCTGCCTTCCGTCTCTAAGCTTCTCGGATTTCTTCTCGATTTGGGACTTCTCTCGACAACCTTTCCACCTCGACATTCCCTGGAGTTTCAGCGCCTAAATCCCATTGCTGTATGAGCGAAATAATAGTCGTGTCGAATCTCGGAATCGGTCGACTTCCCCCCCTTTTGAGGACCAGCCATTCTTGGCTGCACATTTCCTCCCGCTTCCCCCAAGTTCCTCTTTCTCACTCACATTCCAGCAATGACGACGGTTGAGATGGAGAAAAGGGATGCAGCAGCCGAGGCCGAGGTGCCCGAAGCGCCCAAAAGCATTTTGCAGCCGACCGAACCCGTCTCTGCTTCCACTTCCCCTGAAGAGGCCGTGCAGAGTGTTGAACCCGTCGAGCCTGCCGAGCCATCACCAACAACAAAAGCAGACGACGCAGCCGCTGATGTGCCAACCGAAAATGAGAAAGCAGACGACTCAAAAGACACGAAAGATGACGTTCAAGACGTCTCTCTGCCCGCACGCCCAGGAAACCACTCACACTCCCATTCCTACGGTCTGGCGACCCCTTCCATCAAAGAAGACACACCGTCGTTACGCAAGGTCAACTCAACAACCGGACTAGCTACTGCCGCCGACGCCGACGATGTCGCAGCCTCTTTGTCTACACCAATACGACGCCTGCCCTCCTCGCTGTCTTCGAGCTCCGTTGAGGATCAGGACATCAGCACAATTCCCGACCCACGTCTACGCGCCCTGAACTTGGCATCGGGCGGCAAGGACACCGACCCGCAAGACGAGATTACCACTCTGAGCACAAAACTCATTGACGCCATCAATCACCAGAGCACACTTGACGACACGCTGTCTCGGACCCGTATGGAGCTCGAAGAGTCTCGCGAGCAGGTGCGCAAGCTGGAGGAGCTGTCTGCACGCCAAACGGAGTTTCTCGCGGGCGGTCTGTGGGTGCGCAAGTCCGCCGTGGAAGAGGAAAAGGCACAGATCCTGGCCAAGTCGCGGGACGAGAAACGTCTGCGCCTTGAGGCCGAGAGCGCCAAATCCAAGATCGAGCTCGAACTCGAAACCTTGACGGCCGAGCTCTTTGAGCAGGCCAACATCATGGTGGCTGCCGCCAAGGAAGAGGCCCGCGCTGAGGAGCTGGCCGCGAACCGCCGCTACGAAAACCTCAAGGGCCAGCTGGCTGACACGGAGCTCTTGCTCAAGTCACAACAAGAACAGCTCACCCAGCTCAAGCAGGTCATGGAAGAGATGATCCAGAACGAGGGCGCGGGCGGTGACGACCATACGACGGCCCTCACCACGCCCACATCGCCCGGATTCGGCCAGTTCGACTTCAAGGACGCCGACGCAAAGTCCGTATCCGAGAAGCAGCAGGCGGCGGCTGGTTCTGCCGACGCAGAAACAGCTGACGAGACCGAGGCCAAGCCGAAAACGGACGAGGACCTTCTGCCTCCGCTTCCGTTGCGCCCGCTGTGGTCACCGCGGCTGCTGTGACCACCACAACGGTCCTTCTTTCGCCCACAGTCGTCCCACCAGCATCTTCTTCGTCAACACCAGCAGCACCGGCACCCGACTCCCTCCCGCTCTCCCCATCTCAGCCGATGAGCTTCACGCACCTGCTTCGCCCCGTTCTCCGCTACGACACCAACGCCTTCCACGAGTTTGTCGACCTTATCCGCACCGCCCAGATCCAGCTCATGCTGCACCTGCAAAACTCACCACAATCCCACGTCCGCTCACCGTCCTCTACCTCACTCCCCAAGACCCCGCCCATGAACAACAACAACAGCAACTGGAACGCAACGACCCTCAACGCGTCAACCACCGTCCAGTCCTCTACTGTTTCCATGTCGGCCGTCAACGCTTTTGCGACCGTGGCTTCGGGCCTGTCCGTGTCATCCAACGCCAACTCGCCACAAAACCACACCAAGGAGCTCAAGGAGACCAAATTTTACAAACGCGTCGTCATCGAGGACATTGACCCGACTCTGCGCCTGGATACGGCACCGGGCATCTCTTGGCTCGTGCGTCGCAATATTATGTCCGCCGTTCTCGAGGGTACTCTTGTGGCCGAGCCCGTACCCCACATGACCGGCTCAGCCCTCGTCGTCCAGCAGCCCTGCTCCATGTGCGGTGAGAACCGCCACGAGGAAAGCTTTTTGCGCCATCACCGCTTCCGGCTGACCGAGAGCGATAAGTCTACACCCTACCCACTGTGCAACTACTGCCTGGGTCGCGTGCGCTCCGTGTGCGGCTTCCTCGTTTTCCTGCGGATGATCAAGGAGGGCCACTGGCGCGCGGCCGACGAAGAGGCCGAGCAGGCCGCCTGGGAGGAGTGCGTGCGCCTACGGGAGCACATGTTCTGGGCCCGCATTGGCGGCGGCATGCTGCCGGTGGGCGTGCCCAATGGTGTCGGCTCGGCACGCCATTCGCGGGTAGCTGGTGGCGGTAGCGGTGCCCACAGCGCCCACAGCGCCCACAACTCCATCAGCAATTCGCCTGGTCACGGCCACTCACATCACGGCGGCGGTAGCGGTAGTGCGCGGCCGAGCACGGAGCGGAGCCGGCAGTCGTCCCTGACGGCCACAGACGGTCTTCCCACCAAGATTAGCGTCAACCACAACGGCTCGCCGGTCTCGAGCCCTCTTGCCAGCCCGGCCCTCAATGCCAGCTCCGGTCTCGGTATCGAGAATGCCAACACCAACAACACCACGGACCGCCCGTCACTCAGTCCGAGCCCCAGCTACAACGGTCCCAGCCGGCCGTCGAAACTGTCGTCGTCCATGGCCGCCATGGTCAGCGGCCTGGGCGGCCACGTCTCATAGAATAAGAGGCCGTCCATTTTGCGGAGGAAAGGTTGAAATCTGTCCCTCGCGTGTATCAACTTTTTTTTTTTTACTTTTTTTTCTTTATCCTTCTTTCTTTTCTCCATTCTGCCTCCTGTTCAGCGAAGTTTTGCCTTTCTCTCATTATAATGCCTTGGGATATGAATTCGGTCTTTGCATTTTTTCTTTCTTGTCTGTTGTCATCGACATGGACAACCCTGCTGTGTCTGCTGTGTTTTCCTTGTTGTTTTTTCTTGTCCCCTGCATTGTTCTGCGTCATCTCTTGTTTTCATGTTTTTTTTTCTTGTGTCTTCCGTCTGTTCCTCTACACACATACACTCGGAACAGCTCCAGCTACAGCTACAGCTACAGCCAAAGTAATACCAAGCATGGATGGAAGAAGACGAGTGAGGCGTTTTTTGGGGGCATAGTGCCCTCTACGGAGAAGGTTTAGGGAGTCGAAAAAGTAGATTCCAAATGCCAAGAATACTACGTCTTTGATCGAACCTCCAGAATACGCGTAGACAAGTGAATATATGAATACGATCCTAACGTCATGACATCAGCGCCCGTTACCACTTCGTTTGCTTTGCTTGCTGTATAGACTCGAGAAAGGACTCGATGCCCATCGGTTCACGAGAAAACATTCTGCACTGAGTCGACCTCCAGGACGGCTTCAGACGGCTGCCGGTCGAAGACGGACTGCACAATCGACTATGCCGACCAGTGATCAGACAGTGGTCCGAAATGCCTATGCGACCCGGATAGATGGTTGCCGAGATATACGTTGAGTTGAACATGGCACTGACAAAACATAAAGGGCACACTTTGGAGTGTACAATGACGGGGGTATCTGTTGCATTGTTCGCTGTTGTAAGGATGGGAAGCGACGAGAAAATAAAAAAAAAGTCAAAACAGAAGAACGTGACGAAAAAAGCTATGAGATGTGTGCAGCAAGAAGCAATAGCATGCTATGGGGGGAAAGTCGAGTGTGTTTGAAAGGAAATGGGAGAAAATGAACAGAGTGTGAAGGGTTTCCAAAAAGCAAGTTAAATCCTTAAATGGAGGCCAAGCTCTCCCCGCCAAAATGCCCGCCAACAAAAAAAAATGTCAAAAGATGTCGATGCAAAATAGCCAAAATGGAGAAACTAGATCGCTTGCAGTATGGACATGTTCCAAGGCCTGGGCCAGAGCTTTGGGCGACAAGCATCTAGACCAAACGTGTCACGCTTGCATGCTAGACACAAGCTGTGTGTAACTTGAGATGTCTTCGTAGCACGCAGTGTCCCGCTTAGTACCGGAAGACAGGACCACCGCTGCCGCCTGCTTCTGAATCGACAGCCCGGCCAGCCGAGGACGAGCTGCCGTCGACACCGGAAGCAAAACCGGTCGGCGGGCTTCGAGAGCTGATACGGGGCGACGATGGGCCCGGCGGGGCTGCAGACGAGGAAGAGCCGCTCGCTCCGTAAGCAGATGCTCTTGACGGCCTTGGTCCGTTTCCGTTTCCGCTTCCGCTTCCGCTTCCACTTCCGCTTCCACTGCCACCGGCTGCAAAGGACGACGAGCCGCCGACGTCTGCCGCAATGGCCTTGTTTCGCCGGGTACGCTGATACGTCTCGTCGCTCTCGTTGTCGCTATCCACGTACGCGACGGCTCCGCTGCCACTGCCACCGGCTGCTGAGGACGACGAGCCGCCAACGTCTGCCGCAATGGCCTTGTTTCGCCAGGTACGCAGATACTCCTCGTCGCTCTCGTTGTCGCTATTTACGTACGCGACGGCTCCGCTGCCACTTCCACCAGCTGCACCTGCCGCAGCAGACGACGAGCCTCCGGCCGCTGCACTGCTGCTTCCACCGCCGCCACCGTACACAGGCCGAACGCGCGATGACGACCTCGACGACTCGGGAAGGTTGTCTGCAAACGGATTTTCCGCCTCGTTTGCCGGTCCCGCCGTAGCTGCTGCAGACGAGCCCTCGCCTGGCTGGTAGCCGCCGCTACGGCCACCGCGGGCGTTGGCACCGGGCGCTGTGCTTGCCGCAATCGCAGCCGCAATCATGTCGTCGTCCTCGTTGCGGCCAAAAGGCTCGTCACCGCTCCTTGGGCTCTCCAGACCATTGCTGTGGCCGTTGGTTCCACTGGGCCTTCCGTGGCGGGCGAGAGTGGAGCATTGGCCTTACCCTTGCCGGCAGGCGTCATCTCGATGGGCTCGTTGCCGTCAGACGTCCGGCGTGACTCGCCCACACCAAGGCTCTTGCGGGCCTCGAGGACCGCACGGTGGTAGTGGTGCAGCGTCTGCTCGAGGACCTCGTGTGTGGACAGAAGCGCGGCCATCTCGTAGTTGTCCGGAATCGGGTCGCGGGTGTTCATGTACTCGAGCACCTGGTTCGTAGCACGGCGGCAGCGCGCCGACAGATCGTCCGCGAGATCGTGCTTGAGCAAGCCGGCGGGTGTCGTCGTGTTCACAACGTCAGCCAGGACACTAGCGGTTGTCTTGGCCTCGTCCAGGCGCTTCCGGAGCTCGCGCGGCTTGGGGAGGGTGGCGGCACTGCTGTGGCCGCGCTCGTACGGACCGCGGGACGAGCTGGTGTGGCCGTAGGCGGGGTCGACAAAGCCGCCGCCCTGGTTGGCGTAGCCTCCTTGGTTGTAGTTGCCCGGACCATTGTAGCCTTGGCTCTGTTGCGGCCACATTTGCTGCTGTGGGCGCTGCCAGAGGCCGCCACGGCCGCTCGGTTGCTGCTGCGGTTGGTTCTGCACGTATGTTAGGCTTCTGGCTATCTCGGACATGAGCTGCGCGGGCCTTGACCTACCGTGTAAGCCGACTTGCTCTTCGCCTTCTCTTTCTGCCACATTTCGACTAGGCGGCCAATGCCCTCATCGACTGCGCCCTTGGACTCAAAGTCCTGCAGTGTCTCGATCAAGAAGTGCACAGTGTGAGCGTGCTGGCAGCCGCGCAACAGGTCGCGCACAGTCTCGACAAACTTCTTGTCCATGTTGCGCGTAAAGGTCATGCCCGGGTTCTCGACGAGGATGCGCATGAGCATGATGGCGTTGTAGACAAAGTTGGGTCGTGCCCAGTAGTCGCGGTACATAAACTTGCGAATGTAGCGAGCGCATTCGGAAGCGGCCTGGGGCGAGGACTCGGCAGCTTCGACGATGCTGGGGAGGAGAGCAACTTCTGCGCCCTACAAGACACAGAGAAACTGGTTAGGCGGGCGCGCATGAGGGGAAGGGTTTGCGCATTGCGACTTACAGTTTCGTCGACCTCGCTCATACAGAATGTTTTCTATACACCAAAGATTCGGTTAGCCATTGATCGCCTTTGCCGTCTCTCTGGCCAATGCTGGCTTTCCGGTATGGCACGGCCAGCCATGTCCGGTTTCGTATGGTTTTCCACGTACCACAAGCCGTTGCGCCGCGGCCTCGGGCGTCTCGTTGTCGCCATTATCGCCGGCGATGCTGCTTGCGCCGGTCCCGGCGTGATTTGTAGCGGCGATTGAATCGGGCCGTTGCGGCGCTACGGTGTCGACGTCAGCTGTATTCATCCAGGTTAGCAATCTGCCCACCGCCGCCTTTCATAAGAAGCTCTCGACAAAGCAACCCGGAGGACGCAGAGCAAAGGTGTATGGACTACTCACGGCCCGACTTCTTGTTGCGGTTGAGCTTTTGGCGAAAGCCCTTCATCTTGGCTGCTGCTGTGTGTATACTTTGTCCGTCCAGTCAAGAAGAAGCAACACACGTTTCGACAACGTTCTCCAGGTCTGTCGATCCAGTCGCAAAAAGAACAGTGCCGTATTTATCGTCGAAGGGAGGGGGGGAGGTGAAAAAGGGAGATCAAAGATCAGATCCGTGTCGTCCCGGAGGGAAGCGCACAAGAAAGAAGAAAGCTTGGCTTGCTAGACCTTTTACTTTGTCTGCCCTGCAAACCGTTTCAACGGCGGTTGCCTTGCTGTGCACTCAAAAGGGAATAGGGTGTCGAGGCGAGGTCAAAGGATATGGGGAAAGCGACCGGGAGTCAATTGAGGCTGCGTGCGCCGCGGGAGGGCGCGAAACGGCGAGCTGCAGTATGCGTACTGAGTAGTATGAAAGGAGCTTAAGGGCCAGAATGTTGGCGGCGTTGATGGGTTCAAAAGGGCCGAACAGGGGCAACGGCCGCTAGGCAGCAATAGGGCCCAGGGGTAGAAACAGCATATGTTAGTGTTGTTATGGGCGGTGGCAAGATAGGGCAGTCCAAGGATGGCAAGCGGTCGAGGTTGCACGCTGTGCCGTGTGTTGGGAAAGGAGCAAAAGAGTTAGGTAAAGGGAGAGTTTCTTGAATAGAAACAAGTGGAGGAAACAGATGAAGTCGATATGGCGTTTTGCTGTTATGTTGAGATTCCGGGCAGGAATTCCGGGCAGGAAGGAGCAGCGAGGTGTCGCCGCGTCTAAACTCTCTTACGGCAGTCGCTTGTTGTCGATCGGCAGGTGCGACCAGGGCCCTATTCCAAGAAGAGCAGAAGAGGTGCAACTGCCGCCTGCCTTGAGTTGCGCCGTCTGTTTGCTTACGAATTCGTTCCGAGAGTAATCTGCGGGGACGAGATGGAGGTTTGAAAGCTCGAACACTGTAACCTGAGTGGGAAGGGCAGCAGTTGATATGACTCTCGAGCCTAGTCTGAAGGCTAATTTTGATAAAAAAAAAACTAAAAAAAAACTGAAGAACTCCATCTCATCAAGAATGAACAGGAAGGAAACAATGGGACTCTCTGTAAGTAAATAAAGGCAAGCACCGCGATCGCAGTTTCCCTGCGCCAAAGCCCCTGGTTCCTGCTGTTTTGGGCCTGGCTACTGTCGCGCCACGCACCGCTGTCATCATAGTTGTGTTATTACGGCGGAAAGAGCCAAATAGCGATAGCTGACGACTACAAACCACGTGCCGTGTACCAGGCGACTAGCAGCTAGCACAGCCCCAAATTACCACGCAAGCAAAGGCTCTGTTTCCCCGCCTATTTTTGCACCTGTTTCCCGTTTCATATCGGTCGAGCCCGAATGTTGTCTGAACGTGGCGACACGATGCATGCCCAGAAGACGCCCTGTCAAGACCGCCGCATTGTATACTGCTGTCTCTGGTGTCTTTGTATCTCAATGTACGATGCAGCGTCTGCAGTCCACAAAGCGTACGTAAGAGCCGCCAACCACACAAATCGATTGGATATCAGACTGGACCGAAATGTCGAAAAGAAGGGTTGGATCTGCAAGCCAAGGAGACAACACATGACGCAATGGGCGAGCCACACAGGCAGACGACCAGAGCGCTGGTTGTCTGGGCTGCCTCTCGATTGCGTTGTTGCTTCGGCTCGGCCCAACTGACATATCGTTCGTCCGCCGTAGCCGCGCCGTGACAAGAACACAGACACATTTGGAAGATTGGGCACAATTTTTGTCGTATTTTACGGAACAACAGTCCATATGATCACTGGATTCAGTCTACCAAACACATACTTCGTATACAACATTATTACACAGCACGTGCGCCACACAGATCACGGTTGCATAAAAGACCCCAAGACGCTTTTCCGCTGTTTTTGCATTTTTGATATTCTGAATATTTTATAGATCCGATGCGCCAAAGACACAGAGCCAGGACAGGCCGGACAGCAGCAGCAGCAGACTCTGCACCAGGACGAGTGCAACGCCTGTCGGCAAGGAACGCCCGTCCCGGTTGTCCCATCCGCTCCTCTTCCAGCATGGCCCGTCGTTGCCGGCGATGACCATCGCCCCCATTTTCGTTCCGATACAGTAGTAGCCGTGGTGGTGGTAGTGGTGGTGGTGGTAGTCGTAGTAGTGGTGGTCATGAGAAACGATGCATTTACTCCTCATCCTCCTCCTCCTCGCCGTCGCCCTTCTCGGCGGCCTTGGCCTTCTTTCTCCGGACACGGCCGGGGCGTCCGCCGCCAAAGGGCGACTTCAGGGAGAAGTCAATGTGCTTCTGCGAGTCGAGACGGACGATGAACGAGGGGACGTTGACGACCTGCTTGCCGACGCGGATGTGGCGCTGGCGGATCAGGACACGGGCGTGGTGGATGGACTTGGCGAGGCCAAGCTTGTAGACGAGGGTCTGCAGGCGACGCTCGAGGAAATCCTCGACCTTAAGGGCCAGGACGTAATCGAGCTTCATGCGCGAGTCGTCGAGCACACCGACACGCACCAGACGGCGAATCAGAGCGTTACCCTCGAAGAGGCGCTTGGGGTCCTTCTCGTCGAGCGTCAGGAGCTGACTGTGGTTGGGGAAAGAGCACGTAGGCCATTGGTTAGCAAGCTGTCATCAGCATACCATTGCGGATGCAAAAAGACAAGTCTCTGCATCGAAGCAAAAGAAGAACAAAAGAGTACACAAAAGCACACAAAAGCACACAAAAGCAAAACGAGGGGAAAGATCGAAAGAAAACTCACCGGGCAGCACGACGGATCTTGGACAGGGTGAGCAGCACACGCCACACCTCGCGCTTGTTGCGCAGACCATACTCGCCGACGAGCTTGAGCTCAGAGTCACTGCAGAAAAGAAAATACCCCCATTAGCTGAGATGCTCACAACGACGTGAACAAGAGAAAAAACACGCTCTTGCTCAGTGGCCGGTGAGGACAAAATGGGAGTTGACGAACAGGCGAGCGGCCTCGAAGGGGCGACGGGGGACCTTGGCGGTCTTGGAGTACGACAGAGGAGCCATCTTGAACAAAGATTACGACTTTGTTGTTGCGGGTTGTCGTCGGGGTTGGTGATGTGGATGGATTGTCGTGAGAGAGTCGAAAACGAGAAGCGAAAGGAAAAAAAGTCCAGTAGTCTCGAAGGCAATGCAAAATGCAAATTCCGCAAAGGTAAAGGAGCAATTTTTACCCTAAACGGCGGGCGGGAAAAAAATAAATAGGTTTTTGTGCGAAGCACTCCTATTGGCCGAGAGGCCAAGAGTGGAGTCTGTATTATGTAATTTGAGCCTGGACGTAAACGACGAAGCCGGCATTTTGGGCGGCGTGTCTGCTTGGTTGGCTTGGTTCGGGCCATCACATGACCTAGGACCCGCTTTCCCACACAAACCCGATTATTTTTTGCCCTTACGGCCAAATTTTTCGTTCGCTTGGGGCACCAGTCCTAAAAGTTTTGCACGCCAACCATTTTCGCGGGGGCTTTTCCCGTCTACGGCCACAACCTCGACCTTTCTCTTGCGACCATCACCACCCTCCTTTTTCTCGCCAGCATCCGATTGGGAAGTTGAATCCTTGATTCTGTTTTCCATCTTCACCCTCCGACAACAAACACCCCCTTTTTTTTTCCTTCTCCCAACACAACATAACCCACCGTCGCCATGGGTAAGAGCGCTGGTCTGCGTTCCGGTACGCGTTATGCGTTCTCGCGGAACTTCCGTGAGAAGGGCATGATCCGCATGTCAACGTACCTTCGGCAATACAAGTCAGTACCGATCATTACATCCCAAGTCGAAGGAGGACCGACGAGCGAACGATGGACATCGAACGAGCGTTGGGAGGAATGAAGGAATGGAGGAAACGAGATGGAAAGGATACGTCCTTGTGTTTTGAGATGGAACAGAAATGCTGACAGACGATTTTACAGGGTCGGCGACATCGTTGACCTGAAGACGAACGGTGCTGTCCAGAAGGGGTAAGCAATCAGTCCCCTCCCGTCTTCTCCGAGAAGAAGATGCATGTCCAAAGAGACCAGTCCCGAAGAGAGATCGCCGATCCGGAATCGCCAAAGACACGACCGAGCCCCCAGGGGGCACACATCTATGCAAAGAAGGCCGACGATGTTGATGGACGGATTGCGGACGGATAAACAATCGACAACGAGACGCGACCACTTCGACGGACTGGACTCGACTCTTGGACTCTGGCATGTTGGTCCAGCGTGAACTTCCGAACTGACTTTTTTTTCTTCTTCTTCACAGTATGCCCCACAAGGTCTACCACGGCAAGACTGGCGTCATCTACAACGTCGCCAAGAACGCCGTCGGTGTCATCATCTACAAGAAGGTCAAGCACCGGTACATTGAGAAGCGTCTGAACGTCCGCATCGAGCACGTCTCCCCCTCGCGGTCCCGTGAGGACTTCCTGCGCCGCGTCAAGACCAACGCGGCCCTGAAGCAGAAGGCCAAGGCCGAGGGTACCCCCGTCCAGCTGAAAGCGCCAGCCCCTCCAGCCACGGGTAGCCCACACACTCTCCCTCGACGACAACGCCCCGGAGACGGTTACCCCCATTCCGTACGACACTGCCATCTAAAGCGGTTGTGTGTGTGCGAGGTGGATTGGAATTGCGGCAACGGGTATGGAGGAGTATCCTCATGGCGCGTCGTAACAGACGCCGCCGTGAAGGTCGTCATGTAAAGGGCAGAGATGCACGACAAGGGCAGAGGACGACCAGCAACGGAAAGGCAATAAAATTAAAAAAAGCCGGGGGATGTTTTCTGGGTGTTTTCTACCTTTTTTTTGTTACAACAAAAAACAACAAACAACAATGTGTGTTGTCCTATTTTCCCATTTGCGTTTATAAACCAACTTACGGACTCGGGGACAATTGCATTCTCTTTTTATTTTTTGATGCTCTCGGCGTGGGCGGTAAAACATAAAAAAAAATTCAACAAAATTCAAAACAAAGCTTCAATGTCCAATTGTCCAAAGTGCTCACTGCCCACATACGACGTAGACTACTCGAGAACTACTCGAGAACTACGATCAACTCATGTTGTTGCTATTCTGGCAACACACGACATATCACAGCACTGCACAGTATCGGTCAATGCATCTTTTGTCCAATTTGATGTAGAGGAAGGAATCAGGTCGTCAAAAAGAGACAGAACGCGAAATAGTGATACCTTTGCGCCTGATAATTAATTGGTAGCAGAAAGATGTTACCAAAATGAGTAGACCCTCAAACCCGTTCCCATTTTCTTGTTTTTCCTTCTTGTGAAGGAACACCGAAACCAATCAAATATCAGGCCAGATTCTTTTTTTCACGACTACCCAGCAATTGGAAGGCGAGTGAGAAGACATCTAGACAGAGAAATGAAGGAACAATCCTTTGAGTACTACAGAAGTAGTCCACAGCAAGCTGACTAAGCAAAAGAGAACTGCTGCCACTGTGGGCCTTGCGTCGCGATGAACGACATGGACTTTTTCAGAAAGCACAAAAACAAGATACGGCAAAAAGGGGATAGAGACAAAAAGAGAAAACAAAAGGAAAGGGAAACGGCCTAGCCGACGAGAGCAGCATGGGCCGGGTTGTAGAGATTGACAGAAGCTGGTTTTCAGAAAACAAATGATTGAGAAAGGAGTATATGGAAAAGAGACAAAAAAGGAAAAGACTGGTAAGAAAGTAGTAAAAGAGAGAGAGAGAGAGAGGCATAAAATCGTAAGGATACCGCGAGATAAAACCGCGAAATGCTTCATCAACATGACAAATTGTTTAAACTCGAATGAGGAAAAAGTAAAGTTTGTTAAGCAAATTGGCAGAAAGCCGTTGAATGAGTGACGAGAAAACGGTAATGAGAAAAGAGACAGATAGGAAAACAGAGGTGGTGTGGTGCAGAAGAAAGACAATCTAAGACCGGTGTCTGGTGCTATGCGTCGGCGTAGACATGGCCGACGACGGTCCATTAGAGTGACGGTGTCGGCGCGAGCTGTGCGACAGCATGCCGACATCGTGCTTACCGTCACAGCAGGCCCGGACATTCTCAAGACGGTCCGATGCCCGGTCCTGTGCCTCGTACATGGCGCGCAGCTCCTCGGCACTGTCGTTCACTTCACTGGCCTCGTAGATGCCGCTGCCCTGGGTGCCACTGTTTGTGTGTCTGTGGCCGAGTGGCGTAGTGCTGCGTCCACGGAAGCTGTTGAACTGCGCTGACAGCGACTGGCTGGACCGCCAGTAACCGCCGATACGACTGAGCCGGCTGCGCGACGTGAGGCCAGCCACGGACGTCGACGGCGTCATGGAACCGGCTGCAACCGACGCCTTCTTGTTCGGGGTCGGTGTCAGCGTTGGGTGGTTCATTGACATGTCAAAAGCCGGTGACTCGTTCCGCGTCGTACGCGAGTTGTAAGATGACAGGGAGACCGGCGGGCGACGGTGTGCCTGAGGAGCAGCAGCGGACGGGCGCTGGCCAGCAAAGGGCGGGTTGAACTCATCCACGTCCTCACGCGTGATCGGCTCGCCATTGGCGGTCATGCCATCGTTTGACGGCACCTCGTCGCTGCGAAGAAGCAGGTACGACAGGGCGTTGAACCAAATCTCATGACGGTGACTGGTGGGGCAAGTAAACTTGACAGTGCGGCCAGGAGAAATAACGATAAGACTCTTCCGGTGCAGGCCAGGGGGCATAGGGTTGTCGTCAGTGACAACACGAACACCCTCAATGGGGATGCTCTTGGCGCGCTGCTCAGAACGGCTGCCCGGGGTCGGGCCATGGTCGCTCCAAGACAGCATCCGTGTGTACGGGTGGATCCAGAAGTACCGGCGATGACGGTTATCAGAGAGGCCAGAGCGGCCGGTCTTGCGCGTGTACTTCCAGAGGTACTCGCCAATCATGGTCTGGGTGATAGCCTGGATCATGCGAGGATCGGTGTGGGTGTGGCCAGTGCCGAAAACATCGGTGCCATCGTGGATGTTGAAGCGAGCATCGACTTCTGACGCAAACGATGACATGGACGTCTGCCGGCTAATCGTGTTAGGAACAGCCGAGGCGCCAGCTTGGCTTGCATTGGTGCGTGATGCCGGGCGAGAGGGGGGGCGTATGTCACCAATGACAGCTGTGCGGCCATTGGCTCTCGGTGTAGGCGTCGCGCCCTGGATAGCGAAAGCGGGCTCGCGTGCAGAGCCAGTGGGCGTACGGACGCGCCAAGTGGCAGGGCCAGGAACGCCATCAGCCATGGAACCAGCAGAGCCCGTGCGAGCAGCCTCAATAGCCTCTCTATGGTTAGAAGGCAGGGGCGGCAAGGCAAAGTCGTTGGATGTACGGCGGTTGCTAGACGAGGAGTCGGGGCGGCGGGAGCTGGCGAGCGCAGCCGCGGCGATCTCGTTGCGGATCGCGTCAGAATGCTTGGCTCTCCGCACAGAGCCAGTGTTGCTATCCTGGGACGCGGTGCGGGTGTGCTCCGGAGGTGCAATGGCCTTGAAGCGAGGAGTGGAGTCGAAAGCTTCATCCCGAATAACAGACTGTGGCGAGGAAGGCGACGCCGGCGTGAGATTCTGTTCGTCGGCAGCCTCTGGTGCCTGACCGTAAGCGGCACTTCTTGGGGCATTGGCGTTGACAGAGATCTCCTTGAAGGGCCGCTGGGACTCGGGAGTCTCGGCGAGCGGGCTGGAGTTGGGGGATTGCCGTGTCTCATCCTCCGCAATGACAGGAGTAGAGGGGCCCTTGGCCTTGGACCGGCCGAGCAGCGAGTTCATGCCGGTCTTGTTGGGAGTCGTGGGGCGAGCATTCTCGTTCTGCGCGAAAATGGGGTCGAAGTCTCGGGGCATAATAAAGCCATTGCGCTTCGGGCTGCGAGGAACGCTGTCGCCATCAAGGGCAGCGGCCGTTGCGGCACCACCAAGCAGAGCAGCACCAGCACCAATCAGACCTGCCGAAGCAAGAGAAGACTCTGGCTTCCACTCGTCTGTCTGAGTCTCGGTGGACACGCCGACGGGAACGGGAACAGCCTCCGGCTCTGGCTCTTCAACAATAACAGGGTGAATGTTATGTGAGAGGACGTTAGATTGAACCATCTTAGGAATAGGCTTCTCTGGTGTCGCAATGGGCTCGACGTGCTGGGCCTGAACGTTCGAGAAGGTGAATTGCGGGACAGGAGGCAGCGGGACCCCTGGTTCTGCTACCGGCTCCACGTGCTGGTGTTGGATGCTGGAGACTGAGAACTGAGGGAGGGGAGGTAGAGGCACCTCCGGCTCTGCAATGGGCTCAACATGCTGAGTTTGCAGTAAAGTAAATGTGAATGGCTCCATGGGAGGGACGACCGGCTCCGGCTCGGAGACGGGGACAACATGCTGCGCATGGAACGTGGAGAATGAAAGAGGGTCCAGAGGCAGCACCTCAGGCTCCGGCTCCGCCACAGGCTGCACATGCTGCTTCTCAATTGCAGAGAAGGTTAATGTTGGTGGCTCCACCTTTGGCAGCACCACCGGCACCGGCACCGGGACAACTGGCTCAGGCAGCTCGATCGGTGTGATATCAACAGCATGCAACAGCGATGTTGCAAAGACAGGAACTGGCTCGGGCTCTGGTGTGGGCGGCATCTTTGGTGTGACGTGCTCCACCTGCACCGACGACAGGCCCAGAATGATGGGGGAAGGCTTGGGAGACTCGGGCTCTGCAACAGGCTCAAATGACATCAGAGTGACATCCGAAAGAGTGAAGTCCACGGCAGGCAGGGCAATGGGCTCAATAGGCATGGAGACGATGCCAGAGACGGTGAAGTCAACTGGCACAATCGGCGCTGCGACAGGCTCAATGGGCACCGAGAACACGTCGGAAAGTGTAAATTCCACAGCAGGCTCGGAATCAGGGCCGGCCTCGGTACTGCGAGTCGTTACCTCCGCGATTGCTGGAGCCAACACGGCCGGTGCGATCACAGTGCCACGACCAGGAGGAGACGTCGGCGGTGAAGGAAACTCCTTGAGCTTCTCACCCATGTCAATGGCGTCATCAGACATGAAAGAGTTGGGGCGGGAGTCTTGAGCAAAATCAGCTCCAAGGCCAGCCTGCTCCTTCTTGTCGTCGGCCTCGGACCAGGGCAGGATGGTCACGGCATCGGTTAGCGTGGACCGGTCAACCATGACAATCTTGGGCGAGTGGCCGATCTCGGTCAGAGGCGAGTGGGCAATCGAGTTGTTGCTGCTGGTAGATCTAGCAGAGCCGCCAAAGTTGGACGGAATAATGATTCTTGGGCTGCGAACGCGGCTCGGTGTGCCATCGCTTGCAACCTCCTCGACCTCCTCGTCACTATCCTCACCCAATTCGCCGAGCTCAGCAAACAAGCTCTGCTGAGGACCCGCAGCGCGAGGAGTGCTGTTCATAGAGCCAGGCGTGAGAGCCATAGTGGCCGGCGAGCCAGCAGCACTGAACGGGCTGCCTTGCACCGGACTACTGCCCACCTCGTCCACGCTGCTCATATGACGCAGGCGGCGAGATGCAAGCGAGCTACGGCTGACACGAAGGCGCATGCGAGAGGCGCCGTTGGCCGACAGAGAAGCGGTGGGCGTGCGGGGCGAGTCAAAGTCGTCGTCATCAGAAGTCGATGCAGTGCTTTGGTTGGCAGGGTCATTATCGAGAATTTCGGCAGAGGCATCCGCAGCGGCAGCCGAGGACCCATTTCTTGCAATAAGCGTACGACGGCGGCTAGAATCCTGCTCGGTCTCGGTCATTGTATCCTCGCCGCTCGAAAGAGCCTCAGCACCCGTATGGAAGTCCTCAGCTGTTTCGGCGCCATCGTTGGCAGTAGCAAATGATGTATCACTCAGCTGGGCCTCGTTGGCGGTGTCGAACTGATCACTAGCATCGGTAGGTCCAGCCCGTGTTCTTGCAGCAGATGGTGACGCGTCGCCCTGGAACTCTTCCCAGTCTGGGTCGTTGGACGCCAGCATGTAGAGATCGGTGCGGCTAGAGCGGGCACCGCCGAGCTGGCTCGAACGAAGCTTGTTGTGCAGGTCGCGTGGATCCTTGCGGTTCTTCTTAGAAGCACCCGAGCCAGGGCCGTTAGGATCAGAACGGGAACGCTCGAGCTCATCGCGGGTATCCTGGAGCATGCGGCGCAATTCAAGTTTCTCGGTCTTCTCGCGATGAAGGTTGGTACGCAGGCTCTGCAGAGTGCGCTGGGCGTGGAGCAGGGAGGTCTTGAGTGTCTCGGACTCCAGGACAGAGTGGCGAGGAGTGCCCTTGACGGGAGATGCTGGAGGCGAGTGCTCGGGTGTGATGTTATCAGTAGCAGTGTCGAAATCGTCATCGCTGGTAGCAGGGACGGCGTCGCTCTCGGCGGCCCGAGCACGATGCTGCATTGACACCGCTCTCGCCAGCTCCTGGTTCTGGCCAGCCAGTTCATCGACCCGGCGCTGGAGTGCCGCCTTCTCGCTGTCTGCCATGGCCATGTTGCGCTTGGCCGTACCAAGCTCGATATCATGGAGTTTGACCGAGGCGGTGTGGTCGTCCACGAGGCGCGAATGTGAGGCCTTAAGCTCATCAAGCTCACGCTGTGCCTTGGTCTTGTCGGCCAGGAGTGTAGCAAGCTGCTGGGCAATCTTCTTCTCATTGTCGGCAGCATCGCGTTGGGCAGCTTCGAACTCGTGAATGCGTGTCTCGAGGTTCCAGTTCTCCTCTTTGTAACGGTGCTCGCTCTCGTCCAGCTCCTTGATACGGTCGCGAAGGCTTTCACCCTCATCTTCGAGTCGGGCTTGATCCTGCTTCGTATCGCGAAGTTCCTCCTCGCGTTCGGCCAAGAGAGCTTGCAGGCCGCGAACTTGGGAAATAAGGGATGTGCTGATCTCGGCCGCGAATTCGATGTCGTGTACGCGGTTCGTAGCCTGGTTACGTTGTTTGCGAGTCGAGACGGTCAGTTTGCTGGGCGAGCCAGACGCGTGGCTTTCATACTTGACCGGGCTCAGAGATCTCTGCGTTTCGGCGTTAGTTGAGGCACAAGACAAGAGAGTATGATCACACCATTAGATAGCAGAGAAACAGAAAATAAGCTCACCCGTCCACCCTTTCCCTCCGGGGAGCCAGTCGACTCATTGCTGGGGATTCGTTGCTTCGGCAAAAAGCACGAGCTGTCTCCCTTGCCACGTCGTCATACTCCTTTTCCAGCTCAGCCAGCTTCTTCTTCAGCTCTGGGGCCAGCTCAGACTCGGACTGCAGCTCCTCGACCTCACGTAGCCGATCGGTCAGATCCTTCTGCTGCTGAACCAGAGCGGTACCCAGGCGGCCAGCCTCGGCCATGCGGCGTTCTGTCTCGGCAAGGTGTGCGCGTAGTGCGCGTTTAGCTTGGTCGGCCGAAACATCAGCATGCTCAGAGAAGGTGCCCTCGTCGAAATCGGAAAAGCGGTAGTGGTGGCTCGAGCCAGCGCCGAAGGACATCGCGGGCGGGTGTAGAGCAAAGGGCCGCTCAACTCCAGTCAGCCGGTGACGCGGCGTGGGCGTCACCGGGCTGCCGTCCGGTTGCGAAGCCATCTTGCTTCTACCGGCTCCGTCGAGCCTCTTCGTCGGCGGTACGTGTCAAGTATGCCGACCGGGGGCAAGAAAACTGCCAGTGATCGGTTGTCGGTAGTTGTTGTCGTCGAGCCCGCGAGAGCGCCTATTCAGATGTTGATATTGGGTTTTTGGTCGCGGGGGGTTTGTCCGGGTGTTGAGGTGAAATCAAAACCACGTTTCGCGTCTCACCACCGGAAAGTGAGGCGGTGGTGGTAAGAAAGAAAAGAAAGAAAGAAAAGACAGACGAAAGAACAGAACAATGAAAATGCCCGCAAAGGAATGAAAGGATACAAATAAACCGGACGCAGGCCGCAGTCGTGCGAGCGTTGAATGTGAAAGAGTGTGCGTTGGGTTGGTGGTCGAATTCGGTTGGCAAATCCGACGCGAATGGTTGTGCGTACAAAGACGGCTCTCGTCAAAGCAAGGGAGCGCGAAAGCTGCGTTGGGGGCTGTGGCAGCGGTCCTTTGTCCCAATCCGATACACCCAAAAAGAGCGGCGGCAGAATTAAGGAGAGGGAAAGGGGAAATGGAGAAAGGAACACGGTGGGGATAACAGAGAAATAAAAATAAAAAATAAATCGCATTCAGGTCGCCCAAATGCCCTTCCGTTCTCTGACTTGTCTGCAGGCAAGTCGGCTTTTGGCGAGACACTCTCTGACAAGGATAAGGCGCGAAAAAGAAGACCAGAAAAGCAGAAAATAGAAGAAGTTGGAAAGGCAAGCAAGAAGAAGCAAGGGAGAGAGAAAACAGCAGGGCCCTCGGCGGTGTGGTCTGGCGAATAGCACACAAAATAAGAGAGGGGACGCCCCAAAAGCACAAGCAAAAAAATACGCGATCAAGCAAGGTTGAGGCTGATGTGGAATTGGCTTGTCTTGGGCCAAAGGTCCCGTCTGATTCGCCCACTGGATACCGTGTGGCCCCCGGTCAGAAGAGAGAAGCGGCGGGAGAAACGAGGCTTTGAACAGGAACAGGTGGATGGACAGCTCAGACAGCGATTCAATCGACGCGTTGTGACGGATGACAAGCGGCCTGAAAAAACGAACGGCTCAGATGGTTTGTTTCGTAATTTGCGGGTAGCGTCAACAAGCGAGAGAAAGAGAAACAAAAGACACCGGGCCGGGGCGCTACAGAAGAGGAGGAAGATAGGCCGACGCCGGTTTTTTGCATTTTCAGTGCTGTTGGTGTCCGGTGTCCGTGTGGTTTCTGAATGTTCGCCTGAGGTTACTGAAATGCTCTGCTTTGCCTACTGTCGATCGCGTTTTCAAGCCAGATTTTTTACACTGAGTTTGAACTGGGCTCTCGAGGATTGTCGCAGCCCGGCCAGTTGAAGGCAACCCCAAAAGAAAATAGAACCGAGGCGGAGGGAGGAGACAGAACAAGAAACAGACAAAAGGAATGGAGGCAAAAAAAATAGAAGAAGAAAAAACAGACCACAGAACACAAAGGAGAATAAAGAGACACAGAGGAGAAGCGAAAGGGGGAGAGGCGAAGAGAAAGGGTTGAGGAATGTGCAAAAAATCCTGTCTTTGTTGACGGAAGGTACGAGTTTTCCCTTTTCTTGTTGACAGCGAGATGGGCAGGCGCGAAGGAGCAATGACACGGACGCAATGTCCCTCCCTAAAATACCATCGCACAATGTTGCACCGAAAAGGAAAGGAAAAAAAGTATTTGCGCTACTGGAGCACAAACGATCTATTGCCAGGGACCAGGGAAGGAACGATGGACCAGGGCGCTTCTGTTCGGCTGAACTTTTGGGATGTGAGAGATGAGATGCAAACAAAACAAAAGAAACAACAAATCCACTTGTACAAGGGTGTCTGCACAGAAGGGTGCCACTTACGAGTCACATTTCTCAAGTAATACGGAGCGGCCGCACGTACGAAGTACGAAGTAATTTCACCGTCAAACTATGGCCCGGCCGCAGAGAGGCCCTTGTCCCGCGCTTTCCTTCCCAATAAACTGCAGGTGCTTCATGCCTTCCTCGATATTTCTATTTTGAGCACTCCGTTGTTGCCTCATATGGAGGCTCGAGTACTAATGAGGATATTGTTTAAAAAATTCAGAAGGTGCGGCTGAAGTGACCTCACAAGAGGAAGAAGCTGGCCTTACTACGAGAAAAGAGCGGGAATTGCATCTTATGTTGACTTGATGACTTCGTGACGGAACGCGAATCCTCGCAAAAGTCACAACAAACGGCAAACGGGCGGGCGCCCAGAACGGCGAATCCACTCAGAACGCGTCGCAAGCTTGCAGTGCATAATGTTGACAATTTGGGCGCCCCTGCGCAAGACCCAGTGTCTCGGCCAATCACAGAGCCCCATATTTGGTGCACTGCACTAGCACCAAATAATGCCAGGAACCCGTGACCTCCAACAGTGCACCAAGAAAGCCAAAAAGAGCCGGCGGGTGGCAAGCGCGACCGACGGAATCCTGCTGATGTAACCAAATCGCTAACAATTTTCCAGAGTGTGGCGAAATGTTTCCATCTGTGGCTGTGACGTTCCAACCACCGGCATCTCGAATCGTCGATATCAGACCGATAAAGCTTCGTCGTCACCAAATTTCATAAGGGCCTCATCCCGGTTCAAATCTCATCCCAAAACATACAAAAGCCATGTCAGAACCTGCAGCAGACGACAGCGGCACCGCCGCCGGCGTCGTGCCCATTGCGCCCATTGCGCCCGTCCTGTTCAAGGGCGCGCGGCCGCAAGGGCAAAGCCAATATGCGCAAACGATCGCCGACTCCACCACCAGCGAACAGCGACCAGCGACTCGGACTCGGGCAACGACTCTTCCGACGACGGGGGCAGGGGCGCCATCCGGGAAGCAAAGCGGAGACGCAAAACGGCGCCGGCGTGATTAGCGCATCGACCGAAGACGCATCCTTACGAAGCGGCGTCGCAGCACCCACCGAGCTGGAGCAACCACTCCACAAAGCCGACCGCGGCGCCCTCCTCGCCGACTCGGACGTGGCCACAAAAACAAGCCACATGACCGACGACAAGTCCAAGCTAAACACATCAAGGTCGACATCAACAGCAAGAGCAACGGCACCGGCACCGGCACCGGCACCGACACCGACACCGGGCGCGTTGATGGGCGGCGTCGCACCACCCAAAGCGGTCGGCCCCGTCAAGGCAGCGGCCAACATTCGCACCATCACCTTTACCGACTTCAGCCCGGACGTCTGCAAGGACTACAAGCAGACGGGCTTCTGCGGTTTCGGCGACAGCTGCAAGTTCTTGCATGCGCGCGAGGACTACAAGCAGGCTGGCAGCTGGACAATGAATGGGAGGCCGTGACCAAGGGCAAGAAGAGCCTGGGTGGCACCATTGTGGCCAGCGCCGACCGCAAGAAGTTTGGTGCCAAAGCGGGCGACAACGCCGATGACGACGATGACGAAGACGAGGCTCTCCTCCGCGAGATCCCCTTTGCATGCGTCATCTGCCGCCAGAGCTACAAGCAGCCCATCATCACGCGCTGCGGCCACTACTTTTGCGAAAAGTGCGCACTCGACCGGTACCGGCGGGACCCGAGCTGCGCAGCCTGCGGTGCCGCCACGACAGGCGTGTTTAACAATGCGAAGCGACTTACCAAGCTGCTCGAGCGCAAGCGCCAACGGGCGGCCAAGCGGAGGCAGGCTGCACTGGACGCCGGTGAGGAGGTCAGCAGCGCGGAGGAGGGCGAGGAAAGTGATTAAAGTGTGTCGTGGGTTGTCTGCACTTGTCATTGTTTTAAATTATATACCATATCCTTTTTGAGCATTGGGCGGCGTTTGCATTCGACATCTCTGTTTGGAGAAATTTATGGACTTTGTATATACAGTCATTGGCCATCCTTGTGGAAAACCACGGGAAGCCACAAAAGCAATCCCGTCTCTTGATCTTTCTACCTTTTGATCTTTCTACCACACCAATTAGCCAACTTATTGGCCCTTCAAGTTCTCCGTGACTCGTCTCTTGATGCAGACGTGCGGCTTCGGTGGCGTATCAGGAAATATGCTATGGCAGCAACAGTATACTAGCCTCTGCAAGTCATTGTTGGCGTCCACGTCACACGCGCAGTGGTCTGTAGAAGTCCAGCAATTGCGTTTGTTCCGTTTGTATAGCCCGTCGCCTCTGCAAAACGGGGGCTGGGTGACAAGTCGGCAGTTCGCAGCGCGGCCCGGTGATTTGAGAGTGGGGTTTCTCGTTCGTCGAATGCGGCGCAGGTTGTGCGGAGGCGGCGACCGGCCTACTCGGTCTTGCTTCATCTCAGAGCGAGGTGCCATCTGCTTCACTTTCCAGACGCAGCACCGCTACCGTCACTCCCTCCGCCGATCGTGCGCTGGGCATTGCTCGCCATGCGCTCGCGGAGGGTTTCGGCCTTCTTCTCCCATGCGCGCGTGTCTGGACCAGGCCCCGCCGGCGGGTCTCGAGAGCCGCAATCAGGTCGTCCTCGCCAGCCGGCTCAGCGGCCATCTTCCTTCTCTTCACATGGTCAGCGTACGCTTGCGGTGCGGATAGAAATACAAAAAGATCGGCATTGAACCTACCTCTTTCTGCTCGATATCGGTCTTGAGGCCGGCGCCGGCTATGGTACGACAATGGTGATGGCGGCGATACCGATCGTCAGGATCATGCCGCGAATACGGACTCTAGGAGCGACATTGTTTGGCGGAGGCATGATGGAGGGTACGGGCGTTCAGACTGGAATACGGGCTGTATGTTTGTACATGTATGTTGGTCGTGTTGTCGGATGTCGGGAAAGAAAACGAGCGTGGGGCTCGTTCCTTCCACTATGAGCTCCAAAAAGCTTCTAAAGATTTTGGCGGTGGCGAGTGGCAGAACAACGTCATACTTATATGGAGTTGGGTCATCAACAACACGATCTTATTTTAAGAAATAAATTAAAAGAAACCCGAGCTCTTTGCTCTTCTGTGATATTACATATGTATTTTGGTTGTCAATTAGCCATCCATTCGTAGTACAGGAGCTCTTGTTGTTATTTATCCGTCTGATTCAAAGTTGCCTTTTAAAACCCCCACTTCTACCGATCAATGCCATAACTACGAGTATAGAATAATAAAAATATCAACTGAATGTAGCATCGTTTCATAATTTCGAAAGGAATCTAGTGTACCTATAACCGGAAATTGTACAACACCCCAAGCATGATAAATTTTCCCGAGAAAAGCAAAGATCCGTAAAACTCCCTATGCAATGCAGTCCCCTTTAAACAGTGACTCCCAGAGTGTACACTATCCTGCCGGCGTCTATATTAAGCCAAAAAGTGGAAAGAATGCTCCCCCCCGGTTTGTGGATACAGGTGTCATGATGAACACATGTGGATAAGAAATAAGGGGAGTTGGGATGGGGAGATGGGAGAAGAGCAAGTAGAGTGGTGTGATGCCCGATGCCCGATGCCCGTTTTTGTCGTTGTTTGTACAAATGTCGTTACCGTTATGTATTTCCGCAATTTTTTTTTCTCGCCATTCAGCCGAGAATACAAGGTCATTATAATGGCTCGGGCGCGTTGAGCATCTTGAGCACGATTTCGTAAATACCCGAACGTGATACCGGCTGCAGGCACCGTCCGCAGGAGGTGTGGCGTCAGGCCGCCGTACAGACCAGGGATGCGCTCCTCGCGCCACACGCGCAAGAAGCACTGCACGAGCCCGTGTACTTGCGCTGTCCATCGGCCATGGGCGCCTGCCGCAGCCGTGTGCGGACGACCTCGTGCGGGTAGGTCAGGAGCGAGGCAAACAGCTTGGCCGCACCGGCGCCGCCCAGGGGGCCCATCCACTCGACAAACTGGTCCCAGGCGTTCTCTTTGCGGCCCTCGGCGACGATGCGGGCCTTGCGGCGTTCGAGCCCGCGCTTCATCTGCTCGTACAGCAGCCAGTGCAGCGTCGACTCGGCCGCACCCAGGTAGCTGGCGGTCATGCCCTTGTAGAGGCCGCGGACGCCCTCGTTGCGCACGACCTGGCGCACGCAGTCGGCACTGTTCTTGTACTGGCGCTCGACCCCTCGGCTGGCGTCGGCGCTGTTCTTGTCGAGCTGCATGCGGGTCTTGATGAGCCAGATGGGGTTGGTGGCGGTGGACGTGACGAGACCGGCAAAGACGCCCGCGACAAGCTGGACCCAGGGGGTGTCCTGGCTGACGTGGGCCTGCTCGGCAATGATGCGCTTGCCGTTGCCGTACGTGAAGAAGTTGATGGACTTGGCGGGCATGGTGCCGACGAGCGTCGGGCCCAGGCCCTTGAAGAGCGCACGCCAGCCCTCGACGCGCTTGACGGTGGCGAAGATTTGCATGGTCTCGCCAAGGTGTCGTGCAACGGCGGCAACGGGGTTTCGTGAGGAGGGCAGGACGACCTGCGAGGCGCGCAGCTGTTGTTGGTAAAAGTCGGACTGGAGGCGTGTGCGGATGGTATCAAAGGGGGCAGTTGCTGTTGCGGCAGCCAGACTACCGACGCTGGAGAGGAGAAGACTTGTCAGCTCATGATCCGATCGAAGAATGAAGTTTGCAAAAGAAAGGCAACATACGCTCCTGCCACGATATGTGACCACGACTTTGCGTTCTTCACCGTTACACCATGGTCCTGCTTCTGCTGCTGTGCCACGGCAGTCTTTCTCAATGCTGGCGACACTGGAATTGCTGCCTTTGCTGCCTTTGCTGCCTTTGCTCGGCGGGTTGAAGGCCTCCGGCGAGCCCGGTGGTGGAGGGACGGGCGCTGCAGATTCGGTAAAGCCTGGAAGGCACATCGGGCGGTTTGCGCTGTATGCGACATGCGTTTTCCAGTGTGGGCTTGCCATTCCACATACGCAGCCGCGGGAGGTGAGCGCTGGTTGGGGGGAGAGGAGAAGTAAAGAAGTTGTTGTAAAAAAAGAACAAGGACAAAACGACCAATTCGAGAGCAAAGGACCGCCAAAATTTTGATAGGCGATGCCTGTCGCAGTCAGCTCAGGTCTAAAAATGTTTTAATGGGAAGGAGCCTCCGGCGATAACGATAAGACCGCGACCAGTGGCGATACGACGCGATAAGCCTATAAGGTGGTACAGTGGCGCCTAGAGGCCTGGGCCGTCGGATTAGGCTAGTTTTTACTGGACAGCAGCACGACGTACAGTAGAACCGCAACGAATTTCTACGAGTACTTTGTATCTTTGTACTGGCGACCTGGCGACCTGCCTGAATACGCTCGCAGCCTCACTCCCAGAATTTGCTACAAACCACTTCATCACCTTGACACGACGAACCCTCGCCCCACGCACAGTCCGCGATACGGCGCGACAAAACAACCATCGATACCCCTTTCTCACCTATCATCTAGCGATCAGATACACCACAACCGCCCATCATGTCGATGCTTGGGCGCCAGTCGCCCGACGAGCGCGACGACCGTCTCGGCGGCTCGCGCTCCGCCACAGGGCCCTCGCGCAAAGAAGAAAACGTCTACATCCCCCAGTTCATCACGAAGCGGCCCTTTTACGCCATCAACGAAGAGGAGGAGAGTGCCTCGACCGCCGCCGACCGTGCCGCCGAGGGCACGGCCAACATCACCCGCTCCGGGTCGCGCGACTACCTCGAGCACCAGCGCCTGCGGAAACCCGAGCAAGACACCAAATGGTACCAGCGCGGCAAAAAGGTGGGCCCCGCGGCGACCAAGTACCGCAAGGGCGCCTGCGAGAACTGCGGCTCCATGAGCCACGCCAAGCGCGACTGTTTCCACCGGCCCCGTGCGAAGCTGGCCAAGTACACGGGCGAGGACATCCAGGCGGACGAGCTGGTCGAGGACGTGCACCTGGGCTGGGACGCGAAGCGGGACCGGTGGCTGGGCTTTGATCCCCGCGACTATGCGGCGATGATGGCGCAAAAGGAGCGCATGAACGAGGCGCGGCGCGTGCTGGTCGAGAAGGCGGAAGGCAGGATGGACGGGGTCGAGGGTGAGGCGGGATCATCGGCCATCAAAGGCGGGAACGACGACGGCACCCGCTACACCGAAGACACGGAGCTGGGCGTGTCGCGCAAGAACGGCGCGGCCGACTTGCGCATGCGCGAAGACACGGCGCGGTACCTGGTCAACCTGGACATTGACTCGGCCAAGTACGACCCCAAGCGCCGCAAGATTGTGGACGGCGGCGCGTTTCTCGACGACTCGGCACGGCTGTTTGCCGAGGAAAACTTTGCCAAGGCCTCGGGCGACGCCGAGGCGTTTGAAAAGGCCGAGCGGTATGCCTGGGAGGTGCACGACAAGACGGGCGATGCCAGCTTGCACATGCAGGCCAACCCGACGGCCGCCGCGCACCGCCGCAAGATGGACCAAGAAGAGGCCCGCAAGAAGCAAAAGGAAATGGACGACTTGATGCGGGAAAAGTACGGCGTGGCACCGTCCGACGACGTGCCGGGGCTCGACGAGAAGGGCAGTGGAAGTGGCAGTGGCAGTGGCAGTGGCAGTGCAGTGGCAGTGGCAGTGGCAGCGCCCCGACAACAATTGCCGCCAAGAAAAAGGCAGCCCTGCTGGCCACGGCTGTGGCCTCGTCCGAGCACTTTGTCGAGTACGACGAGTCCGGCCACGTCAAGGACAAGTACCAGGCCAAGCGCGCCGACCGCTCCAAGTACGCCGAGGACGTGTTTCCGCTGAACCACACGTCCGTCTGGGCAGCTGGTGGAACAACTTTCAGTGGGGCTATGCCTGTTGCCACTCGTTTGTGCGCAACAGTTACTGCACGGGCGCGGACGGCAAGGCTGCATGGGAGCGTGCCGAGCGCCAACGGCTGGGCGACTGGGGCGACGACAACGACGAGAAGGACGCCGAAGTGGGCAACGGCGAGCGGCGGATGTTGAAAGAAAAGGGCGAAGACGAGGACCCAGCACCGTCTGACGATGACCGGAGGCGAAGAGACTCGTCACCGCCACGGAAAAGAAAGAAGGAGCGGAGCTCTAAAGATGATTAGATTTGTTTGGTCTATGTGACTTGTTTTTGGCGTTGCTTCATGGACACTGGCTTGATTTACTGTTATCACGGAGCAAATTGTGTTCATTCACTAGCATAGCGTCTCAAAATTTGGAAGTCATTTTGCATTTTACCATTCACTGGAAACTGAGGACATAATCTTGCGTGTATCGCTGCCTCCCTGTAGACTGTCGACTGTCGTATACTTGACCGGGCCTTCCAAAGTCCCACGTGTGTAAGGAAATATATGATAAAAAGAAAAAAAGAGGACAAGCGAAAAGACACTGCAATGGCAGACGCTATCATATTCTACAAAAAGGACTTAAAACTATACATCAATTGCAGAGTGGAATCATGGAGAAACAGAACCACGCTCCTTTTCGAGAGACGAAGCTGGCACTTCAGCTTCGTCAACGCCACCCTTTTCATGCGCCTCATGCTCACCGTGTTCGGCATGTTCAGCATTATCTGGTGCATCGTTCTCAGTAGTAGTCTGACCGTCTTCTCCTTCAAGGAATGCGCTGATCACGGACTCGGCCAGCGTACCCCACTGGGCATCATCATGCTCACCGCCCGTAATGTCTTCATCGTCTTCGTCGTCTTCCAATGCAGGGCTCTCGCGTCCGCTGCTCCCATGTGCACTGGCGGCTTCCTGTATGCTGGGGACAGAGGAGGCTTGCTCCTGTGGCTCATGCGCGTAACCAGAATGAGAATCGCTGATAGGTCGGAGCCATCGGGGCTGTCGGCCTCCTCACGAGGCGCGTCAATTAGCAGCTTGCTAGACTCCTTGGACGGGCTAGGATGAAGCTCCTTTGCAGGCGCAGGCTCACGAGAGGCTTGGCCGTCGTAATTGGGAAGTTGGGGGGCTTCGACCTCATCCTCGTCCGAGTCCGAGTCCGAGTCAATCGGTGCCTCAACAACCATCATATTTTCCTCCGCGTCGTAATGTGACATGTACTGTGCTTGCGGTCCATTGTTGGCCACCGAGTCTTGTGACGGTGGCAGACCCAGAATCTCGTCGAACGTCGTCGACTGTCCACGTCTATGCTGGTGAGGACGGGCACTGCTGTTTGCTGTTGCTGTTGCTGTTGCTGTTGCTATTGTTGCTACTGTTGCTGTCTTCCTGGTAGACTGGCTTTCTATGGGGCACCTGTGGATGCACTTCCTTCCGCTTGATAGCATGTTGCTGCTCGTGCTGCGTTGGAAGGTGCACCTGCGACTGACTCTGGCTGTGGAACGTTGATTCGGTCGTTGGCCGGCGCTTGATCGGGGTGATCCGTGCTGGTAGTTGCGGCGGCGGGGCCGACGATGCTGCAGAAGAGGAAGACGTCCCGTCCTTGGCCAGGGCCAGCTCGCTCGGCATAGGCAGCGGCTCGCCCGGAGGCGGCAGGGGCATTCCACCGCCCATTGGTTTGCTGAGATCGAGCGGCTCGCCACTGCTTGTTGTCCTGTTCTCGAGACCTGTCCTCGCCTTGCGGTCGGCAGCAGCTGCAGCACGGCGTTGCAGGGCGTTGATGCCCCAGCGCTTGGCCGACTGTGCAGCACCAGTCATGGCCGCAGCCAGCTGGGTACTACGCTTGGCCGGTGGTGTCCTACTGGAGTCGGAAGTAATGGTGGTAGTGAATGACGGCTCGATCGAGGGTTTCCGCAACGGTGGCGGTCTGGAGCCCGAGCCCGAGCCCGAGCCCAAACCTGAACCCGAACCCGAACCGGCCATACCAGCCAGGGATGAAGAAGAAGCACCCCCAGAGCGCGACTTTACAGAGCGTCCATCCAGAGAACCCGTTTCGCTGCCGTCAGCAGCATCCACAGGCACTGTCTTCGACCGTCCAACGGGTGCTTCCAAGTCGTTGACGGGGAACATGCTGTCACCGCCCTCGTTGTCCTCGTCATTGGTGCCGCTTCGTGACCCATTGGCACGGCTGGCAGCTTGCCCGGGTGTGCTTGACTCCACGGAAGAGACACTGGATTTTTCTGCTACGGAGAGTGCCGGATGATAACCAGGACATGGCGGTGTTTTGTTTTCCGTTCTTTGGCGGTGAGGTCGACTGGATGGATGCCTCGGCATGGGAGCGATCCGTGCCGACGGTGGGCTCTGACGGACTGGCAAGTGCTGATGTCGTCCGAGAAAACCTCTTAGGCGGCGACATTGCCACCGAGCTTGCATCGCTGCCATCACCCGTGCGTTGCTTTCGGTTGTTGATCGTCTTGGTGGCCGCGGAATTGGCAGTCTCACCTGCTGCTGCCGTCGCTGCGGCCACTGCCGTAGGCGACGCGGCGCCGCTCGTTGGTGCGCTGTGGGTCTTGCTAAGACGGCGCAGACGCAACACGGCCGGCGAGACATTCCCTTCGTTCTCCTGCGTGTTGATGGCCACGCCCGTAGAGGAGGCCGACTTTGCGTCCGTGCCGGAGGCCAGGTTTGTTCCCACTGCGGGGCTTGTCCCGGCACTGGTCTCGACAGGGACACCACCGGCTGCTTCTGTGCGAATGGCTGTGCCTTCGTGTTCGGCGTCGTTGCGTCTTCCCAGATACCACCACGGAAAGCTTTCTTCTCGGTCGAGAAGAAGGGCGTGTCGTCCCAGAAGGGAAGCACGATGCTCTCGGAGATGGCATCTTTGATTTTTGCCTTCGATGATTTGAATAAAGACCGGCCAAGTCAACTGGCGGCCATGACGATTGGCCGAGTCTCCATCTCGATCTTGGGCATGTGGCGGAAGGCAAACCAAATACGGTTGCTGGGCGGTCCCTTGATCTTGAACAACATGTGGCCTTCAAGTTGGGTCAAGACGACGGCGAGAGATGTCTTGACTTCTTGTTGTCCAATGGGCGTGCTGACACGGAGAGTAGCAGCGAGGTCGATCTCGAAGCGACCCGTGTAAGCGCACATCGGCCTCGACAATGCACTCGCCTTCAGCCGTCAAGCTCTTGAGGCGGGGCGATGTGATCTGGGGTGTGGTCTCGCCAATGTCCACGCGCTGGCACAACCAAACTCGCAATGAAGCTGGGCCGGGGTGTCCGTGACAGCTTGGTGATGAATCTTGGACTCGATAAACTTGAGGACGTTCGATGTCTTGTAGACGCCGAGGAACAGCCGGCCGAGAAGGGCATTGAGCCAGCGCATCTCGGCAGCCTCTTCAGACGCGTGAAGTCTTTCCATGAGAGATGTGAGATGTTTGACATCGATCTCGTGCGGCTTGGGTGCTTTGTCCAAGCTACGGAGCAGGGAGAAGTAGAAGTCTTCCTTCTCAGAGCAGTTTTCGCAGTAAAAGAACCAGGGCTGGGGTGCGGGCGCATTGTGTGCTTTTGCCCGCTCATGGTTCTTGGGCGAGAGGTGGATGGCGTTGCGTTTGATGAAGAGCTCGCCTTCGGGGACGACGTCGGCACCCGAGTAGATGCCCACATCGTGGTCGGCGAGCTTGATGACGTGCCGTACATCCACTTGCTGGTCGTCGTCAAAGAGGATCAAGTGGCCGTGGCGGAGGACGACATAAAACATGTTGTGCGCGTTCTTGGGCCGTGGGCTGGCTGCATTGCTGACCTCGACCTTGTTCGGGTCGGATTTCTTGTTCAGCATGCTCCGGAAGAAGGTCTGGTACACGCTGGGACTGGCGGAGCGACCTCGGCCGAGCCAACCGACGAGCCACGCTCAATGGGCCGCAGGTTGCCACCCATGGCGACATATTTGCGGTGGACGGCAAAGTAGCCGGCAGTCGCAAAGTCATCGGCAGGGTCCTGGCGGTGTTTCTGTTGCTTCTTGAAGCTCCCGGGATCGCTGCGTTTCTGGGCATTGTTCTTTCCGCACGGCCTCGAGCGTCTTGATGTCGTCGCCCGGTAAGACCAGGCCACCGTATTTGTAGTTGTCCTTTTCTTTGGGCACGCGGCTGCCGTCTGGCGCTATCGTGTCTGGGCCAGCCTGCGCATCCGACTCAACCGGCCGTGTCCAGGCATAGATCGCCGCCGCCAGCAGGAGAGGAAGGAACGTCAGGCCGCCAAAGAGGTAGACAAGGAGGAAGGTCGTAAAGCTCGCCATTGTGAGCGAGAATTCGTGCTGTCGGCGGAAGATGAGGCAGAGGTTTGTCCCGGGTGTGCTGTTGACGGTAGAGGGGCGTATGGGACCAAGAACAGTGGAGGAGGGACCGGCCGCAGCTGGGATGCAGGGATCGGTAGGCAAGGTCGCGATCGGAAGTCGAAGTCGACAACGCTCCCAGGAGCGTTTCCTCGCTCAAGTTGACACGCGATCAGACAGAGGCAGCGGTTCCATATCCGTCAGTAGAGTGAGGTTGAAGCAAAGCGTCGAGAGATGTGCGGTGCGCAGCAGTGCACGTTTGTTGAAGAAATAACGAGGTTACGCTCTAGCTGCTCGTTGAGAGCGTGTTGAAGTGTTGTCCTGTTGGCTTCCGGGGCGACTTCAGCCGTGTGCAGGCCAATTAGCGCGTGGATTGGCCAGTGCTGACGTCGGTTGAGCAGTGGTGAATGGTTGTATTAGCCGCTTTGAGCCAAAGCAAAGCGCTGGAGAGCGGGTGGACCACGGCTTATTCACTAGATCAAGGAACAATGGAAAGCCGAGCGGAAGGCCACGGTGATGGAGCTGGGTGTGGAGAGGTTGGAAAGGAAAGGATGAGGCAATTTAGTCCGTTTGTTGTTGTCTCATGTGATTTGGCCTTTGGAAATTCACATTACACAACATACGTCTTGATGAGGTAGGAGGCGCCGAATGCGACTTCCCTCAAACTGTATTTCAAAGGAATGAAGCGGCACAGAAGGCAACGACGGTCCAGTTCAGGGAGGGAAGGCGCCACAACGGTTCGCCCCACTACGAGTAAAGCCTCTGACGTCCTTCTTCCTTTTGAGTGTCTTTGCAGGGGCGTTGGCAGGTGTGCATACTCGGCAGAGTTGCGATACGAGATCGTCGGGGCCACACTCGAAACTGGGCTTTTCAACACTCTCCAGAATCAATTAGATGCTGCCAACACAGACTGCCGCCACGTTGCTGGCGGTTTTCAAGTTACATCAACAGCCAAGCCCTGTCACAAAGTTGGGTTTGCCAAACCTAGGATGTAGCTTTGTTCCCATGTGTAGAATGGGAGTTTTGTTCCGGCATGTTAGAGAGTGCATGCAGTTCACGAGTAAGTAGTGCATGTATAAAAAAGCTACAAAGAAAGCAGCTCGAGCAGCCATCTCATACCTAAACGACGACCAGAAGCACGAGGCTGCAAAGGAACGCAAGTAGACTACCGATTGTATCGTCTGATGGCAAGGATAATAAACAATGAATTGTAGCTACTTTTTGCTAAAGAAATGGACGTAAAACGCGAAAACAAATAGGCAAGAAAACAAGAATGAACATAAACAAAAAAAGTGGACAACGAAGACAGTCAAAATGAAAGAAAAAAAAATGAGATGAGGCAACTCGGGGTTCATGATCGAAGACGCTGGACACCCGTCTCAACAGACACAACCGACATTCGTCCCCTTTGCAGGCATGCACCGCGTTGCTCCGGTCATTTGCTGATTTTCTCATCTCGTCCTCAACAGCACCTGCGCCATCGGTGTATCGATCTGGCACGGTGCCCGTTTACCAGGCGTTGCGGTCCCAGTTGGGGTCTGCACAAATACGTTAGCATCTCGATCCAGCCCAATACAATGTCTGGCATGCCCGCCCCTCCTCGAGTGCACCTACCCTGCACAAAGGCCGCCATGACCTTGCTGCCCGTCTGCAGCAGCGGGTGGCCAACGACAATCTTGAGAAACTTTTCCAGACCGGCACGCCGCGCCTCAATGACATCGTCGCTGAAGCGATTGGTAAAGACTTTGCCGGGCAGCGGCGGGATGGTCACGCGGGCACTCTCGCGCTCGAGAATGTCGCGGAAATACTCAAAGTCGCTGTAGCGGCGGCGGACAACGCTCTGGCGGACCTTGAAGGCGGGAATGTTGGTGCGGCAGTCGATTTCGTAGTCGGTGTACATGTGGCGGCCGACGCCGTGGGTGCGGGGGTTGCGGACCTCAATTTCCAAAAAGTTTTCCGGCGGGCCGTAGATCTCGTCAAACGACTGAGGGCGGCTCTCGGGGAGGGTCTGCATGATGGGCCGGTGGAGGGAGTTGGCGAAGGC
Organism: Sporothrix protearum; assembly: GCA_016097115.2. NCBI lineage: Eukaryota > Fungi > Ascomycota > Sordariomycetes > Ophiostomatales > Ophiostomataceae > Sporothrix > Sporothrix protearum. The sequence goes on along the minus strand of JADMNH010000009.1, from coordinate 880,453 downwards.
GGGCGGGACGAGGCGGAGGCGGAGGCGGTGGTGGTGGGAGAAGATGGAGAGGTCGGGGAGGCCACGCCGGCGCTGGCGGCTGGTGGGCGGGAGAAGGGGTCTTTCGCTGGCGACGCCGTTTTGACGGTTTGGAGAGGGACGAGGCGGAGGTTGGGCTGAGAGACTGTTGTCCACGAGAAAGACAGCCGAGAGACGAAAGCGATGTCGGACAACTTCTGTCTGAGTCTGGCGGGGTCCGGCTGGTGCGCGGGAAGATATGCGGCAGCGCGATGAGGCAGTATGTGATGTCGCGAGGGTAAGGTAGATGGTCGAGTGCGTGTCGTGTGCTTCGTGAGTGTCTTTGAACGTCGCTTGCAAGCGAGGGAAAAAGAGGCGGAGATGGTGCTGCCTTCCTATTTTGTCGTATTTTTGGTGGCCGTATTCGTAGTAGGGGTCGTCGCTTTGCTCTTTCCTCTTACTCGTAGTAAATCACAAGGGGGGCCGGAGGACTTGGTGGTCGCCTGCTACAGTGCGAATACGTGGGATTTGGCGCGGTCGCACTGTCCACTTACACAAGCTCGACAAGGCCGTCGTGGCAGTCCAGGGGTAAATCATTCTTCTTTTTTTTTTCTGGAGCGGCTACGTCTAGAGCAAAGTCTTTCTATCCTATCTCGGTAGCCTCAAGCTATGCATTTTCTTCAGCCTCAACAAAAGACAGATCCTGTCATGCTGCCACCCGCACTGACAATAGTTCTCCGCTTTGACCCAAGCGATCTGCCGTGACGTCAGTTCAAGGGTCAAGGAGCTTTTGCAAAATGCGGATAACACGAGAAGTTTAGATAACTCCTTGCGATTCGTGAACCTGCCACTTGGACAGCCAAATTCTGCCTTCCTGTCACACACTTGACCGGGTAATGGGTGGTGATAGATGGAACTAAATATACAAAGTATTTTCTCTGTCGATTCCGCCGGCACTGTGCGCAAAGAAGGAAGGCGGGCTGTCCGCTCCTGCCTTGCTGCATCTTATCTTGTGTGATTACACGTGATTACCCCAACGCCATGCAAGGCTGTAGTGGCCATTAAAGTAGCATAGAAAGCCGTTTTTCTTCTGCTCTTAAAAAGTACGACCAATTTATTACTTCATGTTTGACACCAGACTGGAGAATAAAAATATTTATGCTCCATTTTGAGGTGCAGATGTAGGTTACGCAGGCTGTTTTGGCAACAAAACCAGGAACTGTTAGCAGGCTGCACCCAGGCAGCTCTCTTGTTGCATATAAAAGAAAACAAAAAAGAAAGGCGCAAAACGTACTACTATGAGAGCATTTTTATACGCCCTTCCACTCCTATATCCTATATCGTCTATTGTTGACTTCAACTCGTGTTGGACAAAGCCGGTGTCAATCTTTGATGATTAGTCATCCGCACGTGACAGGTTTTCGAAAGGCCCCACTAGCGCGAGCTCCTTCTGCTCCTGTCGCCTTGCGCTGCCTCGTGAATTTTTACAGCGTGTTTGCTCGCGAAAGCTTTCTATATCGCCCCTCACATCAACATCCCATTCGACGACAGTTTATATACATAACAGCCCCGCGCAAGCCTTTCGACATCCCCCCCCCCTTTTCATCCTTCCGACTTCGTCGTAACGCCTCGCACATATCCTTTGTATCCCCACGCCTCCTCCTCTTCTCACAATGGCGTCGGACAACGCCGCGTTGTCGGCGGCGGTGGCGGCAGCAACGGCGACGCTCGACCGCATCAAGCCGCCAGCCGGTGTGATTATGCCGCCGCCCGGCGAGATGCGCGAGGTGATTGAGAAGACGGCGGGCTATGCAGTGCGCGGTGGTGCGGGCATCGAGGCGCGGCTGCGCGAGAACCACAGCAACAACCCCAAATTCAGTTTTTGTGACGAACCCCGACGACGCGTTCCACGCCTACTACGAATGGCGGAAAGAGGAGTACAAGGCGGGGCGCGTGACGGCCGTGGCGGCAGGGCGGGTGGGCGACGGGGCAGGGACGCCGGGCGGCGCGGGCGGCGCGGGCGGCGCAGCAGGCACGCCAGCGGCCGACGCCCCCAAGGGACCCGAGAAGCCGCCAGACTATGAGTTCTCGGCCCGCCTGCCCATCATGAACGCCAAGGACCTGGACATTCTGCGGCTGGCCGCGTCGTTTGTGGCCGTGCACGGCCGCCCCTTTCTGACCCAGCTGCTGCAGCGCGAGGTCAACAATGCCAGTTCCAGTTCCTGCTGCCGAACCACTCGCTGCACAACTACTTCCAGCACATGGTGGACCAGTACACGCTGATCAACAAGGACCTGGGGGCGGCCCCGCAAGACGGGGGAGAGAACAGCAGCAATGGCAACGGCAATGGCAACGGTGACAAGAAGGGGCTGTCGACGGCCGACCGCCTGGCGTACCTCCACAAAAACGCCGACGAGCGCTTCTCCATCCTGCTGCGGGCCAAGCAGCGCATCGCCTACAAGGACTGGGAGATGTCGCAGCGCAAGAAGGAGGAGCACGCGCGGGTCGTAGCCAAGGAGGAGCTGGCCCGGATCGACTGGACCAACTTTACCGTGCTGGAGACGATTGTCTTCAACGAGGCGGACGATTCGGCACCACTGCCGCCGCCAACGTCGCTCAACGACCTGCAGTACGCGTCTCTGGAGGAGAAGAGCAAGCTGTCGATGTCGGCGAACCGCATGATCGAGGAAGCATTCCCATTTGAGGCACCCTCGTACGGTCGGTAATTGGCGCAAGAGCGGTTGGAGTAAATAGTGGGAACTTGATGATATGATACCCGGGGCAGGATCAAGAGCAGGAGCAAGACCAGCAGCGAGCATTGAGTGGCAGGTGCAAAAAGTTACAGCACGTTCGTGTATGATTATCCAAAGGACAGGGCGAGCATTGGCGCAGGCGACGTATACTTATTTTAAGTCTCTTCTTTCTAACAAGACATTCCATTTTTTTGTCTGATATTATTTTGGTTATCTGGGAGCCTACAATCTATTATTTACGATAGGATACAAGAAGAGGATCATATTCAACACTCAGTTACGGCCGTGCAAGAGCGAACGATACGAGGGTACTGCTAATATATGACGACATATAGAAAGCGAGCCTCAAGACAAGAAGTAAATATTTATGTGAGTGTCCATGTTGAGAGAGAATCAGATACGACATGTGTCGTCCTTTATAAAGATGTGCGGATTGTATTGTAACGCAAAGGAGTGCAGATGTATCCAAGACAGCTTTTTTCTTCTTTAAAAAGTTTCAAGGGAAGTTTCTGAAAAGGAGCAAAGAATACTGGAGCTGAATGTCAAAAACAGGCCTTCTGATCCCCTGTAACATAACCAATGTACCAGGGGTAGACTGAACATGCATATACGAGGAAATTGGTTGGTGCCACCCAAAGGCAAAGCAGACTGGGCACGAGCTCGAAGCAGGCCAAGCATGTCTCCTTGGTCGAGGTCGAGTGAGGTCGAGGGCGAAGTCTGGGCGGATGCGGACTTGGGGCTGGCTAACGCAACTCGTGACTTGTATGGGCAATCTTGTTACATTTTTACATGTATTTGTTGCTAACAAGCCATCAAAGCAGACGTTCAATGTTATCGATGGCAAAGCACAGTGGGATAGTCTTGCTCGTAGCATAGCTTCAAGCAACGATTTGCAATGGGACCAGCGGCATCGCCACCATCGATTCGGCCTCTTCGTCCGTCTGTGTTATGTAAGTGGCCCTACCGCAACGTGTTCAATGTTGTCTTGCTGCCGCATCCGTGTCTCAGACTACATGCATCGTGAGGATCCGTAGTTATAACATCAAAGTAGGGGCAAACGGCTGGCTTCAAACGAGTGTTTTACTGCCCTTGTAGGCCTTCGTAAAGCGGAATATGGGCGAGATTGGCGTCCACGCTGCCAGTACTGTGGCTCTGAATGACCACTGCGCTGATTGTTGTTGTTGTCAATAGCAATCGTGCAATGACCTGTAAGTGATGGCACGTTGTCCACAATGGCTAGCCGACAGTGTTTGCAAGGCCCCAAGACGTGCTTGAGAGTATCCAATGGCCACCAGATGGGAGCGTCGAGAGATGATACTGTCTGGCGCACCCGGATAATTCTGTTGAGTTGGACAAGCTACAAAGACATGTGAGGCAAGGACGGCGGCCAGAAGAGCAGTACGATCTATGGCCGCTACCGCAGACGCCCGTATCCCAGCGCGGACATTGGTGCGCTTGATCACCACCGTTGTAACCATGCTACACAGCAATGGTAATCGGCAGCCTCCACAGCCACTACCAGAAGAGAAGCCTCTTAAATTATCTCGAGGCTATAGATGAGTCAGTTGACCGGTCTGACTGAAGTAAGTGAGGGCGTGGTCCCAGGCCGTCGATGGCGAGACATTGGCCGACAAGATTACCAGATCGCGGTTGGAAAACAGCCCTCATGCCAGCATTGCCTGTCTGGCCTATGTTTGGCAATCTTCGCTTCTCTGTGAACGTACTGTAGCCCGTTGGCAGTATAGTATCTTTCGCTAACAGCCTTGGTATGCCAGAATGTTGGCCTTGGACTTGTGTAGACGTTCCGCGCACATTTTTTTCGCCGATCTGTCAGCTAGGCCATGGCACACGCTTTGCAGATGACAAAATTTGCGGTCTCCTATGGCAGCATTCAAAGCTTTGTGTCATTCATGCCTTTCAATACGTGTATGTCTGGGCAGCTAGCAAAAGTGCCAGAAAATACGAGATCGAAGGCTGGAAACCCGAACGTGCCTGAGCTTGCAACGTAATGTTTCCTGTAGGCGGGCCAAACATAAATCTTTAGCACTTGAATGAAGACTAAACAGAACGGGATCAATCCTAAGAATCCATTGCACTACCAAGCAGCTATGCTTAGAATAGTCCTCAGCTTTCTTTCCATCTATATTATCATTATTTTCCAGTATATAATATGTCATGAGACGTAGCAAAAAGAGAAATCAATAACCCAGCAATCTGCTCCTATCTGCCTGTAGTCTGAAAGCTGTGTCTGGCCGCAAACACCGTTGATGAAAACTGCCAAGTTCTTGAGAAGAGGAAAAGAAGAAAAAAAGGGGGGGAAAGGGACTCGTCTTCTTTCTTTGAAGAAAACAAACAAAACCCCAGCATAGGAAGCCCAGTAAATATTGACTCCGTGAAGAACCTTTTGCCCTGTAGATGTTTGCAAGTGACTGTCCCTAGAAAACGGAAGGACCCGATGATGAGAGGGAAAGAGAAGAGAGCAAAGAAGACCGCATTGAGAGAGGGAGAAAAAAAGAAGCCCGAAAAAGAAATCCCAAAGATGTAAATATTGCGAAAAAAAGCATTGAAACGCCCTTGTTAGAAAGCCAAAGCCACGGGCCTGTCCCTGGCCCAAGAATAACACCGTTGGTCATTCTGTACCCCCCGGCAGTGAGTTTGTCTCCCTATGCCCATCTATATGTGAAAAACAAAGAAAAAGGGGAAATCCCAGCAGCATTATAAACGCCATTAGCCAAAAGACAGCACCCAAGTTGAAATTTGACAGATGTCAGGAGTGTTTCTCCATGAACAGGTGGCACCAAGGCTGTGAATGTTGCTTCTTGAGTAGCAACGGAGGGTGGCATGGTCTGAACTGCAAACATGGCTGGTAAAGGATAGACAAGAATTAAGAGAAGAGCAGAGAAAACACAAGAAATAAAACAAACAAAGCGGCCAGCGCTTTGCAAAGACCGGTTTCTCTTTCTCTGAAGGATATGCATGAAGTTTTTCTTGTCGAATAATCGGAAACCCAGGGGCTATTTTGCTTGGATCGGGGTGTGTTTGGTCGACTTGGAGGTTAAGGATCCTTCCAGATAGGCCCTGCAAGATGTGCTGCAAGATGGCCCGATCTGTATTATTTCGCACGGTCGTTTGTGTCACCACGCAGACGGACATGGCCAACAGACCCCTGCAGGCTGCAGCCATGCAAGGCTAGGCCATGCCATACCTCAGCGAGTTGAACCAAGGGCCTTAATGACCGTAGGTCACCCTGCAGCCGCTCCTGGCTTAGCAGCGACAGCAGATATCGTTTGCTTCGGCGCCTTATTGGCTTATAGTGGCTTGTCAGGGCAGCTTTTTTGCCGGGCCGTAGTTGTCTTTTGTTTTCTCGTTGTTGTATAATAGACAACCGTCTTATGACGGGTCGTCGCCTCGACTGCAGTTTGTGCAGTATTCTTGTTGGCACTCTTTGTTGCAGTGCGCTGCAGGGCTGCCAAGAAGGCAGAATGAAAAAAAAAGACAGCAAGCTGTAATGTGAAAAAGTGAGTTGTTGAAAGAGAGAAAACAAGGTATAAGAAAAGAAACAAAGACTTTTTGTCGTTCAGCAATAGAAAACCGCCAGTCTTCCCGTGCAGACTCTTATCCCCGACCATTAACAGCAATTTGGCAAATATTGCACAAACAAAGTGTGAGACACCTGGCTGTGAGAAAAAGCAATACCTGAACGATATAGGCCCTGAACGGCGTATGCAGTTGCATGCTGCCCTCTCAAAGTTAAGAAGAAGGAGAGTAGGAGTAAACGGCCGTTGGAAAAGGAAGGAGAGAAAACAGAACAAATCGACCCTTCTATCAAGAGTAAACACACAGAAACGCCAATAAGGGTCGGTCAAGAAAAGCAAAGACGGCGACAAAAAACCAGGTAATAAAACAAAAAGATGGAAAAAAAAAATCGTCCAAATGCCCGCAAGAAGAAGATGCCCCTCCAGGTAACAGAATAGCAGACAAGAATAAATACAGCTCAAAATTCAAAAAGATCGCTCAAAAGAAAAATGAAAGAGACTCGAGAATCGGAGTGTTGATAGAGCCGTCTGAGGCCTTGATTGCGTATTGGGGTGTCTCGTGGTCCGTCCACTAGAAGGCGTGACGGGGTTGAAAACCTCACATGCCGATGAACACGTGGCTCTAGTCGTCAAGAGGCTCATCGTACACGATGCGGACACGAGGAGAGAACCAGCGAGGCTTCTAGACCTGTGGAACACGCTCACCGGGCGCAACGTGAATGACATCTTGGGCGGCAATAGAAGTGGCTGACTCCTCGGCTGATGCGGAAGCTGTGGAGGTAGTTGTGGCCTGAACAGCGGGCATAGTTTTCTCTTCGGTGCTGGACGTGCCATTCATTCTCTCCATGCGAGCCTTGGCACGTGCGCGAGCTGCCTTAAACTCCTCCACGTCGCCTCGGCGGGCAGTACCATACTCGATCTTGGCCTTAGCAGCTCGAGCAACAGGCGTCGGCGTTCCCGCTTCGTCGGAAGGCAAGGCTGTCTCAGTAGCCGCTGGTGCAACAGCCAAAGCAGAAGCCGGGGTCGAAGTCGAAGTCAGAGCCGGCGAGGAGGCGTCTGCCATTGTCGTGTCGGCGGTGCTTGCTTGGAGCTCTGAGATCTTAACATACTTCCTCGGGCGGCCAGGTCCACGCTTGGGCACGTAACTACCATCCTGCTTGGCGGCGAGGCGGCGGGCAGCCACCAGCTGACGCTTCTCACGGAGCTTCTGCGCCTTTGACATTTTGCGCAGCCGCGGCTTTCTGGGTCTGGGCTCGGGCTTGGAGGGGGCATCGATGCCTGCAGTCTCCTCCATCATCGAATTGTCGAAAGTGGTGTCATAGAGCGCGGAGTCCTCAAACACAGAAGTATTTGCGGCGGCCTCGGTGGCGATCTGGGCAGCCAGCTCTTCCTCCTCGTCAGCTTCAGCCGGAGCAGATGGGCCAGCAGTCACATCCTCGGCGGTGCTGTCTGCTTCGACGACTGTCACGTTGTCAGGAGTCTCGTCCATTGCGTCGACATTGATGGGCTCCTTTGCGACGAGCCGGGGGCGGCCGCGGCCTCTCTTGGCGGGTGTGTCGTCGGAAGTGGTGGCCGCAGTGGTGTTCGTGGTCATGGACGTGGCACCAGCTTTCTTCGTCGCCGTCTTCTTGGGAGGCTTGGCGGGAACTTTGGTCTGTACGTATACCTTGTTGACGATCTTGTTCGCTGTCCGGGAAGAAGAAGAAGATGCGGGCTTCTTTGCAGCAGTGGCAGCATTGGCGGCCTGTGCTGCTGCTTTAGATGCTTTGGCAACTGCCTGGGCCATGGGCGTAGCCTTGTGTGTCGACTGCGGCGTCGCTGGCTGCTTGCTTGTGCTGTTGTCGTCGTCGTCGGAGACCGGAGTCGCCGCTCTCTTCTGAGCAGCAGCCGAAGTGGGCTTCTTGGTCGCGGGCTTGGAGCCGAGCTTGCTGTTTTTGGCCGTCGAAGCGGTAGGCTTGTGTGCTGGCGGCTTTGTCGTTTGCGTGCTCTTGGTGGGCTTGACGATCTTGCTCGCTTTCTTGGCTGGAGTCTTGAGTTCCTTGGACACGGTGTTTTTGGACGCCTTCAGGCCCTTGAGTGTCTTGACAACCTTGACGCCCTTGCCTGCCTTGACGAGCTTGCTTGCCACGGCAGGCTTGGAGGCGCTGCTGCTGCTTGCCTTGGAAGGAGCGGCCTTCGTGCCCTTCATTGTCTTCGGGCGCTTCGCTTTGGCAGCGGCTGCCTCTTCTGCAGCTCTCTTCGCCGCAGCCTTGGCGATGCGTGCATCCCGCGCAGCATGCGACGCCTTGGTAAGGCGCGCAATTCTGGCGGCATTGGCAGCCAGGGCTTCGAGGGCAGCCTTTGTGGTCGTGACGGCCTTCTTGGGCGGTGGTGGTCTTGCGACTTTTTTGACCGGCTTGGCAGGCGACTTGGCCTGGGTCTCGGCCACTCGCATCTTCTTGCTCGCCGGTCCGCTGGATGCAGTATCCGTGTCATCGTCGTCGTCCATGCTGTAGGCGTCATGCTTGCGCTTTGCAGAGCCATTGCCACCCTTGGCCTTCTTCTCAGCGGCAGCCTTCTCGGCAGCGGCCTTGGAGACAGCCTTCTCACTCTTCCGGGGACCAAGCACACCACGGCAATTGTCAGCGCCACAAAGACAACCCTGCACGTTCTTAGCCGAGTATGGGTCGAAATTGTAGTCGTAGGTGAGCTCTTCACCGGTCTGAATTGGGCGGTCGCCAGCAAAGAGGGCGATCCGCGGTTGGCCGGAAACAATCCACTTAATCATGCGGCAGTTGGGAGAGCACGAGTGGTTCACGAAGCGAGCGATACTACCGCTCGTTCCGTCGATGATGAGAGACTGGTCGAAAGACATCAAGTAGTAACACTGTTGGATACTTTTGTTAGTATTGACACACAAAACCAAGTGGGGAGTGGGAACGGGGGCGGGAGAGTGCTTACAGCATTATCTTTGTATAGCTCGTTCATCCGGCGATCCGACTCTTCCTCGGTGATAATCTCCCCAATGTATTCCATAATGATTTGGCCAGGGCGGAAAGCGCGGCTGGCACGAATGCCATGTCCACGGTCGAGCGTTTTGAAGACCTCAACACCGATATGGTAGGGGTTCTTCGAAGCCGTGCGCTCGGCGAGTCTCTGGAATTCGCGGTTGCTGCATCGCTCGGCGCCAACGTTGCAGATATCGTCATTGCACTCGTAGAGCATAATGCGGTTTTGACAATCTTCATCACAGCCCGTCTCTGGCTTGCAAACACATTTTGAATTCAAATCGTCGTAATTGGGATTCTTCTTCCAGATGGCGTGGGCCTCGCCAACAAAGCGGTCTATCAGATCAGTAATAGGATAATTATGAGGGGCAGTGACGTAGTCTTGGTGGAGGGGGGGGGGCTTGGTGGGACTCACTTTTGCTGAAACGACCGTACTTGACGGGCTTTGGCTGGCCTGGGGGCAGAGGGTTGAAGACATCAAAAGGCATCTTGAAGTCTCGGCCCTGAATGAGGCTGCGCAGACCATTGTAGATGGGCATGGGCAAGACCTTGTTGGGAGGGTACTTCTTCGACAGCTCAGGCAGTTTGGCGAGCTCCTTGCGTTCGGCGGCAGTGAGGCCTGCTGCAGGGTTGGAGGGCGTCGGCATGCCGGCATAGAGGCCCTGGGTCATCCACTTCTTGACACGCTTCTTAGGGAGTGCAGCTTCAGCGGCGGCCTTCTCCTCGGCGGCTCTGCGCTCGGCAGCAGCAGCTTCCTCAGCCTTCTTCTTCTCGGCCTCCTCAGCAGCTTTTGCGAGTTTCGCGGCCTTCTTGGCAGCGTTCTTGTCCACGAGCGGTTCGCCATTTGCGTTTGCCGGGACGTATCTTCCGTTGCTCCAGACCGTGTACACCACAGGCTTATCGTCGATGTGAGTAAACTCCTTAGTATCTTGAAGCCGGCGAAGCTCACGTGGCAGGTCCTCGAGTGAAGGCTTGTCGGATTCTCTCCCTCTCCGCTTGCCTGATGCAGTGGTCTGAGGGGACAACTGAGGAATGGCGAGGTCAGTGGAAAGACCAGACTGGCGCGTGGCGCGTCTCTCCATCGGAGGAGGGGCATCTTTTGTCGACTTGGCCGGTGTGACTTTCGGTTTTGGTGAGGCCTTGGCTACAGCCTGCTTTGCAGCAGCTGTGGTCGCCTGCTTTGCGAGTGGGCTGGCAGTCGCTGCGGCCGCAGCAAGAGATACTCGTTTGGAGGCACGCCGCACTGGCACGTCGGACGATGGCGCCTCGATATCTGCCGCTGGTGCTGTTGCCGCTGTCTCGTCCTCTGCTCCCGGTGCCGGCCCTGACGCAGACTCTGAAGCTTTGGCTGCAGGCTTGGCCGCTTGCCGAGCAGGCTTGGGCGATTTTGGAGCAGCCGCCTTGGAGAGTCGTGCCATTCTCATGGGGCGCCGAGTTGCAATGGTGTCTTCTGATGGCGTACATTGCGAGGGGTGGTGAGGAAACGAAGTCGATGATGGAGTGGACGCTGTGAGAGCGGCCATCTCGTTTGCCATGTCACCTCTGTGCGCACTGGTGTCATTCACTTGGCTGTGGTCGCTGCCGTGGTCTTCATCCTGAGCGCCGTTTGCATGGCTCGCGATGCTGGTGTGTGTCTCGGGTTCGTGCGCAGCCGCATCGGACATGTCCACGTCGACCATGGAAGAATCGTTGCGCGAAGGCTGCTGTGCTTCTGTCTGCAAAGTCGCGGCCGAATTTGCGGCTGGCTGGGAAATTGCTGGCACTGCGTCGTCGGCAAACTCTGAGTCACGGTACAGCGCATCATAGGGCGATTCGTCTTCAAGTGCTAGGCCCTCACTTTCCGCATTAGATACGGCGTCGTCCATGAACTCGTCTTCGGGAGGGGTCGCCGTCTCGGCAGCAACTGCGGCAGCCACATGTCGAGAAATGTAATCCGCGTCGTCAATGTATTGCGGCGGTGGTGTTGAATGTGGGTTGTATGGAGGAGTCGTGGGCATGGTGTCTGAGAGGATCGCACCGCCGGATGAGATGGTCGCAGCGACTGCAGAAGGGACGAGCATGTCGGTCTCCGGCTTCGTCAACATGGCACGCGACACGTTGCTAAGCGTCGAGGCAGGTGTTGACTGTGCAGAGCCGCGTGCTCCTGAAAAGACTGGCAACTCTGACAAGCCAGTCCCGGCTGGGCTTTCCTCTTTGACAGGAAGCATGGCTCCCGCAGGGCTGTAGATGTTAGAAACGTGCTCGGGCGAAAAAGAATGTGTGAAAAAAGGCAGTGCGAAAAATTGGAGCTCCCGAGAAGCTGGAAGGTGTAGCTGGCTGCGCAAAGGTGGCAATGCCCGTGCGTCTTTTTTGTGCTCTGCCCGTCGTTCCCAAGATCGCAAGCAGCTACCGACCGGTTGTGTTCTGTCCGTTGTTGTCCGTCTTTTGTAGGCCGTCGGTCAAAGGCTTGTAAGGCGCGCTCGTTTGGCCAGACTGCACCTTCTCTGTTCAAATGGACGCGTTTTTGGGGTCGAACGCGGCTCTCTGGCGCGACACTCGGGGCGAAGAGCAGCTTGGTGGTAAAAAGAACGGAGAAAAGACGCGATATATGGCGGTTTGAAGATTTGCGCATGCCAGGCCGCCAGATTGGACTAACAGGAAGCCGCCGGAGGAGAAGGCGATCAAGTAGAGACACTTACAGAACAGAAACGTCCCCCATAGAGCTGAATATCAGAAAAGTTAGATCTTTGTCGCACGTCGAACTGCAGTGTTCGCCAACAAAGGGATGGCGGTCATGAAGAGGAAACAGTCATAAGGATGAAGCTTTAAATTTCGCAAATAGGGCACAGCGTGAAAATTTTTGCCAGAAGAGGGGATTGCGTGCCAGATGGGAATTAGGGAAAGAGGTGCACGATATGGTGAATGAGGAAGGAGCGACCGCGGTGAGGAGGGAAGGCGCGCGCGGGAAGGCAAGAGCGAACGAGTGGTGAGTGGTGAGGAACAGGTGTGGAAAGGGAAGAACGACAATCCGTGTCGCGTCGAGAATAACAGGACCGAAGAAGGAAGGAGCGATAGCTTACACACTATGAAATTGGCTGGAGCTACTTTGGTCGGGAAGGGGATAAAAAGGTGATGGTTGTTTGTTGCGCGGGAAGGTGCAACGGAAGCAGATCTGTGGCTTGCGCGCACACGAGCGCGTTAATGAGAAAGTCTATGAGCAACGGGAACAGCGGGGGGGATAATAAAGGGGGAAGTGGTGGGAGCGAGGGAAGGCGCGGCGCGCGCGTCGTGTATGGTAGCTTCTCTCAATTTGGGGCCCGGCCTTAGAATGACAATATATGTACACAGTAGTGGGAATCAAGACCAGCCAAGCAAAGGCGGCCGAACAGGGGGCAAAAGAACGACAAAAAACGAGCCGACGCGTGGGGATGGGCAGAAGGACTGGAAAGGACTGGAGGAAGCTAGTGTAGGCCCTGCCCTACCCTTGGTGCAAATTACGCCGGGACGCAAATCATAAACATTGTCCTGGGTCCAGGGCCAGATCCAAGAGGCAAAAGAGACGAGACAACCCCCAAGGCCACTCTCGTCAGAGACCACTCACTCGAAAAGAGGAGAAGCAGATGGCTCGTGGGGTGCCAGGCGCCAAGGCTCGAGTCGTGGGAGCAGTAGAATGGGACGGGGCGTGAAGAAAAAAAAAGTGATAAGAAGCAAGGAGAAAACGAGACAGAAGGGAATAAGCCGAACTAGGCTGGATTGCGTATTTGCATGGCACTCTTTGCTGCAAGAGATGTGGCAATGACCGGCAGGGGTGAATGACCCAAGGGGTGAGATGAAGGGTGAACAGGAAAAAGGATGCAGCCTGCTGGCGGATTGGCGGAGACTTGAAAGCAAACTGTGAGATATGTGGGAGGAAAGAAGAAAAAGATGAGAAAAGGCACACAGACGAAGTGTATATGAAGAAAATGCAAAATGGGGCATACGCAAGGATGAGATGGTGCTGATGACAGTATCAATACGTTAACATATGGAGGAGACTCACGCAAACTGGTTAATCGATGACTGATGGCCGAATGTTGGGGGCAACGGACTGCGATTTGAGGGCGAACGTCGTTTCTACCAAATAGGGGCGCTTCGGCCAGTTGGATGGATTGTCGGTGAAGCCAGTGGCAGATGGAAGTCCTCGCGGGCAAGCAATGAATCACTCGATTCGGGTTCGCTTTGATGGATGTGCCTGGTGAATTGAACGGAGGGAAAGCCGCGGGCCAAGTAAGAAAAGGCGCGAGCAGATCGTGTCGATGGCGATGCGGCGGCTGATGGCAGCGATGCGAGGAAAAGATGTGCTTGCCGAGGGTTAGCTTTGCTGGTGAAGTCGCGTCGGCTAGGCTAGGCTTTTCTTAACGGGCGGTATTTGTCTCGCCGTCGTGATGATGGGAAAACGAAAGAAATGAGGCAGTGGCGTTAATGATTCGGTATGGTGTAGAGACTTGCACGCAAAGCAAGAGACGAGAAAAGATGAAGAGGAGGAAGAGTTTGGCCTAGGCCGCTTGGTTCGGGTGGGATGGATAGACACGGGGGAAAAAAAGGACAGACCAGGATGGTAGACGGTGGAGGCCGTCTTCCTTGGTGTGATATCACGCTGCAGTCGGTCTGAATGACAGTTAAGGTGTCTAAGTGCAAAAGCAGGCTTAGACGCAATCCTGTCTTAAGGAGGGCGGTGCAGACGGAAGGGTAGGAAGACGGCAATGCTTGGAAAAGAAATCAGCCTTTTCTTGTGGGGAGCTGAATGATGTCCTTTTCGGCTTGCGATGTTCTGTGTACGTGTGTCGTGTTTTTATTGTTTTTGACTCGGATGTATGGTCGCGGCCAATGGGAAACCTCGTGTTCCGGCCTTACTGGCCACCGAGCGGCTCTTTTACTCCTTTTAAACCTGCCTCGGTCATTCATGACATGGTGTCGATGGGAAGATTATTATTGTTCACAACTTGACCAGGTGCTAGCTTGGAGACAATGCCAATTATGGAAAGCCGTGTTGAGTCGCCGATACTATGACATTGGCAGGTTTATGACAGCGAGGTGTTCGTCCCCTGGTCACCAGACGATATCACATCCGATGCCCGCGTATTATTTTCGTTCTCCAACTTTTCGCGTCGAGTTTTTTTTTTCTTTTCTTGCGTACCAAGTAAGCTCGGGTGGGTTTTTTCAGATGTGACACCGTGGACAAATGTGACGTGTGGCGATGATGCCGAATACAAGAGCCATAAAATTGTGTGCAAGGCCAAGATACCATGTACAAGTCAGAGCATCCCAAAAATGAGATGGGGTCACTATTGTGACAAAACATTAATATATATGGTGTGATAGGTCATGGTATAACCGTCATGGTGCTTTCCGCATCGCTCTCCAAACTTTGAAGGGGACACGCTTTGGCAACCACAAGATGCGCGTGCTTGGCCCACATAAAGAAAAGAAGAAAAGATTTTAAAAAGTGGCGGAATCGTACATAGTCCAAGAAGCTGTTTGGATGTCCCCGATATGATAAAGAGGCAGAACAGTGACAAGACGGGTGCAAAAAATGGTGCTGGTTTTCCTCGTCTTGTGTCATGTCAGTGTAGATAGGTATCTCGAGATATTGTGGCTGCGATGCTGTCGGATTCTCCTGCTTCAGTTACGCCATACCCACAAGAAGGCACCTACGACCGACAAACAAAAACTCCCTAGGTCTGGACATGTGTGCCTGGTATTTTCCCCGCCATGTCCCGTATATTCCTCTCGGTAAACTGCTGTGGTCTTTTCAGAGGGTAATGCTCTCCTTGACATACATGTTTAACATTGAGCACCAAAAAACCCCTCGAATCTTCACATTTGCCCCATGCGGATGCAACATGAGCCAGTAATAACTTTTATCAATACACCGAAACCTTTCGATCTTTTCGGCGCTGTTAGGATTCTCGTTTTGTCGTCTTCTTCCCATCCAACACCGTGCAGACTGGACGAGGCAACATTCGTAAATAAGATGTGTGTGATACTTTGCAGTACAACTTGCTGTCGAGAAATGTCCAGTTTTCTGGATGTGGAAGCTGGATCATCTGGCTTCTGACCTTATTTTTTTCTCTTTTCTCATCTTTGTTACTTATTTATTTTTTCCAGCCCCGCGAATTGGATTTTTCGTACAACAAGATGTTATAAAAAACCACAAAAATAACACCTTCATCTTTTCTTTATAGAATAACAACAAATGCAAACAAAGCTGTGGACGATTCAATAATGTAGTGCACCAAAATACAGAGAAAAGTACAGGGAATCGCCATGCACTTCTTCTATTACCTGCACCCAAAAGTTGTCAATTCTCATGATATCACGATGGAGGCTGCGCGTGTTCACCATGGCCACCAAATGTTGGCGTCTTTTGATTTTCATATCATTCGTAGTCGACTACCCACCAAATACGAATATGGATGGAGATTTCTGCACACGAAATAACAAATGTGATGGGTAATCAAGCACTGGCGGCTGCTCCCGTGTTCTCATATGATTGTCGTAGGTCGCGGTGTATGGAACGGAACAGTACGTGAACCTGTTTGAATACGAAATTGACGGCCCCAAATGCCCCATGACAATTCCCCCAGTCCGGGTATACGTACCGCGTACATAAAAACCTTATTTATTTACCGCACTTGTCTCTTTTGCAGCCGAATTTCTGTTGATGTTCGCGTATTGCTCGAGATGATGATGCTGTTGTTTTGCTAAGGACGTGATGAAAGGACTGGAAATTAAATTTAATGCAAATTTAATACCATAAAGCAGATTCTCCATTCGCTGCTCTGTTTGGGGGAACAGGCGCCTTGCATCGCCCCTGCCAAAACGCAGAGCCCCACCATGCCTGGCCCAGCCTTCTGGAGGGGCAGGTACTGGTACGAGGAAAGTGCAAAAATGAGCCACATCTGGTGCTAGGGACAGGTACCCCTACATAAACAAAGAGCCAATGGCCGTACAACGTGCCCACGCTAAAGATGTTCTCGATTTTTTTCTCCCCTGATAAACTTTTTTCTATTCCAGGCGCTATTTGCTGTTCAACTTCACAGTTCCAGCCTCAACCTCAACCCTTCTCGAGCTCTTCCACCACCACCCAGGGCCGTTTTTCGTATTTCAAACTCGTCCACACCATCTTCGAGTCCTTCTCAATCACGCAGAACCCGAAAATCTCAACCTCTCACCACACAAACCACAAAAATGTCTTCCGAGGCAGCACCGCTCCGGTCGGCCACCAAGGTTGCGCCGGAGGATCGCACGGCCATTGGTATCTCCTTTGGCAACTCGAACAGCTCGATCGCCTACACATTCGACGACCGGGTCGAGGTCATTGCCAACGAGGACGGTGGTAAGTCTTGTCGTCGAGAGGCATTATTATGCTGGGGGTTGGAGCTGCCCATTGACAGACCTCAGATTGCTAATCCTGCCTTTTTTTTCTTCCGTTCTACAGATCGCCAGATCCCGACCGTCCTGTCGTACGTCGATGGCGAGGAGTACTATGGCCAGCAGGCCAAGAACTTCCTTGTCCGGAACTCCAAGAACACGGTTGCCTACTTCAAGGATCTGCTCGGCAAGGACTTTGCCTCTGTCGACCCTTCCTACTGCCACGCTTCGGCCCACCCCCAAGAATCCAGCGGCGAGGTGATTTTCTCGATCATCGACAAGGCCGGTGAGGCCGGCAGCGACGGCGAGGTTAAGGCTGCTCCTCCCTCGACTGTCTCTGTCCACGACGTCGCCACCCGCTACCTGCGCCGCCTGGTCGGCTCGGCTTCCGACTACCTGGGCCGCAAGGTCACGTCCGCCGTTATCTCGGTCCCCTCCAACTTCTCCGAGGCCCAGCGCCAGGCCATCGTCAAGGCTGCTGACGCCGCCGACCTCGAGATCCTGCAGCTGATCTCGGATCCTGCCGCCATCACTGCCGCCTACACTGCCCGGATAGACGCCGAGGCTGCTGCCGCCGATGCCCCCGAGACGCCCAAGGACAAGGTGATTGTCGTGCTTGATCTTGGTGGCACGCGCTCCGATGCTGCTGTTATTGCCTCGAGCGCCGGTATGGCCACCGTCCTGGCCGCTGTCCACGACTACGAGTTCGTTGGTGCTGCCCTCGACAAGGTCCTGATTGACCACTTCGCCAAGGAGTTTGCCAAGAAGAACAAGGGCGTCGACCCCCGCGAGAACGCCCGTAGTCTTGCCAAGCTGCGCCTCGAGGCCGAGGCCACCAAGAAATCGCTGAGCATCGGCACCAACGCCTCCTTTAGTGTGGAGTCGCTGGCCGACGGCATTGACTTCACCAGCACCATCAACCGCATCCGCTACGAGACCCTGGCCCGCCCCGTCTTCGAGGGCATCAACCGCCTTGCCTCGGAGGTCGTTAAGAAGGCCGGCCTGGACCTGATTGACGTTGATGTCGTCCTCCTGTCGGGCGGTACCGCCCACACCCCCGCATTGCCGACAACATGGCGACGCTCTTTGGCAGCACTGCCTCGGTTGTGGCGCCCAGCACGGTGCCCTCGGCCACCAACCCCTCGGAGCTCCAGGCCCGTGGTGCGGCTCTGCAGGCCAACCTGGTGCGCGACTTTGATGCGAGGAGATTGAGCAGAGCGCCCACCCCGTTGTGAGCACTGTGCAGCACACGTCGCTGGCCGTCGGTGTCGTCGTCACCCCGCTGAACGGTGCTGCTGGCGAGGCCACCGAGGTCTTCACGCCCATCATCGCCGCCGAGTCGGCCGTCCCCGTGCGCCGCGCGATCCTGCTGGCCGGCCCCAAGGAGGGCGGTGATGTTCTGCTGCAGTTCGCAGAGGGCAGCACGCACGTGCACACGGTCACCCCTGCCAAGAAGGAGAAGGCCAAGGCCGAGGACGACGAGGACGACGAGGACGACGAGGACGACTCGGACTTTGACTCGGACGACGAGGAGGAGGAGCAGCGGTCAAAGGCTGGAAGGTGCAGGGTCTGCTGGCCGAGGCTGCTCTGCGCCGGCGTCAAGGCTGGTGCCAAGATTGAGGTGGCCATTAGCATCCGTGCCGACTTTGCCGTTAGCTTCACGGCAAGAGAGGTTGGCGGCAAGGCCGCGATCCGGGGATCGTTCTAAGGAATGAAGGATGAAGACGAAGCAAAGTAGACTAAAATTATGTACGAAAGTGGTCAAGGGGATCGGTTTATGATATGTTTTTTCTTTCTTTCTCATTCCTTTGCACCAAAAACGGGGGACTGCACAAATGCATTTATATAGGGAAGCCCAGCGGAGCAGCACACGTATAAAAACGGGCTGCAAAGGGCACCGATAGAATATCCGTTGGTTGTGGACTAGACTTGGCACATGTTGTTTACAAATAAACAAATTACATATCGAGTACAGCAGACGAGTAAACACCGAGCCAACGTGACTGTGTCCAGAGAAAAGCATCTGCTTGCATTAAAAAGGATAAAGGTGCTAATATAGACATGTTGTATGGACAACTGCATCCAAACACTCGCCGGGTTGGGTGCCGGGATCGTCGTGTTGCAATCTTCCAGCGTGCTTCGGCAGCGCTCTCGCCATCATCGGCGGTTCGAAAAAACGCAAGTCAGTATGCTGTAGGGTAAGGTAAGGGTATCGGAACGGTGCGTTTATGCGACGGGACGGGGGCAGGTGCCGACGAGGCGGCAGTGCCTGCATTGGCGGCGGCAGAAGCATCGGCAGGTAAGTAACAACGAGGGCCCATGACTGAACGTTGGTTAGTGTGAGCCTTCTGGGCAGAAGACAGAACAGTAGGCTGGGAAAAGACATACGCGACATGCCGACTGAGAAGTAGCCGGGCGTGGAGCTGTTTTGGCGCGTCTCCTCGCTCTCGCCGAGCCAGCTCAGAACGCTGAAGCCGACGGAGCCCCAGCCAATGTAGCGGTTGCGCGTCAGCATCGCGGCCATGGGCAGGACGGACGACATGGACGACGCGACGTCCGCGGCGTCCTTGGCGGGCGCGGGGGCCTGGTACGGCACGACTGTGAGGGTTGGTTAGCAAGTGACTGGTGACGATCGTCGACGATGTGTACCACGAGAGCACGTGGACATCAATGCGAAGATGATGAAAATGCGGAGAAAAAGGATCAGCGAATTGTTGCGTGTCGCCGTTAGAGGCATTCGTACCCAGATTTATCCGGCGAGCATCCTTCTTAACGTTAGACATGGCGATGCCGGTTGTGTGGAGGAGGAGATGGTGGCGGGTGGTGATGCTGGGAGACGGTCGGATGGAAGATGGCACGTCGAGATAGGGGGCACATCGAATTGGTGAAGCCTTTTTGGTGAGGTCAAACTAGCTACAGTAATTGCGACGATGTTCGCATTAAGCGAATAATGTGCCCCATACCCCTTCCTGGTGGTGTGTTATGCTCATAGCGAGTCGCTAGCGTAGCGCCCCTGCATCTGCAGCGACGTCCGATCCCCAGCGGCGGCGCCCGAGGCTGAACGAGCCGGTCGAGCCCTGCCTCCTGCCAAAATGTAAGTATCTTACCCCGTACGAGGTGTGGCAGCAGCAGGCGTCTGCTGGTTGTCCCTGTATTGGTGTAGAATTTAAGGGCGCGTTTCCCGGAGGCACCTTCCCTCCCAAAGACTGGCTTGGGGTGTTAGGGGTGGGCCCCGTTCGTGCTCTTGCCCAATACTTATGACAAATAGCGCATTGTTCCGTAATAATTAGGTGAAAACGGCGGCCAAGGCACTTTATCAGCACTTCACAGGAAAAGTGCGCGAGGTGCGCTTGGCACAGGAGACACTGTGAGGAGTCGGATACATGTCAGACGAGCACGCACTACGGAGCAAACGGAGCACTTCGTATCTTTTACTATCGCATCAAACAGCAAAGCAAACGCGCCGCCGCTGTGCTTAGCCGGTGCGAAGAAGCCGCCAATCGCTCTTTCCCTCCCTGGATCCCCACCCCGGGCCACGCACTGCAACTTCATAGAACCCGCTATCCCGCCGATGGGCTTGCTGGGACCAACGCACGCTGATTGGCTGGAAGCTCGCGGATGAACAACAGATTCGGGGAACAAAGAGCGGAAAGTGGGTTGTATCTTATTTCGTAGAGAAGGAAAGTGCGTTGGGCTACGCCATTTTGGAGCCTTTTTGCTGGGGGAAGGAGGGCGCTGAGACGCTGAGGCGCTGAAGAGAGAAAGAGGAACCGGGATCTTGCCTCCTGCGTCTTGCCCCTGCGGGCTATCTCCGCCCAACGCTCCTGCCAGGGGACCGACGGCCAACAAACACCTACTCCGTAGTCTGACAGCTGTATCTTACATGTATCTTACGGAGTATCTCAGTGGTTTTACCTGCCTGCGTTCGGATTTACAGCCTTTTGAAGTGCACCAACGCCCCTGTCCCACAGCCCGCACCAGCCTGGACCACCCTCCAACCGCTCTTTCTCAGTACAATACTTAGTTACTTTCGCAGTACTCCGTACTTTCGCTCGATCCGGGAATCGCCAGTCGAGCCACCAACACCGCCCAAACTACCATATCACGAGCGCCCATCAACCACAGGCGTTCAAAGTTGTGTTTCTGCAGACTTGCATCCACGGCCCTGGCGATTGCACCACCCACCACGCGACGGGCACGAAACTCACAAAGCACACGCAGGCACACGCTACCGGATACGTACACGCACAGAAAGGAAAATAGCAACGAGACACGAAAGACGCACAAGCCGACCGTTGCCGCGATCTTGATTCTTTTCCACTTTCGCCATTTCGTCCTTTCGCGGCATCTCGTGACGACGACATCGACATCCATCGAGGATCCAGATTGACCGCGACCAGTGTCAAAAACGAGCACCATCGGGTCCTGCATCGGCGACAGCAGCCTCCGACCTGCTTGTTCTGCCGCCTCGCCCGTGACCGACCGGCAGGTTCATCTCGCGATGATCGTGTAGCCGTTGCGCTTCCCCATTGCCAATCCACTTTCAAGAGCACCAACAAAGCATCACTACATCTCGCATCGATTGCCACGGACGCTTTCAATTGCTGCGCAGTAGCCCTCGACGCTGCTGGTACGGTCCTGGCGATGCTGGCTTCACGTGCCGCCCATCCCGACATCGATACCCCCTCATCTCGTTAGATTGCCTCGGCATCTAGTCCCGATCCCGACGGCCGTGCAGAACGATCTTCCGTCTACGTCTGCACGGCGCCCCCCCGGATACACGCCGGATCCTGACCATACACAACGTCTCTATCTTCACCTCTCGCTGAAGGCATTCCATCGATGGGTTGCTAACGGATCCGTCGTGTTTTCCCCCTCTCGCCCTCCTCCTTCTCTTTCGCGTCTTCCTCGGTAGCCTCGATCTCGCCCCTGCCCACATCTCATGGCGAGCGAGTCATCACAACCGCAGGTGTCGCCCTCCGTGCCGCCGCTTCCGGGCAGTGGTAGCGGCAGCGGCCGCCGAATGGACGATGCCCAGCAACAGCAGCGGAACGAGAAGCAGTTGTCGCAGATGCAGGTGCTGCAGCAGCGCATCCTCCAGCAGCAGATGCAGAAGCAACAACAGCTCCAACAGAAGCAGCAGCAACAGCTACAATTGCAACAGCTTCAGCAGTTGCAGATGCAGAAACAGCAGCGGTTGCACCAGCAGCATACGACGCAGAAACAGAAGCAGCAACTGGCACAATCACAACAACAACAACAACAACAATCAAAACAATCACAACAATCACAAACAATCACAACAATCACAACAATCACAATCGCAATCACAGTCCCAACAGCCGGGCAGCAATGACGAGACACAGCATCACAAGCCTAGGCAAAAATCCACAAAGAAACAGGCACAGCAGCCTCCGCCAATAGCCCGCGTCAAGCGCATGGAGGGCTTTTCCATCGCGCAAGGGCTCCGGAAGAACAGTCTCTATCGTAGTCTTAACACGGAGCCTACGGATACAAGCGCAGTGGTGAGTTTTTTCTCGTATTCCTCCCAACAACACCTTCACGTCGTACGCGACCTGCCGTTACATGGCATACTGACAAACCCCTCTGTCTACAGTCACATCCGCAGTCACACCCGCATTCACAACCTCAGCCGTTGCCGCTCTCCCACCCATCAGACCATGGCCCTTCCTCTGGTGCTGGCACTCCAAAAAGCGTCGGCGCAGACGCCTCCGACCCATCCTCTAGATCCTCGAGATCCCTAAAATCCGACCTCCCCATATGCTCCAGTCGAGGACGTGCGCCCTTCAACGAGTTCAGCTGGGCCATTGAGCCGCCACGGAAAGAAGCCGAAGCAACGGCAGCCACACCCGCGGCAACACCCACGACTGCCTCTGCCTTCTCCCCGACCGGCACACCCTCGGCAGGAAATAACGGCAGCAGCTTGCGCGCATCCATGTTCAAGAAATCGACCACACTCGCCTACGGCAGCAGCTCGTCTTCCGGCAACCAAAAGGACAACGACGCTGTTGACAAGGACGGACATGCCAAGCCATGGCACCTCGAAGTGCCCACGGACATCCCATACTATGTCGTGCCGCCGACGGGCAGGCGTCTCGGCGCACTCACTAAGGGTGGCTCGCGCAACTTTGCCCAATCCCCGACGCAGGCACAACAACAGCAGCAACAGCAGCAGCAGCAGAAGGGCGCACCCGCAAACGGTGCTCGTCCCGGCATCAGTCCGTTCGGCAATGGTCGCAGTGTCAGTGGGAGCGGTGGCTTCGGCGCAAGCAACAACACCGCCAGCAGCGCGAACAACAGCGCACTCCGCAACAACAGCAGCAGCATTATCCGGAACAAGGGTGCCGGCAGCGCTGGATCTAAGACGCCCACGGCCGCCAACCGTATCCAGAAGCCGGCTGTCCGCTACCTCGACTTCAACCCGTGGAAGGGCCGGCACCTCGAAGATCGCCTGACCGACTCGACTGTCCGCATGGGCCAATACGACCGGTTGCCGACGCCCCAGTCGCACACGACCGAGACGAGCTCTGCCCGCGGCTGGCTGCCCCTTCTGTTGCGGCAGCAAAAGAACAGCACCATGGTGCTGGGCCAGGCGCTCGCCCTGGCTAATGCCCTGTCGCGCGAGAAGAACCACATATCGCCAGCCTCGCAGTTTAAGCTGCCGCCCCGTGTTACTGTCACCGACACCCGCCGCGAGACCTGGCTACGCGATCTCACAAATGCCGCCATCCCATTGCGGAAGCTCAGCCGTACGATTCCCCACGGCCTGAGAGGCAAGGTTCTGCTTGAGCAGTGCATGCTCAAGTCGGTCCCCGTGGACCGCGCCATGTGGCTCGCACGCTGCGTCGGTGCCCAAGAGCTGCGTGCTTTCAAGCGGAAGGGCACAGCCAACGTCTCTGCCCTGGCCGAGTCGGAGCTGCGCTGGCTCAAGGACTGGACCTTCACGGTGCAGCAATTTGTCGAGACCTTCTTGGTGGAGATAAATCTCGAAAAGGGCACGGGTGAAGAGCGTCTGCAGTATGCGGCGCGCTTTGCCCGTCAGCTGTACCTCGAGCGGCTGCTGGACCACGACCAGTTCCTCAATTGGATGCTGGTTGGTCTGCGCAACGCGGCGCGTCTTCCTGCTGCTGGTTCGGTCTCCACGCCCTACTTTGACCTGTGGCTCTTTATCGTGGAAGAGTACTTCCACGGCATCATGCAGAGACGAAAGACAAGTGCTCACTTGGCTGTCACTATTCTATCCCGTCTCGAATTTGTGAGTCCATCTACTTCTTTTTGATATTTCCCCCCCTAAATTTTCACTCCTAACCCACCTTTTAGTTATCTCACTTCCAATCTGGGTTGATCTCCTCGGCCCAGGCAAAGAAGCTCCTTAAGATTATGGTACAGAGCCATCCGGATGCCTTTGTGTCTCATCCCGTGTGGCCGCGGTATGAGAAGCTTCTTCACAACACCCTTCTCCCAGCACCCTCATCCTCCTCACCTGAACAGCCGCCAGCTGCCCTGCTGGACGCGGTTTCTACCATTCGCCACCGTAATGACTGCCTCCGTCCAGACACATCTGCCGAGATGGATCAACTCGCCAACTATCTTCAACCCCTCGACCGTGCACTCCGCTATCCGACAGATTTCGCCTCACATTTTGCCGATTTCCTGCGCCTCGACAAGCGGGAGACAGTTCCCTTTGTAATTCGCTGGTGTGCTTCCATCCACCGTCCGGGCCTCGCCAAGATATACATTGCTGCCCGTCTCATTGGTGAATTGTGTCAGAAGGATGCGAAGCTCGCAACCAACTATATGCTCGGCTTCCTTTCGTCTGACCGTAAGACGGACGGCTCCCGAAAACAAACAGCAAATGCGACCGGTGGCAGAATAAACAGCATTACAGCTCCGTCCAAGTCACGTCAACTCAAGCTTCAGATGATTCAGGACCAGCAACCCGAAGGCAACAAGGCACTGTACCAGCTTGTTGGTCTTCTTGTGGCCCAAGGCCTCTTTTTGCCCGCACACTACCTCGCCTCGCTGATCCTGCGCAGCCAACCGTCCGATGCTGACGACATTGTCCCCGAGGGCCGCCCGCACGTCCGCCTTGTGGCCGAACTGCCCGTCCATCTCTTGAACCAGTCCACTTCGAGTCTCCGTGCCAATCACCTGAGGCGGTTGGGCTACGACACCGAGTACGAATCGCAGGATACCGAGCGGATTCTTGACCAGGTGCAGAAGGCCTTTGCCGAGATGGCCACAGCCGTCCAGGCGGCACCAACGACGACCAACACAGCAAGCGCGACACCCGGCTCGACGACAACGGCTCCTTCCCCTGCAGGCGCTGCCGCTTTGGCTGAACTGTCCAAGGAGGCTCTCGCTGCTGCGTCCGTCGCCAAGATTGCACGCACCATCGAGAACCGCAGCCGCAATGTCAAGATGGCCGTGGCCGACTGGCTGCAGAAGAACATCGTCCTACCCATGCGCGCCTACAGCAAGGCCATTATGAGTGAGCTGGACGCCACTGCAGCCAATGCTGCCGCGCTGGGTGGTCGCCGGTCGTTTAATAAGGCTATCCCTGTGTCCAACCCGGCCAACGGCAACGGCAAAAGTTTCGGCAACAGTATCGGCAACAGTATCGGCAACAGCATCGGCAACAGTATCAGCAACAACCTCCCTCCATACACGGTCAACCCCATCAACCTCTCTCTTGAGTGCGTCGACGCTCTTCGGTCGCTCATCGAAAAGACCGACGATCTGCGCCTGCTGTCCGAATTCGTCCTGACTGTCTCTAGCTATCCGCAGAGCATCAGCGTTATGGCTTTGTGCGCCGACACGGTCAACCTCTACCTCGGCGCCTTCTTGGCCATGGGCAACGCTCGCACGCTCTACGATAAGGTCATGGCGCGCGCGCTTGCCATTACCGTCGGTGTGGACTCGGGTGCCAATACAGCCTTCCAGACACTTTTGCCGCCCGGTACCGATGTTCGGCCCCTGTTGTTGTCCCTGCCAGCTCTGGCAGAAAAGATGCCACAGCCAGGGCCGGGCAGCCTTGTCCTTGGTGTCAGCCGGCAGCCTAAGCGTCTGATTCCCAAGGCCGTGACTACCACGGCAGGCTCGACTACCAGGGCAAATGGTGCTTCTACGGGAGACGAGGTGAGGAAGAAGCATTTTGAGGTCGGTACCGCCATGGCCACAGAGATCCAGACCCGTCTGCTCGAAATCGAACAACGTCTTTCTGTTGCGACCTACGACGCCGACTGCTCACCTTTATCGGATGGCCGCGCCGCGCACGTGCCCCAGGAAGACGCGGATGCCGACGAGGTTCGTGAAGAGATGGCCAAACTTGCCAGCAGTGGCAACCCCGTTGACAACAGCACTGTGGACCATCTCTTTGGTACCATTGCCATGATCACCCAGGGCCGCTGGCGGCGCATCCAGCCATCTGCCACCGACGGCGCCAGCGGCGGCGACCCGGTCGCACAGGCCCGCACGCGCGACGACTATCGCTTGTCGGGCAGCCTGTTTGCACGCCTGCGGCGCTTCAACCCATCCCACTTTGACACTATCATGGTCAAGTGGCTCAAGCGCTTGCGGACCATGCGCGACCGCCCTGCCATTGGCACGTTGTACCCCGTGTTTGTTGTCTTTGGCTGCCTTGATCTCGCCAGCATCCTGGCGACGACGGCCGACGAGCAGCCCCGTGAAGCTGGCGCCATGATCCAGTCGCCGGCCCGCAACACCTGGCGCACGTCCTACCTGCAAGATGTCCTGACACTGCTGTCGGTGCCCATTGCCAACAACCACCCGGTCCTGACATGTGACGAGTGCCAGCGCTTCCGTGTGTTCCAAGACGAGGCGCCGTACATGGCACCCGCGGGCATTGCGGCGCTCGTGCGCAACGCCATTGCCGAGATGACGCTCTGGCGCCACCACCAGCGCCAAAAGGCTCTCGGACTCGTGGCCATGCAGCCCGGTGCGGGCGCCGTCGAGCGGAGTCCTATTAACGCACTCTCCGTCTCGCGTCTCTTGCGTTCAGCGGCCTTTGCCGACGCTCATAAGGCGGGCATTGCGCTGGCCAAGACGACGGACCAGACGGTGCGCAGTGGTTTGTGGGAGATGATGACGCTGGCACTGACTCGACAAGTGGCACCCGGCCGGTCCCCGCTCGAGATGCTGCGCGGCCTCGACATTTTTGCGGCCGATGTTGGCCAGCTCGCGCTCGGCCTGGTCGTGTCGCCTGGCCCCTACGCCTCGGCAGCCGAGCGCGCCAAGGAGGCCGACAACCTCGCCAACCTGATCCTGCGCGCCGTGTCCGAGTTCCAGTTCTCGACCCTCAGCGTCCTCCACAGCCTGCCCTCCGATATGGCGACCAGTCTCAAGGACCACGCCCAGACTCGGTTCCTCGAGACAGTGCCGACACGGAAGCAGTTGGCAGCCATGTCGTCTTTCTGCGCCAACAACTCCGGCAATCGGCTCCACAGGCAACATCAACAACACCGGCTTCAGCAACAGCTTTGACGTCGCCAGCGGGTTCCTCAACATTGTGCGCACAATCCTGCTCAACCATCACCAGCAGTTCCAGAAGAAGCTCGAGCAACAAAAACAGCAGCAACAACAACAGCAGCAGCAGCAGCAGCAACAACAGACCACAAATACTGCTACGATAGGAAGCGGTCCAGGCAACGCGCAACTACCGCCGCCTCCTTCGCCGAGTCTGATGCCCGCCTCTGGTATCCCGCCCCTCGATGCCTCGGTGGTCGACAAGCTTGGTGGGCTCTGGTGCCTTTTGCAGGAACCGACGTCTGCAGCAGCGCGTAAGGAAAAGGACCTGCCCGCCATCGACGCCGAACGCATTGTCAAGCTCAAGCATGCGATTTTGCGCGACTGGCTGCCCGCGCTCCTGTCCCTCATTCTGTTGCACCTGCCCAACCGCGATGCTCTTGCCCACTCTGTCGAAGGCATCAGCGGCCCCGGATTCGGTGGTTCGGCCATGGCCGCTGCCCTTGCCAAGGGGGAAGTCAAGCCGCCCGGCTCGCAAGGTGCTTCACCGGCCACGTTCAGCAGCCCGGCAGCCAGCACGGGTATGAGCATGATGACCAACCTCAACGCTGTCGCCAACAACAGCAACTTTGGCGTTGGCGCTGCCAGTGTCGGGAGCAACCATGGCGCTACTCCTGGTGGTGTTGCCGGATTGGCACGGACCAACCGCGACCCAGAGCAGGAAGCAGTCTATGCCGGTGCTTGCATTGCTTTGGCGAGCCTGTACATGGAGGTTTCGTCCCTGGCAGACAATGGCGATGCAGCCGTTGCTGGTCAAGGCCAAAGTGGCTCGGCCTTCCCTCGACAACTTCTACGTCCAATGCTTCGACTTCGACCTCGTCTGCGAATAGCAGCTCTTCCACGGCCTTGGAGGACCTTTGTGGCCACCGCCTGGCGCTGCAGAGCCGCCTCTTTGACACGGCCCTTCTCCTGGCCGACAGCCTTTCCGACGAGACCCGGCAGCACTGTGTCCGGGCCCTGCGCGACGCCGTCGCCAACCGCAACGACGGCGGCCTTGGTGGCGGTCTCGGCGGCGATCTCCAGCCTGCTTTGGCCTATGTGCTGTCGAGCTCCGTATCGGCGTCCATCTACTACCCGCGACTGGTCCTCGAGCGCCTGCCACAGATGTCGCTGTTTAGCCGTGCGCCGCCCTCCCAACCGCCGCGCGAGCGGTCCACCGCAAGCGAGGGTGGTGTTGGGTCGCAGGGAGCATCCACTGCTCCGGCGCCCGGCAATGCTCCCGCCCCCGGCCAGCTTAAGAGGATGACCAGCGGCATGGGCTACGGCGGTTTCTTTGGCCTTGCCGGTGCGAACCAGGTGAAGCGCGTGCGCTTCGGCCTCAAGACATGGGATGCTGTGTCGGACCCCAGTCCTACGGTGCAGGACAACGACACGGCCGTCAATCTGTGGCTGCTCGAGGCCACCAAGGTTGTTCGCCAGCGGAGACGGTAGTCTTTTCCATGCACGTATCGAGGCGGAAACCGGTCCAACCTCCCAGTTTGGACCACATGTCCAATGCTTTGTGGACGGCGCTCTCACACGCGCTATTATACGAGAGGACAAGAGCATAGAAGCATATATTGTGTGCTTTCTTTCTTCTTCCACTTACTTCATAACCCTTGTTTCTTTCCATTTTCTTCCTTTGCGTGCCGTTTTATGCTCAGAAAGGTCCCGGGGGGTTATCTTTCTAGAATTTTCGGGGATTGGGTTCTCTTCTCCTATTTATCCAAGGAGGGGTATACATTTGCACCGTCCGTGGATGTCTATGGTTGCGGGCATATATTTTTGCATTTGCTATCATATTCTTATCGGGCCACGTCTTGCCAATGTCTCATTGTTCGTTTCTGCTTTCTTCTTTCTGCATTTTCGACCCTGTTCGTCTGCATCATCATTGCTCTTCTGCTCTTCTGCTCTTCTGCTTTCTGATTTTCCGATTTGTGCTCCTGGCAGCCATCATCATCGTTATACCTCCATGCCACTGTCCGGTTTTGTTTGATTTTCTTTGCTTATTTCGTCTTCTTTTGGCACCCACCCTATCTGTATACAAAAAAAGGTTCACGAACTTAACGAAACGACCAAACAAATGAAACACTACATATGACTGTTCTACATGCTGTCTCCCGTTTTGCGTTCTTCGTCCATCGTCCATCGTCCATCGTTGCCAGGTTCCTTATTCAATCTTGCTGGGGCGTAGGCGTTTCCGAACCGTGCTTGTTGTAGCGTTAGAGGACCGCAGCAGAACAACGATCCGTCGAGGTGAGATGGCCGAGTTGGTTATGGCGTAGGATTAAGGTTCCTATGGAGCAATCCGCGTGGGTTCAAGTCCCACTCTCATCATTCTTTTTTTTTGTCTTTCTGGGACATGGCCTTGTCCGTGGCCTTTATGTCCATTTTTGGGCTAGTTTATGATGCTCTTTTCGTCTCTATTTCAAGGAGATTTTACGTCGAATTGTTCACAGGGCCACATCTCGCCGGGCTCCGAAATGGGACCCGTGCGTTGTCTGGGCAAGCCCCGGGACTGGGCGCCGAGACGTGCCATGTCCATGCCGAGGCCGGTTCGAGTTATGTACACTGTACAGTGAGCGTACACAGTACGACGTAAGTACGACGCCATGTTGAAGACGTTTATTAAGTGTCGATGTGGCAGTGAGGCAGCCGAGACGGGGCTTATGCAGGCCGAGGATGACCTGTAAATTGGCGATATGGCGTTCTCACGTCGCCTCACCGTTCCATTGGCTCGCTGCGGCCTGCTTGATTTTGGTCTCACGCCTTTTTTGGTCTG
The DNA here is from genome assembly GCA_016097115.2 of Sporothrix protearum. Classification (NCBI taxonomy): domain Eukaryota; kingdom Fungi; phylum Ascomycota; class Sordariomycetes; order Ophiostomatales; family Ophiostomataceae; genus Sporothrix; species Sporothrix protearum. The sequence goes on along the minus strand of JADMNH010000009.1, from coordinate 850,461 downwards.
TCTGGGCCAAAGACAGACAAAAATGCGTGTCAAATGGACAAATGGACATGCTCACAATGCTTGCTCATTTCTATTTGGTAACATGCATTCTTTTTACTGGCAATGCTGTATTACTGTTAGTCAGCCTAAGTGGGAGGGCACCTGCCTACAGGACGCTGGAGCGCGGGGGGAAATGTGGGAGCAGTTTGCCTAAACGGGCATCTGGGATTATGGCAAGGTCAGGCAGGAACGAGGGGGCACTTGAACCGCGAAAAGCCTCGTTTGTTTGTCGATTGTTTACGGGTACATGTACATGTACTTGCCTGCCGATGGCAAGTGCGATCGGGGCAACCTCTGGAACCTTGGCACAAGACTTGCATGCTTACGGAAGGCGCAAGCGGCAGTGTTTTCCTTGTTCACACAGGAACAGACACAGAAACAGGAAGAATCCGGCGCATAAAACCTTAAAAACCTTGGAAACCTTGGAAACCAAGACGAGCAGACTTTTCACAACTTCACAACTCTTCTCCAGTTGTCAAGTCAAAACCAAAAACCGGATTCGCAATTCGGCCAGAGCCGCATTCCAGCTCCATTGTACACCGGCAGCGGCACGAAGAAACACGGTTGTCGGTGGAAGCGCCATCCCGAAACCCCGGAGATTGATGGCGTCGTGCCGTCTTTTGGATGATTTTGATGGATTTTTCTGGAGACGGCGGCACGGCGAGCCTCTCCAGCGTCTGGACGTGACGTTCGACAGCCTTTATGGCACCAAAGCTGTGTCGCGACTGACGACAAGCGTCGGCCGGGCGAGCACGCCATCGGGGCTAAAAGGCACGCGGCGAAAAGGTTAAAGAAAGAAAAAAAATTGTGTAGAGGCGAAAAGAGTGGCTCCTGCCCTGCCCGTCTTGAACTAATAAGATTTTTGCGCTATTCGACGTCGATTCGTTCTTTCCCTTACAACAGGGACCCCAGTCCCGCCAACGTCACCACTCATACGCAAGTACCTCATAGCTCTTGTGGTGGGGGAAAAAGGAACAAACCACGTACAAGACGTTACCAAAAGACAGATGGGGGAATCGATCTCATAAGCATACATATATACTTGTACATCAACTCGATCTTGGTCCGAACACAAGTATTCTTTTCTTCGGGGCCCCTCCAAGTTACTGAGTAGACGACGCCGATAGACCGCCGAGCAAAGTAGGACTCGTACTTGCTCTTTCTCTTTTTGTTAAGATACCCCCTCGTAGTTTCCTCCCCCTCGAAGTTGTATCTACTCTTTCCCTTTTTCTTCCTTTTCTCCTCCTCTCCTTCCTTTTCTTGTTCTTCTCCTTCCTCCTTACTACCCCTCGTTTCTCTTCTTGTCTTCCTCCTCTTTCCCCCTTCCCCCTTCCCCTTTCGTTCTTCCTCTCTCTCGTCTCTTAAACCCATCCTCAACAACACCCTCTCCCTCCTCCCCACACATCCACAATGGCCAACACTCCCCACGGCGGCGTCCTCAAGGACCTGCTCGCCCGCGATGCCCCCCGCCACAGCGAGCTGGCTGCCGAGGCCGAGACTCTGCCGTCGCTGCTGCTGAGCGAGCGTCAACTGTGCGATCTGGAGCTGCTGCTGACTGGTGGCTTCTCGCCGCTCGAGGGCTTCATGACCGAGAAGGACTACAACGGTGTGGTCAAGGACAACCGCCTGGCCGACGGCGCGCTCTTCAGTATGCCCATCACGCTGGACGTGAGCCAGGAGACCATTGCCGAGGTCGGCATCAAGGCCGGCGCCCGCATCACCCTGCGCGATCTGCGCGACGACCGCAACCTGGCCATCCTGACCGTCGAGGACGTCTACCGGCCCGACAAGGCTCTGGAGGCCAAGGAGGTGTTTGGCGGCGACCCGGAGCACCCGGCCGTCAAGTACCTGTACGACACCGCACAGGAGTTCTACGTTGGTGGCAAGCTCGAGGCGGTCAACCGTCTGCAGCACTACGACTTTGTCGACCTGCGCTACACCCCTGCCGAGCTGCGCTCGCACTTTGACAAGCTCGGCTGGACGCGCGTCGTTGCCTTCCAGACGCGCAACCCCATGCACCGCGCGCACCGTGAGCTGACTGTGCGCGCTGCCCGCTCGCAGCACGCCAACGTGCTCATCCACCCCGTCGTCGGCCTGACCAAGCCCGGCGACATTGACCACTTCACGCGCGTGCGCGTCTACAAGGCCCTGCTGCCCCGCTACCCCAACGGCATGGCCGTCCTGGGCCTGCTGCCCCTGGCCATGCGCATGGGTGGCCCCCGCGAGGCCATCTGGCACGCCATTATCCGCAAGAACCACGGCGCCACGCACTTTATCGTCGGCCGTGACCACGCCGGCCCCGGCAAGAACAGCGCGGGCGTCGACTTCTACGGCCCGTACGATGCCCAGTACGCCGTGGAGAAGTACCGCGATGAGCTCGGCATCGAGGTCGTGCCCTTCCAGATGATGACCTACCTGCCCGACAGCGACGAGTACGCCCCGGTCGACGAGGTCAAGGCCGGCACCCGCACCCTCAACATCTCCGGCACCGAGCTGCGCTCGCGCCTGCGCTCCGGCCGCGACATCCCCGAGTGGTTCTCGTACCCCGAGGTCGTCAGCGTCCTGCGCGAGTCGCACCCGCCCCGCGCCCGCCAGGGTTTCACCGTCTTCCTGACCGGCTACACCAACAGCGGCAAGGACCAGATCGCCCGTGCCCTGCAGCTGACGCTCAACCAGCAGGGCGGCCGTTCCGTCTCCATGCTGCTGGGCGAGACCGTCCGCGGCGAGCTGTCGTCGGAGCTGGGCTTCACCCGCGAGGACCGTGCCCGCAACATTGGCCGCATCGGTTTCGTGGCGAGCGAGCTGACGCGCTCCGGCGCCGCCGTCATTGCCGCCCCCATTGCCCCCTACGAGGACGCCCGCCAGCACGCCCGCGAGCTCGTCGCCAAGCACGGCGACTTCTACCTGGTCCACGTCGCCACCCCGCTCGAGTACTGCGAGCGCACCGACAAGCGCGGCATCTACGCCAAGGCCCGCCGCGGCGAGGTCAAGGGCTTCACCGGTGTCGACGACCCCTACGAGGCCCCCACCAAGGCCGACCTGGTGGTCGACCTCGAGAAGCAGTCCGTCCGCGCTGTTGTCCACCAGATCATCCTGCTCCTCGAGGGCCAGGGTCTGCTGGACCGCTTCTAAATGCGGAGGCGAGCGAGTTGATGCGAGTACAAATAGAACAGAACGTGAGGGGGCGCCACTTGGGACGCCTTTATGACCATTGGACACGACGATGGACTGGGTTTGAGGAAGAGGGCATTAAAAGCCCCCCCTCAACATTATAAAAAGAGTTAAGCGATAGACCTTTGATGTTTTTGCCTATATTTTCCCCGTTTTCTTTTTTTTTTCTTTTGGGATCAATGATGAACCAACTTTTCTTTCTTCACACGAGACCAACGACAAAGTGATCGTGCAAAGTGACTGTAGATGGCTTTGCTGTCGGAGACGGTCGTTTCCAAAAGGTGGAAGGTTGACGATGCACAAAGTACAAAGTATCGCCAAGGCGACACGACTGTATTAAAGTCACGTGATTTTGTACAACAACCGACCGCAACCAACACAAAAGTCTTGAAACGAGTTGCATCGTCAATCTCCAGTTGTCCGCTTCTCAACTTCATTGCTTTCCTTTTGCGCGAATGTGTTTTGGACGAAAAATGCAGCAATCCGTGCACGCGATAGTGCACTGTCGAGTGCCACCCCTGGTTTGGTTGGCCAGGCCCGCCCCCCTTTGCCAGATCTGAAACGAGGTCGGGTTGCAGACTGGCAAACGGCAGGCAAAACATACCAATACATGGGTTTTGAGTAGTTTGGAAGCAGTACGACGTACGACGTGTATGTACTGTCGAGTACGTTGTACGGAACGTTGTACGGAGTACTGCCGCACTCACAGTCTGTGGTGGCCGGACTCCCCACTCATCTGCGACATGACACAGGTTCGGGAGGCAAAACGTGAGGGAAAACAGCAGCAACAACAAAAAAGACAGACTGCGGCTTTGGACTGCGTGGAATTTGTCGAGATGACTGAGACAACCCAGCCTCGGGTATTCTTTGAATGCTCTTCAAAGTGTTCTTTAGCCGGTATTGGTCCGTGTTCGTGACCTTATATACTGTACGGAGTAGATGTGTCGTGCCACTGGCACAGAAGAGAAAGAAACAGCCAGGGGTTCCCCGACGTGAAGCGTCGCAATTGTCACAGAATAAAGGGGCCCGCCAAAATCGAAATGGGTCATGTAAAACAACGTACGTCGTAAAGCTCCATGTTTCTCTGCCCGCGTGTTTCTCTTTTCATCAGTGATTTTCCTCGTCTTCTTTTGTCTTCTTCTTTTTTCTGTACTGTCCTTTCTCTCTTTCTCGCTCTTCCGCTTTGTTTCTGCATCTTCACTTCCTCTTCCATCTTTGAGCCTTTGATCTTTGATCTTTGCTTTCTCGCCCTCCTCTTTTCCAATACAACAGCCGGACTGCTTCTTTTTTCAACTCAACGCTTCTTTCGACAGCCCTTTTTTCTTGCTTGACCAACGGACACCCCTGATTCCTTCGTACACAATGAAGTTCTCCCTCCTCGCTTTCGTCGCCGCCGCGGCCACCACCGTCTCGGCCGGTGTCGTCATCACGCCCGTGTTCGCCGACCAGGTCGTGCCCAAGGACGGGGGCGACTGCTTTTTCGGCGTGACGACGCCGCAGGGCTGCGCGTGAGTGTCCACGGCCGTCATTGACAAGAGACGACTGCTCCTGCAAGAGACGAGCGCCTGCTAACGTTCCCCCATGTAAGACCTCTCCGGAAATCATCGACGTAAAACAGCCGCGCCATGAATCAAGACAAATCGGGCACACTTCCAGCCCCGCCCCCCCCCCCTTTCCCGGAGCGACATGGACTCGGCGACAAACAGGATTCGGCGACGAACCGACGGCAGCTTCTCCTTCTCTCTCTTGTTGCGGCGGTTTCCGAGACAAAATTTTGTTCAACAAGTTCATCCAAAGTCTTCTGAACAGGGCCTTGGCCTCGGCCTCGGCACCCGATGAAAAAAACAGAGCGCGCCCAAGAAACACCTGCTGTCTCGAGGCCGACGGACACGCACTCTTGACCTTTGTTCGGTTTGTTCGCATCGATAGTAATGGCCCGCGGCGGAAGAGTCCAATATGACGAGTTTCGAATTCCTGTTTCATCCCCCCCCCCGCTTTTACTAAAACGAGAATTGTGCCATGCGCAGTTCCCATTCTCTTCCTTTTTTTTTCTTCTGTTTTCACCAGCGTTAGAGACTACCCCCTATTATTTTACATATACATATATATTTACATCTTTCCTATGTTCGGGACAAACTGGTACAGGCACATACATCTTGAGTACCCAAAAAAAAAAACAATAGCCGAAATGAGAGGAACCGTGTTCGCTCCAGCCGCTTCCATGTTCGATGTGCGTTAGTTTTGTGTGAAAGTGTCGTTCATGCAGTGAGAGAGAATCGAGTTCATGTTATTATGTTCGGAAGGCGAATCTTTGGAGCATCTACTCTGATCAAACAAAACTGTAAAAGAAAGCAAAAGTGAGCCTCCCTCCCTACTCAAAACAAGTGAAATAAAACTATAAACAGTAATGTAAAAAAGGAAAGACAGTAAAAAACAGAAAATAAAGGCCAATACAGAAGAACAGGAAACTGATGAGGCATAAGGTCGTAAATTCTCGTCACTGCCGCATTCTCTCCTCCTACTCGTACACACACAAAAATAACATACAGAGCCCATCGTCACAGACAGGTTCAAGGACTCCGTCCGACGCCCTCCTACGACGACGCCGTGATGGAGCCCGGCAGCTTCCATGCCACAAAATCGTCGCGGATCTCGTACTCGTGCACCTCGCGGGCGCGGTGGGCCTCTTCGTCGTGGCCGCTGCCATTCCCGCTGCCATTGCCACTGCCATTGCCACTACCGTGACCACTGCCGTGACCACTGCCGTGACTGCCATGCCCGCTACCGATGCCACTGCTCTTGCGGCTGCCACTGCTCAGGACACGGCCGCCGGCAGCGTGTTTGCCATTGCGACTCCCCTTGCTGCCAGAGCTACGGGAAGCGCCACCGGCTGAGTTCAGATTCTCAGAGCTGTCGTCGCGGCCATGGCCAAGCGTAAAGGACGACGACGAGGGCGATTGCGGTCCGGGGCTGCTGCGGCTGCTTCGCGACCCGAGAGCCATGGCCATGGCGGATTGTTGCGTGGACCACAGCTCGGCGTCGTTTTGCGGTGTCACGGTTCGGTCACTCAAACCGCTGAGCTCGCGGCCCCGCAGGCGGTGCTTGTCGGCGAGGGCCGGCGTGGAGGACGACGTCGGCATGGACTGACCCTGAGCATTGCGAAACTTGCGAGTGTCGCTTGCCCGTAGAGTCGCTGTGTTGCCTGGGCTACCAAAGTCGCGGTCGTCGTCGTCGTCTTGGGTCGTGTTGGCGTTGGTGTTGCTACCGCTGGTATCGCCACTGCCACCGCTACCGCTGCCGTCTTCGCCGCTGCTTCTGCCGTCGCCATCACGGAACCGGCTCTTGAGCGGTGAAAAATGGCCGCCACCTTCACCTTTGGACCCGCCCAGCGAGATGGGAAGTGTCTTGCGCCGGATCGGGCCCAATTTGGGCAGAATACTGAGGTGCTTCTTGCCACCCGAGTTCGTGCGGCTCGGTGCTGATGCTTCGAAATCTTCCTCGTCTCCCTCCTCGTGGATCGACGAGGGCGCCGGCGACGTTGGCGACCAGCCCTGGCGCATTTTCACAGCGCCCAGCGAGGTACCAGCCGTCATGGGCGCCCGGGACTTGTTGTTACCACTGCTGTGGTGGTGGCCGTGGTGGTATTCGTGCTGTTGGTTGGAGACCGCGGTCGCCGCCACCATGTGCTGTGTCATGTGGCTGAAGTCAGACGGCGATGAGCGAAACCCGTCGCCGCCGCTGAAAATGTCTTCGATGCACTCGTCGGCCGGCAGTTCACCGGCCTGGCACGCCCACGACGCGGCAAGGGCACGGCGGTAGACATCCTGGATCTCCGCCGTCTCGTGGCCCTTGGCGGCCTGGGTGCCGGCCATCATAGCGCCAACGACGCCGCCAACGACGCCGCCAACGGCTGCATAGTCCTCGGCGTCTTCCAGGTGGGCATCGCTGGCGTTCATGGCTTCGCTGTTGGCCACGATGCCCGTGATCCCACCGAAAACAGGCGCACTCTTGAGGGCGGTGCGACGTAGCTGCGCTCGCCATCGACTTGGACCATCAGAATACTGATTCTGAGCGTGCTGTTGATCTTGCTGTCCTGCATGAGGTAGCGGCGAATAACCCCATCCTCGACAGTTGGACCCCCGGAAGTCGAGAGGGACGCGGCCGAAGAGCCGGCTGTCGACGAAGCAGCGCCACCCGGGCCGGATGCAGTCGAGTCGATGGTGCCGACGCTGGTGCCCAGAGTACTGCTCTTGCTCAGGGAGCTGCGGTGGCGTGCGTGCCAACCCGTGGGACCACTGGTCGGCTGGTCACGCGAGCCAAATGAGTCGGACGTCGTTGGTCGTACATCCCGCTGGATGGCCTCACTCTCGGCAACGTACTCCGCCAGGTTGAGCGAGACTTTACCCAGAACAATCTTCTCATCGCGGCCAGCGCCATGGTTTTCAAATTCCTGGGTGACTTCAAATTCAATTGGGTAGTCCGACAACCGGTTGCTGCGGTCGACGATCAGCCTCAAGGGGATGATCTTTGTGTAGTCGTACTCAACGCGATGGTTTGCAATGGGCCGCTTGTGTGTGCGGCCACGGTGCTCGCCGTGTATGCTGTGCGGGAGGTGCCATTTAACAGACGAGGTGCCCGAGACCAATGGCACATTGTTGAGATCATAAATCTGGATGTGTGAGTTTTATCATCCTGCTTAGAACAATAGATATGCTTTTATTGGAGGTTCTTACCTTGAGATGAAGCTCAAATTTTGGCTACATCAGAGTGAGAGTCATGTTAGTATAAATGCACACAATATTCAAGTATAGAATATACTCAAAGCTTGGCACCCGCGGAAGGATGTCGATATGTTTATAACGTAGGAATTGCTGGATTGTACCTTTCTCGATTTGTGAACTGGAACAGTCAGGTCAGCAATTGCCTTACCGCTGGACGGTATTTTGAAAGGAAACGAGGACATGGCGAGCGTGTGTGAATGTGAGAAGAGAAAGAGGATAAAAACGTCAAGTTGGGGATGAGACGTGAATAGTATGAAAGGTAAAAAAAGAGGAGTTGCTGAAGTGAAATAGATGAACAGCAACAGCAACGGACGTGAAAGGGCAGCACTGCTACGTCTTTCCCCCGGGTTGCCGTGTCCAGTTTCTCTAGCCACAGTCGAGGAAATATTGTGTAGAAGACACAGGGCACTCTCAATGTTTTATGAGTTCGTGGCCGGAGACCAATTTCCTTGGCCGCTTGCCCACAAGGCTTCCTTCCCCCACCCTTGTCTACCCCGGGATTTTTATACCCTTCCTTCTCTTATGCATGCAACAGGAAAGACTTGTGGTATGTCTTAGGGTTCCAGTCGAACCGTGAGAGGGTAGACGAGAGAACTTGGATTGAGGAGAATAGGGGAGGAGACGGCGAGGTGAGGGAGAGAGGATATGGGTGAAGGCAGGGAGTGCGAAATAAAACGAGGGGACGGGAGGAGAGAGCCAGTTATCGATGGCAAGAATAGCCGCGACCGTATTGGACGGGACGTAAGGTGACGGACGGAGGAAGGAGATAGAGGGCGGGTGACCAGTGAAAGAAGTGGAAGGTTTGGGAGGGAGTGATAGTGGAAGTGACAGCGCGTAGGTGAACAAACAAAATCAAAAGGAAAAGCATGTCTCGACGACATGTGGTAAACTTACTGAGGGAGGCCATGGTAAAATAGTTATTAGACTGGACAAGATCCAGGAACAAGGAACACGGAACACGGAACACGGGCGGAGAGGGCCAGTTCCTGGCAGCAGGTGCCAGACCCAATTGTGCCAGTCCAGGGACTCGAGATACTCCACGTACTCCCCCAGGTCGAGGTCCAAAATCCAGGTCCAGGCTTGAGTTTGAGCTTGAGGGCCGGCGGCTTGAGCTCGTCGAGCGCAGGTATGCGTCTGCGAACTCGTAGGAGCGGCGGCGCAGGTCCCGCAATAGCAGTACCCTCCTGCTTGGGGATCTTGGTTCCCACCGACGGGGAAGCGAAAGTGCTTATTTTTGCTTCTTACACGTGTGGCGAGACTTCGGTGGAGGTGTCGATAGTTAGTGGTGCGTGGTCCGCGGTGTCAAAAGTGTCGACCATGGGATGCTCCGCCGAACAGATTCCAAACGGGCCAACAAGGCTTCAGAAAGGGGGGCGTATTGTGAGGGAGGCGAGCGAACGGTTTGCACGAAGCACGAGGCACGAAGCACGAAGCCGAAGCAAGCGGAAATAAGAGAAGCCCACTCACACTCAGACACAATACATAGCACTCTGTGAAAGTAAATCCGAAAAGGCTTTGACGGTCTGAGAGCGCGAGAGAGCGAGAGCGAAACTCAAAATGATGTGAAGATGTCGCGCGCAGGATGGTGAGTGACGCGCGGATGTCCCGGATCTGAGGCTCGGAGAGTAATAAAAAATAAGAAACAGACAGTGCCAAATGGCCACAAGGGAACACGGGAAGAAGGGGGGGGGTCCTGGTTTTGTTTCCGTTTCCTGCTATATATGGGCCCAATTGTCTCCAATGTGCCGGCGGGAGCAAACAAGCGACACGAGCCCAGACAAAGGATTTCGACCGTTGGAAAAGGATGGGCGAACAGACGAGAAGAGCTGGGAAGACCTGTGGGCCTGGACTTTTAGAGAACACGAACGATTCAAAGACGATCCAAGCCGGAAAGGATCAGGGATGGAACCAAAATAGGCCAGCAAAAAGAGGCCACAAAGAAAGAGAATAAGGCAAGGACCAGCTGGGGAACAAAAAAGCTTGTGTCAATGCCAAAAAGGCCGCGCGGAGAGTGGCAGAGTCGTAGATGCTCCGTATTTGTTGCCAGTCGTCTCAACGACAGGCCGTCCTCGATATGAAGGCTAATGTTTTTTGCTATGTGGGTAATGCGGACAAGGACGACCGCGCCTTGGGTAAGGCGTTTCCACCTCCTATTCGATGGTGGCGATGTCAAGCAGCCCCTGGGTGGCCAGGCAAATGCGACTAAAACTAGCGCGAGAGTGAGATTGAAAGCAAAGGGGAAGCACCAGGAAGGAATGCAGGCCAAAAGCAGTGGGAGGGAGGAGGGAGGACAGAGGGACAGAAGAGAGACACGAAAGATTGGAGAAATGAGACAATACCGAGTGCAAAGTGAAAATGAGAGCGTGGGAGAGACACCAGCACAAATGTCGAAGATAAGAAGAGAAAGAAGAGTGTGCACACCACAGGCGATTCACCACAGGTGGACAGACTGGGCAATAAAGAGAGATAGGGGCGACACGATGCAGCGGCAGGACATTGGTCTGTCTGAAGTGGTGATGGCGAGATGGGTGCGCTGACGAGGACCCGACAATAACGGACGGGGACTGGTGGCGCGCGGGAGAGAGCTTGCAAAGGATACGATGTTAGGATACTGCACACAAGCGGAACAAGCAGTCGAATGCACCGGAGATACACGCGGAACGATGACGAGCAGCAGACAACGGACCCTACGCGCCGGCGAAGAATAGGTGGCAGTTGGGGCTTGGTTGGCGGAGAGGCGAGAGCGTGGGACAAAGGGATGTTAGAGTGATATTTCCGCGCGCGAGAAACGGACAGACACAGGTCTCAAAAGTCTCAGCCTCGCGACTGCTGTAATGAATAATATCGCTCCGTTGATTCCGGGCGGTCATTGGTGTGTCTTTTGGCGCGGCGGGGAATAGGGCCAATAGGGCCAAAGGGACCAAAAAAGACAAGCCAAGCCCAGGTCCAGGAGGCCTGCCAAACTGTCAAATCGTGCCAAAACCCAGCTGTCCAAACCACTGCCACAGGCTGGATCTCTGCAAGTCAGCCGGGGCCGGGCGGAGTTATTTGTGGATTTGATGGGCTTTTCACTGAAAGAGGGCCTTTGGCGGCTTCGGAGGACTTTGGAGTGGGCTGAAATGAGGGCGTAGAAACAATCGACAGGCCTAGAAGATGACGGAAAAGGAGCGCTAATAAGAAGACTAGTAAATGGCTGGCCAAAGGTGGAGGTGAGCTGTACGATGTTGAGATGATGATGCAGATGATGCAGACGTGCAGACGATGCACGGGATGGCGATGCAGATGGCGATAAAGTTGGAATATGTTGAAAAGGGGGAAAAGCGACGAGACAGATTCCAGATGCAGCAGGCCAAGGTCGATTGCCCTTTACACTCCCCAAATGGCAGATGGGGAAGGAAGCGAGAAAACGAGAAGACGGGAAAGAGGGAAGGGAACGGTGGAGAAAAGGCTGGACGCGGCTTTGTCCACGACCTTTGGGAAAGAGCCGTCGAACAAAGGAGGATGGTACACACGGTTCTACACGGCTCGCACACCTTCAGAATTGTTCTCAGGCCGTCCCTTCCCAACTACGGAGTACGAAGTTTACTCAGTAAGATACTTGGATTTCGAGAGACTTTTCATCTGTTCTTTCCCGCAATTGATTTTGTGGGACGCACCTTCCGTCGTTACGACGTAGATGTACCGAAAGGGAAACGAAATGGAAGGCAAGACCTTGCGAGGAATGCGCGACCCAGCAAGACAACCCCAGTCACTGTTGGGTGCTTGGTGCTTGGTGCTTGCTGCTTTTGGAGCGACCCGAATGGCTGCATCCGGGAAGGTGGTGATGAGCTCCACTAATTTCTAGAACCAGACACGGAGAGAAGTGCACCACAGCGAGTCAGGAAAGCCAAGAGCAAACCACACAGTCAGCGGCCCCTGGCGCAAACAGATACAAAGTACATGATACTCCGTAGCCCTGCGAGACTTGGCGAGTTGAGTGTGCCAGCCGGTCTGCGATCCAGCCCTCCCTTTAGCTCGCCACAAGCATATCATATCAATACGGAGTACGAGTAACTATGATAGGACAACATGGCTTCATTGCAACGTGCAAGGTACATAGTGTACAACGTTGTCTTCTTTATTTACGCACGAACGAACTGAATCGACAAACACACCCGCCTCTGCACAACGCAAGTACGCAAGATAAGGCACGACGTTGCCGAGGAGGTGTCGGCGGGTAGGCGGGAAGGCGGGGATTGTTCGAACAGTGACAGTGAAGCGTTTGGTCGACCGTTTTTGAGAGGGAACGAGAGAGGACGACTTACGAGTACATGAACACCACCACCACCAGAACACATCACACTTCGTGTCGCCATCTTATTTGCACACGCGCAGGGTCGCACACAAGACTCGCACAGCATATTGCCTTTGCGTAAAACAGGGCCAGGAAATTGAATTTTTGAATTTGCAGCGGAACGGTGGTGCGCAACCTGGAATCTCAAAAAGAGAAAATAAAAAGAACGCCGAGGTGAGGAGATCGTAGGAACCCGACGGGCGGCTCCGGTACGCGATGCACGCAATTTTGCACACCATCTCGTACAGCAGCACGGCGCTCCAGCCGTGGCAGTCGCTGCGTACCATGCTCTCGCTCTCGGCCCAAATGGTCGGTTTTCCACCGGAGCATGGCGTCTCGGGGCGACAAGCCGGCCACGCTGGGGCGTGGAAGAGGCAAAAGGCGAGCCAGGGGCTAGCCTTAGCCGGGCTGTGCCCGATACGCTCCAGAATGGTGCGGCGGATGAGGTAAGAAGGAAGTTACTTCACCTGGCCAGAAGAAAGATACATATGCGTAGAAAAGGGTCGAGTGCTTATATTAGTAATAATGGATCGTGTATGATCTCAGACGTCAGAAAGTACCTTTGGGTCCTTTCCAGCCTCACGAAGGAGCGACTGCATCCATGTGTACAACTTCGGCTCTAGCCTGTTCCGCCTTCTACCGCTTGGGAAAACCAGCCTTCTGAGTCGATTGACCCACGGGATCAATGGCTGGTACCATTCGGTAAAGTTCTCCTCTGCTTCCCTGATAAAATCCTGCTCATCAATAACGGTTCCCTTCTTCAGGAGTGCCAGACTCCCCGTACCTTCAATACTCCATCTGTCAAACTGATCGACGACTCTTCCTTGGCCTGGCCCCACGTAGTGGACGCAGATCCAGAACAGGACCCAAAAAAAGGATTCGAGGTCGTGCATAAAAGAATGTTGCTCGCCAAGGAGCACCCCGATGGCCATAAAAGCCCTGGTGCCTGTCTTTCCCTTTGCTCCCGAGGCAACCCCTCGCTCTATTTCAATGGCCAGGTCGAGATCAATCAAAAATGCGGGCCAGGATGGATTCCGGGGGTCTTCATTGATCATGAGATTGTTGATCGAGATGTCCCTGTGAAGGCAGCCAGCGTTGTATAAAGATTTGTGCCCCTCTATGCAATCTGCTAGTGCAAGGAGCAAGGCGCTGCGGGAGCTGGCTTCGTAGATCGGCTCTCCATAATCATAGAGAACAACCCGCCGATGCACGCGATTCGACTCAGCGCTTCCAGGTGCCCTCGTTGAAGAAGTGGGACGATATCGCTTGCGCGGTAGAGAAGCACCGGCCTGGCTCAACGACCGTTTCAGTCCGGTGGTGCTGCGGCTGTTCCGATGCGTTTTCGCCGCACCTGTGAAATCTGGTATCGCCATTCCTTTGGCTCGATAGTTCTCTGCCGTTGTCATGTCCAGTCCTCTCCGCACATTGCTCTGAATATCGTCGTCTATGCCGCCAACTTGAACAGTCTCGTGATGATAATATCTGGCCACGTTGATGCTACCTGCTTTCGTTGCCTTGCGGAGAAAATGCCCCTCCTCAACACGTTCCGTGAATTGCCAGGAGTCCTTGATGACAAACGGCGTCTCTGGCTCCCCCTCAAAATGGGCCTTCCAGCACGTCGTCGCCCGACCGGCTATGCAACGTGCACGGCTCATACACCTGTCGATGATGAGCCGTTTTGCTAGGCCATCCACTTCGACGTCAATGTATCGCTTGTCGTCGGACTCGATAACGGTGGGATCGAAACCAAGCTGCTCCTCACTCATCCACAAAAACCCGAGAATCGTCGTTACGAACCGCACACCGTCTTCGTTGATGTCGAATTGGTCGGATGCAATCCCGCCGAGACGATCAAAGCCCCATATTCTCATGAGAGACCCACAAATAGTAAAGCCCAAAACAAAGCGACGCGTATCTTGAGCAGCGAAGACCTCCCGTGCATATCGACCTAAATCAAGCCAAGCCTTTGAGGGTGTGTCGGCGGACGGGTTGCTCTTCAGCTCTCCTGGCACGAGGATCTGAGACCAGTGATAGCCCGATCCTTTTTTGGCTGTGGAGCCCTTTACAAAGCCAACGTCCATCTTGCGTATCGCAATTGATCCGCCAATTGGCTCGTTGGGCTTTGTCAATAGCCTTCTCTCACGTGTCGGAATCGACTTGTGGTCCTCTGCCAGCATCGACAGTCTCTCGCAGATGTCCGCAAACCAACGCAGCACAGCATCTTGATTCGCGTCTTGTGGCCATCCCCTCCAGCCGCCGTCGCCAAAGAGCGGGTCACTGCCTTCGGTCCACTGCTTGAAAATCGCCTCGGATGCGGTCTTAAGGTCGGGAACGTCTTCAAAGAATTTCTGATGGAAGTCGCGGAGGCCGGCGAACAGAGAGCCGAGTTCCGCCTTTAGGACGTTGTCCACATACTCGCGGCGTTCCGATGAGTTCACAAAGCTACTCGTGTTCCGGAGCAATGGGGTTTGTTGGAGTGAAGAGGCGATCGGTCGCGGTGGAGGGGTGGATGCAGTGACTACGTTGTAGGCTTGTTCCCAGATCTCGCTGTCAGACTTGTTGGCAAAGACAGCACGGAGGAGTGGCTCGACGCGGTCGAAGTTGAAACTGCCGGAGGAAATTGAAATAATACACTTGAGGAGGTCGTTTCGAAGGGTGCCGCGGCCTGTCTTCGAAGAGAGCTGGCCTGCAGCTGGAAGGTTTTGAAGAGAAGTGAGAAGGAAACCAGCAAGGTTCTGGAGGTCTGCCACATCGATTAGCAAGGGGATTTCAAAGCCGCTATTTCATGACGACGTACCTCTATCACGCGACTGATGAGGCGCGTCACCAGAAAAAATGTCTCTGTCTTCGAACACTGGCTTGAACAAAATGCAAAAACTATCGAGGCCTTTCTCAATAGGATGTGCTTGTATAATCCTTGCAGCGACTGATCCGCCATTGCTGCTGTGACGTGTTGAGAAGTGCTGCTCTTCGGACATCAGGGAATGAAAATCAAATCAACACGAAGGCAGAACAAATGTCAAAGGGAGCTTAACAGGATTGTGTGAATGTGGTGGTGTTGGGAAACCTGACTGGCTGAAAGTTGCTTGACTAGTCTCAGAAATGCCCCTCGTAGATGGGGCTCGTTTCTGGTGGGTCTCTGATCAAAAACACGTGACAGACACAAACAATTATGTAATACAAATGGTCACGGGATCCGAGGGTCGTTTTTTTGACCGATTATGGGACGTCAACAGAGTGAAATCCAAAGCAACACTTGAGCCAGGACTCGCTGTCCGGCCGCTTTGTGCCTGTTCTCCGGTTCTGGGCCGTGCCAGATCCGCCGCCGTTTCTGTTTTGTTGTGTCCGTGGTAGCCATGCAAATAACATCAAAAACTTCCGTACCACAGCCCCCACTACTCCTCCTCACTAATCTCGCTCTCACTATCGGCCATAAGCTCGGCCTCCAGCTCCGCTTCGAGCTCGGCTTCGCGCCGCTTGCGGGCCTCTTCCTCCTGCAGCTCCTTGTTGAGCTCAGCCTCCAGTTCGTCCTCCAGCTCGGCCTCCAGATCGTCATCGTCGTCGCCGTCGTCGACGGCAAACGGGTGCGGACTTGGGTGCGGACTTGGGGTTGGACTTGGCAGGGGCAGGGGCGGGGGTGTTTGTGGGCTTCGGCGGTGCCGCGGCTGCCTTCTTCTCGTCCTCGCGGGGGTCCCAGTAGCCGTCCATATCACCGTCGTCATCGTCCGCCTCGTCCCCTTCGTCTCCCGCAATGTACTCGTCAAAGGTAGGCATGTGCAGCGCGGGCTTAGCAGCACTGCGTCCACCAGGACCACCAGGACCACCAACACCACCAACACCACCAACACCACCACCACCAGAGCCGAGAGACGCCTTGTTTCGGCCAGATGGAGGGCCGCCGGGGTACTCAATCACGAGACCAATGTCGCCGTCATCGTCATCGTCGTCATCGTCGTCTTCCTCTTCCCAGTCGCGACGCTTCTTCTTGGTGGAAGCGGGTGCAGGCCCAGGGTCCTTGGGCGTGGGCAGGGACCTGCCCTTGGCCTTGCTGTCGCTGCTGCTCGAGGATTTGGCGAGGGGTTTGGCGGTACTGGCTTTGCCCTCCTTGGCGGGCGTACTTGTACTGCGCCCATCTTTGCCGTCACGGAGGGGTGTGCCCTTGCTGCCGGCCTTGGTCTCCTTGGCCTCCTTGGCCTCTTTGCGGGCGGCGGCAGACGTCGGCTTCTCGGGCAGCCGTGGTTTTTCGGCAGGTTTTGCTTTGCCGCCGGGCAGCTTGATAAAGTTGCCGTTCCTGTCTTTGGCGGCAGCACCACTCTTGACGTCAATGGAGCGCGACGTGAAGTTGCTGTCCTTGCCGTCGGGCGAGGCCTTGGTCTCCATGGAGAGCTTGCTGGCTTCCTTGGGACGGGACGACAGGGCATTGGCCTTGCTCTTCTGGTAGGCGGCCTCGCGGGAGGAGACGGTAATTGAGCCAGAACCATTGTCGCCGCTGCCACCGCTGCCACCGCTGCCACCGCTGCCACCGCCGCCGCTGCTGCTGCTGCTGGTGCTGGTACTGCTCAAAGTGCCGTCACGCGATGCGGCGCATCCTTGCTGTCCCGGTGGTCGCGTGCCGTCTTGACCACAATGGCTTCTCGCTGCTCCCGCACGTCCTTGGCTGCTTTCGTTTCGCGGTCCGCGTCGTGGCTGTCCCTGTCCGAGGGCACACTGAGTGTGACGCGTCGCTCCTTCTTCTTGATGTCCTGGGAGCTCCGCAGCACGGTGGGCGGTTTGGAGGGTGGCCGGACCAGCGGTTTGGGGATGGGCCGCATGGGCCCTGGGCTGCCGCCGTTGCTGCCGGCACTACTGCCCTTCTTGACGTTGAGGCCCGGCCGCCGAAGAAACTGCCCGCCGGCCCCCGTGGGGGTCGTGGCCGTTTTGTGGCTTCGTTGATGTAGGGGTGCTTCTTTTTCAGGCCGGCTGTGTCGTGGTTGGTGGGTGTGTCGACCATGTTCATGATGAAGAGCGAGTCGAGGCGGTGGAGAATGAAGCGGCGCCGCTTCGAGTCGAAAACCAAGACATACTTGCTGCCCTTGGAGACGCGAGTGCCGGCGTAGACGTAGCGGCCGCCGCTGTTGTCCCGAAACGTCACGTCGAATTCACCGTCGTTCTCGCCGTTGGTCAACGTGGACTTGCGTTGCGTGTTGCTGTCCGTGAGGTGTTTTGGCTTAAAGTTGTACCGGATGCCGGTAAAGGTCTGGCCGGAAGGGCTGCCAGGGTCACCGCTGCTGCGGATGTCTTCGCCCAAGATGACGGGGTAGGTGGCCGGCTTGGTCGGGTCGATGAGACCGGCACGTGCGAGTGCCAGCGAAGAGGTCGCCATGGTGGTGGTTGTGAAGAAGAGGCGTCGAAGGGAAGGGTTGTAAAGAGTGTACGGAATTAGGAAAACCTGTCGGATGGCCTCTCAAGGCGTCCGGAGGCAGCCACCGTGGTGGGCAAACGTGGGAAAGGTTGAGTCGGCAACAGAAGGAGGTCTGGTTCCGTCTTCAATTTCGTAGGGCTGGTCGTGGTGGTATCGTTTGTAAGAAACGCAGTCGGTGATGCGTTTGAATCAGAGAAGCCGATTATCGGTACGATAGCTGAGGGAATGAAGTCTGGTCGCTCTGCAAAAAGGGTATCTGGGAATGCAGGACGAAATGAGAAGACAGAGCAAGAAAGCAAGAAAGCAAGAAAGCAAGAAAGCAAGAAAGCAAGAAAGCAAGAAAGCAAGAAAGCAAGAAAGCAGAAAGCAAGAAAGCAAGAAAGCAAGAAAGCAAGAAGAGAACAAAAGAAGAAAAGAGAAAGGCTCGAAAAGGTGCCCGTGACGCCTTGTGGTTGGGTTAGCAAAGAAGAAGGATGGCCGGGAAAGGCTGAGTCCTAGTGTGATGGCAGCATTACGGAGTAGGAGGGAGCAAAGACGAGCAGCACCTTGCCAATCGTCTACGATGTACGATGTACTTAGTAGAGGAAAGGAAGGGCGAAGAGGGGACCTGCTGGACTGACAGGAGTGTGGACAGGGCCAGGGCGAAAGGGGCAGGAACGAACAGTGATGAGGCCAGGCCGGGCCTTCCACACCCATACACCCACAAAAAAGTGGGTAACAGAGGAAACGCGGGAGGTGAGGAAGGCATACCCGCTTTTATTGTCTCAAGTCGGCCAACCAGAGATGATAAAAGGGGCAGCACAAGCGAGCTACCGACCCACTGTTTCCTTGGGCTGATTCGGCGGAGCCCGTCTCTGAATGTACTGAGTAGTGTATTACTTAGTAGGTAGGAATAGTAGGGCAGTTTGGAAAGGCGTACAAGTACAGAATGTATACACGACAGGTACAAAGGGTACTCGGTCATGGAGTGGAAGGTCAGCTCTCCACGTCTTCAAGTATCCTTGAACAGCATTGTACTCTGATTGACAACATTGACCGCGACCACGACCACGACCACATTGTTGGTCCTTTCTGTACCTGTTCACCTCGCTCACGAACTCGTGTACGACAAGAGGAAATGTGTTGCTCAATAGAGTGATCGGTGAAAAGGACAACTCATGAATAGCCACCGTGTCGCTTCACAAAGACAACCGTCCGTCAGCTGAATGGACCAACAACTCACTGGTGTCCATTGCGGCTCAACTGGACGATCGTGACGAGGCACATTGCGTATGGCATACGCAAAGATTGGTCACGAGAGAAAAAGCGGCTGCATTTAAAAGGAAAAGCGAGGTTGTATTACATGTTGAAAATCAGGGTCAAAAAGGGTAATCGAAAACAGTAAAACAAACAAAAGAACATAAAGACAAAATGCAGTATCGTAAACCTCCCACCAGCCCAGATAATTCGTGAATGCGACCAAAAACAGAGGAGGAGAACAAGACGATGTAGACAAAAAGAGAATCAGGAATACAAAAGAAGCGACAATAAGCAGGAGTGCGCAAGATGACTAAATAGGTACCTGCCGGGGGCGCCTCAATTGGCCGACTTCTTGTGGAAACCCTTCTTGCGCAGGGCCAGCAAACCCTTGCCCGCTTTGCCCGTGGCCACGCTGAAAATCTCTTTGCTCTTGTTGGAGATTTGGGTGCCCGAGGGCACGGCGACGTGGACGTGGTGGGGCACGCGGGAGATGGTGGCAGCGACGGCAGCGACTGGGCGGGAGTTGGCGACACCGCCAACACCGCCGATACCGCCAAAACCACCGCTGGCGGCCAAAGAAGAAGACGGGCCAGAACCGGCGTCGCCGACATGGTTGTCAAAGAGCGGGGCATAGGCGGCCCGGGCGTACTCGGGGGCGGCGGTCATAGATTGGAGCCACGAGCCCAGTCCCGAATCGGCAAGGGCGTACTCATGGCGGGTTTCCGCCAGTTTGGCCATGCGTTCTTGGTGCGACCCAAAGGCCATGCACTGCCGCAACGTCAGGAACTGGCCCGTGCCCTCGGTGCCGCTGCCAAAGAGGGCTGGGTTGTTGTGGGCAGGGGGGACTCCAGAAGCGCCAGACGCGCCAGACGCGCCAGGAGCGCCAGCGGAGGTAGAAGAGCGGACGGGTGCATCAGCAGTCGCAGTGGTTGCAGCGGCCGCCGCCGGCTGGTAGACTTGAACGGATGGTGCGGCCGTGGGCGAGGTCTGTGCCTGCGATGGGTAGGATTGGGATTGATGCTGCGACTGGTAGGAGGTCGTGGACTGCACGGACTCGGCCGTCGAGATACGGTTGACGAGCTGCTTGGGCAGCGGGTCGTCGCCGACGTCGAGCATGGAGCGGATAGGCTGGGGCGCGGGGGTTGGAGCATCGCCAACATCGAGCATGGACCGGAGAGGTGCCTGCGTCTGTGGTGGACTGGCGGCGTCGGGTGACTTGTCCTTGCTGTCAGCCTCCGAGACAGGCGAGGGCACCGTCAGCTCGGGCGCCACCGTCGACGTCGAGACCGCCGACACAACGGTATTGGTGTCGGTCGGGTGAGGTGGCGAGATGGTGCGCTGGGGCTGGAGTTCGTTGGCAGAAGGAGCGACCAAGACAGGGCTGCTTGCCTGCGGCGGCGGTGGCGACTGCGACTGCGACGACGACGACGACGGCGACGGCACTTGCATGGTGGCAGAACGTGCGGCCGTAAATGCGTTGGTACCAGTCGCAGCAGCAGGCTTTTCGGGCTCGGCCTCCCAGGAGAAGCGGCGACGGAGACCCGGTGCTTTGGAGAAGGCGGCCTGGGCAGCGGCCGTGGCAGGGGCTTGCTGCGAAAGCCCCTGCTGCGACGGAGGCTTGGGGGCCTGAGCACCGGGTGTGGCGACGTTGCTGCTGGGGTAGGCGCCTGGCAGACCACTGGCACTCGGCGTGGGCGAGGGCGAGGGCGAAGGCGAGGGCGACTGTGCGGGTGCGATAGACGTGGCAGATACTGGAGGTGCAGTCGAGGTCGGTGCCAGCAGACCTTGCTGGGACGGCAGCTGGTGGAAGTGGCGGGTCTCAGCAGCCGGTGCCGAAGAGTCGTCAGGGGTGGAAGACGGATGGCCCGCAGCAAAACCTGCAGCACCAGCACCAGCACCAGCACCTGCAGCGGTGGCGGCGGCGGCGGCGGCGGCAACAGTAGCAGCAGTGAGGGCGGCAGGCGTGGCAGAGGAGCCAGTCGCGGAGGCAGTCGTGGAGGTAGTCGCCGATTTGTCGCCCGCGGCGGCAGCAGTGGCACCCGGCCCAGAAACAGCACCAGCACCAGCACCAGCACCCGCAGAGACCAAAGGCGGGATGGGCGGCGGCGGGTCAGAAGCCGTGTAGGGTTCGTTGCCCGAAGCGTCAACGCCGTCGCCGTCGGGGGTCCAGTAGTCGTCGTAGACGTCTTGCAAGTAGGAGCTTTCGCGGGTCAGCGTGCGATTGTGATCGGACCTTGTCTGGGTGGTTGTGGTGGTGGCAGTGTCCTTTTCGGGAGGCTCCTTTTCGTCTGCTGCCTCGTCAACGGTGGCGCCCAACGACGCCCCAGAGTGTGTCCCTTTGATTGGGCTCAATGTGCGGATAATCTCTTCGCGGAGGACGTCGCTCTCTTTAACCGGCGAGTTGGCTGCTGTTGTGGTGGTGGTGGGAGTCGATGCAGCCGTGTCGGCCCGCTGCATGTCACGTGGGCCCCTGGGTGTGGTGATGGGTGGCGGCATAAAGGGGACCATGCTGCTGAAGCGCTGGGGATGGAGGGGTGCTGTCGCGGCAATCACGGGATCGGAGTCGGTCGAAGTGGCCGAGGTCGGTTGCTCCTCGGCGGCCGTGATGGTCTCCGGCTCAACAACTGGCGCCTCGCTGGACGACGACTTGCGGCTCTCCGCTGCTGCGGCCACAGCAGTCTGTCCAGCCGCATCAGCGACGGGCCGTCCACAGACGACGGCGTCGAATCAGCCGATCCGCGTGCACCGGCACCGGCACCGGTAGCCGTCACAGACGACGCGGTTGAGTCGTCCATGGAGGAGGAGGCCGTGTCAATGGTTGTGGTCGTGGCGGCCGAGTCGCGGATGGGAGCTGCCGAACCCGATTCACGAGACGAAATTGAAAACGGCGAAGCGTTGCGGGACGTGGAGGCCACGTTTTCGGCGACGGACGAAAGGTGGTTGGCCGGCGTAGGGGTGGTGGCCGAGGTGGTGGCCGAGGTGGTGGCCGTGGCCGACTCGGAAAACGACTGGACAGCCGGCGAGTTGGGAATGGAGGGCACGGGTGGTGCGTCGGGCGACAAGAAGCCGCTGCCGCTGCCGCTGCCGCCAAACAGCAGTTCAGGCGAAAAGGTCGAGAAGCGTGCGAGGTCGGGCAGTTTGGGGCTGGTCGAATAGCGGCGGTCGTTGGCGGCGTCTTCGGCCGAGGCAGTCGAGTCGACCGAGTCTTGTGGCTTGTGTGTCGGGGACTGCGCCTGTTGTTGTTGTTGTTGTTGTTGCTGCTCAACGATGGGAGCAGGTCCAGGAGTAGGAGTAGGAGCTGCAGCAGGAGCTGCAGCCGTGTTGACCTGGTATGTTGGGGCAACTGCGGCCGTGGCAGGTGCACCGGGCTGCTCCTTCCGTCCTCGGTCGACCGTCTCCATGGAGTCGGTGCGCTTATAAATGTCCGACGGGCGGACAAGGTGGCCGCGAGGGCCATTGGGGCCAGCACCACCGGCTGGCGACATGGTGCGCGGTCCTGCCGGGCCTAATTTTGGGCCAGCGCTGGGAGGAGGCACCGCACCCGCAGGTCCGTTGGCAGGCGGCTGCGACTGCGACTGCCTGCGCGGGCCCATGGGCGACTCTGACCGTGTCTGGCCCTCGCGCCAGGGCGTGAAGTTGCCGCTCGGCGTCGCAGAGCCGGAGCGCGGCTGTGGCGAGGGTTGTCTCCATGTTGTGGGTGTTGGTGCTTGCGGTGGTGGCTGCGAGTATGGTGGTTGCGGTTGCGGTTGCGGTTGCGGTTGCGGTTGCGGTTGCGGTTGCGGCTGCTGCAGTGGCTGGGTCTGGGTCTGGGTCTGGGTCTGCACCTTCAAAGGCACCCGGCCCATGGGCGACGGGCTGTTTCGTGCGCGGATCGCGGCGGTCGGGTGAGCGCCGCCGATACTGACGCCGGTGGGCGAAAGGGTCGAATGTTTTTGAGGCGGCGGCGCCTGTGAAGGCAGCGCCGGCTGCTGTGACGGCAGCTGTGACGGCAGCTGCGAAGGCAAGGCTGGCATGGCTGGCATGGCTGGCATGGCCGGCATGGGCTCGTCGCCGTAGCCGCCGCCTCCATACCCGTCGTCCTCCTCCTCGTCTTCATCGCCCCACCCGCTGCCGTCGTAGTTGATCTTCTTGGCCTCGACCCATTTGCGCGTCTTTTTGCGGTTCATGTTGGTTGCAAACTTGTTCTGGGGCGCCGAGTTGTCGCTGGAGACTTGTTAGAGCTGCACTGCCAAAAAGTCGGGGGAAAGAGAGAGAGCACTCACACTGGCGTCATGTTGCCCTGGTAAAAGGGGCTGCCGTACGAGCCCTCGGCCATGGTTCGCGGTTGCGGTTCGCGGTCGCAGATCGCGGTCGCGATTCGCTGATGTCGAAAGTCAGTCGGTGTCGTAGAACGTAAAAGAGAGGATCAATAGGAAGGTCGCCGTCGGTATCGTCGTCGGATCGGCTGTTCTGGTATTTTGCGGCGTTCGAGGTGAGCCGTAGGAAAGGATTGCGAGTCGGTGTCGAGGTCAAAGTTGCGGTCCAAGTAAAGTCGAGGTTCGCTGTAGTGGGCTCGGAAACGACGTGGACGTTCGCTAAAGCTTTGTGGTTCGTTGTGGGCATTTGCTTTTGTGGGAGGCCTTGGGGGCGGGATAGGGCGCTATCTGACGTCGGGCCGCGTACGATTCAGGCGGTGTCGAGAGGAGAGGAAAAGGCGAAGAGACGAGCAAAGAGGAGCCCAAAAAGGAGCCAGAGAGGAGCCAAAGAGGAGCCAGAGAGGAGCACAAAGAGGCGAGAAAGTGCGCCTGTTTGAGCAGTTGTGCAGTGGGCTTTGACAGTTGAGGCCGCCTTTGGTGATACCACGAACAAAGCACAAGACACAGGACGCAAATACAAAGCACAAAGGTGGCGGAAGGAGAAGAAAACTAGAAACGAAAAAAGGACACAAGGGGCAAGAATGAGAATACGCTGTAACGATACGAATACGTCTTTCGAGCTGGGGACAGGTTTGCCTGCCAGGGGGTCGGAAAAAGACCCAAAAAGGCGGGCAGACGGCTTCAGACGGGCTGACGGTTGCTTCGTGCCTTTTTCCTAGCTTCGATTGGGGATTTCTATTTCTTGGTCGTCGACTCGGTCGTGGATCTCTGCCGCCTCGTGTTGGTTCCAACATATGTCATAGCCGTTGTTTCTTTTTATGTAAAGCTTATCCCCCTTGTATTCAATTTCTATACAACTACGACATAGGATTCTCCTGACGCCGTTCTTCAAATTGGGCCCTGTTAGTCGGGAATCCCAAGAGGAGAAGGAGCAAAATAGGAGTGCTTACAAGGAAGAGTGAAAAGAGAAAACGAGGTGAAAAGAGGGGAGTGTACGATGTAATGTACAATGTATTTGGGTGCCAGGGTGGTGTGCCGGGGTGGTGTTCCTGGCAGCGGGTGGCGTACAGGCGCCAGAAGGGTGCTGTCAGATGCTGCAGCTGCGATAAGATATATTCATAGCCGCGGATGGTCTTCAGGGCATGCGAGAGTGCAAGCCCGCTGGCAGAGAGGAGAAGCACGCCGAGAAAAGGGGACAAGCGCGCTCTTCACTCGACCTGCAGCCGGCGCGTAGTGAGGAATTCGTGCATGCCGCGCGTGGTGGTGAAGATTACGGAGCACGCCGTACGCGGCGTAGTGACTTTCTCGTAATTACAGGGGCAGAGGGGGCCCTCGAGATGGGGCCGCCAGTTGGCTCCGGCGCGTGGCAGCGCGCATAGCTGCTCCATGTCTGGCGGGTGGCGCTGGAATGACGGCTGCAGCGCGCTGTTCCTGAGTCACATACTGTTGGATGAGGAGCGTATTGCTCGCTCGTTCCTTTTCCTTTTCCTTTCTTTTTCTCTTTCTTTTCTTTCCTTTTACGTTCTTGGGTGCAGCGCCACTGACGACGTAATGAACCAAAGGACCGCCTGGGCTCGAACTGGCGCGACTACTTGTAGCTTTTTTCAGTGCATGTGGGTCCGCTATGGTTTGGGTTGGGTTAATGAGTTCGTGGAGGGTGATGATCGACAGCTCTAGCCATAAAATAAAAAAAAATAAAAAAAAATAAAAGAAAAAGCGAGTGGCGTCGCAGCCAACGCATCTCCACTGAACGCAACTGATACACAAAAAAGGGAGAGAATCTGCATGAAGCCATACTCGTATTACTTGAGTACCTCCTCGCAGTGAAGCAGCCAGAACAGCAGAGCCAGAACAACAGAACTGTCGCTGAACAGCACTGATTGACATGAATATCCTGCATCCGATCTTTTTCCTGTCAATTTCACGAACCATTGGAAGTCATCCCCGCATGGAAGGATTCGCGCCGCTTCCTGTTTGTTGCCCGGCAAGGAGAAGGGTGCCTCTCGATCCCTTGGAAGCCGGTCTGAAAAGGTCTCACTCCGCGTAATGGCAGGGCGGCGTGTGCAGCAATGAGTGGCATGTGCATGTTTCTACTTGTGCGGCGTCGGGGCTGCTCCGGTACGAGATATTGTCTCTCCTACACGTATTTTTTTGCATTCTCGCCTTGACGGTATCGTCAAGAGACTTGGGATGAAGCATTCGTGCAAGGAGTAACAGAACGAAACCAAAACAAAAACATTGAGGATTGGACGGAGATGTAGCATGTACGTGACCACAGGGCTGTGCCAATGGAAGAGAAACAAGAAAGACCAAAAGAAGGTCTAAAGAAAAGAAAAGGAAGCACACACAGACGCTCTCACGCGGCTATGAAAACGAAAATAACAACTGGAATGGAGCATATGTTCAAAAGTCTGCAAGGGCACAGCCTTTCCGAACCCACTCGGAACGGGAAATTGCAGCCATACTGCAAGGAACATCGTACTACGCATAAAAGCAAGGTTGAAAGCCATTTCTGGAAAATGCAGGGGCTTGCAGCGTGGAGCGCTTTCAGAAGCGCGTGGAGTCCAGGAGCTCTCTGTGGAGCTTTTCCTGTCTTGACTTCGTATTTCTTGGGTGTCGCGGCGCGTGGAGCGTTTCAAGGTTCACGAAAGTCGCATCTCACGGGCGAGCCCACATTGTACGAGGTAAGGCGTTTTTTTTCTTCTTTCGGATTCTGCCTTGACCTTTTTGTTCATGTCCACAATGTACATGTACCGAGTGCGGAGTACGGAGTACGACGTAGACTAATCCTGTTTTTCCTTTTCCAACCTTCCGGAGACTTTGGGTATATCGTTCTCAACGTCAAACTTTGTAGACTATTGCTCTCAAATCGTGCATCTGTCGTGCCCGTCGTGCCTGTCGTGCCTGTTGTGCCTGTTGTGCTGCTGCTGCAGCTGCTGTTGTTGTTCAAAAATCTTGTATGCCCGTCTCGCCCGTCTTTTCGACTTCGTCGCCGCCCTCCCATCCGGGCGACTCCTCGTCAAACCACGCCGCTTCGGCATCCGCCCGGGCCAGCGCGTCGTACTCGCTGTCGTCGTCGACCAGGGCGTAGTCAAAGCCGTCGTCGCGCGCCGCGCCACCGTCGACGAACCAGTGGCGGAGGAACGTGTGCCACCGGGCGAGGGCGCCTTCGCGGGCGAGCTCGGCGGTGACGAGGTCGTTCTCGTCCTCGTCCTCGTCCTCGTCCAGGCCGTCGAAGACGGCATCGTCTTCGCCTGGGACGACTGCCGCGTTTGCTGTCGCAGACGACTCCTTTCCGAGTGCGGCCGCAGCTAGCACCGCGCCGTCTTCTTCGTCTTCGTCTTCCTCCGCCTCTTCCTCGACCACATCGTCGTCGTCCACCCTGGCCAACGGCTCTGGATTCCTCAGCATCGACGCCTCCAGGACATGCCCGAACCCCGCATCCTGTGCTTCGGCGGCCCGCTCGGCCGGCGTCTGGAACGCGCGGACCAGTGTATTGTAGAGGGCGACATTCGCAAACTCGCGGTCGCTGGAACGGAGGTACGCCGGGTTTCTCCTCAGAAACTCGAGCCGGCGATTCTTGGTCTGGACACGGCGGGCTTGTTCGGAGGAGCGGTCCGGCCGTGGGCGGGGTTGGGACGCTGACGACGCCGGCGATGCTGACGATGCTGACGATGTGGATGTCTCGCGATTCGGTGGTGGTCGTGCTTCTCGCACGTCTGTTGCTGGTATTTGGTCCATTGTGAGTTGTGTGTTGTGTGGTGCGGTGTTGTCAACGAGCATGTTTGACGAGGCTGAAGGGCGAAGTTTGGGAGCTCCCTACAGTTCAGTGGCGGGGAAGCTGCAGCGTCAGGCGCTTGGAGCTTTGGAGCTTTGGAGCTTTGGAGCGTCCCGCCAAGTGGTAAGGCAAGTTGCAAGCTCGAAACGCGACAACAAGGTGAGAGAGCCTTGCGAGCTGCAAGGAGCGTTTTACATGTACCTCGTAAGTTATTTGAGGGTAACATGAATTGTCAACATTTTGCTTGGCTACACCTGCCGGCCCGTAATCAGAAGGGTCGGCTCTCGCTTCAACCTCGGATGGAGACAGACGTCGAGTGGTCAGATTATCACGCTTTGTTCCTTTGCTGCCGTTTCTTTCAAAGATCTACTTTGACGCCGATTGTTTAAATGACTTTTTTACTCTATCCTTTTAATAAAATCATCGACAACAGAAGCCAAAGAAAAACAAACAACGGCACAAATACAATATAAGACTAGATCAAAGCATCGCACCAAACAAAAAGACCGAGCGCAAGAGAAATGTCCATTACCCTCCAGATCGCCTGCTTCTGCGGCGCTGTCGCACAGGCACCCACGGCCTCCACCGGGCCACGATCCTGCAAAGTCCATACCAAATGCCCTCCGCCACTGCACCCCTTGCCGGCAGACAAGCGGTGTACTGTGCACGTCGTATTGTCCGGTCGAGGCGCCAGACGAGGAGAAGCTTATATCTGTTGACAACTTATTCCTTGTCTCCCGGGACAGGGTAGTAGCAACGGACGTCATTGCCCGATGAGAGGCGGAATGAGGACGACAACAATGACACGCCCTTTCTGGCCTACATCCGCCACGAGCATGTCAACGATACCGGTGATGGCGGACTGGCTTTGTGCCTGCCAACAGTCGAGTGCATTGCTGTCCGGAAAAAGTCGCTGACATTCAGCAATTCGGATGTCCAAAGCAACACACCATCTTCACTCTCTGCCGGCCAGTCAACCCCGGGCGTCGAGTCTCTCCTTGACTGGTGCACTACCCGTGCGAGCTTCATCCAAGAAGCACCACGAGGTCATCATGGGCAGACTGCACGAAGAGGATCGAACTTGACGGTGAGCCTGGAAGCAAACATGAAGAGGACTTGACGGGGACGATGGTTGGCACCTATGAAACACGGTTCGCTTGAGCACTGGCAGCATTGCAGTACTGTCTTATTTGTATCTGAAGTGTTGTGAACTTGTGGGCCGTTGATCGTGAAATAGATGCAATATGCAGGCCGTCATAGCTACGGAATTGCTTCCATGTGTCTTTTTGTTTATCCTTGTTCGCTTCCTCCGCATGCTGCTTCCATTGCCCCTTCCGTTTGCTGATCGTGGTATATATACATGCGGTTTTCTCATGCCTCGAAATAAAGAAAAGGATGCAATGCCTGCCGTGTCGAAAACAAATGCTGTCTCACTTCACCACCACGACAACACGAACGCGAAGATAGGATGGGTAACGAAGATTAGGTAACTTGTCCACCTCCCAAAGAGTCACAACAGATGGGTACAGGGAAACCGGACTCAAAGAGTGTCCTGCCACAGTGAACTTCTGTCGTCCTCCAGCTCCGCCTGCTTTGCTTGAAAGATGTGTGCGTCTGAGCGCCCAAAATCCAAAATTAAACATGCTTGGTCCGCTTTTGATCAAGTGACTATTGCTCATCGCCATGAAACGTGATGGCATGTCGGACGAAGAAGGCGGGACCAGACAGAAGCAATGTCGTACAAAAGCTACCTGCGGTGGTTCGTGAGAGGGCTCAGAGGGCTCAGAGGGCTGGTTGCCTGTGCCGGCGGGCTCTGGAAAACAACCTTCTTACCCGTAAGAGCCTTGCCACTGGAGTCCCGCAGGGGCGCGCTTTGAACAATGGGGCCAACATCACGTCCATTGTGGTTCTCCTTGATGTTGAGCTGCCGCATGTTGCTGAGAAGACTGGGCATTGAGTTGCTGCCGGGCCGACGGGCAACGAGCTTCGCCGGGGTTTTCGATGTGATTGGTGCCATGGTTGGTTCATTGCCTCTGTTCGATTTCTAGTCGTCAGAGATATTGGCGGCATTGGCAGGGTCGGCGGCGGGAATGGCGGCAACGGCTGCAGTATCACCAGGAGCCATATCCATGATAGAATCAACTTGCATGGGGATCGCGTCGTTGACGCCAACCGTAGCGAGTGAAGGTGTGGTCCGGCAGAGAAGCCGCCGCCTCCAGAAGCATCCCGTCGATCTTGGGAGGCAGTTTGACAGTGCTTTCGGTCTCGCATTTCATTTGCTCCACGAGACGCTGGGCTCGACCTTCCTTCTTTCTCGGCGCCGGCGCCCGGCCATTTTCTTGCACGTAGAATTGACGGAGGAGGAAGACAGCCTTGTCACGGCCCCAGCCGCCCTCGACGTCGAATCCCGGCTCAACGTTTCCGCCGTGCCCCTCGTCTCTAGCAGGGACAGCTCCTTCGGCAATGGGAATTGTTGAGGTGTGCCGCACCACCGGCGGGTTGTTCGTATTGTCGGTCGTCACGACCGCCCTGGTCACCGTTGTCGTCATCTTCGCCGTCACCGTTCCGCCATCCTCCTGGGATCCGACGGAATCTGTAGGCGAGGGGGTGCAGGCGCCGTCGATCAAAAGGTCTTCGGTTGCCGCGATTGCTTCTTCCGTATTGACTGCAAGCGTCCGAGGGGGACGGCTGGCACGCTTCGGCCGAGACATCATGTTCGTAACATATGTCTCTATGTACGACACATTCTGCTGAACTGGCTCATTAGGCTTCGAGTTCATGTGAATGCGCAGTACGCCTCCGGTACCGCCGAACTTGTCGTTCGCTGCGCCAAAATAAACCTTCTTGATGCCGTATTGTCTCAGCATCGACGCGCACATGATGCACGGCTCGACTGTCACGTACAGCGAGCACTCGTGAATGATGTCCTGGCTCACAACCCGCGCAGGGTGGAGCTTTTGGCCATAGGGGAAAAGGTGGCCCTTGCTAGGGTCGACCTTCTCCCAGTCGTCGTCAGTGAAGTCCTTCTTTTCGTCGTCGTAGTCCTCAGCACTTCCACAGTCCGAGTATTCGTCTCCAATGTTATCAATGTTGGAGGAAGTTTCGTCGGCCTTATTGACGTCGTCCCAGTACGAAAGTAGGGAGTTGATGCACATCAGCTCGGCATGACGCGTGCCATTCCGGGTCATGTTGGTGGCATTCATACCCGAGCGATGACCCGACCATTGTGCACGAGCACACAGCCAACGGGCGTCTCGTTTGTGCGGAGAGCCAGCTGGGCCTAAATAAAATTGTTAACAGAAGAAAGCACCAGTCTCGGATAATGGAAATGGGTAGTTTGGCAGAGAAAGAAGGGAAAGGAGATGCCACGGAACACCCGACAGGAGCGGATTGGCGGTATAGCATGACAAGATGGAGACTGGGGAAGCCGAAAAGAGTTGACGTGATTCGAGGCAACGCGAGCTCTTTGTGCCACGAGAAATCGGGAAGGGGAAGGAAAAGAGGAAAAGGGAAGTAGAAAGGGGGAAAAATAGAGAACGAGAAAGAACGAGAAAAAATAAACCGACAAGCAGTGGAAATAAGTACGTACCATGGCAACAGCCTCATTCATGTAGCCGCGATGCAGGCGTTTGATAGGATCGGTCACTTCCTCGTCCTCCACGACAAGCTCTTCATTGACATCGTCAAGGATCTCGTTGGCAAGCATGTCGGCAGCGCTGATATTGAGGCGGCGTTTGCCAGCAGTTCTCGTCATGACGAAGCCGCTTTCGTCGGACTCATTTCCATCCTCGACGTCGCTACCGACGGGGCTGTTGCTCACTTTGGCACTGGCCATCGTGACAGCAACCGTGGATGCACAGATTGAAACACTGGAAGAAGATGATTCGCAGGTGGCAATTTCTTGTTTCGCTGCAGGCAAAAGGGGCAGCGCTGGTGGAATGGTGGCAGGATTGTTCGCAATGCGATTTTTTGCGATTTTGTTGATAAAAGTCGAACCCTGCATAGGATTTGTGGTAGCGTGAAGTGGTGGTAAAAGTGCTGGTGGTGTTTGTGTGGCAGCGTTTTTGGTGGGGCCAGCCTGAATGGAGTTCACCACCTCTGTGAATCGCGCACTGCTGCACACAGTGCTAGTGGACGTGAACGACGACTGCTCAGCAACACCGCCCAGCGCCATATTAGTCATGGTCGACAACGGCACCGAACCCGGATTTGTGCCCCCTTCAAACAAGCGTGTCGTCGAGGAAGTCGCCACAGTCGACGTCGTTTCAATCTGGCTGACAGTGCAAGCGCGTTGTTCTTCGCGTGCCGCGTCTTCTTCTTGGCGGATCTGGCATTGTTCTTGGAAGATCATAACGGCTCGCTGTGCGCGGCGGGCACGACGATTTTGCTCGCCGGTAATGCCAGTGGTGGTAGCAGTGGTCGTCGTGCTTGTCAAGTCGCTCGTTGCATGAGCTGCTGCAACCATGCTGCCTGTACCTGAACTTGCCGCGACATTTGTGCTAGGCACTGTGGCAGGCGTGACACCTCGCACGACGCCGGGCAAGGTGACCCCAGGTTTGGGAACACGATTTTCGGTGACATCTCGGCGCGCCGTCGTGGCTGCTGCCGTGGGAGCTGGAGCGGTTGCTGTTCCATCCGACGAAACTGCATTCGACTGACCTGACGTGCGCACAGCAGGAGGCCTTGGTGGGCCCGTGGGAGCGACGGTGCTGGGCGCGGCGGAAGGGACTGGAACCGCCGATGCGCCGTTGCCAAGTATGCCATTGCGTGCCGGCCTGAATGTGGCCGTGGCTTCGCTCTGCCGGCCTACAGGACTGGCCACACCCACCGGAGGTGTCCACCCCCCTCCCATGCGTGGATGAGGAAACTCAGAACCGCGGCGACGCCCACGCCCACGGCCGCCATCTTGAATACGGCCTCGGACAGGGGTACTTCCAGGTTCCTGTCCGCGGGAGCGTTCTCCTGGTGGAGGCCGGGAGCTATACTGTCCACGAAATGAACGATTGCTTTGCTGACGACCGGCACCGCCGCCAGAACGCCCCCGACGATTAGCAGCGAAATACACGGGTGATGGATCACGCTCGTAACCGCCCCCTGGAGGTCGATTATGAGCCGCTCTACCCAGTCGTTGCCGTTGTTCATTGTGTTCTCTGTTTATTATTAGCAAGACGGAAGACCTGAGAGCTCGGATAGGGCCAATCTGAGAGGGGCTTGACGACAGAGGAGGGTCACTTACTGCCAAGGAGGTCTGCCTTGGGGGTTGTCTGACCTGGAGGTCATGTCGCCGTCTGGCTCAGAGTCGGATCTGCTTGGGGTGCTTTCTTCGCAGACGTCGTGGTCTTCTGGCCAGGCCTTGTCCCAGTTGCTGCTGCTGCTGTTGTTGTTGTTGTTGTCTGCGTCCGACCAAGCTTTGTAGGTGAGCTTGTCGTCAAGGACGAGGATGTGGCCGATGTCGTGAGTGCTTGAGGCCAAATCGTGGGCTTGGACAAGAAGGCTGGAGGGAGAGGAGAGTCGGCTAGAGTGTTCGGACGGGGTGGTCGGAGACTGCGGGCCTCTTGTTCCTGGCACGTTTGTATTGCCGGCGGGCCCAGGCGTTGATGCGGATGCAATTGAAAACAAACAAACGCGAGCGACGACGAAGAGTACAGCGAATGCAAGAGCGCATGTTGAAAAAAGGAGAAGGGGCAAACGGTCAACAAAGGCAGGAGGCAGATGTCGTTGCAGCTGAGGAAGGAAGGACCAAGGCCGCTTGTAAACCATAACGATGGTGGAGACTCCGGTCGCAGCTGCCATCACTCCCAGGTACCGGGAATCGCATTTCGTGAAACAGGAAAGCGCTGACCGGGTCGCTGACGGGGACGGCAGGTGTGCACTGCTCGGACGGCTCCATGTGGAAGGCGCGGCCGCATGGCCGTTCTTTCGCTTGGCGACTTTCGCCCGTCTCCCCTTCTTCGCCCGCCGGCCAGTTTTTGAGGCCATCGTGCCTTCCTTGTTCCGAGAATTTCCTCTCGGTTATTTAGGAAAGAGCAATGAATATCCAAGCGTTTGTTGCAGTGCTAACTTGTTTTGTTCTTCCCCTCTCTCCTTCCGTTTCCGTATTCGAATGGACGCCCCAAGCCAGACTTGAAAATGCTGCCAAATCGCGATGGCTGCGTAGGGAAGGAAGGTGAGTTGGCTTGCACGCACCTCTCCTTCTAATTCTGGTTATAGGAGATTCCCCAACGATGAAGGCTTTTGCCGCGCGAGCGAGTAAGCAGGAAGGTGCTGGCAGGGATGTCGGTGACAAAGGTGCATCCGAGAAAAGCTCGTCAACAATACTTTCGTAGACTGGACATACATCATCGGGCGCGCACACACGGTTTCCCCCCCCCCTCTCTTCTCTCACCTAAAAGCCAGGAAGAAGCTGTCAAACCACGGCCAGGTTGCACATGGCGAAACAACCAGCCAGCCGTTTCCTCCTCTTGCATCGTACTACGGGGCGATGACTATTGACTACGCAGAGTATTATGGGTTTCCTGTATCTCTTCTGTCTTTTGCTTTGTGTTTGTCCACCTTGGTCACCAACCTGTACGACAATCTGCCCAATGCTTGTTTCAGAAGACGAGCATCTTTTGGGATAGCTACGAGAAGGGTACTGGGTACTACGCTGAGAACAAAAGTCTCGGATCTCGTTGCTGTTTCAAGCAGGTGATAGGGCAGAGCTGTCAAGGCTGGAACAGCAACTTTAGACATTAGAAGGCCAGGCAAAGCGTAGAGTGTTGTAAATACAACCCCAAAACAACCGTCAAAAGGAAACGAAAGCAAAGCAAACAGGAAAGATAACGGCAAGTAATAACAATACATAACAAAAGCCGACAACAAGAACCGCAATAATCTGGCAAGAAAAAGAAGAATAACAAAAAGACAAAGAGAGGACAAAGGAAGGTGACATAAGAGTGTTGTAAATACAACCCCAAAACAACCGTCAAAAGGAAACGAAAGCAAAGCAAACAGGAAAGATAACGGCAAGTAATAACAATACATAACAAAAGCCGACAACAAGAACCGCAATAATCTGGCAAGAAAAAGAAGAATAACAAAAACACAAAGAGAGGACAAAGGAAGGTGACATAAGAAAATGGAAAATCAGATCAAAATCAAAATCTTTTCACCAGTCGCTTGCTCTTCATTCACACACCACTTTTTCAACCGCCCTCGCCCCTCACCGAGCACTGGGCACCCGTCGACAGACAGACCGTTTGTCTCGATCAACCGACATCTCGCTCAGCCATCCCCATTCTCCCACCAGTACAGTATCACTAAATACTATTGGCAGGAAACAAGGGCGGGACCGAGATGTATCCGGTTGAACTGGGCCTCCAAGCCGGACGCCAGACTCTGGTCAAGGCTGTCGCGAGCCTCCTCGGCTTCGCGGGCCGCCGCCGTCCACGCCTGGTAGGCGGGGAGCAGCGACGCCGCAAAGTTGACTATTACCGTCAAGAGCATGCGAGCATCTGATGGCGATAGTGAGGAAGTCGAGGCCGCCGCCGCCGACGATAATGGTGGCGTTGTAGCCGCAATCACGCTGGTGGTTTCAGTGGTTTCAGGTTGAAGCCTACTGCGTGTGGTGCGACTACTCCCGCCTGCCGTTGACCGGCTCTGGGCGCCTTGGTCTTGGAAGGACATGAGCCTGCCGTGGTCGGGGTCCGCGGCGTGGCGACGGCGCCTAGTAAAGGTGGTGGGCCGGCCGCGCTCGCGTTCCTCCTCGACTTGGCGGTAACGCCCACGTTCCTCTCGGCTCTCACGTCCCTCCAAGCTCTTCTCTCGGCTCTTCCGTTCCCCTTGGTCCCTATCCCCGTTGAGCCTGCCTAGATCCTCGTCCCTGTCAGTCCGTGCCAATAGTGGTCGCAATGTGCGGAGACCCGATGCACGTGTCAGCCCGCCGGTTTGGGAGGAGCCAGGTTGAACGCAAGACCCAGTCATGGAGGCGTTCACAGTGCCGAAGAAGTTGTCCGAGGCGGAGGTCGAGCCAGAGGTCGAGCCAGAGGTTGAGCCAGAAGCAGCGCCAGAAGCGTCGCCGAAGATGGCCGCGTTGTCGTTAGCAAAGGCGGCCTGGCCGGCGAAGCCGTTGAAGCCCGCAGTGGAGGTGTTGACCATATCATGAGGAGCAAAAACAGAGGCGACGGTGGTAGCAGGGGTGGCAGTGGAGGCGACGTTCAGGTTGCGGCGGGTCTGGAGGCGAGCGGCGTCTGTGGGTTGGTGTGGCGGAGGAGGTCGGAATGGCGGAACGGTGTACAAGTCGGTGCGAGCCTGGGTGGCGCCGGAGGTGGAGGCAGAGCTGGAGGCAGAGCCCGAGGCAGAGGCAGACGAAGCAATTGTGGCAGTCGGCATGGTCATGGAGATTGTGGTCGCAAGGCTCAGCTCAAGGTCCTCGTCGGTGAAGAGGCGGCCCTGGTCCGAGGTGAGCTGGTCCCAGTCGAAAGAGTTAGAGAAAAGGCCGAGGTCGAGTGGCGGTATATGTCCTAGGCCACCTCCGCCCCAATCCTCGACACCGGCAAGCACGGCAGCGTTCGGCGCCTGCTGGGCGACAAACACCGGTTCGGAGACGGTGACGGCCTTCTTGCCCTCCACCTTGGCCTTGGAAGCCTTGGCCGCCTTGGCCGCAGCTGCCTCTGCCTTGGCCCGGCCGGACTGGGCAGGAGCCGAATACGGACCAGCACGAGCACTGGAACGAGCACTCGAACCAGAAGAGCGAGCGCTCACAGACTCCGCAACAAAGCCGACGTGGTCGGGGTTACAGCGGGTCTTCTTCCGGCGGCAGTCAGGGCAGGCACCCCGCTGGCGCACGAGGCGAGTGTTTTCACGCTCCTCGTGGGTCCGGGTGCCACGGCTGGACATGTGAGTGACGTCCTCACCAGTGCGGGTGAGAATCTGCATGCTGCTGCTGCCAGAAAGTCTCCGACGCTGGGACGGAGCGGGAGCAGCAGACTGGCGAGATTGCTGAGAAGACCGGCGAGCGGGCTCGGTGGTTCGAGCAGCAGGGGCAGCGCGGGCCGTCAGCGCAGCCGCGGGCCACATCGAAGCAGCAGCGGACATTGCGACAGGGCTATGGTCTACGACTGGGAAAAAGTTGCCGGTGAAGGCGGTAGCATTGAAGTCGTTGAACTGCTGGGTAGGGAACATGGGGACAGAGAGCGGGAACAGAGAGTCGGAGGCAACCGTCAGGTCAGACTCGGTCGGCGACGGGCGAGGGACAGGGCTGGCATCGAGGTACATGCTGCCACTTCCACTTCCACTTCCGCTGACAGCAGACGAGGCAGGGTGGTTGAAGTGAGCGTCGAAGACGTTGTGGTGGATCGGGCTGGGGCTGGCAGTAAAGGTCGAGGGCGAGGTGATCGTGGCAGAGGCGGCATTGGGAGTGGAAGCAGACGGGACGATGTAGGTCTTGTACCGCTCGTTGGTGCGAGCCGTATGAGCCTCAAAGTCACGCTGGATCATCTCCATCTTCATGGAAACGGGGACGTCAAGAGCAATGAAGAGATCGACAAGAGCCTGAAGCTCAGGAGTACCAAGGGGCGGAGCGAAGACGAGGGACGGCCAGGGCCTTCCTGGAAGACGGAGAAGCTGACGGTGGCCGGCGAGGCGGAAACAGAGACCGCGCTGGTGCTAGAAGCGGGAGAGGCGGAGCCGACGGAGCTATGAGCGTTGTTGAAGCTACCTTGATGAGCCATGAAAGAATCGGTAAGGGTGGTAGATCCTAAGTGATTGGTGATAACGGGTTGGGATTTGGAGGTCGAAGCTATGGCGCTTGCTGTATAAGCTGACAATGAAGCAATTGAGGACGGGTGCAGGGGGTCCTGAAGATCGTCCAGTTTGTCGACTTGTTGGTGGATTTGAGTTGATCAAAAATATATGATCAAAGATGTATGATCAAATTGAGATGTTGTTGATTGTTGAATGCTTCGATGAAAGACGATCCGTTGATGAAATTGGAAGCGGTTGTTTTGCAATTGAGAATCGAGAATAAAAACTGAAAATGGAGAATCGATTTTTGATGTTTTTACGAGTTGTTGATGGAGTTGCAGAAGTTGACGGGTTGCGATGCTGAAGGAGGGGGGTGCTTTCGCACGGGGACGGCAGTGCCTTTTTTTCGTGGGCGTATAGTATCGTGTGTATCTGAAGATGCTGTAGGAGGGAAGAGAAGTGAAATCACGAGAAACAAGAGAGCCGGACGAAGCGTGATATTAAAAGAGAATTGCAGACATGTGCCATACCATCGGTCGTTCCTTCCTTGTTTTCCTCTTAACTTGCACCATTGCACTACTGCGTATTGACGGCAGATTGTGATACGAGAAGCCTGTCTCGTACAGGAAGGCGCGAAAAGCCCAGCGAGGCGCAGTTTCCTCACCTCAGACAAAAGAACGCTGTGAGGAAGGAACGAACCTGGTTGGCCAAAGCCTCGCCCCGCACCCTTCAACCACCCACCGCCCACTAACAGACGCCAGTCGCACAGCCTTCTCCACTTTCCGCTCGCCGTCCTCGCCTTTCTTCGCAGCGGTTTGCAGTTCTTCTACCCACTAAGTGGACTTGTGGTACATATTGACCAATCAGAGACCCCTGCCTGTCCCTTTTTGGTGTCTTGCGTCCGGCAAGTGACTCACTCGCAGAGCGCACAACACGGCAGCTTCCTGCAATATGCTTTTACCCCATTGGTCAGTACGACCCTTCAAGCCTTTAAGCGTCGACATACTTGTAGTCCTCTGTCACAGCAGCAGCGATCGAACGACGGGTCAGAGTAAGAAACGGCGTCATGATCTCTCGATTTCCGACTTCTCGGACAAAAGAAACAATTCGAGACTCCCCTGGCTCCCTGCTCATGATCCTCGTTCGGGACTTGAGGTTCTTTATCTTCTGGATGGTTGCCGAATTGCAGGAAATGATCTACAGCAGCTCTGGGTACTGACGCGTGCGTGCTCATTATTACCGAGCGATGGTCTTGATGGTCAGAGTGATATGAAGAACAAGCCGCGAAGATCTCCAGGCCTCGCTTCTTGGATGTTGTTGAACGTCCTGTCGTGGGATGGATGTGGCGTGGAGACATCGGATCTCGGTGGCCTCTGTGGCTTGAGCGAGATCCATGCTCTTGATTGCGGCAGCTTGCCCTCTTGTGGACAGGCGGCGTCTCCATGTCAAGGCACCGCTGAAGGCTGACCTGCAATCGTGGATGACTTTAGCCTGTGTCTGAGGCCCACACCAATTCCCTTTCCACCCCTGGGCACAGCCTCGATGCTTCAAGTCGTTTTGCTGGCATATTTTGAGGATCAAGAATGCCACGCGTTGCGTCATGTTATTACTTGTTTGTCATCACGACTTTGAATCTCGTATCAGAACAAGGCGCGCTATCCAATTGGTGTCGGCGTATTTACTTGTTGCTACATCTAATTCTAACCTAACGAGACGCACTAAAGGCAAGCTCGATACCAACGCTGAAAAGAAAGCCCAACGAGTGCCACCCGAACAGTTAACACAGAACGCATACAATTTGCAAAATCAATCACAGCCTTGTCCAGAGGCAACTGGCACAAAGGACGAGGCTGAACATCCCAGATCGCTGTCGCAACATCACCTCAACATCGAACCCCCACTCGAACAACACGCCAGAGCGCACAAATCAAGCAAAAGACTGTAAGATCGCGGATCGCTCAGCATATTGACCGTGTGAAGACCATGACTCGACAAAATAAACAAAAGTATGACCACAACCACTGACGAGGCAGCACCAGGCGCGCCTCTAATCGACAAAATAAAAGAACTCGCTCTCGGTTGTACATTTTCCTTTCCACGGACCACTGCTGTTGGTCATACGGTCGACCGGTGTTGATGGGGCTGCTAGTTGCTGCGTGGACAGAGACGCTGTACCCCGGGCCCGGCTCTGCCCCTGAACTTTTGGGACGAGAGGCTCGGTGTAGCCGACGGTGTCGGTATTGGCAATCTCCGCGTCGCACGCGCTGCTGGCATTCGATGCAGGTGAGATTGGTGACAGGGGCAACCCAGGCGACATTGCAGGTGTCGTTTTGGCATAGGCGGGCGACAAAGGCAAGCCGCGTCCCACGGCATAGAAGCCTTGGGTGAATGGCGACTGCGCCTGCGCCTGCGCTTGGGACAGAGACCGGTGCAACGACATCGACTGAAACTGTGCTGTCGATGAAGACGAGGAGGAAGACGGCCGTTGAGTCTGAATGCTGGAGGGGGCCAACACACCGGGCGGTGGCATGACGGGCAATGCCGTTGTGTTGTGGCAGATGTCGTTGTAGCACTCGGGCATACCTGTGGCCGCATCGTACTTCACCATGCCAGTCACGGGGCTTCCGGCCGGGCGTGCGCACAACGACGAAATGGTGCTTCCAGAACCGCCATGAAGGCCGCCAGGACTGCCAGAGCTTCCCGAGTCACCAACGCCTCCATAGCCACCAGCACGGCCCGCACCGGAACCAGAAGGGCCATCAAACATGGCTGGACCAACAAAGCCGCCGAAGCTGCTCGGGCCGCCGCCACCGGGATGGCTGGGACCGCCCTCACCACGGCCCTCCTCTTGACTGTGGAGAGGCACAGGCACCTCGATGACGGCAAATATCTCCCGCAACCAGATGCCTCGATCGACCTTGCAGCCTGGGCATTTGGCGGGAGGCCGTTGTTTGTCGTATTCGAGGTTGCAGTGACTGCATCGGATACGGAGGGCTGGCTTCTTGTGATAGCGGTGGCTGCCGTGCTCACGACCGTAGTGACGGCGGATTGTGTCCATGCTGTCGTCCTCACGCTTGCAGACAGGGCTCAGCGGGCCATCAGACAAGCCATATTGGCACTGCCAGCGGCGTGATTGAGCGCCAATCTTCTCTTTTGCCATAATAATGGTGCGTAGCTCAAATTTGACGAGTGTCGGTGTGCCTGTTGATGAAGGTGGTCTTGCTGACGCGGGCATGAGGCTCACTTGGACCGTGCTACGGGAAGCCAACGGTGACAGACCCCCAGTACTGTACTGTACCGCAGGCCTGGCCATAGCTGTGTTGAAGTCGAACCCAAAGCCCTCCATGTTTTGAACAGGAGCGGGGCCACCATATGCCGTGTCTGCTGCTACTGTGATGGAATCGTCGAGAGGCTGAACGTACGGCGAGCCCTCCTGGACAAAAGGTGAGTACATCTCCGCCGGTGTCCATCCGAAGTTGCCTGGGGATGTACCGCTCTCTGGGGCAAGACTTTGAT
This sequence comes from Sporothrix protearum, assembly GCA_016097115.2. Classification (NCBI taxonomy): domain Eukaryota; kingdom Fungi; phylum Ascomycota; class Sordariomycetes; order Ophiostomatales; family Ophiostomataceae; genus Sporothrix; species Sporothrix protearum. The sequence goes on along the minus strand of JADMNH010000009.1, from coordinate 810,125 downwards.
GAGAATATGGTGTCATCGGAGGCCCCGTGAGTATGGTCGAGGGGTGCCAATGGCGGGCTCTGTTGTAGAGGACTTCGTATCAATTCCTCCCTCTTCCTCGCCCTCACACCCCACGACGGGAAACTCGCGAAGAGCAGCGTATCGTAGGATGCGGTCTCTTTCTTGGTACCCGGCCTCGAATTGGGAGTAATCGAAGCATGTGCACTGGAGAACGATACTGTCAGCTGGTAAAAGTTACAGTGACTGAGCTCTTTCTGAACATTGGCATGCAACGTACTCGAATCTTGAGGATACGACAGCCATGGCAAAAACTTGAGCTCGGCCTTAAAGGACATGGGTAGACGACGCATCTGGCCGACCTGCTCTTCAAGAGAGCGCCATGTGTTGTACATTTCTTGGAGTGTCGGTACCCGTTGCGGTCCACCAAGTGAACCGTGAGCTTGTTGCATCTGAGGCGTGAGTACACGTCCGCGGGACCGAGCGGGGGTGAGTGTGTCTCTATGATAAAGCTGTCCACCTCTGATGCTGTTGATATCGCCACCTCGCTGGTTGCGTATGACACGACGAGCAGCGTCGGGAAGAGGCACGGCGTCTCTTGTTACCGTGGCTCGCTGGGGCTCGAAGAGTTGTCGCTTGCTGGAGTTGTCATATTGGGCCGATGGAAACTCGTGTGTCTGTGGAAAATTGAGGATGGGGGTTGTGTTTCTGTAATCAAGCGAGACTTTAAGTGAACGAAAAGGGACGCGTTTGTTGTATAAATGGAGAAAATATATATCAGTGAATACCGGGAAAGATGCTGCGTGGGAATTAGTGCCGGCACAAATTCTAGAAAATTGTCTAAGAGCTGGGAGTATACAAGTGGGTGGAAAGGCAATGATATAATGAACGAAGGTGATGGGGATGGTGGTCAAGAAGACTTTATATGAGACAGACTATGTGCAAGAGACAAGGCTTGAATAAAACGGGGTAAAAAAACGACAATGAAGGAGATGAGATGCGGCGTATGGAAATCAGATGACAAAAAGATGGGCAGACATGAGGTCGTCAACAGCACGAGATCGTCTTGCACAACTGACGACTGCAACAGATAAGGGGTGAAAACAAGGTCAAGCGAGGAGACAAGGCAGCAACGAAAGATATATATCGCCGACAAGCCGAGCCTCAAAAAAGAGCGAGAAATATATGCAAGTTATGTTACACAATGGACACTAAGTAGACATCCGTGGGGGGAGGATAGTGGTGAAAGTGGAGTGCTAAACGAAAAGGGAAGAGAGAAAAGAGATGAGAGTAGCCACGGAGGTGTATGAGTGCTGAAAAGCACAAGTAGTAGGATATATGTAGCAATGAGGCGGATGTACTTACCAACAGAGACTTGACTGCTTTCTGTCTTGACCGGCCAGAAACAAAGGCCGGGGAAGGCTCACAGACCACAGCCGGGCCATGGCAGCTCCATTCCGGAGCGCCTTTGATCTAGAGAAGGATGAGATTCGCGACCTGGACACCAGCATACCAGCCTTCAGGTCACCGTGCTCTGTAAGAAGATAACTGAAGGCGAGTGGCTGTATGTGGCCTGTATGGCTGCTGCTTCCGTTGAGGCCGGCCATATGGTGCTGCTAAAAAGTCCTCATTGATGATCGTTCCTCGATGGCCACATTATGGCCAACAATAAAAGACGAGGTTTATGGTAGAACTCGAAGGAAGTTGAGGCGTAGGAATCAGGCCGATGAACTCGCGGCCAAAATTTGCCTGAACAGCATCGTATGGAACGCGGGATGGATTCGAGAGGAGTGGGTGCGGTTGTCCACTGTCTCGCCGGTCAGACTTGCATGTTGCAGTACACCGCCACAGAAAACTACTGGACAGTGGAAGAATAGTTCGGGTGTCAAGAGAGAGAGAGAGAAACAAGAACTTCAAAAAAGAAGCCAAACACAAACATGGAATGGTTATGGAAGGGAAAGGGCAAGAGCCAGAGATGTGCATGCCCCATCGAGCAGCGCCACGATATCCAGGGAAGGAAAGAGCAACCGTACAAAACTTCCTCACAAAACCGGTCTTCCCATATCTTGCCTTCAAAACACTAAAAATCAATAATTACACATTCAATGACTCTACGTCGTGGACGCCGGCATACAAGGATATGAACGGAAATGCTTTGATTCGATGCCCTGCGTGCGGCATACGCCTGCTCTCGTGGTATGTCGGCTTCGGGGCTGGGTATGTCAAGCGCGGCCAGTTTCGCAACCAGGTGGGCACATTCACGGACTTGCCTTGAGAAAACAAGGTAGTATTTTTTCCTTCTATTTTTCCTTCTGGGTTCTTTTGTACCCTCCACTTTGGGTCTGCAGGCGGAGTGATTTTGTACCGCACTTCAGCTTCCGGAGAATGAAGCGATTGGTAAAGCTCGAAAGGCATGGGAGACTGGAAACGCTGCAAAAGATTGCTGCGATGGACTGAAAAACAAAAGCGAGGAGGGGGCAGCTAGTAGTCAAGTCAGGCGCAGTCTATCTGAGTGGCCGCATAAGCGGCCGCATTAATGGCCATCGCACCAGGTCAAGACGCTTTATATCGGAGCAATCAGGAGAGGATGAGCGAAAAGGCAGAACGCTGGGCGAACTGGACAGAACACAAAGAAAGTACAGTGCAGTGGTAGTAGGCAGCAGCGAAGTCTTGGTGGAGAAAAAAAGAGAAACTGAGGCTGATCAAATTCCAAAGTGAGGTCGATTGTGTTGAGTTTTGTTGGCAGAGCTTTGGTGGTGGGTGTCACAGACTGTCTCGCGGTTGTTTCTTCCCCGCGTCAATCCTGCACACTCTTGCGACACAACAAAACGCCGGGAAGGCATGAGTTCACTCATACTAAGGAAGGCGCAATGATGTAGACTCTAGGAAAAGTAGTCGTTGGCTAATCAAAAGACTAGGCCATTTTATTGCTGCTTCACGAAGTCCAGTGAGAAGCTCGAGTCTGTTTGCGTGTTGGTAGACGTACCGAAAAGCCATCTTTGGTGCATCCTCAGGTTGGAAATCGAGAGAGATACAGTTCCATGCGGAGTAGATACAGTCCCTCCATGAATGTGTTTGGTCCGAGTTCTGCGTGTATGCAAAGAGATCGTTGCGGTGCAAGAAGGCTTTGCGCAGACCAGGCCGCACTGGACGCGGCCAGCCATATGCTCTGCGCCACGTCGAATTGTCCGCCAAAATCGGTATTGTAAGGAAAATTACCGGATTAGGTAAGGTGCGGGCCGCCAAAACGGTGTGGCTATGAGACAAAACTGAACGAAGTGTAACAAAACATATGAAAAGCAGAGACACGATATAGACACCAATTCTTGGTTTGCTTTCCCATTTAAAAAAGAAAATAAGTAGAATTTTGATAAGCCACATGTAGACTGCTATGAGACCCCGAGTCGTGCCGACGAAACTCACTGTTTGTTACGATAAAGCGGGTGGAAAGAAGCAGGTCAAGCATCGGCATGTGAGCTGTACCTGGAGAGAAAACGGTGTTCCATTGCAATAGTTGAAATTGAAAAAAGGAATGAAACACCTTCAAATTGAGCATGTATGCAGGGGACTTTCAGGCAACAGTTGAAAAAGAAGTTGTTGATGGCCATCACAGGCAGTACCGTGCAGGGCTGTCCGTATCTCCTGCATGTTGCATGCTTCTCCTATTTGTGTGCCCGTGTCTTATGATAGAGGGGACTACCATAATAAAAGCTCGAGATGACTCTCCATTGATTGCGGTACTGCATGTGGCTGTATGAAAAGGATCGGGGTAAATACGCTCCTCGCCAAGGCAGAAACAAACCAGAGGTCAAAGTCGGTTGTAGGCCTCCGATTGGATTTTCTGCTTCGAATATTGAGGCTATAGAAAATGCGAACATGGATACAGAAGTGCTCTGGCATGTACCTTGACATAGCTATGTGATGGATAAAGGACTGTCTAGTAGTAAGGACTGTTTATTAAGAATTCAGCATATACTCGCAATGGCCTCTCGATATGTAAGTCATGGTAAAAGCCTCTTGCTTGGATGGTAGGTGTACAATTTCGTCCTTCATCGAATTCAATAGTCTGCCTGAGTGTCATACAGGAGATATTGAACTGCAAGATATGGAAAATGATAGCAATTTACAAGTACTTGAACATGAACTTAGCTAAATATCATGTTTGCTCAAAACAATCTTGAGTTCCGCAGTTTATTACGCTGCGTGTGCGGTCAGAACAAGCTTCTTCAACCTAATATCAATATTGCCAACAAGGCAAACATCGCTCGTGATGCTGGCGTCCCTGGAAGGCTCATTGGTCGTCTTTCGCGATATGTCACAAGCCAAATCATCCCATTCCATAGATGCTTCTACTGGCTTTAGCAGATGCCCGCGTCATGCAGAAAACAATGGTCGTGTTCCACAATAAAGTCAATGATTGGATGCTATTCCTCTTCTTATTTCTCCATACATTCTTCCAATTGTTGCCTGCCAGCTGTCTGTAGCTTCATGATAGATCGTTCACTACTGGGCTTGCAAGGCAGCCACATATTGTCCGCAATCATTCTGAAGCCATTGACAAAACAGTCAAGTCTGACATGCGGCTTGATGCACATGTAAGATGTTGTGCAAAACAGCCAGAGACAGTCAGTGAAGGTCATGGCGACAGGGTGCGGCCGACAGCATAGGCCATTCGGTCGAAGCCACCCATAGCGATGATGGGTGCGGCTGCCACTCGTGATGTCCTCCTTTATGCCCTGGTGGCCCCCACACTAATAGATATTCATTTTGAGAAAGCGACAAGATCATAGACATGGGGGCTACAAAATGGCCATGTTTGGCTGGGAAAACAGCCTTAAAAATACATTTTCCATCTTGCCCGGCTATTTTTCTTTTGTTTCTGTGAATATTGCTTGCTATCGTTTGTTCTTTACGCCCTTTGCATTTCTTCGTGCACACCAAAGCAATCAAGTACTCCAAAATTATAGCCAAAACAGGCAGTCGGGCGGGCGTTCTCAAAGAGAGTAATATAGAAGGAACGAAAGAGCCTTTTGTGCCGCTTTCATGCGCAACGATACCAAAGAGAGTGGCAGCTGGCTCGCTAGTCTCTGGTTGCCCGGTATGAAAAGAGCCTCAAGACATCGAATGTCTAGAGTGATTTATTTTCCCCCTTTTCATATATATATGAGTGTCACCCCTTCCTCTTTTGCAGTGCAGTGTATTGCGGTCTGTCGATTTTCCTGTCCTTTCTTGTTCTCTGCTCTTTGCCCCTTTTTATTCATTTTTAAAGTTTTTGTTGTGCAAAAACGGCAACGTCAACAAAAACCGCAACGTCAACATCAAGGTTAGTTTTTTCCACGAGCAACTATGCTGGCAATTCCCCCTCATGTGTTCTGCTTCTAACACAATTATCTACTGCGGCTGTTGGCTTTGCAGTTTATCAGATGTCCGTCTCACATCCTGTTTGGATACGCGCGGCCGACAAGATTCGGAACGGCTTGATCTCATCTATCCACGGCGTCCACTGCAACGGCTCTGCGTGTTGCGCGACAGTGGGGCTCCTTGCGCGGCCGTCCGTGCAGCGACTTACACGAGCTTAGAGCGGTTGACGCTGGCCAAAAAGGGAAGAAAGGCGCCGGCGGGTCTCCTCCATGGCGAGAACACAGTGCGGCAAACAGCTGCTCCAGACTCTCAACAAGGCGCGGCCAGCAGGAGGCTGGCCTTGATTCCTCTCACAGTCCTCTCCTCTTGGTCAATGGAAAAGTCCTGACCTTGCTTGGCTTTCACCCCCTGCCTGCTCAATGGTTTGACTCAACATCTCGAGTAGCTACACCCACCAAAGGCCTTTGAAAAAAGGCGATACAGAAAGGCGACAAGCAATGCAGGGTGTTTTTATTTCGAATTACCTGATTTTATGTCCTTTGTCCAAGTATTGGACATATCGCCTTTTTTTGGTTTACCCGTCGCCTTACAGCTTCACCCTCTTATGACTAACAATTGGCTTTCCTAGTGTGTTTCAGGCATATGCAGTGCCTCACGTCGCCGCCATTTTGTACTGAGGCGACTGACAAACCGCAAGGGCTGGCTTACAACCTAGAAATCGAGGCACAAGGCTACGCCAGAGCAAACCGCAAGACGGAACAAGACGCCAAGAATAATGTGTCCAGAAAGGGACAATCAGAAAAAGGCGAGCAAGAGAGCATTCTCCATGGCTGCCCAATTCGCAGGCCGAAGTGAGAAAGAAAAAAGGCGAGAGAGGTGGCGGACCGTGAAGCAAATCCTCATCAGCACCGAAACGCGCGTGTTGAGCAGCTCAGCGTGAAGATGAGGAGGGTCGCAATTTTTTCTGGCTCTAAGCCATCACAGCGAACCAGGTCAGTTCACCAGTCAACATTGATGCGCGAGAATAAGAAAATGAAGCTACGACGCTAGGAGAAGGGAATAAAGAAAAAAAATAACAGCCAGGGCGCAGGAGCAAAAAAAAGGAGAAGAAGAATAAATATATTAGAAAGAGATAAAAAGAAAAAAGGCGCTAACACGACCACACTCGGATGAGCAAAGCTCTTTTTCACATTGAATGTTGCCACCGGCTTAGCACAAACGACTGAATAGGCGACCGCAAAGTCCAGCAACAAGCACGGCCAAGTCTCAACACAACGCAACAAAGCTAGGACAAAAGGCAGTTTGAGGCATTGTACAGTGCTGAGGAGGCTGTGACAAAGGTGAGCCTTCAACGATGTGCGATACCGTACGCCTCAGGTAGTCCTTCGGTCAAACATTTGATAGGCCGGCACCATGTTGTTGCAACGAGGCGAGCGAGGCTCTTATTGCCTCGCCAGATTGCCTTTGCTCAACGCTCCTCCCTTTTCCTGAGTTTGCTTGCAAGAGCAGTTCACACAGATGGCCGCCATTTTGTGTGTGTTCACCAAGGCGACGAGGTTCTGGATGCCGAAGAAAAAATAGTGACAGTAAAAATAACAAAAAAGATGAGGATGACAAGCACGCAAGGCGCCCAAAACCCAACCGCTTGCTCAAGTCTGCGGACTGCGAACCTTTGCCTGATAACTGGCAACAGGAAATATAAATAAGTCTTCAATACTTTCGGACTTTTTAGAAAGATGCTGGACTATCTCTCATACAAATTCTCAAATCTCTGGCATCTGAAGCCCTTCACACTATCTCCAAATCACTCAGATCGTTGTTACCCATCGATTCACTTTCCTCATTCGGATTCTATCAACCAGAACACGATTCTATCAACCAGAACACCTGCAAGAATGAACCAGGGCACCAATACCCCGACCGTCCCGGTCGTTGCGAGACGCGAGACGATCTATACATGGGACTGCGCAAGTTTTTTTTTTCTTTTTCTTCTTCTCGTCTTTCTTTTCTCGCGGGACTCTCAAGCTGCATGAAGCACACAAGTCAACGGCAATGGCCTCCGAATAAGTGCTAACTCTTCTCCTCATTTAGAGCAGCTGTGGCGAGGCGGGCAATATGCTCCACAATGACCATTGCATTAAATGTGAACACCGAAAGTGTGAAAAGTGCGAAGTTAAAAAAACTCAGGTCAAGGTGTACTGAGGCCTGAACCTCAGTGTCTTCTTGTCACCGCATCACCGCGGGGATACGCCTGTTGGCCATTAGGACACGGCAGACGGGCCAAACAGCCAACCAGCAAAGCGACTCGCGATCGGCCTTTTGTCTCCCTCGCTGCAAACCCGACAACAACACCAAAGCGCCTTGTGCCCAGGACTTTCTTTGATCTTCTCTTAACCCTTTGCCTTTTCGATAGACTTGTCTCTCATTGTTTTACCGTCTCGCTCATTTGAAGGTTGCATGCGCCATCGCCCTGTCTCTTCTTGTTGACTTTGTTCATATACCTCATGAGCAACATGTTCCACGGAGTTTGATTTAGGCAAAGAGTGTAGGAAAGGATGTATTTCTCTGTTTCTCTGTTTCTCTGTTTTTGCTTTTTGCTTTTTGCTTTTGTAGGATTTACTTGTCGGTCGGCTTCTCAGTCTTCACTGCTTTTCTTTTACACAAAAGTTTTCTAGATATAGGGAAGGTTTCAGAATAAAAATAGCGATAATTGATTTTTATTACCCCAAGATTCAGTCGTCTTATGGCGTGCAGCCTGCGGGGTGCTTTCTCGATGTTGCACTTGAAAATAAAGTTCGATTAGATACAATCCGAGGGGCCCCATACACAAAGACCCATTCAGGATCGTGGGTCTCCTGGGTCCCCTGCTGCAAGGCCACCATAGCTCTGAACAGGCTGGACGGTTCAAAAAATAAAAGGCTGCAGCTGTTCCTGTCCTGCCCTGAGTTTTGCCTGTTGCCCTCTTTTGCACCATCGCCTTCTTTGACAGTGCACAACAGTCGATGGATAGAAGGCGGTGAAACCAACAAAACAGCAAAAGCAAGAAAACCAGAGACAAAACGGGGCGGTCAAAGGGGGCGGTCAAAGAACGCCTTGCTCAAGGACACGTTGAGGGTCAAATGGAGGGACGACGATGTCGGAAGGAGAAGGCTGTATTGCAAAAGAACCGCCTTGAGCTCATTTCCCCTCCCTTCTTCGCCTCCTGTAAGGCGTCCTGTCATTGCCCTTCCCCTGTTTTCCAACTCACATGAGGAGGAAGTGCAACGGGATACAGCATGAGGTCGTCTTTTGCAACGGGCGTACAAAGTAACCAGTGGAAGGGTTGACCAGAAAGTAAAAGGCCGAGCATGGAGAGATTGGGAAAGAACGAGCCAATGGCGTGTGCGGTGATTGACCTCGGGTTTTGGCCAGAAAATGCCGACCGATTGCAAGCAAAAGCAAGGCAGAACGGAAACATGATTTATACGCAAACACATCACACAAAGCCACCAAGACTGTGAGAAAGGATGTTTTCAATAGAAAGGGAATTTAAGAAGATGGAGATAATTAAATATGACATTATGTTCGGTAGTGCTAGGCCTGTGTCGTCAGCCTCGTCGATATTCCATAAATAACTCTACATGCGGCTCTCAACAAGGCACAGGCGTCTCATACCGAATCGCTTCGGCCAGCCACTTGTTCAATCCACCGACACCCCAGCGACCTAGCTGGCCGTTATTTTAGAAGTGCAGGACATCCGGCTGAGGCAAGCCCACAAGCTTATAAGCCAAGGCTTTCAGGTACGCCTCACGCCTATCAACAGACCGTTGTTTGGTTGGCCAGTATCGCTCTTCACATGGTGGTTGTTTTTGGGACGATTTTTGAATTGGTTGTCACATAAAAATAATTGCGACGAGACCTAATAAACGACAACAGTAGTGGGAATGGTCTCCCTCAAACTTTATGAATCGAATTCCAAATAACCATCCAATATCTAGATTTACACAAAAACATAGACAAAAGAAAAAATCCCGAGCACCACTGAGTGATTGGGTGAGCATAGCAAAAAAAAAAAAAAAAAAAAAAAACCTGTCTGCACGGCTGCCTTGTGATGCATTCAATTCATTGGTTGTGAACTAGACTCGTACTCACTATATTCCCAGCCGCCAATTGAATTCATTTCACGTCTGACATTTGTTTATGTTCTTTCGGTTCATCAAGGCCTTCATGCATGTATGTCGTGCCGCTTAGAAAACTCTCTTTGTTTTGTTTCGCACCTTCCTTCTCTTTCGTTTGCGTGTATGGGGTTTCCCCGGGTTGGAGCTGCTCTGACTGTTTCTGCGCCCCCCGTCACCTGCGCAGAACCCCTGCTTGAAGCGGTCACTACCACCGGCACGCGTTGGGCACTCAAGATTGGGCATGGATATCAGTGCAGGTAACAGTGCAGTGCAATCCTTGCATCGGATTAGACAGACCCTTGCATATGAACGAGGCTCTTCCACTGTCGTCCCACAGTGACTCTTTTTTTTGGAGGATCTTCTCGAGAAGTTTTGCGACGAAGGGCAAAACAGAAACCTCATGTCTCGCTTAGACTCTGCACGTATTCTGTGGCAGTATTTGCGCCTGACCTCTTCATTTTGCCATTGAAAACATTTGTCCCTTGAGCATTGATCGCTGCTTTACGACGTCATTACTGCGTACAATTTTGTGCATTTGAGAGCCTCAAGTTGCACTTTTTCCATTTAAAAACTCAGGGACCAATGCGCAAAAAGTGGGCAGTGTGCTGCTCAGTCCAAGCACGTGAAGGAAGCCCATCACCACCACAAGCTATTGGAAACAAAATGCACAAGTCGAACGCGGTGACGTACATTGCTCTATGAACCGAACGAAGGGAAAGGGCGTGACCTTTGTTTGCCCTTCTAGGACAAAAGCACCACCCTCCGGCCCCTTTCACGAAATTCAACCGTCTCTTCCCATTCTCCTTCTTTCTTCCATCATGCCGTCAGGCTCTCAGTTTGTGCTGCGCTATCCTCTTCCCCGTTGCGTTGCTGCCTAGACTTTCTGGCCCGTGCTCGGACTGAACGCTCTTCCCTTTTTTTTATCTTGTTGCACAGCCATGCGTTTCGTGCCCGTCGCCGCTTTTGCCTTGCTATTCTGCTGTCCCCCCCAAAAAAAACGAGGCAGAAAGAGGACTCCTCCTAAGCCTCGGCGCCTGAAGAGATCGTCAACCTTTGTTGACGCCTCGGACATCAACACGCAGGACGCCTGGACGCCTTCATACTGAGGACCGTGTCTAAGCCTGGACGCCTTAGGGAGCAAGAAGAAGGAAAGAGACAAGGCGGTGGCATTGGGCCAACGAATGGCGGGAAAAGGCGACGGAGGTGTCGGCGGTGAAAAGGCTGGGCAAGCAAGGCGCCTGCGACATCGGTACCGATACTGTGCTACATGCATGTCGGTCACAGAATGCTCACTGTCTTGCGGGAAGGAGTTGCTTTGTCTCTTTAAAAATATGCTCATAGATTTGTATATTCTTTGTACATTTGCGGCTTTCCATTCACTACTCATACACACCGCCACCGGCCCTGATAGGACCATGAGAATTCTTCCGCTGAATGCATCAAGAGACGAGTAAACAAAGTGGGAGTATATCGCCGTCAAAAACACCATCCACCTCTTTACCGGATGGCCGGCATGGTCTTGACCTGGTTGCGCTTGCGGTCGTTGAACGGCACACCGTAGCGCCAGCCCACAACGTTGGGTGCGCGGCCGTGCTTGCCGACCTCCTCGGCGTTGTAGTCCTTGACACGGAACTCGAAGCGGTCGGTGTAGGTGCGCGTCGTGCGCTTCTCCTCGGCGTCGGCCTCCGCCTGTGCCTTCTGGTACAGGGAGAGCTGCTCCTCGCTGGCCTTGGCCTGGAGCTGGCGGACGCTCTCGTCAAAGGTCAGTTGGCCGCCGGCGACGTCCTTTTCAACCTGGATCAGTTCGGGAATGGGCATGCGCTTGTCGGGCGAGAGCATGCGGTTGTGGAACGCCTTGGCGGCGTCCTCACGGGTGAACTGGCGGACTCGGGGACGGGGACCCAGAGCTGCTGCTTGGTGTAGGCGTGGTTGTGGATCTCGTTGATGTTCTCAAAGGGCTCGCCGTTGGAAATCTGGTAGCGGCCAAAGGTGGGCAGCATGTCCAGTACGGCGTTGTTGTATTGCTTTGCCAACGGCAATCCCTGTTTGAAGTGCCTCTGTCAGCAAGCGGTCTCCTCTAGCAAGAGGCATAAAGTGATAGTCTCGAGAGACAGAAAGAGAGAAAAAAGGTACAGGCTCAGAAAGATAAGCATGGCAAAGTTTTGTAACCATATGTTTTTGTCTTATAGACTAATCGATTTTGTTTGTAGTTCATCACAGCCTTTTTTGGGGAGGGGGGGGGGGGTGGAGGGCAGAAATAAGAGAACAGGAGAGGAGGAGAGGCAAAAAGAAGAAGGAGGGACGAACCTGTTCAAACCACTGGCGCTCAATCGACATCAACCGCACAATGGCGGCAGGGGGGGGGGGGTGGAGGGCAGAAATAAGAGAACAGGAGAGGAGGAGAGGCAAAAAGAAGAAGGAGGGACGAACCTGTTCAAACCACTGGCGCTCAATCGACATCAACCGCACAATGGCGGCGACGCGACGCATGTCCAGGCCAATCGACGCTGCCACCGCCTTGATGCTCTCGCCATCCTTCACGACCCGCTTGTACACATTGTAGCGCGTGGCCTCGTCAAGCACCGGCTCCGACTTGAACGTGTTGTTGTGCGGCATCGGAAATGTCTGTACTCTTTTCTGTTGTTCTCCAATTGCTCGCTCGAGCTCTTCACTTGCGGATGATCCGGCCAGTAGAGTGGCAATGCCCTTGTCTTGAGCCATTCGCGCATCCGGCGACGCTTCGCTCTGGAGGCCAGCGAGGAGGATGTCGAGAAAGCCGCCGTCGTTGACGGAGCTAATGATGTTGTGCGAGAAGAAACAGAAGATGAGGAGGTGAGAAGTGGCCGCCGGGACGCCGAGAGGGCAGCTAGCGATGAGGCTTGCCGCCGGCAGCATTGTGAATAGGAGGAGGAAGAAGAGAAGGAGGGCGTCGAGAAGGAGGAGGAAGAGGAAGAGGAGGAAGAAGAAGAGGAAGAAGAAGAAGTGATTGCGGCTCGCCGGCTGCTAGCAATCTGAAGTGTGCCAAAGCTCGACGACAACGAGGCCATTGCCATTGCTGACGAAGGCGCAGGCACCGACATAGCGGCCAATGCCGCTCGCGTAGGTGCTGCAGGCATCGTAATGTGCGATTAAAGGTGTGTCGGAGGATGGTGGTGATGTCGCGTTGTGAGCAATTGCCGAGGAAGAAAGGAGGGAAAAGGGAGAAAAGGACGGGAGAGCTACCATCGCGAGCTTTGGAACAAAAATTTTGCGAGTGGTGTGTGGGAAAAGTAGTGGGCCGATTAAAGTGGAGTGTGGCGGTGCACACCAGCCACAGGGACTTGGTTCCTGGCCCTCACCAACGGTCCGACAACACCATTAAGTCTCATGACGGATTGAGTTTGGAGAATCTGGAATTCTTTAGGAGGCATTTCATATCATTATGTCGATGGATTATGTCATTTTTTTTTACCTTGAAGGAGAATTTAGACAATGGTGGCAAATGCGTTGTTACGGGCTGGCTGAGCCCAGAAATAAGGGAATAAACAGTACTGCAGGAGGGTACACTGAGGTGATGAAATTCGTGATAAAAGTTGCAAAGAAAGGAATCAAATCGTACTCACAAAATACGTTGAAGTTTTGCTAAAGTGCACTTTGTATTGCTTTGTTTCGTTTCGTTTCGTTTTACTTTCTTAAACAGAACTCAGCATCGAACGCCAGTTTAGGACAACACTACGAGACTGGGATCACCAAGAGATGAAGGACCACAAAGTGAGTCGACGCGCCATCGGCGCCCCAAACAACACTCCGAGGTGACAAATTCGACAATATTCAGGGTCAAAATGGCAGCCTCTTTACAATCCCGACGAGATTCGTTTCGACAAAACTCCCTCGAATTTTGTTATCAACTTCTTGCTGGCCTCCTTCTCGACTCGCCTCGACTCGCCTCGCCGCCGGCGCTGTAAGCCGGGAGACTGTATATGTTTACGGCATCGACAGTCATGGTGTCACACGATAGCTGGCCGCTGACCAAATACCGGTACTTTACACATCTGGCTTTGGCGACTGTCTTGGTGGCAAGAGTCTCTTCAATATCGGCGCTTTTGATGCGGCCTACTGTCGTGTTCCACCTCGATGGGACTAGCAACGTTCATAACACGTCCACCATGTATAAGTGGCGGCGATCCATTACGGTTCTCAGTGTTGCAAGAGCTAACATACGTGACAGTGACAATTACAATGGAAACATGTATACTCATCCACAAAGAGCTGCTGCTACTCAAACATTAGCACTTGGGGCCATGCCCCAACACACCCGTTAGATGGCGAGACCTGATACATGCATTTGATCCATGCCAGCCGAATATGGGAGAGCATGTTCAGCTACGTTTTTCTTAAAGACAGGCAGCAAAGAAGCTACTCACTCCATCCAAGGCTCTATCCACTGATCTCCAATATACCATTGACAACCCACGGCGCCTTCGCCCTTGTGCCGATGTAGATAGCATCTCCGTGCCCCTGATGCGTGAACGCTACGCTCATTTACTCTCGATTTTTCTCATCTTCGAGACAATGCAAACAATTTTTTTGGCCGGGGCACCCTCCATACATTGACCGAGCGTGTTGGTGGCATGGTGGAGCAGCTTTGCGTGGTCGGCCGGGATCATCGGCAACAGGCCTCTCGTGGCACGAATCGGAAGACGTTTCAGGCATGGCCAGCAATACGAGCCAGCTTGCCAACAATGGCCCAATGTTTGTGAATGGAGGCAGTGAGGAATTGGCCGACCAGATTTACAGCTCAGATGGTACGAACAACGGACCGGTTCTGCCAGCAGCTGTTTCTCTACTCAGACGCAAGGCATACAACGGCAGTGGTCCTTACGACTACACATCGGGCGGCGATCCAGTCCGCTTCGGCGTGCCTCTGGCAGGAAGCTGGCAAAGTTTATCCGGCACACTCGGCAATCCCAATATCCCAGGCGCATCTGTCTTTTCACTTTGTCTATTCTGGGTGGTGATTGCAGCAGTGGTCTTCCCACTCAGCCTCTTGGGCGTGAGAGGACCCTTTGAACTGCTTGTCAAGTTCAAGTGGCTACGGCAGGACGGCATGGCATACTTTCGGACGCACTCATTGTAGTACGCACGCCGTGGCATGTTCTGCACAGCACAGCTCAACAGGGTTGACAATCTCGGCAGGCGGTTAGTGCTTGGCGCCATTGTCTTCGGCTTGATATATGTATGAGTCGGTGCGCTTCGGCGCCGTGAGCGACGCTGGAGGAGAGTCGCCTCTGCAAAGCAACCGTCCCCACCGAGAAGTCCGTCTTTTACGAAGCGGCATACAGACAAGGGGAACCGCCGCATATCACACATGGAGTATGGCGATGATATAGAGCCGAGAGAACGCCCTCTGTCCATCAAGAAGAAGTCTACATAACACGGTTTGGCTGGCTCTCGGCACGCTTCAAAGCTACAATTTGCACGGGCGTGCATTCTCGGCGGCGGCGCCGACAATGAGAACGTCGTCAACCAAGACAGAGACAGTGTTACTCTGACTGGAACAGCCGGACCAACGGCGCAACTGGCCATCCTGCTCGTCTTTGAGGCTGTCGTCCTGGACGTCTACGCATACTGGAGGCCGGTTGCGAGCGGCCGAAACACGGCGCTGTGTGTCTGGCTCCCGGGTATCGGCCGCGTCCTCGTGGCCGCACTCTGCATCGGTCTGCTGCCACAAATCGGCGTCAGCCGCATTGGCGCCACCGTTATTGGCGCCACCGTTATTGGCGCCACCGTTATTGGCGCCACCGTCATTGGCTTTGCCATTGTTGTTTTGCTGGTGTTGAGGCTTGCTGCCGTCTTGGTGCTCGGGGTCATTAGTGCCGTCTCGACATGGCTGTCTTTGACGCGCAACCAGGACGACTTTCACTCGGAGATTTTCTTCTCGGTGCGCAAGCGGTACCTGGAGACACTCTTGGAGAGTGCAACCGGTGCACCGGCACCGCACCGGAACCCTTAATCCGGCGGCAAGAGAGGAGGCAAGCTAAAGCCAACTGGCAGGCCGTTTGTGAGGCTGAGCGGCTGGCGGCAACTCTCCCACCGCCGGCACCGTCTTTCAGTGTCTTCGGTGTCCGACGTGCCCCCAGAATTGAAGTCGTGCACTACACCACAATGATGACTCTGACGGCGACAGCCAAGGAGAAGAAATAGCATTTGGCGTGCACGACGTCACGTTCTTCTGGCGAAACATTGATTCGTCGGGGCCAGGCCGGGGTGGAAGCGACACGACGGGACTGGCGACGGGCCAGGACGAAAAGATGTATTCCGACGCATTGGGTGCTCTCGGAGACCACGGAGCCATGAACACGAGGAGACGGAGGGACACTGGCAGAGTGCTGCCCGGCGCGCGTGATTGCACGGCCCAACCGCTGCCAGACGAGCAGTGCCGCATCCTTGGGGTCAGTTCCGTCAGCGCACGACAGCATCCGGCGTATATGGGAGATGACGGCGCTGTCTGGGCCGTTGCTAGGACCTTCACAGATTAGTATTTTGGCAGGCCGGCAGTCAGCAAGCCCTTTTGGTTGTGGCCCCGCGAGTCCATATGCCAGGAGGCCATCGTCGGTGCCGCCCGTCTTCCGGGAAGAGTTTCTTGGGCCGTCGGTGTCGCTGGTGCCGTCTGGCCGGGGCACCCCTAACTGGTTAGCCGGGCCGGTGTCTCGACGCAGGACACCAACCAAGGAGACACCCCAGAGGTTCTCGACCGAGAGGCAGTCGCTGCAGTCGCTGCGGTTGACACCGGTACCCTATCCGGTGCCGGCATAAGAGCGTCAAAAGGAAAGAAAGTGAAAATGCGCGCGAGAAGGGCAAATATGGGGGAAAGAAGTATGGGAGAGAAATACTCAATGAGGAGACCTTTGCTTGGAGGAAGCGAAGCATGTGTCGGCTCGCCTTTCGGAAGCTGATACTTGTAATTATGTCCATGGTTGCATGTGCATCAAGAAATCGATAAGAGAAGCAAGCTCACGGTCAAGAACTTTCAACTCTGGGAATCTCTCACGGATTTTTGTACTACCGCCTCATTTCTCCTTCTTTTTGGCCACCCAGGATTGCTTGGGATCTCGTCCACCACCCAAGAAAAAAAGAAGTTCCATAGGTCCTGTAAGTCCATGGATGGGCGAGATGGACTGTGCAGTCCCTGGTGTGAGTTGTGGACCCGTGTGGAGTAAACGATAAAACGCCCCGCCAAGTGTCCAACGGGCGCTGAACCGCCCAGACCGCGGGGTTGCAGGACTGGGGAGGGATCGTGCCGATGGGGTACTGAAGGCGCTTGAGAAAGCACAGAAAGGGATGTTTCTCTGCCCCTCGATTCTTCCATCGCTATGGACCCGCGCGGAGTATCTTAATACCAGGAGGGCCCTCTGTCCCTCAGTGCTCACAGAAGCCCCCCAAATTGGGCCCAGTCCCGCCCCAATCGGCGGCTTGTTCCCGAAGCGAAGAGCACACCGTGCAACCCTGCCGCCGCGGTCTTAGCACAGATGTGTCATGCTATGGTCATCTTGTTAATGGAGCAGCCACGGTTGGCTGTAAGAGCTCGAGGGCAGAGTGATCTGATTCTGTGTAAACGAACGGATGATGGAGACGGATGACGGATAACGGATGGCGGGTTGACTAGTTGACGGGTTGACGGGTCACGGATATGGGGAAGGAAGACGGTTCGGTTTTTTCTTTTTGTTTCGCTTTCTTGTCGTTTCTTTTGTTCCTGTTTCTTTCTCTTCTCGTAGAATTCAAATTGGACATTCTTTCCTCATTACTTCTTTCTCTCCCTCCTTCCTTCCTATTATATATTCTGGCTTCCTCAGCTGCTCCTGCCAATTCGCGTACCTGCCTCTTTCGGAACATTGTCAACGACGTCAACATCGTCTTAACTGTCCCAACACACAACACACAATCTCCACCTCTCGCCATAGTTCTTGTCACCACCAAGCACACAATAATGGCCTCCTCCGACAACAGCCCGCCGTTGCTGCTCGATCTCACCATCGACAACATTACGGAAAACACCATTCGCATCAACGACCAGTCGCCCGATGCGCGCCTCCGCTACCTCATGGCGCGCCTCGTGACGCATCTCCACGACTTTGCGCGCGAGACCCGTCTGAGCACCGACGAATGGATGCACGCCATCACGTTCCTGATTTCCACGGGCCAGATCTGCAGCGACGTCCGCAACGAGTTTATCTTGCTGTCGGACATTCTGGGTCTGTCGCTGCTGGTCGACAGCATCAACCACCCCAAGCCCGCCGGCTCCACCGAGGGCTCTGTCCTGGGCCCGTTCCACACGCACGATGCGCCCACCATTGCCAACGGCGCGTCCATGACGTCCGACCCGGAGGGCGAGCCGATGCTGGCGCTCTGCCGCGTGGTCGACCCGAGCGGCAAGCCCGTGGCGGGCGTCAAAGTCGACATTTGGGAGACGGACAGCTCGGGCCACTACGATGTGCAGCACGCCGACCGCGATGCGCCCTCGGAGCGGTGCGTCATGGTCTCGGACGAGGACGGCCGGTTCTGGTTCCACGGCATCAAGCCGGTGCCGTACCCGATCCCGCACGACGGCCCTGTGGGCAAGCTGCTGCAGCGGCTGGGCCGTCACTGCTGGCGCCCGTCGCATGTGCACTTTATGTTTGAAAAGGAAGGATGGGACCATCTTATTACGTGAGTCGATGTGCCAGTGTCCCGTTTTCTTCTTCTTTTTTTGGCACGACACTGCTACTGTCCAGTTCCCGTTTCCCGTCCTCGGCTTTTTTCGTCTTTTCGTCTACTCGTTTTCCGTATTGCCTTTCCCCCGCACTACCCCAATTTCCCCAGTTTCACACCCACCCACATCCAGCCCCTCCTCCCCCCCCCTTTTCCCGTCCCGCCTCGACGTGTACACACACGCTTTGGCCCACCCGCTAACCGATCCGATCCGATAGCGCACTCTACCTCCGCGGCGACCCCTACGAGACTTCCGATGCCGTGTTTGGTGTCAAGAAGAGCCTGGTCATTGACCTGGGCCGGACAGACAAGGCGACGTCGGAAAAGTATGGCGTCAAGGAGGGGACTCTGCTGCTCGAGCAAGAGTTTGTGCTCGTCACCAAGGACGAGACGGAGCGGCTGCGCGACCAGAACGCCGTGGTGGCGTTGAAGAAGCTGGGGCTGCACATGAAGCTGGTCGACCACTTGCCGGTGCCAGAGTTGGACTAAACTGTCACGTAAACGGTCAAGTGAACGGCTAAGTGAACGGCCAAGTCGGCGCAGCCGACAGGCCGTTTTCTGTCGAGGTCGAATTCGCGTCGACAGGCCCGTCGTCGTTGTCGTGTATACATAGATATAAGCTGAGATAGGCCCCAAACCAAGTCTGTTTGCTACTCAGTGGCTGCTCTTCTTCCCCTCGGCGGCCAGCTTGGCCACGTTGTCCGCAAACCCGTGCGCGCCGCCGTACTTGTGGATGACATCCCATGCTTGGTCCACAGTGAAGGGAACGTCCGTCTTTCTCCTTCGCCCGATGAGGCCGACATTTCTTGTGCTCGGTATCCTGAGCATCTCAAACTCGACGATCCACCCACAGTCCTCGGCCACGCTGACGACCCACTCCACAAACGAGGCATACGTCGACGACGAAGCCAGTGTGACGGACACCGACGCCGTGGCTTCCTTGGAGGCCGACGACGGCGGCGGTGCCCGGAACCGCGCGCCCGTAAAGTTGTGGCTGCAGCAGGGGATGGCAAGAAAGGTGCACCCCGACAGGGCGGCCAGCAAAGGTGTCCACACGGTCAGCTCGTCGGCGTGGTTGGCAATCAGAAACGTGCCGGGCGGGAACGTGCCGTCATGCAAGGGCAGGGTGGCGGCGTTGCCACCCATCGCTTTTGCCTTGTCGTTGTCGTCGTGGTTGTCGTGGTTGTCGTTGTTGCTGTTCGTCAAGAAGGACGGAAGGAGAAGCGTCTCGCGCAGAGGCGCGTCGGCGGACGCTGCCACAGCCGCCTCCACGCTGGCCACGCTGCCATGGCCGTACTGCAGCCACGACCGCCGCTTGCGCGCATCAAAGCCCCAGCCGGCGTAGCCCTCCGCGTTGAGGATGTGCACCAGCAAGCCGTTGCCGCAGCCCACATCGACGAAGCCGGGAAAGGCACCGCCACCGTTGTCGTTGTCGTTGTCGTTGTCGTTGTCCTTGCCGTTCTTGGTGGCCGCGGTGCTGCCTTGAGCGTCGCCTCGCGCGTACATGTCGGCCCACAACTCCATCAAGAACGCGGCAATCGACAAGTCTTCAAACACGTGCTTGGCCGGGTCCGTCGTCTCCTGCCACGTCGCCACGAGGGTGCGCGCATGCTTTTCCTTGAGCCGCGTGTAACGGTCCTGCACCCGGGCCTGCGGCACGAGCTGGTCGTGGTGCACCCGCTTGACATACCCCGCGCGCTTGCCCTCGCCGTGCTTGCAGACGGTGTTGATCAGACTGAGGGCCACGCGTCCCAGAATGGGCCGGCTCAACTTGCTGGCCTTGGCCTTGGCCTTGTCGTTGGCCGCCGTGGCCGCCGTGGCCGCCACGGCCGCCGTTGTGGCAGCGGCCGTCTCTGGGAAAAAAGAAAAGTGCACCGACATGGTTCCCTTGCCCGCCAGGGGCCGCCACGTGTGCAGAAACCCGACACCCCGGACGTTGGGATGGTAAAAAGGCACGTCGGCCGGGCTTGTGACGTGCGGGAGGTAGACCACGAGTGAGCGTTCCACGTCTTCGTCACCGTGGTCGTCACCGTGGTCGTCGTCCTCCCGCGTTTCATAGTACAAGACGGTCTGCAGCATCGGCTTGTCGCGCATCGTGTTGCGCGGGATCAGCCGGCGCACAATCGTGCGGTCGTCGGACCGAACGAGCCCCGAAAAGAACGGGAACGCCGCTACGGGCGCGCCGTCCGTTTTGAGGGCTGTCTCGCTCGTTTCCGCCACCATGTCGGCCCGGAACAGCCACGAGGACAAGACATTGGGGTTGCGCACGAGATTCTGCATCACGGCGTCAAACTCGGCGGGCGCAAACGTGCACGCCCGGTGCCACATCGGCGACCATGTCCAGACTCCGCCATCACCGCCATCTTCGCCTGTCGTAGACGATGACGGTGTCTGTATCAGTATCGGTTCCGCATCGTATGGGTATTCCTCCGGGCCGGGCAGTGGCGGCGGTGTCGCTGCGGCCATTCTGTGTGGAGGTGTTGGGGGTGGGACGAAAAAACGGGAAAGAAAACGGGAAATGGGAAATGGGAAAACGTCACATCTCTGCGATGCATTTACGTAGTGTCGTAGTGTGTTGCACTGTAGTGTAGTATGTAGTGTGCAGTTGGGTCGTGCTGGCAGAAAATTAAAAGATTTTGGCGGTGAAAGCACGCCCGACTTACAGCGCGCTTGTTTGAACGACGGACGCGATTGCGTTTCTATTCGTTCGACGACGACAAACACCGTCGAGGTCACAAAACTTGCCTGGCCGTGTTGCAAAACCTCAAACACTCGAGTTCGAATGATTAATCGAGTCACAGGCTTAAAGACAACAACTGAAGTTCTGGGGACGTGTATAAATTGGACTACTCTGGCCTACTTCAGTGCCGACTTCAGAAAGAAGGACTGCTAACAAATCGAACAACCTACGAGAATCCCGCAAGCTCTCCACTTACTACCACAACACGTGCTGTGCTCAGTTACACACTGCATCGCCCAGCCCTACGGCTGGGTCAATCAATGTATCTCGCTGTCTCATTCAAGTACTGAGTTTCTGCGGCAATATCTTGTGCGTTGGAGCAGCAGGAGGAGAAGCCGTCGGCTTGGATGTCGGCTTGGTTGCCGGCTTGGACGTCGTCGTGGTGGGCTCGAGAGTTTTGGCCGTGCTGGAAGTCGAATGGCTTGCGATTGCAGAGGTCGGAGCGGGCTTGCTAGTGGTGGGAGCTGGCTCAGGTGTCTTCGTTGTTGGAGCAGGTGGTGGAGGCGGAGGAGATGCCTTCGAAGTCGGGGCAGGCGCGGGAGCCTTTGTGGTGGGTGCTGGAGGGGGCGGAGGAATGCAGTCTTGGGTGTCGAAACTGGAGGCGGGGGAGGAGGAGCGGCGCTTCTGGAAGGAGCAGGTAGGAGTGTAGTCTTTGAGGTCGGAGCTGGCTCGGGAGACTTGGCCGGGCTGCTAGAGGGAGTGGGCGTAGGCGACGCCTTAGACGAGGGAACCGGCTGGGGAGCCTTGCTTGTAGGCACCGGCTCTGGGACCTTCGTGGTCGGGGCCGGGCCAGGTGCAGCCTTGGACGATGCTGCAACGTGCATTAGTCACAATACATAGTGGACAATACCATCTAAAGAGTACTCACAGGGGGTGACAGCTGACGAGGAAGCGGACGAGAGTGCATCACCACGGCGATCGGCAGCCGGAGCAGCCACAGCAAGGCCGGCGAAAAAGAGGATATGCCACTTCATGGTGAGTGACTTTGTTGGTACTGAAAGCGTCTTGTAAGTGGAATGCTTGAGAGAGGATGGAGAGGAAAGGTTCTGGCAAGATTTTTTCTTGGATGGCGTGCTGGGCCGATCTTTATACTCTTGTCCTATGTCAGCCACCGGGGGATGCCCGAAGAAGCCAGCATGCCAAATGACTGACTTGACTCCCTTTATTTGGATGTAACGACACCGTTGTCACGATCTCAGGTCTATTCCGGCTTGCGACTTGCCGCTTTTGTATTTCTCCGCCCGTCCTGGAGGAGTCATTCTGATTAATGATCGTCCCTGATTCTGTCTTCAATATCGCCACGATCATTGACCCTGGCCTGCAACTATCGTTCCGCACAATCGACATATTTCCCGCTTATTGCGTCTTTTGAAATCAGTCGCAAGGTCAAGTAGGCCTGAAGATGAAAGAGGAGAATTGGAGGACGGTGCTGAGACTTTATCCGAAGCGAAATGAAAGAGGATGAGGTCTTTCAACGAAATTGTAGCTATCATTTGAGTGACTCCCAGTACATGGCGGAAGGAAACAAATCTGCATCGTTAAGTATCTCGGATGGAACATCCATGGAAATCAACAGGAACTGAATGATGTAACCATGTTTGGAACGTCACCTCTGATCTTTTTTTGCTGTGCCTGCTGAAGGGCTCCACCACGTTGTCATTGTGTAACATCAACGTCGATAAACACAAAAGTCAGAAAAGTTTGCAATAGTAAGTAAAGATATTGTTTCATCCATGAAAACTATGGAAGAGACTGCCAACCAGGATATACCTGTAAATACACAACCTGGGTATCCCACTGCCAAGACTTTCTTGTTTGCTTGGTAGACAGGGAGCGTATCAGGGCTCAAGTAAGGTTGACTAGCTCGGGGAAGTGGCAGTTGAGGCGGTCGACAAGCTTTTCGGATCGGACGGCTGTTACGGAATAGCAGTATTCTGTGATATTGTCAGAGGAAAATAATTTTTAAAGGTGTCGGGGAGCAAAGTCGCTATGTACCTGTCGGCAGGTAATATGTTCCCGTCTCGAACTGCTTCCTTGGCAGAAACAAAAGGTAAAAGTCGGGCATAATTGGATTAGATTAGCACGAATGAAGAAGAAGAATTTCAAAAACATTTCTTCTTTTTATTTTTGGCACCAAATGTTCCATTTATTCCGGGATCACAGGACAATATGCCAAACAAGTGAATTCGGCCAGGCCTCTTCGCATACTTGCCGTTTTGAAAGCAGTTGCCCCAGACCTGTCCCGTCTCAATTTAATTCCGAAAAAAAAAGACATTAAACTGGGAAAATGAAGGACGTAAGTCGAACGCAGCTCCATCTGTCACGTCAGATAGGAATACGATGAGGATGCATCAAAAATCAAAATGGCAACTGATTACTTTGGTGGCAAGCCAGAGAGCCAGAAAGCATTCGGCATGAAACGGAGTGGGATGCGCCGAGGAGAAGGAAAGTCATCGAATAGTTTCGAAGGAAGGTAGATATCTCAGGATCATAAACAATACAAGCGATACACACGATTCTCACGTAAAATTTGTACAGGTTGGCATCTATTCTCTCGGAATTTCGTTCCGTGTCTTGGCTCTGTATAACTGCCGGGTGTTGGATCCAGGTACGGTGCAACCTCGGAGCTGCCCGACCAGTAAGTACTCTTGGCATCTGGGGAACCTGGCCGCGTATCTCACGTGCTGAACGACCATCATACTTCTTTCAACTTCATTCAGGCTATTTCTATTTACCGTACTTTGTGTGAAACATTTTATTTCGCTCTTGTCCACGCCTTCTCAGAAGACGCAGACAGCATCGGGCGGGCTGGCCACACCACCGGGCAGGTTCAGCGGCGCACTCGTAGAGAAGAAGGATCATCGCTGCTGGCGCTCGCAGTCCTTAGCCAGCGCTACCACGTTCAACATCTCGCCAATGGGCATGCCCCAGTAGAATAGCAAGAAATCGTGCAGGCGCCAGTCCTTGTCCATGGGCACGACCCCAAAGCCGTTGGAGTCGCCGCCGACGGCTGCGAAGCGGCGGTTCCAGAGCCACTCCAGCGTCTCCTCGCAGCCCTTGACACCGACCCAGGCATGCGTGTTGACAACAAACTTGTTGTACTCCTCCTCGTTGTGCTCGTCGTACCACTTGGCCCAGCCGCTGCGAACCAGCAGAATGTCACCGGCCTTGAAGGCCACGTTCTGGTCCTTGGCCATCTCGTCAAGCTGGGCGGCAGTAATGGGGTGCCCGGACATGGGGCTGTCCTCGATGCCCTTGCGCGCGGCGTAGTGCCGACGTAGTCGAGAAGCAGCGGCCGACAATACCTCCACGTTCGGTCCATTCCAACACAGGTCAGTCACGATTAGATACTGAATACCAGGAAGCAATTTGGGGGGGACTCTCAATGTAAGCTGTTGGCTAGCCTGTTGAATATTTCAGGGTATTTGGTTGGGGCATGGGAAAGAAACTGGGCACGATGTCAACAATGCATATCAGCGATCATATTGTACAGCCGATGGCGCTCCTGGTACAGAGTTGTATGCATTGTTAGCAGTAAATCGTAAGCAGGGATGTCTGACGTGCTAGGACACTTCCAAGTCATGGACAAATGAACAGTAGACCAACAGTTGGGTCGCCAAAATGTAACGGCATGTTTGTTTTAACAATGGAACAGTTCATTTAGCGGTGGTGATCGAAAGGCCCAAGAACGCTATCTCGGTTGAGGACCTGGTGCACTCTGGATCCCCGTGTGTCCCTACACAAGCGAATGGAGCGGCCAGGAAGGCGGCGCGAGGCAAGTTGGGCGAAGAGGGAACACATGCGAGGTGAGGGCGCGATCATGAAATGTCTGCAAAAAGGTCGATTGTCAGTGAAAGGAAGCCGACGAGAGGAAGAGCGAGCTGGTGTCGCTCAGGTAGGGGTTAAAATGAAGTGCTTTGCTCAGTTCGATGTGCGTGGTCTCTTTGTTTGACAGATGTAGCTTACCCGAACGACCTGCTTTGAAGCCATATATAGTTTTTGCAGAGCTTGGTGTGGGACGAAAAAGAAAGAGACGAATAAAAAAGATTTAGAGGGGAAAGGGGAGGGCCAGTATTATAAACAGGTCCTGGGATACCTGGCCGTACTTGCCGTTTTGAGATTCGCATCACCTTCGCTCCTTCCCTCTACGCATACGCGCTCCTGCCCTCCTCCACGGCTTCCCCCAAGTGGGTCCCTCCTGTGAACTGCAAATAAAAAAGAGTGTACAATGGCTACTCTGGGAAGGAGCGCGATGCTCAATAGAAAAAGAGTTTGGTGTCATTCAGAAATATCGCCAGATGTGTGCCGCGATCGTGGCTTGTAAGTGGTTGACGAGGCTTCACCATGGTGATGCGAATGTGAGCGCATTCTGGCAGCCTGACTAGTCATATTGAAAAATGCAAACAAGGAGACCAACAGTGTGATGGGAAGGCAAATGACAAAACAAGTGACCGTAAAAGCCAACAAAAGGAATAAAAATGCAAAAAGAAACTGTTGTTCCCGAATAACACTTGATTGTTAACGTAAGTTGCCCGCACCTGGGATCGAACCAAGGACCTCAGCATTACGAGTGCTGCGCTCTACCACTGAGCTATACGGGCTTTGTTTTGGCGCCTGTAGGCGTCTTGTGATGGACGGCGGCACGTTAACAGAGGTGTTGACAACAGCACCAGCTACAGGCGATCTCTGGACAAAGTGGGACCAGACCAGATCGACGGGTGAGAGGACGGCAAGACGACGATGGAAAAGAAGAATACAAGGCCAATGTTTTATGATGGAAAGGCCATTTCATCTATCACGATGAGAAATCATAGGCAGTGACTTTGACGTTGTACGGACAGAAAGAAGCCCGTTAAACGTGCCCCATTAAACGGTAGCATGTTTACGTTAATTGTCCCCCCGACTGTATCAACTTTTCTTGATCCAACGGGCCAACAGTCAGGTACTACAGTCCATCTCTAGAACGAGGACTGTTTTTTTGATAAGGTAATCAATACATTATCGTGTAGCTCAATCTCAATCTGGTGCTGATTCTGCTCGGGAAGCTACGGCTGACTGTTCTTCTACTTTGGGCAGGTGCCCCCGGATTTAAAAGACGGCAACGCGGACTTTCAGTTCCTCCGACACCAACGGCCACGGATCGGGAAACCGCGTAGGATCGAGGGACCCGGCATTGAAGCAGGCTGCCGTAAATCGTAGACTGCAAATCTGAACATGGTCTTTTTGCCTTTTGTGTCTCAACCATTTTTTCTCGTAAACACAGCATTGACAGCATGGAGCTCTCTGTCGCCAAAATCCCCTGGGACACGCCTGCAGAACCGCCGAGCCATTGGCTTGGCAGTCCGCCAACAGCCTTCCGAAACCCGTGGCCATCGTTTCGCCACAAATTCTCGGCGATGCAAATGCTCAAGCTGCGCTTTGGCAGCGGGCGCAACTTTGTTCCTGTCCCCGAGAATCGAGCAGGG
Organism: Sporothrix protearum; assembly: GCA_016097115.2. NCBI lineage: Eukaryota > Fungi > Ascomycota > Sordariomycetes > Ophiostomatales > Ophiostomataceae > Sporothrix > Sporothrix protearum. The sequence continues at coordinate 783,678 of JADMNH010000009.1, read as the reverse complement.
CTCGTGCCCATCCAAACGCCCGACTGGGGCGCAGGTGCGAGACCAGACCAGATCAAGGCCACGTGGATCGGCCACTCGTCTTTCTTGATCGAGATGCCACAGCCTCCGTCAGCAGAGACGTCAGCTACGCCGCGCCGCGGTCTCCGCTTCCTGATGGATCCCGTCTTCTGCGAGAGGATGGGCCCCGGCCAGCTCGTCGGCCCGAAACGCTTCTCGCCAACTCCATGCACTCTGCAAGAGCTGCCCCTTGTCGATGCCCTGTGCATCAGCCACAACCACTACGACCACCTCGACATTGATGCGGTCAAGCAGCTGTATGCCGACAAGCAGCAAAGACGTGTCGCAGCGGGCATGGCTCCATTGCGGATCTTTTGCGGCCTCAACAGCAAACCGTGGTTTGTGAACCACTGTGGCGTGCAGTCAGAACACGTCACCGAGATGGACTGGTGGGACGAAGTCGATGTGAGCATGGGCAGCAGCGAAGCCGTGCGGCTGGTCTGTACGCCGAGCCAGCACAACAGCCGGAGGAGCGCCGGCGATCCGGACCATATGTTGTGGTGTTCGTTTGTCCTCGCGGCAGGTGGTCGCGACCGCGTCAGAAAAGAAGATGTCCGTATTCTTTGCCGGCGACACCGGCTACCGGAGCATCACGGACGAAGACGTCGCTGCTGGCACGCCCATTGACGGCCTACCGCACTGCCCGGCGTTTTCCGAGATTGGGGGCAAGCATGGTCCCTTCTCGCTGGCTCTCCTGCCCATCGGCTGCTACACACCGCGCACGCAGCTGTCATGTGTTCCACTGCTCACCCGAGGATGCCGTGTCCGTCCACTTTGATGTGCGCAGCCAGCTCAGCGTCGGTATGCACTACGGCACGGTACGTGGCGGCATCAGCGCGCAGTACGAGGATGTGCGGGAGCCGCCGCAGCTGTGGCGGAAAGCGGGCGAGGCACGCGGGCTGGTTTGGGGCAAGGACTTTCGATTGTGCGATATTGGGGAGACAGTGGTTGTGTGAGTCGTGATTGGTTGTGTGAAATTGTATGAGCATTGTATATAAGCAACAGGCATGAGATATTTAGATATTTAGATGGTGTTTTTTCGTGTTTACCAATTCCCCTTCTTCTTTTTTTTCTCTTATTTTTTTTTTGGGAAATTTGAAAAACAAAGTGGAAAAAAAAACACAATAGATTATCTTCCACAATCTATATAGCAAACCGTAAGGGCTGAAATACGATTGGAATTTTCGATAAGTTGTTTCTTAAGATTCTATTTGTGATAGATACGGTTGCCATCTCAACATTTCTGTACCATTTTTAATCCACGGAATCTACCTCACAAATGTGCCAAAGCGACGCGTTCGATTCCTCCCCACTTTGCACTGCGTATCGTTCAATGACGCCCGCAACGATGCAGAAAGATCGACCAGCTCGGGCTCTGTCACCCACTGGTGCTCGGTGGCGGTGGAACTGGCTGGTCCATAGAGCATCCAAGCCGACAGAGGCATCAACGCGGTATGTATGGTCGAGTTGACAGACGACAAAAGCAATGTCTGGTTGGCTCTCTGCAGAGCATCGGCATAGCCGTCGGGCGCACCAGGCGAGATTTGCTTGCCCAGCGTGCCGGCCAGCACGTAGGCCTCAAATTTGTCTGTGTTGTTGAAGTCGCGGAGGATGAAAGGTGCCCGTGCGTAGGCAATGGGCAGGTCGGCAATGTGCACGGAGCCGTATGTGACATTGTCCAACCGGGTCGAAAGCGTCGTCCGGCGCGGTTGCGGTTGTGGCGAGCCAGACGCCGACCTGTCGCAGTCCAATAAAAGAACCCAGACAGCCAGCCGGACACGGTGCCGTGAACCGCAGTGCCGTGAGCCGCTGCACGCGGGCAGGCTGGGTTCGCGCCTGCCGAGGTGACCATCTGGTTCCAAAAGTGGCGCGTAGATGTGCTGTCGGGCACGGCGAAGCTGCTGATCAACCGCTGTAGGATGGGTGTCAGCTGGTCTTTGTATGCGACTGCCTGGGCACCAAAGGCGGGCAGACGGTCCAGCTTCCGTAAGATCTCGGCCCAGTCGTCCTGTGCACCCTGCAGCGTCACTGACGGCAGGCCACACGCAGGCCGACGGCCCGCGTCCGGTCGCCGTCCGGCCAGGTGCACTTCGTTCTGGCCGAGCATCAAGACGGCGGACGTCATCTCATCGACAACCGTCGAGGTCGTGAAGTTGGGCATGGCCCACAGCATCAACCAGGACGCGCGGCAGTGGCTTTCCGCTTCGTACTTGAAGTCCTGGATGACACGAAACCATTCAAAGTCGGCCAGCGTCATGGGCTCCGCACCTGGCAACGGGGCTCGTAGATGGCCGCGGTTTCGTTGCGGTGGCTGCCAACATAGAAGAAAAGCTGGGACAAAATGGTGAACCAGACTTCGTCCGGTCTCAATACCAGGTGCAGGTGTTCGGCCCACGCCTGCAGTGCACCCCGCACAAAACTCTCCGATGAGGGAAGCACCTGGTTGGCCGTCTGGAAGGTGCTGTCGTCAAAGACGCCCATCAGTACCTGGACGTCGCTGCTGGCATTGACAAACTCGTTGGCGGCGCTGCGGCGGTAAAAATCGTCGAGCGACGTGGCACCGGGTGGACCATCGTACAGACGCGGGGACACGCCTCCGGGAAGAATGACGACATCGGCAGACGCTGTGCTTCCGAGTGAGAGGATCAAGAAGACGAGGGACAACACAACGGACAAGGTCGATCGACTGATCATCGTTGAAGGACTGAGCATCGCGGTGAATTGGAGGCGAAGATGCGGGGATGGCGAGGGTGACCGGATCCTGTCGAGAAAGCTGTGACGACAATGACGAAGAGAGCGAGATAGATGGATTCGATCAACGAAGCCCAACTTGTAGCATCGTCACACACGAGATAAGTTACGAACGAGGTCGGACAACCAGTATATCATCTCAACCAAGATACTTAGGCCGACTCAGCAGAAACACATATTTTCCCACAACATTTGCCCAGACGTACACAATCTTTTGCCCCATATTCTGCCATAGACTGCTATCCAAAGGCCATCTCTTGGCCTTATGGTCAATCTAGCGGATCACAAGAAACGAACCTCTATTGATGCCGGCTGATATAGCCGCTCATATTGCGCCGCCGCCGCTTGCTTCTGCCTTTAGGCACGTCCCAGTGAGGAAGAAACAAGGTTGACGGAGAAATAAGGTGAGATGGGCAGATAGCAGAGACAGCGAACGGAGTACTTTTGATGTTGGGGAGATCTCATGAGAAAAGACGACGGCCCCACAACGCCGCATCGCTTGATGAGAACGCTGGTCCGCGCTCTGACGCTGCATGTCCGTGGCATCTTGCCCTAGACAAGGTTCACTCTTCGACAGCTGGCAGAGGGCGTTTGACGTTCTAAGTTGTGCAATTGCAAGCTTATACAAGCCAGACAATGCAAGAAAAATTGGAAAGCTTGCACTCGCAGCCGTTTCACGACAGCTGGCCAGACAGTCAACACGACATACGAGACACAAAAACGCGCGCAGCATGTCTCCCAGCACTGGCCGGTGTCCTTTTATTGTTCTGGTTCCATTTTCAATAGCCTTCCGTACCCAGGCCGTCGGCTGGCCACATATTGTGGCTGTTGTGGCGATATGATGGTCGACGAGGATACGCTGTGTTGGGAGAGAGACCCCAGGAACGGCTGTTGCTATGAGGAGAAGAGCGGCGAAACGACTCTGTAAATCTCAGAACGTGCATGCGCCGCAACAGAGCTCGAGTCCCGTTGCCTGTCTACCCGTCTATTCTTTACCCTGCGGTGATCAGCGGTGATTGTGCAGCTATCCGTTCCAGGTTAAGATAAGGAATGACATGGCATAATGAACCTAGACACGAAGAGACGGAACCGGGTACTGGCGCCGATGGGCGGCCTTTTGCGCCAAAGACTCGGCCAGCTGAGTTATGATTTGTTTCTGAGGTCAATTGTCGTCGATTAAGGACCACTGCTATTTTGCATGCCCCCCATTTTTGAGTTGTCTACATGTACCAGTCTGCTTCGTTTCGGGCGATGTAGATTTGAGACAAAAAAGGAGGAGCCTCCTAGATCGCGCCTGCCGAGACCGAGAGATCTTCACCAAACGTACTCGTTCCTGCCCAGATGCGTCAAAACAAATACGGTGCTAGAAGCACAGTGTGCACTGTATATCGTAGCACGCTTATTTAGCGTAAACGTGTCTCTTCTCAGCGCCTGGACAGGAACTCGGATTATGGAGCAGCGTAATCCTCCCAATAAGGCGGGCTCGAGCCAGGTTCAAGGAAAGGACCGGCACTGTGGCTGACAGCTTCCTTCCATTCTCAGCGCCAGCCGCCGTGAACGAACCCACCGTGACGTTTGTTTTTTGTGTGTTGTGTGTTTGTTGGGCAGGAGCAAGCTTGAACGCTGCGCCAAAAGCGAAAGGTCTTGTTCTTCGCACTTGCCGCTGGTGCTGATGCTGACGGTGCTTTCCTTCCCCCTTGGGCCATCGCCAGTTTCATCTTTCTCGTTCTGTTCTCAGCACATCTCCATTTCTCCATTCCTCCCTTGTTTCTCCCTCTCTCATTACCATTCAGCCTCACTTCACAATACCGCATCACCAATCCATATTTGGCCGTGCGTACGTCGAACTCCCTTTGAGACCCCTCCTACTCCTCTACCGCTACGGGGCAGTTTGCCGATGCGTCCCACTTCCCATACACCAACGCGCGCACGCCGACAACCAGCTTTCTCAATTGCAACCACCGAGATCTGTTGCCTCTCGTGGCCCCTTGAATAATTGAAGCACATTCGTCTGGATGGCCTCTACCCATCCCGGACTGTCCGACTTGTTCTCCTGCTATTTTGCCATCTGCCAGGCTTCAATGTCGATCCAGTAACGGCAGCACATACCACGCGCCTGCGTGACCGAAGCCCAAGAGTCAAGACCAATAAGAACGAGACAGGACAAGACCCAAAGAGTACCCGAGTTTTAGACCGAGGAGATTCGAGATTTTCCTCCAAAAGAAAAAGACAAAAACGAATTGTCGCATTGCGGATCGTCAAGCTTTGTATCTTACAGCTTGAAATCAAGAAGTTTGATACTGCATCAGCGCAAACGCCTGGTTTTTGCAACAAGCAATTAATCACCCAACAACACCCAAAGACCCCACTGAGCCTTAGCACGCGCACCAACCGCCAAGCCAAGCTGCACACCAAATCTCTTCAGGACACCCCTAACCACATACCCAAACCACTCGGCTAAGACGCAATCACTGCAAAAAAGGCCCCTCACCCCCCCCCCCCCCCACAGCTCTCTTTTTGCTGGTTGTTCTTGTTACAGACGCCGAGTAATCGCACCTCAGAGCCCAGACCCAGAAAAAAGCAAGCAACCCTATCAGCAAGAGAGAACCAAGGACAATAATACAGCATAACCTCTCCATAGAGAAAGGAAAATTAAGAAAGAGCCCCGCCATCCAGTCCAGGTTCTCAAACCGCCTCCGTCACAGCTCAACACGCTTTGCCAGCTCCAGCGCAAACTGCACCGCCAGCCGCCACCAACTAACCACATCCCGCCGCCGCCTCACTCGCCCCTTTCGACACTCATCAAACCACCAATTACGAGCAGAAACCGCATTGTCGACGGCCGAACCCACACTGGGCACTAGCTAGCGACCCAGGGCGACTAATAACAGAAACAGCGCGCGCTTCACTTTTGCTTATCCCCATATCCCACTCTTCAGGACCACACCATTTGTGTGCGCGTTGTCCTCCTCGCGCATCGCTCTCCATTCTTTCTCCCTTTTTCAACAACCGTCACACCCCCGACCAACCGACCGCCCACGATGAACGGCGCAACCTCCTCGGCCGAGCCACCGGCAGCACAGTCGACGCCACAGACGGACCGACAGCAGCAGCGACAGTAACAGCAGCCGCCCCGGCATCGGCCTCGGCTGCCAACGGCGACAGCGCGGCCAACTCGGGCTCGATCAAGAAGCGGAAGAAGGACGCCCTCAAGCCGATCATAACCACAGAAGGGTGAGTTGCGATGTTTGCTTGATGTACATTGCTTGGTTTTTGTAGCTTTCTTGCGATCTCGCGATTTTTGCCTTCCATTATTACCCTTTCCCCAATGACACAACCGACTCTATGCGACCTTGGCCTTTTTCCCCCGCCAATTTTCCTTTTGCCTTTTCTTCTTTTCTCTCCTCCCAATGGGGGCGGAGCACATGCATTCGTCCCGAGCGACACAAGACCGCAGAGCGCAGATTGCGGCGGCAAAGCAGAGCACAGATGCGACACGAGGGGCGGCAAATCGAGAACAGAGTACAGAGAACACAGAGAACAGGCCAGAAAAGATCAAACAACTTTGAGATTGCAGACGAACGACAAGACGAGACGAGCCGGACACATGCAAAATACACCGATCGAATCGAAAAAGTCCTCGATAACCATGACACATCAAAAGAAGCGATGAAACCTCAATAAACAAGAAGAGCCACGGCCAAAGAAACGACCAGAAACGACAGAAAGATTGCAAAAAGAAAGAACGCCCAGAAAAAGAAAAGAGACGAGAGAAGAAGAATTGAGAGAAAGACGGAAAGATAGACACGAAATGCACCGGAAAAGGCGTATGCACAGATCAGCTCCTGCAAGCAACTTCCCCTCCCTTCTGCCGCGTCTGATGCGTCTGATGCGTCTGTTGCGTCTCTCTTGCGTCGCCTACTCTGAGTCGCCCTGCGTCTCTTGCTCTGGACTGGCCCGCCGTCAAATCTGCTCTGTTCTGCTCTCCGCTTCTGTGCGTTTTGCTTCGTTGTCTTTGGCTCGTCTCTTTGCCAGAGATCGCCCACGGGCCTGCCCACCGCCTTGCCCACCACCCACCGTCTTTCTTTCTGGCCCTTTCCCCTTTCCCGGCTCGTGTCTCGCTGGCTGTGTCTTATCCTGCTCTTTTGCGCACTTCGTTCTGTCAGACCCTTGACAGCCTCTATCACTTGGCCTCTCTTTGCACCTCATTGCCTCGTCTCTTTTACCTTTCTCTACCCAACCTCGTATCCTTCACCTCTTTTCTACTACCCGTACCTGGCCTTGTTTCTCGTTGAACGTCTTGACCGTCTTGACCTTCATCCTTCCTCACCTCTTCATCTCGTCACTGGCCGACTATTTTCGCACCTTTAATTGTCTCCTCTCCATCTCCTTCTATCCTTCCATACCTGGCTCCAGACCATGGTCAACTCCTTGGCCTCCCCTCAAGCTTGCCTTCTCTACTCACCCCGGCATAAGCGCCCGCCATCATTCTTGCGCATTCATTTTCGACCACACTTCCAACACTTTACTCCCATGGCTGCTCATCGCCGTCTTTGATGCGCACTACCTTTGGCGCTTGACTGCCTCCTTCTTCACCTTCCTTCTCGTCATTCTCACCGTCTCCCCCCCTCTCTTTATTATCTCTGCCCAACGCGCTATTCTCTCCCAAACGGCCCCAATGTTGAAGAGTCTCCTCCCCAGTCTTACGCGACGTGCGAGACCCACCGCCAAAGTCAAGGTCCGAACCTCTAATCTAAACTCACCTTATCCCTTTGCTATACCTGTACCTGTTGCTGCCCGCCATTCACCTCATGACATTTCGTTTTTGCTTCTCTGCCTCACCGAGCCGTACTCTCTTCTCCTACCTCTCCTTTCATCTACGCCCGTTCTATTTTGTTCCTTGAGGCGGCCTCACCCCTGCAGCAACAGCCCCTCCCCCCACTTTTCTCTGCATCTATCAGCTGCGCCAGCGTTTACCACATCTCGGCACCCAGATTGTGCTTTTGCGTGCCAAGCTATCGCGAACACCAACCTGCAGTCCCGCTAACATATTTGTGTGCGCTTTGCGCCGCTTACTCTCTTCATAGATCCTCACACATTTCTGGCTCAAATCACTCTCCACCTCGTCGTCTTCCGTTGATGACGCCGCCGATAATACCGCCGACGAAGAAGACTTCCGAAGACTACTGCAAGGGCGGCTACCACCCCGTCCAGATCGGCGAGAAATTTAAAGATGGCAAATACACCGTCGTCAGGAAACTCGGCTGGGGCCATTTTTCAACCGTTTGGCTGTCCCGCGACAACGTCACCGGCAAGCACGTCGCCCTGAAGGTCGTTCGCTCGGCCGCTCACTACACCGAGACCGCCGTCGACGAGATCAAGCTCCTCAACAAGATCGTGCAGGCCAACCCCGACCACCCGGGCCGCAAGCACGTCATCAGTCTGCTGGACTCGTTTGAACACAAGGGCCCCAACGGTACCCACGTGTGCATGGTGTTCGAGGTGCTTGGCGAGACCCTCCTGGGCCTCATCAAGAAGTGGAACCACCGTGGCATCCCAATGTACCTGGTGAAGCAGATCACAAAGCAAGTTCTGCTGGGCCTCGACTACCTGCACCGCGAGTGTGGCATTATTCACACGGACCTCAAGCCCGAAAACGTCTTGATTGAGATTGGCGACGTCGAGCAGATTGTGAAGAAGGTCGTTAAGACCGAGTCTTCAGATAAGGAAAACAATCGCAATGGTCGCCGGAGGAGACGGACCCTCATCACAGGCAGCCAACCGCTGCCTTCGCCATTAAACGCCAGCTTTGGGCATGGCACGCCCTTTGCCACGCCAGGCTCACACAGCAGTCTCGGCCAGATGCTTCATGACTGTATGTTGCCCTGCCCTGCCCTGCGCGCTACGCGTATCTTGCGTATCTTTCCCGCGACTAACCATCTGTAGCCTCCTCCCACTCTCATAAGAAGGACCTTTCTTCATCAGAACACGACATGGACCAAGACAAGGAAGAAGGGATCGAAGAAATCCAGAAGAAGCGGGAAAAGACAGAGTAAGTCGGCATCACCGAATCGACCCGACCCAGCCATTTCAACTATACACCTCTAACCTCTAGTACAGAGACATCCTTGCCAAGGAAGTGTCCAGCGTCAGCCTCGAACAAATCCTCCTCCACACACTCCTCCTCGAGCAGCCCGTCCAGCTCCGGCGACAAGCGGAAAGCCGAAGAATACTCGCCCAACATTGACATCATCAGCGTCAAGATTGCTGATCTCGGCAACGCCTGCTGGGTCAACCACCACTTTACCAACGACATTCAGACCCGCCAATACCGTTCCCCGGAGGTCATTCTCGGTGCCAAATGGGGTGCAGCACAGATGTCTGGAGCATGGCGGCAATGGTGAGTTCCCTACTTACAGCAACCAAAAGATATCGCCCCACTAATTTTCTTAGGTCTTTGAACTCATTACTGGTGACTATCTCTTCGACCCGCAGTCTGGCACCAAGTACGGCAAGGACGACGACCACATTGCACAGATTATCGAACTCCTGGGACCTTCCCCAAGTCCCTCTGCCTCTCGGGCAAATGGTCGCAAGAGATTTTCAACCGAAAGGGCGACCTGCGCAACATCCACCGTCTCCGCCACTGGGCCCTGCCCGATGTCCTGCGCGAGAAGTACCACTTCAAGGACGAAGAGGGCCGCCGCATTGCCGATTTCCTGCTGCCGCTGCTCGAGCTCGTGCCGGAAAAGCGCGCCAACGCGGGCGGGATGGCCTCCCACCCGTGGCTCGAAGACACGCCCGGCATGCAAGGGCTCGCTATCGACGGGATTCCCGTGGGCAGCCGAGGCGAAGGCATTGACGGGTGGGCGACCGAGGTGCGGAAACGATAAGACAAAAGTGTGAGATGGGAAATTCGAAGGAGGCGGTTAAAGGAGATGGGGATGATGACGGACAAGAGAAGGGAAGGGGAGATGGTTCCGAACATACATACATGGAAAGAGCACTGTTTAGCGGCAGTAACGACGCAAAAATAACATATTTTTGGACATCGTATGGTTCCTCCCCTCTCGCTTTCCTTCCTGTCCTATTTCTTCCCCTTCTTTCTGTCTCAACTTATGGACGCCATCTACTACACTCTTTTTTGCGCGTCATTTGCATTGGATTTTGTGTATTGTACACTTTATGAACACCGTGTTATATAAAGACGTTCTTCTCTCCTTGAACTGGGGTTGTTTGGGTTTTGGTGTTGGAGGAACAAACTCGTTTTATTCTCATCGCTGTTACATACGTTTCTAGAGTTTATTCAGTTCTTTTTCTTGTGATTACTTCGTACACATTACGCCATATAACTAACCACGCTTTGACTGGTTGTGACGACAAAACGCTCTCAGTTGTTCTTCTCAGACCATCTCTGCTGTCAATAGTTTCTCCTCGTACACGTTTTGAGGATACAAGATAGATTCAGGCTTTACCAAGGTTCACAATTAGTTGCAGCATACCTTCTGGACTGGTTTGTCATATGTTCTGTCCGGTCATGCGTTCTGTCTAACCGTCTGTTTTATATCATCCGCACTCTCGGCAACCTGTTCTCTCGTATCAATTATTCCGTAGTATCACCTGTTCTTTCCTGAAACTAGTATTATTGTGCTTTAGTTTCTTGCTCTCTTCTTGCTCTCTTCTTGCAACTGTGCAGCTGCTGTCTCCTGCCATCGAAACTGCCCTCAATACGCACACACACACACAAATGTATATTGATCATTCATTCTTCGTCACTTGTTCTCCCTTTCGTCTCTTTTCTCTACCACTTTGTCGACTATAAGTACAGACAGCGGCGACTTGCCCTATCAGTTTGCTCTGTTACGAGAGGCTTCATGGTCTAGTGGTACGATTCGTGCTTTGGGTTAACATTAAACAACTGCACGAGGTCCCGGGTTCGATCCCCGGTGGAGCCCTCCATTTTTGCTTCCACGAAGCTGGCAATAAACATTCTTGTTTTTTTTGGGTCTTCAAATCACAAACTCAACTGTCCAGAGAACCCAAGTATACAATATGAAGTTATAGAAGCACTGTCAATCTCATTGCATACATGCTTCATATGTAATGCTTCATTTTGGGCGGCATACGGACGGAGGGCCGAATACGACGAAAGCGATGCAATGCTCGCGACGTTGCTTTTTATCCCATCGTACCTTGACTACTTTATTCGGACGTACAAAAGACGTCGTAAACCTCCTTCCCACGGGCAGAGATGAATATATGCCTAATGCTTTATCAATTCAGATTCTTCGACGACCTAAAAACGCCTACTCCGTATGAACAACGAAAGAAAGGACGGGTGGACGAGCGAGCAAGCATATGGACAAACATTGATGGGCAAAACTGGATGCAGTCAAAAAAAAGAAAAAAACCTGTCGTATGCCATGGCAGACTCGATGGTGTAAATAAGACAAAGTAGACACGAAGAATAAGGACGAACAAGGAAGCACCACCTGCAAAAAAAACACCAGACCAAAGAAAAGAGACAGAACAAAAACAGACCCCCTTTGTCGCCCTCCACTGCCGCGTACGCCGCTCGCCACCCGCAGCGTCCTCCATCTATTTCTTCTTGTTCCGCATCTTGGCTCGTTGTGCCATCCGTTGGAAGGCCGCCACACTGCTCGCACCAATCGGCCGGTAGTCGGCGCCGCGGTGGCCGTCAAACGTGCTCTTGGGCGCGATCGTGTACGACTGCGGCAGACCCACGGGGGCCGCACGGTTTTGCATTGACGACAGGCGGTGCCAGCTGCATCTCGCGGTCAAGCTCGAAGCGCGACATGGGCCGCTCGGCCAGGGTTTGCGTGTACTGGCTGCCGGTGCCGCTCATGGCGCCCTTTTGCTCGGCCAGGCGAGCAGCACGGTAGTCGTACTCGCGGGTTTCGATGAAGCGCTTCTTGAAGTCGTCCGTCTTCTTGAGGATGGGCCGGCTCCATTCGCCGACCAGGCGCTCGGCCATGCGCTTGATGGCGGGCTCGGCACGCTTGCTGCGGGTATAGAAGAGGACGACTTTGCCGATGCCGCTGCTCAGGAGGGCGTCCTTTTCGATCGGCAGCTGGGTGAGACAGGTGAAGATGTCACGCTGGATGGTGTAGCTGGGCAGAGAGCCGTCGTTCAAGGGCTCCAAGAAGAACTTGAGCGACTGCAAGAAGTTGGTCTCCGGGTCGAGGATCGTTTCCTGGATGTCGTTGCGGTTGAGAACCGACAGCACTTGGGGCAGAAGCTGCAGCTTGTTGACGGCCGGGCGGCCATCGGCACGGGCCTCAATGTCCGCCATGCACGCGCGCTCCATGCGGATCTTGAGCTGCGCAATCTCTTCGTCGGCCATTTTTTCGAGGTCCTATGTCAAGGCGGTTGGTTAGTTATCATCTCGTCTCCACCTGTCAGTCGAAATTGCTTTGGGGGGGAACGCTGTCAGCATACATCCTCGTCCGCCTTTCTCCTCCGCTTGTTGGGGTTGCGGATGGCCAGGTCCATGGCCCGGTTCAGCGCGCGCTTCCGGCGCTCTTCGGGTGTCAGATCCTCTTCGTTGACCTCAGGCGACGCTGACTTTTTCCGCCGGGGTGCCGATGCAGCACCATCGTCGGCCCGCGCTCTGCGTGCCCGTTTTGAGCTTGCCGTCGCTCCACCGCCCTCCTCGTCGTCGCTGCCACCAGCAGCACCATCGCCCGACCGCCGCTTCTTCTCCCGCCGGCCCTCCTTGGGCTTCCGTGGCTTGCCGTCGTCGCCGGTCCGCTTGCGCTTCGAGGCCTTGAGACCGCGAGCCGCCTCTTCGTCGATTGTCACTGCTGGCCGGTCCTCGGTCTCTGCAATCTCAGCAGTGGCTGGGTCGTAGTCTTCAAAGTCTTCGTCAACATCCGACAGCTGCTCCTCTTCCTCGTCATCGTCGTCGCCGCCCGAGGCGTTCTTTGCTGGTGCGGCATCGTCATCGTCGGCATCCGGGCCAGCAGGGTCAGAGGCTGCAGCCTCGGGGGTGGCAGCCGCGTTGACGGCATCACCGTCCTCACATCGGGCTTCGGCGACGACGGGTCAACGGGCGAGGATGGGTCGTCGGCCATGGTGATGTGTGAAGTGGCTGTGGTTGAAGCTGTCGATGATCGGGTTGGTGGAATTTTGTCGTGGTGAAAAGGCAGTTATAAAAAAAGGAGGCAAGGAGAGTCGAAAATGCCAAAAGCTATCGCCGCGACACAGGAGCTCGAATATGTTGAGAGAAGAGATGCTAGCAAACGATCGTCGTTCGAAATGGCCGGAAAGGTTGAATGGACAAAGAACAATCTGAAAACAGAAGCACCCTTCTTTGCCTCTGCGCCTCTCCTTTGATCAAAATCGCGTTGCTTCAGCGCGGACTGTCCAAAGCGCTAGACTAGGTTCAATTTACACGTGACAAGTCACGCGTGTCGCCTCGAAGAGTCCCAAAAAACGCTACCGTGCCATACTTAGTGCCTCAGGCAAAAGTGCAGCTGCAGCATACCAGCAGGGTCGACTAGGTCCTGGCCAGCACCTGTTTAGCCTTTGTTTACAGGGCAGAAAGCTCCAGGCTCCGTTGCCACCGACGACAGGTGCTTTGGATGGCCACCGTGCCACCAAAAAGTTTTGGCGACGACCAAGGCCAGAAACAAGGCCCACGGCAAACACCACACACACTCACAACAATCGTTCACGGCACGTCCGATTACCGTGCATGGGGAGAGAATTGCAAACAAACAAAACACACCCTGCAGCCGACCCTGCTTTATTATCCCACGTCTCGCCCACCGCCCACGTTCGTTACCACGTCTTCCCAGATCAAAAAACAACAATTGCCCGAGGACACAATCAACTTCAGATCCAAACTTCTTTACGACAAATCAACTCGATCTTTCCAGCCACACCCTCCACGATGAATCGGAGGACATTCGAAGGCCCCATGGACTGGGAATACCAGAACAACCGGGGGCCGGTGGACGTGTCTAGTCCGTTCTCGCAGATCCCTCAGAGACCGTTTATGGGTGAGTCTTGTGAAGCACCATTCACGTTCTTGACTGGCCTTTCACGACAGCCTGCTAACAGCCTGCGAACATGATGCTAGGCCCCTCGTTCGGCTCCTCCGACTCGCCGTCAAGGCCAAGCCGGTCGGCCAATCCCTTTGCCAACATTGGCAACAACGCGGCGTCCTCTTCCGCCTCGTCCTTTGCCAATGCAAACCCCCCTTCGCCGTCAAAGCAGCAGTTCCCTCGCCCACCAAGCTCCTCCATCTTCAACCCGCCCTCGACCAAATCCTTCCCGGCCGCGTCGCCCTTCCGCAACCCGGCGTTCACGACACCACAGAAGCGCCAAGAGGAACTCTTCTCCGAGTGTTCAGGCGCCGAGGACAGCCCGGCATTGCAGAGCGACGTGTCGATGGCAGCCGAGGACACGCCCGACTATGAGCGGATCGACCGCGAGTTTTGCCCATGCCACAATCACGCCGGCGTCGGCCGTCAACCGGAAGCTGTTTCACGACGAGCACGACGCGCCGGCGTCGCCACCCTACTCTTCACAACAACGGCAGGCATCCCCCTCACGACCCACATCAAGCCATGCGTCCGGACGAGGTGCCGTACCGCGCGGCAAGCTGGACCATTTGTTTGGCCGGCGCGACCGGGTGCGCAAGCGCAAGCGGCAGGTGGGCGACAAGGATGTCGGCAGTGTGCGGTCGCGGCACCATAACAGCAACAGCAACTACAGCTCGGACGCGTCGGACGATTCGGATGCGAGTGACTTCACGGACGGCGACCGGACACAGCCGCGGAGGCGGGTGGTGGTGGCGGCGGCGGCGGCGGCGGCGACAAGAAGGGTCGCCGGGGACACAGAGGCGACGGCGCGCAAGGTGCGGACGCGGACGGGACGACGGCCAAGCGGGGTGCGATTGGCAATCTGTTCTCGGCCATCCACGACCACCCGAACGTACCCCTGATCCTGTCGTGGTGGGTGCAGCTGGGCATGAATGTGTTTTTCATGGCCGTCGTCATGTGGTTCGTGTGGGGCGGCATCTCCATGATGCGCGCCGACATTTCGCATGCGGCCGACGCCGCCCGCTCGCGGCTGCTGGCCCAGATGAACGACTGCGCGCACGAGTACACCAAGAACCGGTGTGCGCCCCTCAGCGAGCGGCTGCCGGCCCTCAATGTCATGTGCAACGAGTGGGAGGTGTGCATGAACCAGGACCCGTCGAGCGTCATGAAGCTGCAGGTGTCGGCCAAGAACGTCGCCGAGATCATCAACGAGTTTGTCGGCGTCATGAGCTTCAAGGCCTGGGGGTTCATTTTGTCGGCCATGCTGGCGGTGATCTTAGCCAGCAACATGGGCTTCAGCCGTTTCCGCGACGCCGCCTTTGTTGACAACCACGCCAAGCCCCATCTGCCCTCGCAGCACGCATACGCCCAGCCGCAGCCGCAGCCCGGCCCCTCGTCGCTGCCATCGTCGCAGGACCCCAACCAAGCCTACATCTGGGCGCCGATCGGCCAGACGCCGCGCCACATCCGCCGCGAGTTTATGCTGCAACCCGACACGCCGACGGATACGGACGGTTCGCCGGATGTGCCCCGCGCGGCGATTATGCCGCCGCCGCAGACGCCGTCGTTCCGGCGGAGCCCCAGCAAGGGCGAGCGGGAACGCAGCCCGACCAAGGCGGGCCGCAGTCCAAGCAAGGTCTACTAGGCCGGCCTGGACTGGCTTATCTGTCTACGGTTTGGTGTAGGAGGCACATTGCACACTTTGTATCATACTGGTCTAGGAGGGACGTCTTGTATCATAGCAACAAAAAAAAGAATCTTGGCGAGGCAGTTTGGCAGGTTTTCTGAAAATGGGGGCTAGAGGGGAAACTTGGGATATTCTTCGCGCATCAGGGTTTTCGCGAGCACACGAAAATTTTATTTGTATTATTTTTTTGGTACGCCACGGAATGAACAACAACCTCAAGCAAGTTAAAAAACGATATGGTTTCGTTTGGCATGCAGTCTTTTTCAAAGTGAAATCCTGAAACTTTGGGTAGCTGCGTCTTTTTGCATGAGATATGCGTAATGGCATTGTGTCCGTCCTTTCTTGTCTGCCCCTTTTGATATTTGACCCTTCTTCTTTCGCCTCCTTGGCCAACTTATGACAGGAGACACAGCCGCGTAATGTCTCGCGTCTTGTGTGTTGCAACCGGCACGGGGCGTTTTTATTAGAGTGCTGTACCTCCCGCCTGTCGCCGATCGCCTGCCACTGTCACTGTCACTGTTAGACTTTGTCTAATGGTAGTAGAGGCAGTCTCAACGGCAAGCCGGCAAGGGGGCGGAAACGGACAGTAGGACAGGGGCAGTTTGGGGACCGTTGGACAGAAAGCAACTGACAAGAGGCGGCAGACGACACCGAAATACTCGCAGAGACGACCAAAGAAGGGACACAACGTACCAGTACTCCGTACCGAGAGAGTAGCACGACTGTTATTACGTCCTCTATCGACGTCATCTGCACGTGCGTTTATCGTGTCAAGAGGACCCTCAACCTACTCCATTTTAATCCTGACAGTTTGCCCTATTTCTTTTCTTACGTTGGCCCCATAACGAGATCGAACAACATCGAAATACAGCATAAAGAGTGGGTGGGGGCGGTATTTGCAGTATTTTGCGAGGCTTGTTGAGGTTGAAAAGGGCGCAAAAGGGTCTAAGATGGCTATGACGTCGTTTTTCTTACGCGCATCAAGATGGCCGGCGAAGCGTTGTCCAGAAAGAGACAATGGGAGTGCGTCCTTTACCGGCTGTGTGCCGCCGGCGCCCACTGGTGGCTGCAAGCAA
Source organism: Sporothrix protearum (assembly GCA_016097115.2). NCBI lineage: Eukaryota > Fungi > Ascomycota > Sordariomycetes > Ophiostomatales > Ophiostomataceae > Sporothrix > Sporothrix protearum. Next base: position 767,038 of record JADMNH010000009.1, on the reverse strand, counting down.
ATCACGAGAATAGCGCTCCTGCGCTTTTAGCTCGCCCCTCTCTGTGGAGTTGTTCGCCGATACGTCGTCTGGTCGTCTTCTTTCTTTGCCCGTTTCGCCCGTTTCTTTCGCCCGTTTCTTTCGCCAGTCGTTCTTACCTGATGTATATCTTGCTGTGGCGTGTGGTGCTCCCCGCCTTCCGTCTTCGCCTCCATGATACGAAATACACTGCATGCTCCTTCCCAATGTCCCAATGAGCATTGGGATGTACTATCTTCATTCGGATGCTCTTGCCCTCCTCGCCTTCTTGCCTTTTTCAGCTCGCCCATTGCATCGCGGTATGTGCAGTTTCGTTTAGTGGTTCCAGCAAATATGGCAAAAATGGGTGTCGGGACTCAAAGCGGAAGAAGAATCTACATGTATCTTACCCTATCTCGTCATACCAAGCTATTTAGGGCAGGCTGGGAAGACGAGGGATGGGGTAAAATAGCAACAATATGGGCGGACAGTGTCTGGAAGTACTTTGTAAATAATAAAAAAAAATAAAAAATAAAAAACCCGGCAGACGAGCCTAGTGACGGGATAGTAAGGGCAGGCACCAATCAAACGCCCGCACCTTCCCAATGGCAAAGAGATACGCCAAGCACGGGGCAAAGTGTCGAAACTCTTGGACACCCCAACCACTAAATAGAGAAGGAGCCAGCGCCTATCTACATCGGGCTTGCCTCCGTTGGCATTTTCCTTCACAACGTCTTCCCAAGTCGCTCCTTCTCTGCGAATGCCATGCATCGATCGTGCCCCCCTTCTTACGATAACACGGCAAGAGCAAAAGAAGCACTAACACACAGCGAGCCACCATAATCAGACAGCTGCGGTCCACACCTTCCTTGACCTCTGCTCCTGCCTGCCCCCCTTGAGACCGTTTTGCCGGCGTCGAATGACGCACTTTTTTTCTTGGCGTTTCTTCTGACTTTCTGGCGATTCTGGCGATTCTGGAGATTCTGGCGATTTTCATCGTGTATGTCGATAGCTTCGCAACGGTCCCAAGCAGCAAAACCAGCCAAAAACGAGCACAGCCGGACCCCAACGTTCGGACTGTCGCCCCCAATTGACCCAATCCATCATTCCCCACCCTACTCCCGCCTTTTTTTGCAACTGCTAGCAATTAAAAAAGACAAGAAACACAGAACACAGACCCAATGCGCAAGAACCACCAAACGGCTTTGATTCGATCTGGAGTCCTGACCGCAAAGAAAGCAAAACGGGCAAGTCTTCCCATCGCACGACAAGACACTCGAGACACTCCCACATAACAGACTTGCTGTGAACAATTCACTTCGCACCGAGCAGCACCAGCAAGCTTCCACCACATACCCACATCCACAGGCCAGCTTGCGCGCCCATATATCGAGCTTTCCCTCGTCGAACAAAGACACGGGAGAATGGTCCCTCCTTTGTTAGCATTACGGGGTTTCTCTTTTCCTTTCTCTCTCTCGACAGCCCTGCCTGCCACAGCTCCTCTTCTACCGCCCACACCCTCCATTTATTCCTTCTCTCGACGTGAAAGGCTGTTCCCATAGGCGTACAAACCGCCACCAACATGGATTCCAAGGAAGAAGATGCGTTCCAACAGGGCGTTATCTCGACACCGGCCTCGACGGGCGGCCAAGGCTCCGCTGCACGCGGCAAGCAGCGGGCCGCGCTCGACGCGGAACCGACGGCCGGCGCGTCTTCCTCGACCGCGGGCCCTTCACAGAGCCAGCTGTCCAAGCGGCGACGCGGCATTGGTGTCGTCACGCCCAATGCCTGCAACGAATGCCGCAAAAAGCGTGTCAAGGTACGCTGCCTTTTGCCAAGTCTCTGCCATGTTGTCTTTTTGCTCCCTATTAATCATGATCAATCACGTGTAGTGCGACGGACGACGACCATGCGGCCGCTGTCGTGTCCAGCGAGACGTCGAGTGCGTATACGAGCTCCCCGTCCGCCAGTCCAAAGAGGACCTTCGCAGCGAGATCGAGACCCTGCGGAAACGCCAGCGATCCAGCGACGCCGTCATCTTGGCACTCAACCGCCCTGGAATATGGAAGATGTGCTGAGCCGACTGCACAATGGCGAGACGGTGGACGGCATCTCGGAGTGGATCGACACGGGCGCGCCACCCACGACGGCATCCAATGTGGCGTCCATACAGGCGCTCGGCTCAACCCCGGCCTCGGCGCCGTCGCAGTTTCCAGCGCCCACTGCCCAGCGCCTACCCAGGCGGCGATGCCCCGGCATACTCGTCCTTCTCACCCGGCTTAACGTCCATAAGCCCCGGCATGCACGGCCAGGGCGGACAGTCGAGTGGTGGCGGCTCTGGCGACCCTAGCTCCCGACAGAGCATCAGCGAGCAGCACCAACAGAACCAAACAGCAGCAACACCCGCAACATCCTCACCAGCAACAGCAACAGCAGCAGCATCTTTCAACACCCACACCACCAGCAGTTACAACAACAACAACAGCAGCAGCAGCAGCAGCATATTCATCAACACTCGCTTCATCAACACCTGCAACACCAGCCGCATCACTCACATCTCCAGCAGCACCCACACACAACAGCTCAACCAGCAGCACGGCAGCCCCTGGGGTGGTGACCCGTACTCGGCCACGAGCCAAGCACCGTCGACGCAAAGCGACTCGCGCCAGGAATGGAGCATACCGCCGGAGTCGCGTGTCGGCTCCTGGGTTGAGGGAGTGGGGCCGGATGACCGGTCTGGCTCTGGCGGCGGCGGCAGTGGAATGGGTGGAATGGGCTCCGGCGAGATCCCACGGTACCGTGGTGTGGACCAGATCTTGGCGCCTGCCCAGCCCGACCTCAAGTCGCCCACCATCACGTGGACCGACATCTCAGAGGATCTGAACCTTGTCCAGCACCTGTTGGCCCTCTACTTTTGCTGGGAGTACCCGACCTTTGCTTCGCTCAGCAAGGAACACTTCCTCTACGATTTCCAGGAAGGCCGCCAGCGCTACTGCTCACCTATCCTGGTCAACGCCCTGCTGGCCCTTGGTTGCCGCTTCTCGACCCAGCCCAACACCCGCGCCGATCCGACGACCCCTACACGTCCGGTGACCACTTCTTCAAAGAGTGCCAGCGTCTCTTTTACCTCGAAGTCAACCACCACAGTCTGACCACCATCCAGGCGCTGGGCATCATGTCGATCCGAGAGGCAAGCTGCGGCCGCGATTCGGAGAGCTGGTACTATGCCGGCCAGAGCATCCGCCTCGCCATCGAAATGGGCCTGCACCAGATCCGAAACGACGACGGTGACGAGGACGAGGTTGCCGTCAAGGCGGCCACCTTTTGGGGCGCCTTCGCTCTCGATCATGCATGGTCTCTGGCTACGGGCTCTTTGCCACAGTGCTCCTGCTTCCCGCTTCTGCCGCCCAAACCTGCAATCATAGGCGACATCGAGGCCTCGCAGTGGGTCCCTTACACCGACGATGGTGCCCCGCTGCAGCGATCTTGCCAGCAGCCGTCGAATGTACGCTCCGTGTACAAGTGCTTTTGCGAACTCAGCGAGCTCGTGCACCAGTCTTTGTACATTCTCCACTCCCCGGGTCGTCCGCTTACCAGCCGCGACCTCCTTCACATCTACACCAAGTACCTTAACTGGTACGACTCCATCCCGGAAGTCCTGCGCCTCGGACACAAACTTTACCCCGGCGGTCCTGTTTGCCCACATGTACTACCATTTCGCCATCCTGCTGCTCTTCCCGGCCTCTGATCAAGCTTCGCATCATCGGGTCGAGCATCATGCCCAAGGATGTCTGTCTGCAAGCCGCCGACGCCATCCAGGGCTTGCTTCGCTCCTACTCGCAGCTCTACACGCTGCAGCGCACCCCGTCCTTTGTGCCCTACTTTGTCCTGACCTCGTCCATCATGCACCTCGCCATTGGCGCGTCGACGTCTTCGGAACTGCCACCAGGCGGCGACATGGCCGCCGCCATGGCCAGCAAGGGCTCGGCGGGGCTCGCTCGTCGTCCCAAGGAGGGCGACGACCACAGCATGTGCAGCGGCAGCGGTGGTGGCAGCATCAGCAGCGGCAGCAGCACTCATGGCGGTGGTGGTGTTGGTGGCGGGAAGAGCAACGACAGAACAAACAAAAAGGGACGCCAGGGCGGTCATGGTGCTTCCAACGGTAGCAGCAGCGGCCCAAACAGCAACAGCAACAGTCCCGGCCGCGGCGCTACCAAGCTCGACTCCCGCGTCGTCGAGTCCATCAACCGCGGCATCGCCGATCTGACGGAGATGGTGCCCTGCCACCACTTTGCCGAGCAGGCTCTGAACATTCTGCGGTATCTGGCCAAGAAGTGGAACATTGACGTTCACATTGCGCCCGTCGTCAAATCACCCAGCGGCAACCCGTCGAAGAGGGTGACAGCGACCGCCTGCTCCGGCCTCTCACGACCAGCCTCAACTTCTTCTCGCCCAACCTAGAGGAGAGCGACTTCAACTGCACTTGGGGCGTGCTCGATGCCGGTGTCTCCAAGGGGTTTTTCACGGGCGGCAGTGCAGCGTCGGCATCGCTGGCCAAGGCAGCCGACAATCTGGACAACCCGCTCTTCTGGCCCTTTCCGATGCAAGGACGGCCCGTTTTGCCGCTCGGCAAGAAGTTGGAAGAAGCCGGATTTGCCCTTCTTTGAGAAAGCAAGCAAGGAACCCCATCTCGGGGACGAATGAACATACACGCATACACGAGTAACGACATGGTTACAGCTTAGGGTCTAAAAAATATCAAGATATCAACTGTTCAAGACAACCATTTTTTTTTCGTCTCAAGGCAATGCGCGTTTTCCGATGTAGTCAATAAGGTGAAAAGTTACTCACAAATTATGAAAATAGAAGACGCATCTCATAATGCAAGTAAAAACGACACAAGAAAGCCAAAGAAAAAGAAGAAGCCACAAAATGACAAAAAAATGTCCAAAAAAAAGATGATGTTCCTAGTGGGGTTCGAACCCACGACCTGTGCATTACAATCATAGGAACAAAGGAGCTTGCGCCGCCTCTGAGTCTATCTAGTTGGGTTGTTAGTCTTTGCTGCTCAAGCCAACTGAGAACGTGGGGTAATTTCCGTTTTTTACTCACAAGAGCACCATGCTAACCACTGCACCATAGGAACGGATAATTTTCGATAGTTTATCCGACTCGCCCTTTTTTTCAGCTTATACATGGTAGCGCAGCATCTCTGCGAAATCTTTCGGTTCGCTCGACAGCGCACTCCAGCGTTCGGCGCACTGAATCCAGTAAATCGTCGCCACCCAAGGAAACAAGACAAATACTCAACCAACACAAAACAGACATGTCGACTTTTATTTCAACAATCATTGTTTAACTATATGTCTGTATTTTTTTTTACGATTATATCGATAGTGTCGGGGCTTTTTTATGGCTTGTTCCTTATATCATTCGATCTTTTATCAGGTAAAATTGGAATCCAACTTTAGAGAAGAGCTGTTCATTTTTCCCTCTATTGATCTTTATCTACGGAAATCATTTGTTACACAAAGCTTCGTACATACCCGCTGAAAAGTGTTGGCTTTTGTTAATTTTACTTTTTTACTTTTTTTTTTCTTCTCATTTTTAGGAGTGCCTCATGTTTAGGACAATCCAATGGCACAAAAGAGGCATCGTCCTGAATCATGGAATCCAAGGCCTATTTATCGAACGCCAAGTTCAGAGATGGTTCTCACACGTCACACATCCACGGACACACATCTTCGATTCAGGCTGCGACCACTGCTGCGTATATCGAGCCCATGCTTTAGTTTTACCAGTCTTTTTCTTGACGCAAGAAATACAATGCTTGTATATCGTAGCATCTCACCTACGTCTGCAATTCATCAGCCCCATGCTGCTCTGCCTTCTTTTTTTCGTGCCCTTTGTCTGCCTAAGCTCCTAAGCTCGTCCGGTTCCTCACTTTGCATATTAGGGCTATGCGTACGGCCTTTCACACACGCGAGCACAATACAACTCCTTTTTTTTTGTTGCTGTCATATGGCCTTTTGTGAACACACGAACTCGGCCGCCGTCTGGGGCCGCTCACACAATGTCGCGAACATGACCGCTTCTCGCAATGTGCAGGGGGGGGGGGGGGGGGGGGGGCAAGAGGAAGCTGTTACGGCTGACCTGCGGCTCCGATGAGATGTGGTGCCAAGGTCTGGGGCATCTCCTCGAATATTCTAGAAAGGGAGGGGGGGTTGGTGTGTGTGAAAGATTGTGTTTGTGATAAAGGGCCGTTCAAGAGCGGAAGGAGAGAGCCTCGAAAGTTGGCGATGGTGAGAAGCAGGAGATAGTTCGGAAAAGGAGAGGAGATGTTTTGTGACAAGGCAAAGGGAAGCCTTGAGGGCCACACGGCAACATCCGGCCTGTTGGTCGTCGGTATGTGAGAAGGATTGGGAACAGGAGGAGAACAGCAAGTGAGAAAGAAACACGATTGCCCCTGGGTGGAGGGGGCGTGCTGTGAAGACGGCGCAGTCGTGAAAAAAAAGGACCAGGAAAACAGGGAATTCAGACATGCATGGAAGATGGCGAAAAATCATCTCAGCCGTTCAATATGATATAGCGAAGGTGACGCTTTCTCACTACTAACATATATCTGGGCTGATATATCTATGCATGCCTGAATGTGCGTCAAAATGGCTGTCTGATCGTTTCCATCGTCTTCTTCTTTCCTCCACCGGCCGACTCGTTTTGCCAAGACTTCCTTGACTCGACCTGCATGGAGGTTGCAGACTCCGCGGAATAAACATCCTAGTTCCGCGCGGGCGTGCATGGCTTCTAACTTGCTATTGGTGTCTTTGCTTGCTCGTTGTACACATGTATATATATACATAATGTACGTCGTAGGGGTCTGAAACGATAAGAGTTGGTTATTATTGACAAGGCTGATGCGGCCTGTCGATTTTTCAGCTGCGTTCGTTTCGATTCTTGCTATTGTTGCAGCTTTTGCCCATGTCGAACGGCTCCTGTTACTGTCTATCGCTGTTCCTTGTCACTGCTGCTGCCGGGGATCTGAGATTCTGGAACTATTCTGCCTTCGTTTCTCCCTTTTCTTCTCTTTCTCTTCCTTTTCCTTCTCTGCTGGGACTTGTTGAAAACAACGCAACATTCTGTCCCCCGCACGCCGAAACGCCACACGCACGCATGTCCAAGAAGGCGTGACATGCGGACCATTTCTCCACACGGGTATTGACGGTTGTATTTTGTACAACATAAAGGCTTTTTTTTTTTGATCAAGATTCCACAATGGGCATGCTGCAGCTTCTTGGCTGCTTATGTGGCAGGTCGGGCAGGCTGCAATCTGTGTCAGTCTTGTTCGTGTGTCTGTTGGTTGTATTGGCAGCCATCGATTTTGCAGTCATTTGCAGTCATTTTTTTTGAACTTTATTTGCTCAAAAATTAAGAAGTATATCTCGCGAAGTCCGCGAAATACGTCGTACAGTCACGGAGATTTCCGGAAGGCTTTGAGGCTGGATTTGTTTTTTATTTTTGCTTCTCTCTTCCTGATTTCCCTCGTACGTCTTACTCGTCGTCTTTTCTCCAACAGATTATGCACGGCATGCATAGCCCCTGCAAGGTTCTGGGTAGTCTGGTGTCGTTCCGGCCTGCCCAACGGGCCAGTCGTTTTCTGACAACGAAGGCGCGCGCACCTAGTGACGCCGGCAAAGGCATGATTCAGGGCCTTTCCAGCTGTTCTTCTTTTGGCTTTACGTCAATGTTAAACGTATATTTTTTGTTGCGTGAATAGTCTAATCGTATTTCGTGTTATGCCACATATCGTGGCATTCTGTACGATGCCTCCAGATGTGGGTTTTGTGAATCCTGCTCTCCGCACCTCCCATGCCCACAACCCATAACTTAAAGCCCTGTTTTCCGTATCATGACCTTCTGAATCCTGCAAGTTGTCATAGCTGGCTCGAGGCCTGTCTTGTAGCTCTCCTGCAGCTCCGTGTTTGTAGTGCTCCATCCACCGAATCCTTTTTCTTTAAGCTTGCAACGATAACGATATGGGCAAACCTTGTTTCCGTCTTCGTATCCCTTCCTATCGCCATGCTATTTCAGCCCGTCTTTGAACTGCCTTGTCTAACTTTTTCTACTTCTTTTCCTGCGAGTTCCTTGCCAATGTGTTACACAATCACACCTTGTACTCCGTATACTGAGTAGATTGGCCCTCGCCTAATGCTGGTGCCCGACGAAATCGTTGCCTTTTTTGACAAGGGACTTGAATTTCCAGATCCTGTGAGAGCGTTCTAACTCTCAGCAATCGAGAAAGAAAAAGAAAGACGACAAAAACGGGCGATTGCATCGCCTGCTGTCTACGCGAATGCAACGGTGGCGTGTTTCCTGTTATTTGCATCTGGGCATATTCGTCTCCTGTCCTTTCTCTGTCGGTTTTCTTTTGTTCTTCTTCGTCTTGTCAATGCTCGTTATCGACTGCATCACTTCCCTATTTTCATGTCAGTCTCGGCATGGCCAGTGAGGGCGTACGCTTCGCATCGTGGCCGATTTCAGCCCTCTGCATGTCGCGCAAAGCACTACGCCTCCACCCCCGCCTACCGCCCGTGCCTTCTCACCAGTAGGGATTGAGATTGTGCAGGTACCCCTGTCTACGGTGCTTATTAGTCTTTTTTCAGCTTTTATTTTTGCTTTTTTTTAAAGGCCCCTGCTCTGTCTAACCTCTTCGCCCACTGTATCTATCCCCCCCCCCCCCCCCCCCCCCCCACCGTCACCCTTCGATGCTGACGGCCATCATTGCTCTTGCTCATCGTACACGCCCTACTGCACTCCTGTCCAATCGGACGCTCTGGCATCCGAGAGGAGAAGAGCCAGGAAGAGGTAACGGAGTACTCCGTAGAGGAGGCCTCTACAAGCCACCTGCACCATCAAGTTGAACGGAGGGGTGGTGTAGTGTTCCGTAAATCGTATGGTAGGAGTACAAGTACAGTACTTACCTGGGAAAGCTGTCCCTTTTGGGCGCCATCTCCGTGGGTAGGAATCGCCTTTTTTGCTTCTTTCTTGAATATGCATGCATTCTGTTAAGCCCACCGCCAGCACCACCGCCAGCAGAGCGTCTGTTGGGTGTGGGGGAGACGCATCAGGCTGGCGTTCAAAAAGAACTTGGCGTACGTCTTTCTCACCCCATTCGCCTGCTCGCTCCAACTCTTGTCGTTCAGTCCTGGCACTTGTCGCTCTGCCGGCTAGTTCAACCACCGAAAGCAGGGCTCCCAAAGGCCGTGTGAAAAGGATCCTGTTGGCATAACGAGACCATTGGGGTGCTCGAGTGCTGGGGCAGCTGGAGCTGGAGATGGTTGTTGAGATGGGAAGAAAGGTGACGGTGACAGTGACAGTGACAGTGTGGATGGGCATTTTTTCGGCGCACGCAGTGATCGCTGGTCACCCGCTCTTGAAAGGGGGTTTGCCGGCCCAAACGGAGCTCATCGAGCCCTGATCAATCTGGTATTTCTGATTGGTGGAAAGGCAACGAGATCGATACGGCCGTGGCAGCTCTTTTTTTCAACTTTCAGCGGTTGGCGATCGTATTGTAAACAAAGACAGGTTTTATTTGTCACTTTGCAGTCGCCTGTTGCTTGCTGGATAAAAAGGCTGCAAGAATCACGCGCTGTGCTCTGACCTGTTTAAGGGGGCGTGGCTTTAGCGAGGGATCGTCGAGTTTGCGGGGGAGAGAAAAAAAAAAAGGCAAAAGCAAAATCAACAACAACAAAAAAAACGTGGTGTGTAAGACGTTCGCCAAGGCACTGGTAGAAGGACAAGTAGAAAAATGAGACAAGTTGATTAGTCGTATATCGTACATGACCAAGTCATGTGTGCATGCAAAGAGACACAAGAAAGAGAGGCGTAGAAATAAAAAATGAAAGCAAGCAACCCAACACCTGCAGTTGCGGCTAGGACCTTCGTGCAGTAAGTGGATCACCGTCAACAAAACAAGCAAGGCCAACAGGACGCGAAGGATCATGTCGCTTAAAAAGACAAACGAAAGCACTCAAGAGGAAACCGAAGCAGACAAGAAATCGAAAGAGAGGCACAATAAAAATAACGTCGTTAAAAGGTCAAGTTGAGCACCAAAAGCAAATGACTAGGACGCTCGATCCATTTCTCAAATAGGAATAAACGAGATCGATAGAGAGCCGAGCAAGAGATAGGGGTGCATTTGCATTTGCGCCTCCTTCGCGCCTCCAATTGGCTCAGTCCTGATAGAAGATCTCCCTGGCCTGGTATGGCTTGGTAACAAGGCTCAAGACGGAGGGAAGCCAGAAGCGAGGGGCCTTCCAGACTGGTGACGGCAAGACCTGCTTGTCTTGGTACTGGATGTCGGCGTAGAATGCGACAGCTTCAGCTGATAGAGAGCGCTCAAAGTGTTCGTAGTCCATGCCCTGCCGGGATTTACTGAACGTATAGATGACACTGTTGAGGCTGCCCTGGAGCTCGACCTGTAGTGAGCGGTTCTAAAAATGTCAGCGACGCAAGTGGCGAGAGAACAGAAAAAAAAAAGAAAGGCATACCTTGGTGTTGTTCTGCTCGTCGCGGCGCTGTTTGTCGACCAGCACATGGATTGTGCCCTCGACAAGGATCCGGAGGGCCACGTAGGCAACATGGGTATTGGTGGCGTTGGCCGATGTGAGGCGTTTTGAGGAGCCGGGCATTTTTGCTGCCAAAGAGCTCGCGGAGCAGTTCGGCGAGGAGTTTTGACAACATGATATCACACTGTGCTGTGATCATGCGCGGCAGAGGCGATTGGCTGGCCATGGAAGTGGCATCACTTGGTAGTGGCTCGATTCCGAGCCGTGCCGGGCCGGTGATGAATGCTGACAGAGTTTTTTGGACTGCAAAAATGGAGAGAGGAAGATTGTTAGTGGAGACCCAAAAGAAGAGGATGCATGAGGCTGCACGGCATTGTACATAGTACAGCACTGCCTGCTTATTTTTCTTTTGATCTTACATCTACCAAAGTCGTACTGGAGGAGTGACTCGAGCTCGGGTGCCTGTGAGGAATTATATGTTAGTAAGACGGAATCTCACACCCGCAGGGAACATTCTATATGGCTTCTTTCATAGAGAGGGGGAGGGTCTTGAAATTGACAGAAAGGGCCGTGGGTTTCGATACTCACAATGCCGGCGTCGATCAGGCGGAGAGCCTCTTGGTGCGCCCGACCTTGTGTCGCCGCCCAATGGCCAGCCTGGCTTGGGATTTGAGTCCGGATCAAGCGAAGATATGCCGCCGGGTCGATCAGACCGTATGCGGGTAGGTTGATCCATTGGTGATGGCCGTTGCCATCTGTATACCGGCGGCCCGTCACATCGCCGTAGCGTGGGATAAACTCCCGGACAAAAATGGAGCTTTCCAAAGCCGAGCCACTGGAAAAGACAATCTCGACGGCTTTCGATCCTTTTTTCCAGTCATTTTCGTCGATCAGAGGGAACTCGTCGTCCGTGAACCGCGTGGTCAGGTCGAGGCCACCGACACGGTGGAAGACGACAACCTCATGATTGATGAGACGCATGGTTGTGCATGTAACACAGGAAAGCTGCAACAAGGGTATCGCGGTGATTAGAAATATAAAAAAAAACGAGATGTGCCAGTGACGGGAAAGGAGTCGAGGTGGAAGCAAGCGAGCTTTGATATATGCGGCAAGGATAAAAGACGACTTAAAAGAGGAGCGAAGAAACAATATGACAACGAGAATAAGAAGAGGAGGGCAGAAGGAATAGAGGAGGGATGAAAAGAGAGAAAGAAGAAAAATAAAAGCAGAGGAAGCTTTCTTTTTGTACTTGATAGAAAAAATACCATGACCAGGGATGCGAAGGATGGAGGTGTGTACCTATATATGTGCGCGCAGGGCGAGGGTGAGAGCCTTTGCTTGGTTTGGGGAGGGGTGGGGGGAGTGTAGATGTTAAGTTGAAAGAAAACTGGGTTGAGGTACAAGAACAGGCTGTGGAGAGGGGGTGCGAAAGAAGAAAAAGAAGATGGACCAATAAAAAGAATTGCCGTGCAGCACACGAAAAAACAGAGGGAAAAGAGTCTGACGAGGGCGGTCTGCAGCCGATGAGCAATGAGACATCCTTGCAGCTTCTTCTTCTTCTTCTTCTTCCTCCTCTTTTTTAGATATATAAAAAAGCCGCGAATCGAGCCAGATTACTTAGACTGGAGATTGTGTAAGCTGTTGCTTAGGCTGTGCTGAATACATAGTACTTTTACTACCTGGCCTGATTGGCGGTGGGCGCTTGGTATATCGGTGTGTGGTGGTGCGTGCATGTCAGTCCCAAGAGATCAGCGTTTGCTAGCCACACCCCACGGTGAGAGAACACGGTGAGAAAAGAGGTTTACAGATATTGCAGGCAGGTGAGTAGCAGAGTTCGGGCCTAACACGTCTCAGTTGATCCAGGTCAGCATAATCGACGTTCGGAAGCTGAAAGTATTGTGACTGCCCGTCTAAAGGGCCAATGGCGGCAATCGGGCCATGTGATATATATGGCGACCTAGATGCTGCAGCATTTCTCGTTTATCGCATTTTGGTGATCACGGTTTAGAACGTTTGCTCAGAATAAATTCAGACACTCTCTAAACGAAGCAGAAAGCTGCACACCGTATTGCGCGTTGTTGGGGCGAGGAAGTGGGTGAGAGGGTCAAGGGTTCGGATGAAACAATGAATCCAAGAAGAGCAATATGTAGGGAGAAATAAAATAAGAAGGCAACGATGTGATAGGAAAGGCAAGATAAGCAAGAAGCGGTGGGAAGCAGAAGAGGAACATGATATGACAATCAGTGGGTGATTTTGGTGATAGGTGGATGGTGGCCGGGATGGCAAGGCGATGAGGCTAGGACAAAAAGCGGTATTCGTACTCCGAGCAATATGTCTCACACCGTGCAGAGAATAAAGGCACATGACACCGCTGAAGAAGCCACCGTCGTGGCGTTGAAGGTGTCAAAGAAGTGCAGCAAATAGGGCGGTTTGCTCCGTTGTGGACAAGATGAGGCGTGTCTCTTGCTCGACGTAGAGAGCATGAGAGAACCCAACAGATGACATATATGCGTACGTCGTAGTATTCATTTAGATAGAGAGATAGAAGCAGTTGTCGGAGGAAAGACGCTCGAGAACGGCTTAGCGTACATGCAGTGACGCCCAGAAAGTGAGCCTCGTGCCAAAGCGTAAATGGGGCACGTCGAGCTTGCTAAAAATGCACATATTGGTCCTTTCCGTTGGCGTCCAGTGGCATCGTCTGGGTTTTGGTCACCCACCATCCATCCTCCTATTTCCGGCTGTCTGTTGGAGGAGGGGTGCATTCATCGGCCAACTCGGAAAATGTCAGAACAGTTTTGTTTAACATGCTGTGGTAAGATACCTTGTCAGACGCCTTGTCTTATGGGGCCCAATGCGAGGGCCCAAGAGACACCACGCAGAAAGAGGCACAGCAGACGGAGCATGTCGGAGCCCCCGGCAACTCTCGCTGTGCCCTTCAGCGACAGGAGGGGCTGTACTGAAAAGGCCAACTGACAAGTCGGGGAGAGAAGATGGTGCAAAGAGAAAGAAGACACAAAAAACAAAGCCGCGAGGAGTGAGGTTCATGCAACAGGTGCAGAGTGGCGGACAAAGGAGTGCAGAAGGCCAGTACCCCGTATGTTAGATGAATGCATCCTTTGCAAAATAAAACGAAGGAAACGAAAGGGCCAAGCTCCGCGGACCCTTTCCATGTTCCTCTATTGTTTTTTGTTCTCTTTGCTGCTGGCTGTTTTCTTGTGTCCGATCCCTGTACTTGCCTCGTGTAGAATTGGTCGCCAACTGATAAAAATGTCGTGTCTTGCTTCTTCTTTTCTCCTTTCTATTCTTTTTTTGCGCTGTATGCGATTTCTTGTTGGTCATTCGGACATCTTGGCCCACACCGTACAATGCAAAATGCCTGTTGCCGTCGTATTTTTCTTTTACTTTGCTCTCCAAAGTCGGTGTAGAGGCTGCCTGGCAAGAACTACTCCGTAGGTGTACGGCGTAACCCTGCCGATTTTGCATTCTAGGGCACTTTTCGCGGGAAAATATGCGTAAAGAGGGCCCTTGCGCAGTAGCTCCTCCAGCAACTCACCCGAGGGAGTGGAAAGCTGTTGCTTTCAGGCTTGTGGTCAGACAACGGCTTTTTGAGATTTGGAGTGGGCTCCATGGTTTTCGCTCTTTTCTTTCCTCTCATTTTAGCCTTGATGTGCTGCTTTCTGTGGCTCGGCAAGAAGAAAGCGAGAGCCCCCGTCGGCAAAGGACACCCTGAAGATACAGCTCTGGCATGAAATTCATCACTTTCCTATTGCTCGGATCTCTTCCCCAGCAATGTTAATGTTGCATCGTGATGGGTGGGGGAATACGAGGGTCGTGCTGAGAAGACAGTGCAATACAAGTCGAGTGTTTCTTGCAAGTCTGTGCGCATATGTGCTTCATAGTGCCGTGGCCCTAATGCCTGTGGTTTTTCTCAGAGCAGGGTTTCGCCAGCATCTCGGCTAACAGCCCTGTCCTGGGTGTCGTGTTATGGTGGTCGCCTTGGGCTACGAGGGCCGAAAGGATCTGCTCGATTTTCGATGACTAAGAAAGGGTGTGCTGCTCTCGACGGTGGTTCGTTAGAAAATGCAGGATAAACAATGGCGAAGCAAGTTGTGCAGGAAAAGGAGGGAAATGGTAAGGGTTTGGTGCAGGACAATTTGATCGCACATAAATCGAGGCTCACGACTTCATAATGATCTGAGGCCGAACAAGTTTTGTTTGCTGGTAATCGGGGCGATGTAAAACCGCCTTGGATATTCTCTTCCCAGAGATGTGCGTTGGTATACGATCTGAGCCGCACCTTGGTCAGTATGTCCCCTTCCTGCAATCTGAAATATGAAGTATCGATACTTGATCACTGCCTGGGGAAATGATTGCAAAAAATGTGAAAGGGCCGTTAGTCTGCAACGAGCCACTTACACCCACTTACACGTTTAAAGGTGCTTTATCACCGACTAAGAAGCGGCCCGGCAATAACAGCGGGAGCATGCCTCAGATGGGGTAGTTAACAGCGCTAGAAAACGGCATGAAAACCCTTTCGGGCCCATGTTCAATGATGAGCAGCGGAAGGCATCTTGCGGTACAGTAGATGAAAGTTTTGTAAGAAATACCAGCTCCGACTATGCCGTGCATGTCTGAAGTTTTGTGGACGCGTTTTGGGCAACGAGCTGACATATCATATCAAGGTGCTGCGTGAGATGCAGAACAAGCGTTGAGATGCAAGCTTGAGCCATTTTCAAGCCCGGGCTTTATTGAAATGGCATCGGCTTGGCCAAATTTACCATTCTTAACTCGCGATTTGTTGATTCCCGTCTTGAAGAGCTAGGAAGAATAAAAGTTGGTGTTTTTTTTTTGCGTTCCCTTTTTGGATTGTATTTCCACTTGTTTGCTGTGTTTTTTCTTGATTGGAAAAAGCGAGCCAGCAAATGAGGGTGAAAAGACGGTGTATTGACACGACGCAGGTTGCGTAGGAGGAGATCCCTGTCGAGCATGTGTGCCTGTCTCCACATCTCTGCCGTAAACAGAACAGGGTCTGCATTCTTTACCATCCGATTGGGCGACGTCGAGTTCCTTTCCCGTGGACACAGAGACAAGGGCCGGCCCGAGGACGAAAAAGTCGGATGGTTTTCTAGATGCCACGGGATATTCCTGCCCCGAAATTTGACTTGGGCGGCTTTTGCAGCAGCCGCGAATATACCATTTCTTCTTTGACATTTCTTTTCTCCTGGTGCCTGACTGGCTCCTTCCTTTATGTTTTTGCATCTTTCAGTGTGGTCAAACGGACTGATTTGGCCGACGCATCTTGTTTCGTTTGTCCAGTCGAACAAGATCGTGAGAACGGAAGGATGAGACTAGAGTCGGACACAAACGCTGTGGTGCGGGGCTGTCAGGAGTGAACACTGGCTTTAAGAAAGCACCGAGCTTAAGCAAGGTTTTTGCCGTACAAGATCTCACGAGAGAGTGGCGATGTCAGGGCTTTTCCCGAAAATGCGACTGTCACTCTCTAGGCTCTTGGTCTTGCTAGTTATGTAGACAAGTTCACGAGGTTTGTTCTTCGCAGGACTGCGTTCTCCGCTTTGATTCTCCGCTTGCTTGTTGGTGGAGCAAGTACCCTCGTGGCTAACAGAGCTAGTGATGGAAAAATAGGAAGGGAGGGGGCCGATGACACTTTTGGCAAGTCGCTTTTTTTTTCGCGATACAGTCCACTCTTGACTGCCGTACGGCGAAATAGCACACCGCCGAATTTTCGTATGCTGATGTATCGAGTCAAAATATCTGCAGGTGTATTTGTTTGTTTGCTTTGGGTCTCTGCTCCCTGAGCCCAACCGCCTAGGACTTGTTCGGAAGTGTCGATCTTGAAGCCTTAAACCGTAGACGGGCTATGCCGCAAATGCCCCGGAAGGACTGGGGAACAGCTCGGAGTAATTTGCCGCAGCCCGGTCGTGGCTTGGCGCAGCCTGGAATAAGGCAGGATCGATATCTTATCTTTCTTACGAAGTACAGAAGCAAAGATTTGTCTTGAAGCGGTACTGAGCAGGGAGGGCGGGCACACCAAATCATGAGCGCGGGTAAGAGGGCCGGCATGAGCTTTTTGTTACACTTTGCCTTTTGGTGGCCATTTGTCGATATGCAATGCACATTTATCTTGTTTGTCTTGCTTTTCTTTGGTGGAACTAGGCTTGGGGGTCTTCCCTGGACGGCTCCCGATATGCACGGTGCTCCTTTTTGATCTGCATGCACACTCGTATTAGCCATATAGCTCGCGTAAAGGTGCCGTTTTCCTCCGGTGATGCTATCGAAAAGAAGCTGGAGAAGCACACGAGCCAGGTACCATATTAACGGCAAGAATTGTAGCCATGGACAGCTCAAAGCGTCTTTCCATGTGCATCCCAAGCTCGCTCGTACTTACCTGTTTGCCCTTTCGCTGCCTTGGCAACATGTACTCCCCCATTCTGGCGATCATGTCTGTCCCTTTGCTCCTCAAGCCTCAACACGGCACCGGCCATGCCACCATCCGGGCCTTCGGCTTTAAATCTGAGAACGGCGGTCGGCAGCATTCAATATTGGTACCGCAAATTTCTTTTTTTTCCGGCCGCTCCGAGGTTGTCTTGGCTCTGCACTCATGGACATGTATTGTGGAGGCCAAAAAAAGAACATGGGTACCCGAGCCATTGCTCTGGATGCCGAGACCTGGGCCACAGCTTCAAGGTCGAAATGAGGACTAACAGCCATACTAAAGCTAAAACATTGTCAGTATGTGTGTGCCCTTATTACAGTAAAGGCGAAGCACCGATCGACCTCGTGAGAAGCGGGACGATTGGCGGAAGAGGAGTCCTGACCAGGGAGGCACACGCAGCATGGCGGAGAATTGTTAAGAGGTGTTGAGGCAAGGCTAGGACGGAGAGAGAAAGAATTAGTGCTGAGCAGCATGGAGAGGTCGAGCCAGCAGCCAGAGTAGCCAAAGCGGTCGGACATTGTGGAGCTTGCTATTGTCGACGACAGGGGAGGCCGGGTTGGGGGCGGAAAGTATTGTCGCGGATCTTGGGCTGATTTGAGTGGGTGGAGTGGACTGGATCAATTCTTCATGGTTTTTTTTTTTTGTTGCCTGGCCCCATTTCAGACGATTTGGTCATTTTGGCCATCTTGACATGAGACCTTTCCATTTTTGCGTGCGTGGCGCGGGGCAAAGCTGTTTGTTTTCATTGTGCCTTCCCTCTTAGCATCTCGATACGGAAATCGGAAGGTGCAGCAAGAGTTGGGAGACGGAACTGGAGCCGGCCCTTCCTGACTTGTCTAGGAAGCACGGTGGCTCCGATCAGCCGCGGAAAGAGCGGCCGGGCATGCGTCAAAGTGGCAGGAGCGATCAGTTGAAATCGCATCTACGTTGGGATTGTTTATGCGCTGGCACAACATGATGGGAAGGCGCTATCGGGAAAGGGGGAAGGCACGACCAAAGCAAACAAATGGTTGCCCGCCAACACACCTCCTTCCCTTTGCGAATCCCAACAGAAAAGCGAAAAGCGAAAAGCAAAACAAAAACAAAAACACTATAGTAGAATCTGCACATGCAAATGCAAATGTGAGAAATGACACAGAAAGACTGATCTAAAACGTCTCCCTCCAGGCCTCTTTCGCTTCTGTATCGCAAACATCATTGTCCACAAATCATCACCACTCTATCTCCAAGTCTCGTTGTACCTCTTAAGAGCACTCCTGCAATTGGCCAGTCATTCCTGGACTCTGCGGGACTTTTCTTTTCTTTTATTTCTTTTTCCTAAATCAGCACCGCTGCACTTCGAATCCTTCATCATGTCGACCACGCCGCCACCCTGCAGTAAGTGGAATAAAGAAGGGACTGGATGAGAAACACAGGGTGCAGGCATACAAGCTTCACTTCACGGCCAGCTGCAATGCAGGTCAAGGGCTATGTCTTACTTGTTCGCCTTTGTGAACGAAAGATGGGGAAAGAAAGGGGGCAAAAGCATGATACTGACACATTCTCGTCTCTTCTTCTCCTGCCTCGCAGACATGTCTCCATCGGAGATGATGCAAAAGATCTACCAAGTAATGCAGATCCTTCAAACCCTCAGCGTCTTGATATCTGAGATCCAGGCCCTCTGTGTCAAGAATTTTTCCGCTTCTGGTGCGACATTCTGTTCTTCTTTACGCCGCAGCTGAACCCATTCCGATGCATTGACGCATACAACGCCGCCAGGCAAGACAAGCGCCTCTTCTTCGCGTGTCCCATTTGCCAAAAGAGCGGTAATCCTGGGCAGTCCGGAAGCGGCCGTCGCGATGGCCAAGCACCCTCCCAGAATGCCACACAGACAGACAAGCCACCCGCAGACTTTACATCTCCTGAGGCTCTCGTCGACGGCAACGTCCCACCCAAGACTGAAGGACCCGCATACCCAATTGCATGTGGACATGCAGAGTAAGCATGAGTGGCGATGGGGCCGCATTGTCACTGGTCCAGAACAAATCGGCGCGTGGGGGTTGAGCCCGGATAGAAGTACAGGTCTTGACGCAGGAGGTGTTTTTCTAACAGTATTTTCCTTGCTGTCATGATGCTTATCGGCCCACAACTCGGAATGTGCCTTTCTTGTCTTTATCCTTGTCTCTATCATGCAATCTGCACCAACGATGCATGTCGTCCAAGGCATACCTACATTCAGAGCACGTTCAGACTTTTTTTGCCGGACCTAGGCAGACGCTTCTATATCCGTTTAGGGAAGTTCTGTCAAGATGGGGCTGAGGTCATGATGCATGGGTGGTTGTATACGGTGTGCTGAGGCCGCCGTCGACGGTTATGTTGTGTGTCTTATCCAAGTGCTTCCCTAAAACCAGCCCTAGAATCATTATAGTATTCGACTACAATCCGATGACCTGCCGCCCTTGATTCTCTCCTTGCCGACATTGTTCCGCAATTTCTTCCTACTCGGTGCTTTGTGACGCCCCTTATCGTTTGATTGTCTGCGAATACACACCCGAACCGCCGCCCACGTAGATCACATCCTTGTCCTTGTCGGTGCGGCCGAAAGCACACGACGTGGAGCCCGTCACGGACGCCACCTGGATGGGTTTGCCGACGGCCGGGTCGACCTCAACAACCGAGTTCTTGCCGTTGGTCGCCACATAAATCTTGCCGTTGGGGCCAAAGCACAGGTCGTCGCCCATCAGGTTGGTCCACAGCGTCACCACGGCGCCAGTCGCCTTGGCCGTCACGGGATCGACGGGCACCTTGTGGAACGCGTTTTTGAAGATGTTGGTGTACCACACGACGCCGTCCCTGTACTTGATGCCGTCGATGCCAAAGGGAATGCCGCCCGCGGGTGCCATGGTCGGGTCGGTCAGGACCACGGCGTAGTCGCCCGTCGACACGGAGACCTTGTAGACAGTGCCCTTGCCTGCATCGGCCACGAGCACGGTGTCATTGTCAAAGACGGCCAGACCATTGAGGTTGCTGGCCTCCTTGATGGCGCCGATGAGGGACGTCCGAGGGGTGAGCCCCGCGCGAAATCGACCTTGTAGATGGCTTTGCCGCTGCCGCTGCTGCCGCCGCCGCTGCCGCTGCTGCCGCCAATGACGGCAAACACGTCGGGGGCGACCTCGCCGATGCCGCTGAGACCCGTGGCCCCGGTCACAACGACAGCGGTCGCCGACGTCTTGGCAACAGGGTCGACCGAGTAGAGGTTGGGGCTGTTCATGTTGGTGGCCAGGATCTGGCCGTTGCTGCGGACGGCCAGGTTCTCGACCGAGGCCAATTTGGCGACCTGGACGGCGGCGGACTGGCGGCCCACGAGGCAGACGGAGGCGGCCCACGAGGCAGTCGGGCCCATGGCCAGCAAGAGGAGGATGCCGGCCTGCAGCAGGGTACCGGTGGCACGGCGGAGGCTTGTTAATTGATGCATGGCGGTGTGTCGGGTGGGGGAAAAGAACAGTCCAGCGATCGAGGACGGGTAGCCGAAGCAAACAAGAGACGACAATTACCACGGAAAAGTGACTCGATGATATGCACAGCAGCAGGGAATAAGGGCACAAATATGTCAAAAGAAAAACGCAAAAACGCAGAACGAGATCGACGACAATAGGGCCCAAGCCCAATAAGGGGAAATGTCAACTTGCGCACGTTCTCGTCGTCTTGGCAAGGCTCCTTCTTCTCTGCTCCATTTGCGATCGGAGGTTCGTTAGTATCTCGATTCGGGCGAGCATCAAATTAGAGTTCAGGTGCCCCCTGCAGGGAAGGTGAGGGGATGGGCTCAGGACGGCCGAGGGTAAATACGGATGCTGGAGAAATCATCCAGAATAGAAGCCAAAGGAACGGTCGAAGCGAGGAAAACAAAATGCAGTATTTACAAATATATCTGCCTTTTGGCTAAGATACCAACGACGCCAAGGAGGAGCGAAAGCTTCAAAAAAATAAATAAGTGTACAAATTAGTAGTCTGCTGTCTCGGCAGAGGCGAAAAGACAAGATGGAAATCGGGTTGTTAATTAGGTGTTAAAATGAATGTGGCCACCGTGAGGGACCTCTGTCCGTGGCTGTGAATGCTATGCCCGAGATGTTTATTTCCCGTAATTTGATTATCTCTTTCCCTGTCAGTCAGTGGGTATATGTGTGACTGAGAACCCTGTCCAGCAGTAATCCATCATGGAAGTTGTTTTTGTCGAGTTATTATGTACAATAGAGAGAGAGAGTATGCGTTGGTTTTCACACAGTAATGTGTAGGGCGTTGACAGGCCCCATAATGTCGTCCACAATGGTCGTGGCGATGCTGTTCCAATCGCCCATTGTGTCTGCTGGCGTGTATGCCCGCGGCTTCGGTGGTGGCTTCGGCGGCTGGTCGTTGTCTTTTACAACGTTTCCGTAAGTGGCAGTTGTTGTTGTGTAGACAGGCGTACCGGTGGCCGAGGCCCGGTTGGAGATGATGCCAAAGTCGTCAATAATGAGAGGAGGTAGAGGCCGGTCGGCCCAGTTGTTGCTTTGAGAAGAGGTGGTAGTGGTAGTGGCCGTATTTTTTGACGTGGCCGTCGTCGAAATCTCGTAGCCTTGGTCGTCTTGGCTTCCAAGGATGTGGTCTTTGCTGGAGCCGTGGTGGTGCTGGCGTTCGCTTTCGGGTTGGCAACGGGTGAGGCAGCCATGACTGGGGTCGAAACGACACGACGCGGCTTGGATAGCTTGGCTGTTGGCGGCGATAACTTCTTGTCGCTTTGACGGGCCGGGGCCTCCTTGGTCGGCAGGACGGTCTTCGCTGGCACAACGTATTCGGTGGCCGACTCGGGCGAGGAGGATGGGCTTTTAGAGCGAAAGAAGAACAGCGGTTTGCGCGGCGACAGCTTTGATCCACGCTTCACATCCTTTTTGGAAGCCTCGGAAGGTGAAGAAGAAGAGGACGGCAAGGACAAGGTTGAAGTCGTCTGAAAAGTTGAGAAGGATGGGAGTGCTGGCAGAGGTGCATCCTTGGTGTGTGTCGAGTTGTGCGGAGGAGGAGCAGGCGACAGTGCCGTGGTAGGTCCGGGGGCGGGAAGAAGGTCTGTCGTCGGTGCCGCGGGTGACCGGGGGCTTTCTGGCCGTTGAGTGGTGGGAGCCACCTTGGGCACCAGGGTCTGCACTTCTTGAACCTTTGTCTCAGCTCGAGGCTTTGTGTGTACCGGGCCCGATCTGTGCGCCCGGGAGTGTTTGCTGTGCGTCTTCTCGGCCTCTTGGTCGATGGGCACAGAGATGTAGATGGCGAGCGCATCGGCCTGCAGGGCCAGTGCTGTGGCGCTTTCTTGGCTGGGGTCAAACAGCTCAAGGGCCTCTTGCAGGGTCACAGGCTCGTCCATGGCCTCGCGGCCCAGTAGGCAGCAGCCCGGTGACCAAGTCGCCTTGGGCCGGAGATGTGGTGGGAGTGCTGCAGCGCGTGCTGCCCAGAGCCGCTTCCATGGCTTGTGGATGGCCGGCTGGTGCAGCAAGCCGTAAATGACATTGGCAAAGTGCCAGTGGCCGAGTGTGCGCCCGCGTTCAAAATGACCAGCCACGTGGCTCTGGTAACGCTCAAGCGAGCCGAGGAAGGCGGCACAGAAGCCACAGGCCCAGGCACGCTGCGTGAGGGCATGGCCTTTGGTGGCCGTGTCCCGGCCGTCGTCTGTGCGGGACAGACTCCGTTCCTTGCCGCGACAGGCGACGTCGTGCAGCACCCAGGTGGTGCGGTCGCCGAGCTTCTCCTCGCACGCCGTGCACCAGTACGAGAGAGACATTTTTGTCGTTGAGACCGAGGCGGGTTCTTTGTCCTGGAAGTCGGCCGCACTTGTCTTTATACGCAGGACGGGCTTTGACCGTGGCTTCTTGATAGCACTCGAGCTCGTCGTTGTGCTGGTGCTTGTGGCTGTGGCTATGGCTGTGCTTGTGTTGGAATCTGGCTGCTTTTTTGTTGATGGCAGCTGAAGAGGTAGAGGAACATCTGAAATGGACGAGAAGGATCGTGACGGCCATGACTGGTGGTGGTGGCGTCCTGGAGTTGCGATGTCGAATAGGAGCTTCGTAGTGGCTGTGAGGAGGTTGCCAAGGACACGGACTGGGACCGCAGGCGTTGTGAGTGTGTGAGTGGAGGGATGGAGGCCGTCCAGCGGCTGGCATCGGCGGTGGGCGAGATGGCCGAGGCTGCTTGCAAGTCGGTGGCCGAGAAGACGGCAAAGTCCTCCTCTGGTTCTTCTGGGAGAGGCGGGCAGTCGAACAGCGACGACGATATGAGTGCTGATATTGACCCTGTGGTGGTTGACGACGAGGATTTGGTGGGGTGTGTTGTCGAGTGTGCCAGTGAGCTTCCTCGTGAGCGGCCTGATGGATGCTCATATTGCTCGAGGAGAGCCCGCAGCAAAGCTTCGCGGTCGCGGGCCGAGAGAGTTTGGACATGTTGGCGGGCGGCAGCCAGGTTTGCTGGTGGCAGGCTGCCGTACGCCACGGCAGGCGCGTCCAGTGCCATATTTGTGTGCAAATTTGGTGATTTTCTGAGATTCGGATTATCGTAATTATCGTGATTATCGTAGCAAATAAGTTTTAGTAGACGTATAGGGTGGCGGTGCTTTTGCTCCGTGTCGTGGTCTGCATCACCGAATATGGAAGGCACGATGCAGAATGGGTATGTGTGGCATGGAAGGTGCAAGAGGAGGTTGTATGTAAAAGGAAAGAACGGAAGAGAGAAGATAGGAAAGCACGATAGAAGATACACTGGAAAGCAGTATATAGGAGTAATCAGTACTCAGTAGGTAGGAGAAAAGAAAAGAGAGAGAATATGAAACAGAATAAAAAAATAGGACATCAAAAAAATGCCCCCAGGAAACGACTCTTCGTACGCGCACCTAGAGGTCATGCAGCATGCGTGGAGGCGTGTTAGTGGCGTGTACGGAGTAAAATACCTTTGTCCCCATGGAGTGCTGTAGTTTGCTGCAAACCACGGCTACGGGGCACCTGGTGACACTACGGTTGCAGAAAGGGACAAATTGGACGGAGAGATGGGGACTGCGAGAGTGATACCCCCAGGAGCCCCAGGAGCCCAAAAAGTCAGGGGCACACCTGTGCATGTTTGAGCTTCTGCTGACAGCCTCTTTGGCGACGCCCTCTTATTTTGTCCTCTTGTTTCCCTTGTTGTTTCCTGCCACTTCACTGGTCACTTCTGTCACGTAACCCTTGTCTTCTGTACTCCGTACCTCCTGTTATCTCTTTGGTCCCATTCTTTTTTACTTCCCTGCACAGATACAAGAAAAAGAAAAGTGAAGAAGGCAAAGAAAGACAAGAGGAAGACGACGAGCCTGCTACTGGTCGTCTAAATTTGTGACCGTAGTTGGCCAGGCTCCATGTTTTGTCTTTGATTCATTCTTCTTTCACCGTCTCCTTTGTGCAAAAGAGGATACAACACGAGAGGGAGAGAAAAAAAGCGTTGGCATCTGCCTGGGCCTAGACCTCTTCTTTCCTCTTTGTTTTGTGGTGTGGTGCAACGCCGTCGTGCAAAACAGAAGTCTGAGGATCCCCAACCTCCTCGGCCACATCAACAACCACAATCGACAGACACGACTGCACGACGATGCAACTGCCGGCGTTGCTTGTGCTTGCATCGTACTCTGTCCTCTGGTTGCATGCTCCCTCTCCTCTCCAAGGCACGTCGATAGCTAAACACGCTACACCGTTCAACGTCCGGGACTCCACTTTTTAACCTCCTTTTTCTGACTCCTGGTCTGGTTTGGTCTCCTTTGGTCTCCTTCTTTGCCCCCGCTGTGAGAGTTGATCGCTACCAGGTGGTGTAAGTCACCGTAAGATAACAAAGTATGTGCCCCTGGTGGCCTGGGGCCCTGGACCGACTGGGCTCGTCCAAGGGCCTGTTGGTCTTCGGTTCTTTTGTCGCCTGGCTCCTCGGCGGTCCGTTGCAGGCGTTGCTTTGAGAGTGTGTGCGCGGTGGTTCACTTGTTTTTACGAGTACAAGTGGTCACAAGCGGGCAAACAGGGGCGAACACTCGTAAAATCAACTCGACCATTTACGGCCTGTTCAACAGACGATCTCGAGTAAAAGAAAACAGAGTCAGCCAAACCAAGTTCCCTTTTCTCAGTATGGAGTCCAGCGTATGGAGTATTGAGTATGGAGTATGGAGTACTGAGTACGGAGCCGTCGCCCCCATTTGCTGTGGTTCTTGCTGTGTTTCTGTTGCGTGCGGGTCTTTCAGTGTCTTAGTCTTAGGTCTCGTCTGCAGCTGCATGTCTCACATTTTCTCAACTTGGGCAGAGGGGCCCGCTACGAAAGGACAGGAATAGAAAGTGGGATACTTGGAAAGGTCACTGGGGAAAGCTGCTGTTTCCATGATTGGGCTGTTATTTTGGTCTGCATGTGACTATTGACGGCCATCGTCTTCCAGCAAAAAAAGAAACTAGAATAATTGGGAAAGAGGAATGCAAGAAGAAAAAGTGCATCTGGATCAGACATAGCCACCCTCGTTCCGCAGTCGAACATCGACAAAATAGGAAGCCCACTGGACAAAAGACAAGAGACAAGAACGACAACGCGAGACAATAATCCACCGAAAAAGACATTTTCTCCTCCATGGAAGGCATGGCCAACCGAAACACGCTCCACCGTTGTACATACGCAGTACAAAGCCACTCTCGCTCTCCTCTCTTTGCCTCCCCCAAAACCCTGATTGCATGCTCAGACTTGAAACAACGGTCGGGCGAGGGGGTGATCGTTTCAAAACACAACAGGGGCCAGTCAGTGGCCAGAGCCGCCCACCCTCTTTACCCCTGCCACCAGCGCCTTGGCATTTTTTCTCTTTGGGAGCTTTTTGGTGTTGCTTGTTCTCTTAGGGGGGCGATCGGCCGCCCATCCCACGTCATTTTGACAAGTGACAAACCAGTCGAATCGACGTAACAACGCAAACATCTCAGCTTGACAATGGGAATGAAAACCTGCCCACCACGGAAAAGATGGCACGACCTGTGGCAACGTGCGGAAAGGCTTGAGCGTTGCTGCCATCTGATATTCGTATCCGCCCCGACGCCCTACCAGAAACCGCTTGGCCGATCCTTAGTCGGCTTGAAAGTCGGCACAGGTGCAGCCATGCAGCGTTGATCAGCTTGCAAGGTTGCGGGTTGCGACGCGACGCGCACTGCCGCGATGGTCTTATCATCAGGCACAGCACACTTCTGCTGCTTGACGACGATGCTGATGGCGCGGATGCCGGGGATAGCGGCCATCGCACGAGCAAGAGCGCTCCGGAGTTGCCAGCCACGCTTGCCGTTGCTGTCGTCTTCGTCGTCGCCCTCTTCGCGTCGAAGGTCTTCGCCGTTGGTGTCCGGCCAGGTCTCGTTGGTGAGGGCTTCTCCGCGCTCCCAGGCCAGATCGTTTTTGACGGGAATGGGCACAGCGCCGACCGACTCGAAGCGCGTGTCGCCGTACCACCGCTGAAGCATCCACAGTTGGAATGCGTCCGTGCAGCGCATGTCCTTGGGCAGCCAATAGTACATGTTGACTGCACCGCTCTCAAAGACGTGCCAAAAGAGACGGATGGGGTTGCGTGGCCGCATCTCATCGGCGGACTGGCGGGGGAAGGCGGACTCGGGCCGGCCAAGGACGTAGGCGAGACCAAGGTCGACAAACCGGTGGAAGCGAAGCTTGTGCTCGGCAACGCTCCTGAAGCGCGATGTGTCGTTGCTCGCCTCGCTCATGTCTCTCAGAAAAACATTGCGGGGTGCCAAATCGCCGTGAGCGATGCCATGGAAGTACAGCCGGGCATACGCCTCGAGGGTAGTGGCGACAGCTTCCAGGCGGGCCTCGTTGGACATGCCATTGACGTCGCCAAAGACAAGCTGGGTGGTCATTGGCCGGCCTTCGACACGCTCCATGAGAATCATTCGAACTCGTCGGACGGGGTTGGCAACTTGGAGGAGGGGGTGGTCTGCGCCCTTGATCTCGGCGAGGTACGACTTCTGATCCTCCGTCAAAGGCAGCTCGACAGAGTAAGAGCCGTAGTAGGCCGGCAGAAGCTGGCCGTCGACGCCCTCCCGGACAAGGTGCTGGTAGGCGGCAGTCTCGCGACAGTACTCCATGTCGGCCATGTCGACAATGTCGTAGGTACCGCTGTGGTGGTAATACATGGGGTCGAAGATCTTGGCTACGACTGAGGTTGGTGGCGTGGAGGAGAGAGGGGACAAGCCGTTGCAGCTGTGGACGAGGAGGAGGAAGAGACAACAGGGTAGAATGTGGGAAGAGTGCCGCTGACAATTTTGCAGGAAACGAGGTGAGCGCCACAAGTCAAGAAATCCCGAAGGTGCTCGGTGATCTCAATGTCCAGCCGGAGAGCGTCCTCGGTGGGCTCCGGCCCGGGAGGCTGGTTGTGCAGGCAGTAGATGCTTTGAGGGAGCTGTTCAGCTCGCATCTGGGCGAGGACCTCCTCGCCACGCCGGTGCTTGACCTTGTATCCATTACCAAAGGGCGGAGGTGCCTCGTGCTGTTGGATGCTCCAGCGAGAGTTGACGCGGAACGGCGACTCTGGTTTGCCCTTGTCCAGATACGGGATGTTGAACTTGGGCTTCTTGGGAGCCCTGCACAGACGGCGACGACGGGCCATATTGGTAACAGGTCGTCTCTGACACTGCGTGACGATGCAAGGGAGGGGGGTGGGAGGAAAGAGGCGACAGAGTGCTGCGGCGTGGTGTGGTCAAGAGTAAAGTGAAAGGAGGGCCAAGCAGCAGCCAAAAGAAGTGAGACCACCGAAGAGTCGCGGCACAAGGAGTCGAAGAATTGAAGTGCTCGGCGGGCAAAGAGGACGCTTTGTGAAGAGGAAGGATTTGCGTAAGAATAGATTTGCCAGACTAAAAAAAAAACGGCACGAGGTAGAGGGGGCGAAGACGCGTTGTCAAACAGCCGTCGTGAAGGTTGGTGAGGGAGTGTGGCTTCAAACAAACAGCCGGGGAAGATGTCAACAAAAAAGGAAAGAAGATGGGGAGAATGAAGAAAGACACAAGAAAGAAGACGCGTCACACAGCAGAAACACCAGATTGTGACGAGGTGAAGTGAGTGCTCGATGCGGGCCTGCTATTGCGAAGTGAGTGGGTATGTTATTGTGAGGGCAAGAAAGAACAGGCTTTCGCGACGGTGGTTACCGAGGGTGAAAGGTGAAAAGAGAACAAAAGGAAAAGGAAGGGAAAAAAAACGATCACGACTTGGGAGAGGAGTCGAGGTTGGCGAGGGAGTGAATATATACGTGGAAGGAAGAGGAAAACCTTGCAAGCTCGGCAAAATGGGTGGTGACCTGGTGACAACGAGAAAGTGAGGCCTTGTGTCTATAAAGGGAAGGAACGACCAGAACGGGCAAACGAAAAGGGCCGCAAGAGGGGAGGGGAGGGAAAGGGCACTTTGTGTGTGGTCGTTCCTTCCTTCTCGGTGTCGTGAATGCCTTTTAGGTCCACACCTGAGTTATCTGGCAAACAGCAAGTGGCAGACTAAAAAGTAACAAGTAGAAGGTGAAGTTGGACTGAGAATAGAGCAAGCTGAGAGACAGTCGGCGATGCAATCCACGGAACTCGACGCGAGCATTCCCCGGGGGCGGTTCCCGACGCCCTGCGGCCCTTCTTCTTCTATACTATGCTTCGAGGTCGATATCGACATCGATGTCGACACGATGGATACTCTGGGGCTGGCCAGACCGGTCTTAAGTCTGTCTCAATCGATGGTGACCCTCACAAACCTGTACTCGGCTGCTCCGCCTGTGACGGGTAACGGGTGACGGGTGACGGGTGACGGTTTCAACTGGTACAAGCCCTTTTTTGGCCAGTCTCTCGCTGTTTTCACGTTCTTTTCCGCTGGCCGCGAAGCACTTCCCTTCCTGGAATGACGTTGAATGTCTGGGCTGGGTGCCATCCAAACAAACGGTGGCTGTGCTTTCGTTTCTATATTGTCCGTTTGCCATTTTGGCCTCTTGTTGACATGTGTTTCACTCTGGCACATGGAAGAAAGGCGGACAATGCGAACGTTTTCACTTTTCTTGGTTTTCAAGACCTCGAGTCCTGGTAGCGCAGATTTTTTTATTCTTCTTATCTCTCAATTCTCGAAATATATCGCTTCAGACAATGGGGTGTTTCTCCTGAAAAGGCAAAACCCCGTATTTGCCTCAATCGTATTTTAGACAGGCATGTCCTGTTCCATAGACATGAGGTCACGCCGCGCTCCCTTTTCCGCCCATGGTATCATTCTCCGTAGTCTCCCACCGAAAACAGCAGACAAGATACGGGAAGGGTGAACCAATCATCAGAAACACACACAGCCACTAGTGGTACTTGTTCTTCTCGTGGTGCACATCGTTCTCGAGAAAGATCTCGGTCTTGCCGTTCATCTTGTCGCCAATGTCAAGGCAGAGGAAGCAGCAGACGAGACCCAGGCCGGCAAATGACAGCGAGGACAGCGCGGTAATCTTGAGGCCATGGGCATGGGACCACTTATAGGCCTCGGTGGCGGCGGCGAGAATGGCGTCGTTGATGCCCGGGATGGCCTCGACAACAAGGCAAGGACGTTCTCTCCCAGGCCACCATTCAGTCCTCGCATATCAACACATCCCTGGCATGGACGATGCACAATCTGCCCACGATGGCTCTCTTATTGTCCCAACAAAACCACCTCTGCACCTCTCCACCTCCCACGCGTTGCAAGGCCCGTCTCGACGGTGTCTGCACCGAGCTCATCCGCCCAGCTCCAGACCTGGTGCGCCGCACTGCCTGATCGAAATCCGCCCAAATCTCAACGAACACTCATCTCCATGGCCATGATGCCGCCATCCAGGTGAGGTTGCCCCAGCCCCATGTCCTTTGACTACGGCAAGGTCGGTCTCGATCGCTCTCGCAGCATCGTTGTTGTATCGCGTCCTCTTTTGGGGCCAGCGGACTCCCTACACGCTTTGCGCGCCCCATCCATGCACTGCTGGCACACACGCTCCTTGTCTGCTTGGCTGCACTGACACCGGCCCTCCAACCACTTGTGCCTGATGCTAACTGAGCGGCTAGGCCAGGTCGCTGCTGCTGTCGAGCCCTGGGCCTCGCCTGACTCGGGTGCCGAGATGATGGCATGGTTCGTACAGGATGTCCGCCAGAAGCTGCGTCTGTCGACCCCCAACAGAGGGGGTGATTGTTCACTCTCAACGTGGTTTTAAGGAAAAAAAAGTATGGTGTTTTGGTTGAATTCGCTTCACGTTGTATTCTGGACACATTCTATTCTGGCTATCTCGTTCTGAACATATACAGTAACCTTTTTGTCGTACATATCAGCCGCAGTCCCCAATGAACCCAGCCACCATCAGACACTTATGAAGTTAGCACCGTCGACAGGTTTGAGAAAGACTCGCAATGCCGGCCCCTGTCGTGCAGCTGTTCGCGTCACTGGTCACCCACACCAACGTGCTGCGGTGCTCCTCGGGGTGCGCGAATCGGCCCCGTTGGGACCTGTGCCAGCCACACTGTGGCCAGCGGCACCGCCAGTGGCGTTGACCGCCGACTTTGCTGACATAATCCTATGTTGTGGCTTGTTTTCGTGCCTGACCAGACCCTGTGTAGGCTGACAGGTCCGGGGCAACTTGTGGAGGCAAATGGCGAAGCTGGAGGCAGAGGTAAAGGCGGAGAGGGCGCGGCTGGCGGTAGATTAAAAATTAAAGAATAGAAAAGAAAAGAAGAAAGAAAAAAAAATAAGAACACGAGAGCATGAAAGCAGCAAAAGCACAATACAAAGATCCACGACCCATGTCCCCGGTGGCATTACGATTCATGGTTTGGAGTTCTGTTTTCCTTTCTATTTCTGCTGTCACCGTAACGTCGCCTGCATATCAGATCACCATGACTTTAATGTTCTTCCATAGCAATTCAGCCACTACATATCACTCTATTAGCTTCACTTAAGCTTGTTCCGTTATTGAATCTGATTTGTGTGTGAATTGTTCCCTTGCATTGCATTGCGATTAAACAGTGACGAAAAACATCAAACGAAAATATACCGAGTTGAGCCGAGCATTGGCTCATAGCCTTGGATCAATCCCCTCGTCCTTGCCCTTCTTGGCCTCTGAACTGAAAGTGACACCGAAACCTTTGACCGAACAGTAGAGACGCGTAAACAGAATGATCAAAAGCAGATTCCCCCATTGATTCGTCTGGTTGTCGTCGTATGCCTCGTGCAGAGTGCGCATATGAAGCAGGAAAACGGGAAACGTCCAGAGCGGAGAGTGTGATGGCCAAGTATCCGAAAAAGCAAAAAGTATCAAAGAGCTGAAGGCAGACTCTTGATCAAAGTTTGCAAGCAAAGATGGGAACAGGAGCAACCGAAAATGCAAAGAAATAGAAAACAAATGACCACCCGGATCCGACTAGCTCACTGACGGTGGAAAGGGGGAAGGTAGGACAGAAAAAACAGGATGAGAAAGGGAATCGTGAAAAACAGTGAGAAGAAGACAAGATAGAAAGCCCACCCATCGTCCGGGTTGCAGCAGCCACGGCAAATCACGTCCAGTCCGTATTCTGTAAAAACTGCA
Source organism: Sporothrix protearum (assembly GCA_016097115.2). Lineage (NCBI taxonomy): Eukaryota > Fungi > Ascomycota > Sordariomycetes > Ophiostomatales > Ophiostomataceae > Sporothrix > Sporothrix protearum. The sequence continues at coordinate 735,447 of JADMNH010000009.1, read as the reverse complement.
AGAGAGAAAATGAGACAGGCTGGGTCAGTAATCTTGAGCGCCGTTCACTATTTCAAGTTCAGTCAATCTAGTTGTCCTCCATCTCGCATTTGTTGCACGCTTCGCGCTCGGCCTTCTCGCGGGCGTCCTTCTCCTCGCGCTGCGTCTTGTAGGACACGCTGTGGTCCCAAAGGGTTCCCTTGGGCCACGGGAGAACGACGGGCTGCTCGTGGTACCGAGAGTCTACTTGCGAAAGAATTTAGCCAACTTGGCCCGCAGCGGAGGTGAGGTTTTGGGGGTGGTGGTCGAGGTGGGCGACTGGCCCCCGCTCACAAAGCACCAGTCGTCGTCGTCATCATCTTTACCATCGCCATCACGATCAGCATGGTCACAAGGATTAAGAAGCATCGACGCACCCGTGGAGAAGTGAGGGGACTCGGAAAGTCCGCGGACAAGGCGACGGTCGTCAAGACCACCGTCATCAGAGGCCGCGCCATCGTTGACCTTGATTGAAAGAGGAGCACTACCACGCAGAGGCAGAGACTCGTTGAGGAGAACGCCACTCTTGTTGCGGCGAGCCGGGGTGGCCGGGGCAACCGTGGGAATTGGGGCAGGAGTCTTGAGGGCCTGGTCCGCAATCTTATTCGGCTTGCCGTCGACAACGGTGGCTGGCTTGATCACAATGGGAGTGGGGGGAGGGGCCCGAGAAGACCGAGGAGGACCACTGGTGATGCCCTTGGTCTTCATGGGCATGGCAACGTAGGAGGTGGGGTGAGTTGGGACAGCCTCAAACCCCGACTTCTGGCCTATAAAAGAAAAGAAAGAACAACTGTCAGCTGGGTCTGATGTGATAAAATGAGATGGTTGGGATGCGAGGACATGTTGGACACGTTGTTGACTTACGCTTGAGCGGCTGGGTGTCAGAAACAAGAGAGACGGGGACACCGCCCTCAGCCTGAGGCTGGTTCTCGTCATGGTTGTAGTCGGACTCGACGATGCGGCCCATGTCATCAACAGTGAGCTTCTCACGGACCGCGGCCTTGGTCTTGGTGACCATGTTGAATTTTTCGCCATCGACATAAATGTTGTCGGCCGACTTGCCAAGGGGCTGGTTAGGGTGCTGGTGAGCCATTGTTTGGGTGGTCAATGGATTAGATATAAAGAAAAATCAGAGAGAGAATGTCAAAAAGGCAGCAAGACTTCATCGGGCGAGATGGTAGACGTTGACAGAAGCCGAAAAATAGGTGATGAACGAAGAATGGGTTGAAAGAGTGGATGGAAGTGAAAGCAATGGGTGACTGGTGACGAAGAGGAGAGAAGAGTGTTGTGACGAAAGAAAAGGAGAAGGAAAGAAGACGAGAGAAAAGAGAAAAGAGAAAAGAGAAAAGAAGAAAGGAGAGAGGAGAGACGCGGTCTACAGCTCGAAAAGAGGGGGAAATAAATATAGGAAGGAGGGGGACCGAATCAGCAGGCTGTTTTGCAAACAAACAGCAATAACCAAAAAAAAGGAAGGAGCAATGGTGAAGCTTGACAGAAGAGGAAGTCGCGACGAAGTAAGGACACTCACCGTGCCATCACGAGGTATTTTCTTGGAAAAACGAGGAAGGGCGAGGAAGGTGCGCCGTTCACATGGGAGATGAGCGTGGCCAATAGCCTGTGAGGATTCCCGCTTGTCTCCCATCGTTACTTCCTCTTTGAAAAACAAAAAAAAAAAAAAAACGAGAGAGCCCTCCCGCGTGCAGTCCGCCATATGTACCTTGTTTCCTATGACCTAGTTGTGCCATTGGCATGTACCTTGAGCAGAGAGCCGCCCAAGTGCCTTCCAGACGTGAATGCACGTCTTACTATTCATGCTGCTGATTGTGTGCTCCTGCTTGCTTTGCGTGCATCTCTTGGGCACATCAAGTGGGTGCTCCTGCCCGTTTTGTTTTCTTTTCATGCCTCTCCCAATTCGGCCTTTGACCTCCCCAATCACCCCACCTCACGACTTTTTATTGTGTGCAAAGTCGATTTAGAAGGGCAAGAATGTGTGCTTTTTGGCGTGTTGTGATTTTGCGTCAAGCGTGTCATTATTCTAGCCCTATCATTGGCGTCGAGAACGAAGCTGAGAAGCTCCCTCGACCGTCTCCGTATATATCGTACAATGCCTCCCATGGTATCATCATTTTGTGTTTCCCCTTTTTCCCTCTCCGCCTCTCCGATGCCCGATTTTTGTAAGATGCTTTCCCCCCTGGCCGCTGTCCCCAGTTTTGTCTGTCCATCCCGCATCGTCGTCATATTGTCTGCGAGGACTGTGCCCGGTACAGCGACCACGGCAGCTTCCACCCACTTTTGACACGGAACGCGTCGAAATCCGCAGCCTCCAGCCGCGTCAGGTAGTCCTGTGCAGGCACGGCCTCGAGAAGCACGTTGAAGCCCTTTTGCAGTGCACGCAGCTCGTCCCTCTCACCGCCACCGCCGCCGCCGCCGTCGACAATGTCGCCGTAGGTGTGGCCCGCCTCGCCCTCGTGCTCGTAGTCGTGGCCCGGGTCCTCGCCTGCACGAAGGTTCTTGAGCATCTCGCGTGCCGTGATCAAGTGGTCGTTGGCCCGCGTCGCCACCCGAAAAACAGCTTCACTCAGGCCCGGTGCCTCGGGGCCTTGGCGGTAGACGTCCTCTTCACGCACGCCCGTGTCGGCCAGAACGTCGAGCGGCAGCAGGAGCACAGGGTTGCGTGGCGGGAGGGCCGCGTGCGTTCGGCCTGCGGCACCGGCGGCGGGCGGCGGTTGGGGCGCGGCCAGCACGGGGATGCCCCGCAGAATGGCGGCAATGCCGCACGCTTTGCCAATGTGGCTCGCAAGGTGGTCGACGTGCATCGAGCGCAGCGGCAGCATCGCGAGCGTCACGTACATGAGGGTTGCGTATGTGCTTTCGGCGTAGTCTTCGAGGGCGGCCAGGCTCGTGAATGGCCGGTTGTCCATGTACTGCTGCCGCGTCGAAATGAAGCGCTGCAGCCAGAATTTGATGGAGCTGGCATTGCTGACAACACCGCCCTCCCGCGACGCCAGCGCCGCCAGCGCCGCGTACAGCAGCAGTGATACGGGCTCCCGTGGCGGCTGCCCCTCAAAGGTATTGTTGATGGCGTCCTTCCAAAACTGCATGCGCATGGCCCCAATCGTCGGGTTGGAGACCGTCTCGGGCAGCCGCGCGAGCTCCAAGTTCAGAGTGCGCAGGGCCAGGTAGGCGTCACGGACGCCGCGGGGCAGGAAATGGCGCACGAGATGGCATCGTAGTCACCGGACCCCAGCTGGTTGACACAGTAGGACCGTGCCTTGTCGACGTCGGCATCCGACACAAATGAGCGACGGGACTGTGCGGGTGTGGAAGAGAGAGGCGTGGAGGAGGAGGGGGACGAGGCAGAGGACGAGGAGGACAAGTTCAGGACCAGCAGGCCAGAGCCTTGCGGCCGTGGCCGCCGTAGGGCGTGTCGACAACGACGAGCAAACAGCATTGAGGTCGGCGTATATGAGGAGAGAGGAAATAGGATGAGGTAGAGGTGGAAAAGGACGTTGTCGAGGTCAAGTTGGTTGGCATCATTTATTTTTCATTTTTATAACCTCCACGAAAAAGCTCTGCAGAATCGCGACGAAACGTCAGTTTGGGTGCGGTTATGCGCGGTTCGCCACTATATTTGCAGGGAGCCAAAGAAAGAAAGAACCAGAGAGCTTACCAGAAATTGGCTAATGTTGACCCAGAGAAATAGGTGGGCAAGACTCGATAAGAATAGTGACCCTCGATAAGGAACAACCACTCAGATCGCAGAGATTACATTGCTAATTTGGTGAGTACCGTAGACATTGAAGACGTGACGGTGATTTATATCCCCCCCCTTCGAAATTTTCAACAAAATAGTGTATATCGAACAATCAAACAAATTTCAAGTATGGACTTTCTGAAAACTTTCTTCTTCTACATTGTACGGGGCATGTTCTTAATAGTTAACAACTTTACTTAAAAAGGGTCAGCAAATAAAGAAACAAAGGCATCATCGTCACGTTCAAAATGTTGACTAGTTTGCAAAGTAATGATTTCCTCATATATTTGGCGCGTCAGTCCCTGCGCAGTGTCTATGTTCCAAGATAGCAATAATGAGAAAAAGAAAAGAGAAAATCCATATTAGGGGTATCCCACAAGTTCTACTGTCATCCCAAGAGTCTTGACAATCCGCCAAGCAAAGACGAACAAAAGACGAAGAAAAGCAAACGAAAAACGCAAACTCCCAAATTCGGTTCGAATCGTCCCCTGGATATCAAGGTAAAGAACAAAGAAAGCAGAAAGAAAAGCACCTGCCCCTATATAAACATGTCGTCGTCAAGTGTATGTTTCATCCAAAATGATAAAAAGAAAGAAACAACACGGGTCTGGTCTGTCATCGCCACCAACAATCCAAAAACGTAAAAAAATGAAACCATGCCGAGAGAGAAAAAATGAAATGAGAATTTAGTACACAAGACAAGAATGATTACAGACTCATAGTGAGCCACTCCCACTCCTGCGGACCACCAGCAGAGCCACCCGGTGTCATCATCGAGCCGCCCGAGGCTGCAGGGCCCATGCCAATCATGCCGGCGCCCATAGGACGCTGTGTGACGCCAAAGGCGTTGGCCAGGCCCAGGTTGCTTGTGTGTTTGTCCAGAAAGCTGAGACCCGTACTGGCGCCCACGGACAGTGCGTCGTTGGAGCCCGTCGAGTTCGCGGGACTATCAATGTCCATGATGCTGCTGCCACCAAGACCAATGTCGCTGGGGGTGACGGCCTGGTTGGACTGGTTGCTACTGGTGTTGTTGGTGTTCGGGTTGCTCGTGTTGACGTTGCTGACGCTCTTGCTATGGCGACGCTGGCGCTTGGAGGTAGTCGACGACGAAGACGACGCGGCAGCCAGGGTACGCGGCAGAGAAGCCGCACCAGGACCCGGCGTGTTCTTGGGCGGAGCCGCGGCAATGGGCACGACACCCTTGCCACCACTGGCCGAGCCCGAGTAGCTAGCAGGGGTGCTACCAGCCGTGTTGCCGCCATTCCCGCTGGCAGGGCTCTCGCTGTCGTTGACACTGCCGGCACGGTTCAGCTGCGACGGCGGCGTGGTAACACTCGACGAAGCATTGGCGGCTGACTGGATGTTGACGTTGGATGATGACGCGGTGGCGGTCAAGGACAACGTCGAGTTCTTGCGAGTGCTAGAGCCCGGGGCGTTACCTTTCTTTCCAGACCGCGTGCTGGTACCGCCCACAGGAAGGCTGGCACCGGAGCCGCGGTTGCGCTTCTTGATCACGTCCGTCTTCAAGCTCAGCGGACGAACGACGCCATGCAGCTTCAGGAACAGGCCGCAGGCGTTGCAAAGGGGCTGGCCCTCAGGGTTACGGCGCCACAGAGGCGTGGTCTGCGTAAAGCAGTTGGTGCACGTCGTCGGCGCCGAGGATTCGCCCTGGGCCTGCAGGTTGGTTGACGAGCCATGCTTGGAACCGGGGATGGGGGGCGTGGATGGCCGGCTGGGCGCCACGGAGCTGTAGCCCGAAGCATGGCCGCCCATGTCGTTGGGCGGGGAATTGGGGTTCGATTGGCCATCATGTCAAAGCCGCCCGAGATGCTACCAGCGCGGTTGACGTTGGGAGTCGAAGCTGTGCGAGGCATCTTCTGCTGGCGACGGTCGCTGCCACTGGCACCGCTGATGCTGCCGTTGCGGAACGACTGCGATTGCGAGCGTGTAAGGTTGCTGCACCGTTGCCGCCGTTAGCGTTGACCGAGCCACTGCTGCCGTCCCACTCCACTGTGTTCATGTCGTTGAAGTCGCTTGATGTCGTGCCACCAATGGTAACCTGCTTGCGAGGCGGAATGCCACCGGGTACCGAGCGGCCTGGGTGCTGAATTGGCCGGGCAGAGACGCGTCCCAGCCCAGGTTGCCGTTGCCCACCGAGCCAGGGCCGCTGCCGCCATCAAGGCCAGAGTCATCCATACCGGGCGAGTAGTCGCCGCTGTTGATGGCCATGTTGCGATCAGCAAAGGCACTGGCCTCATCCTCGTCGGCATCCGAGTCGGCGCCAAATGAGAACAGGTTGTCGCCTAGCAGATTGTTGTTGTTGGCAACGCCGGGGGACTGGGCCGAGACCTGGCCATCCTGGTGATGCTGGTGGAAGACCTGGGTGGGGTCAATGTGGCTGAAGGACGTAGAGAAGCCCGACACGCTCTCAGGGCCCGTGGTCGGCACAGAGCCTGGCTGGAACATATTGTTGCCTGCACTGCTGCCGTACATCAGAGGGTTGGCCGAGTGGCCAGCCGTCGTCGTGATACTGCTGGCAATAGAAGAGGAGATGGCGCCTGTGGTCGAGGGAGGGCCTTGGCGGAAGCCCTGCGGACCACGCTGGTTCTGGCCACGGATGTCCATGGCGCCAAAGTAGAAGCCTTCGCCGTTGGGACCACCAACACTGCCGTCGTTGAGCGGGTGAGGGGTCGAAGCAGTCGAGTGGAAAGCCGAGCCTGGCGGCGAGTAATAGTCGGCCGTGGTGGGAATGGAAGACGAAGGCATCGACGGGCCGCTGTTGCCGTACAGGTTGGAGAAGAGGCCGTGGTTGACCATGGGAGAAGAAGAGGGAGAAATACAAAACTGCTGCTGGTACGGACCAGCCGAGTTCAAAAGGGTATCATTGTCCATAAAGGAGTCCAGGGGGAAGGGAATGCCGTTGGGCGTAGGGTGATCATGGTTGGTAAGACCGGTAGGAATAGAGTGATCCAGGGCGTAGTCCTGCAGCTCCGGGTCGACCTCCAGGTCGGCATTGTTGCCGGTAGCAGACACATGAGGCGAGAAGTTGGCCGGCCGTTTCCGCGTCTGAGTTGTTAGTTTGAGTTTAGGTCCAGGCCCCCGGGAGGAAGAGATAGAAGAGGAGGGGTGGGATGTAGGTGCAGGAGGGGGAAGAAAGGAGGAGGTGGAGGGGGGAAAGGACGCACCCGACGGTCGTCGATGCTGGTCTTGCGGTGATGGCGGGTGACATAGGCGAACTCGTCTTGGCCGACCTGGTGCTGAGCAGCGACGGGCACACTCTGGGGGACAAACGGCTTTCCAGACTCCCGGCGCGACTTGATAGGAATGGCGCCGGCAACGGCATGGGCCGAGGAGTGGTGGTCCTTGCTGCCGGGGATCATCATGCCACCGGTGGCCTCCGGGGTCATGGTTGAGCCATCGGCGGGCGACGCAACATTGCGTGGGTCGATAAAGTCATCCATGCTCATGGGGTCGTTGGACGACCCTGGCATGCCGTACATGTGCTGCCGGTTGTTGTTGTTTTGGAACAACATACTCTGCTCACTGGACTTGCGCAACTGGGCGATGCCACTGGGAGCGTTGGCACCGGGGGCCTTGGGAGGGGAGGGCCTATATGTAGTTAGCATTTGTTATCATGGGAGTGGATCTTCTGGCATGTCTGTTATCTTTGCGGGAGAATATAACAAAAAAGAAAACAAAAATACGCACTTGGAAGGCTGTGCCGTCTTGAGCTTGACGTGCATCATCCGCCACGTCAAATTCTCCATGCGCTCCATGTTGGGGAGCTGCTGCTTTGTCTTGGAGAAGAAACGCCAGATCTCGGTGGCCAGAGGATCCTGCTTCTGCATCTCCTCCGGGCTACCGGGAGTGGCCGAGGCCTCGCTGCCGTCCGCACCCCTCCGGAGATCGGCAAACACATCATCGCGAGTCAAACGGCCCTGAGCCGACTGGAGAATTGTGTCCACGTCGAGGCCAAGACGGCCGGCGGCAGACGGGCTTGTGGGCGAGGCCACTGAAGCCACGGGATAGGGCGGTGCCACGGCAGACGCCGAGGTGTGCATGCCACCCATGGCACTCATATCGCTGTAGTCGTGCTGCTGGAAGTGTTCGCTGGAGAAGTCGAGGCTAAGGTTGTTGTGGTGGTTGTGTTGCTGCTGGTGATGTTGCTGCTGGCCAGGCGGTCCATAAACTGCGCCGGAGCCGCCCGTTGGTCTACGGGGGAAGCGGAAGTCGTGCTCTGTTGTTGTGGTGTTCATGCTCATCATGGGACTCGACGTGCCGTGCGGCGACGTCGTGCTGGCGGCCATCATGGCGGCCAGCTGTGAAAAAGAGAAGGGGGAGGAAAAAGAAAAGAAAAAGAAGAAGGCGGAGCGCGGGTGCACGGGACACTGGCGCAGATGAAAAAGACAAGCCCTTGGTGTATGTTTCAAACAGACGTCCGACTACACAATGCGATTGTCTGACTCGGCCGACGATGTATTGTCGAGCTGTTTGTTCCGAGGAGAGATCGAGGTCAAAGGAGAGACCGCACCGTTCTGCCGGGACAGGAGGGGGGGTTGGCGGGTGTGCGAGGGGGGAAAGAAGGACGCGAATGTTGAAGGATGGAACCTTCAGGGATGGCAACGTAAGGAACAAATGCGAAAGTGTGTTCGTCACAAGAGACGGCCGGAAGCACACTCAATCAAGGTGAGCAAGGAGAAAAAGGTTGGTGGTGATGGAGGATGGAGAACGGGAAAAAGGAGAAAGCGCGGGGGATGGGCGAAAAATTACGAGAGAAAAACCTCTTTTTGGCTCTTTCAGCGTCCCCACGTCGGCCGGGTCGTCTGCTTGGCGGGTTCTCTCTCGATCGCAGGGCCAGGCGGCGAAGACGATCGGATCTTTAATGATTTATATCAAACACCAATTCGACAAGGCTGACGATTCTGGTGTTGCTGTTGTTTATCCTGTTTTCTTCTGCCGTTTTCTCGTTCAACTGTTCGGTTGGTCGCTGTCGCTCGAGTTCGGTCGCAAGGGGGAGGGGGTTCTCTGGCTCTGACTCTTTACTGGGCGGGTGGCGGATTGGAATGTTGAGTTGGCGGATGGGAGAGAGGCCGGAGAGGAGAATGTAAAAGAAAAATAAAACGAAGAGAACCAGATACAGGAGAGGAGACGAAGGAAGGAGGAAGCAGAGAAAGGAAATGCGAAAGGAGGGAAACAGAAGAGGGATCAGGAACGAGACCGAAAATAAGAATAGAATGAGAAAAAACGAAGTGGAACGGGGATTGGGAGTATTAAAAACAAAGCGTCGAGAAAAGAGGGAATAGAGGAGGGACAAGGGAAGAGGACGAAGGCGACGAGGGAAGTTGATGAAGTGCATGGGGGACCGGGGGAGGAGGGGGAAGTACACAAAATACAGCGCCCAACAAGCCATAGTAAGAGGCAAGAACGGGCCCTACGGCAGTAGTGGCTCCAGTGGTTCTGGCAAGAGGCGCAAGCAAGTGTCGAGAGAAAGAGCGACGGCGTACGACACAGGCGCTACGGAATAGCTCTTTCCGCCCATTCCTCTTTTCCCACATGGGGCGGTTGTTGTAAGACTTACCTTTTCTTTTTACATTGAGCTTGGTTGCTCCGACGCTCGCATTTACATCATTGCCATTCGCTCCTTCCTTCTCGTAGCTCCTTTCCAGTTTGCGTCTATTCTTTGTGGTCCGTTTGTGGCCTTTTCCTCCGAATGACGGAGGGTGCATATTCACAGTGGGCAAGAGCGACCGTGGCGCATGCAGGGTGGGCAACAGAAACAGGAAACGTCGAAGGACAGGAAAGCAAAAATGCAGAAAGAACGAGGGACGGCCAAAAGGTCAGAAAGCGTGGGCGGAGGAAAGAGCAAGAACAAGCAACGGCGTGGAAATAGGCAGGGGAGAAGTGCAGAGGAACGAGAGATTGGGGGTCGCTCTTTCGAGGTTTGGGAGGGGGGGGGGGACGCATCGCCAGGTTTTTCCTCTTCTCTTTCTCTCTCCTTCGTTCCTGCCCGCAGCCACCCCCCTGTCGCTTCCTTCATTTTTGCTCGTCCCGTCGTTCTTGCCTCCTCGACTTTGCCTTCTAGTTCGCTGCCCCGTACATACATGTACATCGTACGTACCGAGGGCTCTCTGTTCTTGCTCCTTATTCGCTCCTTTCCGGGTCTCCATTTTTGAAGCTGGTTCTTGACTCCGTTCGTCTTTCCCTTTTTCGTCTCTTTGCCCTTTTGACCTTGGCAACAGCGCCTGTTGGAGAAACAGCGACCGACGACTGTCAAGCTTGCAACTATTTTGTTCACTGTAGCGTAGACCGAAGACCCGTATTGGGGAGAGTCGGGTCGACGTTAGTTGGAGAGGGGTGGGCCAGAAGGCAGTCCGAACAGGGAAGAGCGATGGAAGGAAAGGACGAATGAGACGGCTGCGAGAGCAACAAACAGCAAAGTCGCAAGGAAAGAGCAGAGATGCAGCCTTGGTGGGACCTGAGGAAACATGAGGGAAGGAGACGATGGAGACTACGGAGTCACTACGCGTACGAAGGAAGAAAAAAAAAGGACGAAGCTGGTCTCAGGCTGTCACCACAGCCCGCCAACCACCCATACTGGGTACTCAGTACATGTACCTACATCGGCCACTGCCACTGGCGGTCGCACTTCCGGCAAAAGAGACTCGAGACGAGTCGTAGTGGATTGGGGGTTTTGCGCCGCGCCAAGGACGACAGGGTCAACGCTACGACTTGCGAGTACGACACCGGAGAAGGATGCGCGCGCAGAGAAGCAGGCGCAGAGAGAAAAGGATGAGGAAGAAAGAGGGTCGGAGAGACATCAGGGAGGGGCGCCAGAGGACTGCCAAAGGGCCGCCAGAGGCAAAAAGCATGGCAGCGCTGGAGACGCTGGAGACGCTGGGGCCAGTCAGAGGTGCGGATGCCGTCGCAGGAAAGAAAGGACGACCAGGCCGCTTGTAGCAGCTAGTGCGTTAGTGCGCCAGCGCTAGACCAGGTCTGCTTGCAGGAATTTTGTGAAAGACGAGACCGGACTCGAGATGGATGTTGTGATGCTGGACGAAGTGTCTTGACAAGTCGGCGAGACCGCAGAAGCCAGCACGATGGTGATTGCAGCAGGCACCATGAGAGGAAAAACGGTGAAAGACCGGCACATGGAGAGTGCCGAATGGCAAGCTCTGTGTCGAATACGTGGGCAGCTTCAATATCAACTTCCCCCGGTACGATACTCCGAAGCATTGACAACCTCTCCCACCTCGACTTTCACACCCAGAAACTGCCAGACAACCCAGCAAGAACCATGAACACTAGCGCGGCCGCACTAAGCTCGACAGCGTGCATGCTCCGGCGCAGCGAGAGTTGCATGGCCTCCAGAAATGGGCTTCAAGTTTTAGCGGACCCAGGCGAAGCCAGGCGAAGCCAGGCTAGGCGGAGCGTCAACGAATGGGTCCGCCTTTGACGCCTATTTTACATACGCAGGGTACGAGTCTGTGCACAAGTCGAAGAAAGAGACGGAGGAGCCAAGAAAGCAGGAGTCAGCTTGCCTGACCAATTACCAATCTACAGATCCGGTGGGAACAAGCAATAACTGCTTGCAGGGCCGGGTTGTGGACCATCTTGAAATGACGAGGGCGTGGGAGTGGGTGTGGACACGGTCTACAGGGTGGGGGAGAAGTGCAAGAACAAGGAGGAAGTTGATGAAGAGGGAAAGAGAAAGGAACCAAAAAAGAAGACGAAACAAATCATCGACAGGAAAAGCAAAGACGAAGAGAAAGTCAAGATGAAGAACAGGGCAAGAAGGTTGCATCAGCGAGACAAGCCGATGCTTGAACGGAAGTGATGGACGGTCGAGACGGGGATCGAAGACGATTAGGGAAAAGAATGGGGAGGAAACAGAGGAAAGAGGCGAGTGTCTGCACCGTCTCGTTCGGCAAGCCAACTTGTAAGATATCTTACAAGCACTTTCACCCTGCCGGTGCCACATCCCAAGCATTTCATCTGACAGCCGTGCCCTGTATGATGGTCTGGAGCACGTTTAAAATTGGCGTTCGTAGGACAGCCAGGCAATGAAAGATGCACATGTTGCTTTGTATCTGGACGCGGGATGGAAACAGAATGCGTATGGGGGGGGGGGGGGTTTCACGGCCAGCTACATCGTATTCACAGATTATCCAAGCCGGGCACTTACAGCAGCAATACCCGGTATATTGTGCTACGAGTACATCGTACAGAAAGCATGGGGGTCGCCCACGGTCTTTTGTGGTTTCCGTGCCTGTTTGGGACGATTGCAGAGCATTTACAGCGAGCCATGCCGCGCTGCCCCAGCTGATGGAGAACAGCAAGAAAAAGCAAAGAAAGGAAGACCCGAACAGCCATTCAAGAGTCTCACAAAAAAAAATGAACCCATAAAGAAAATGAAGAACAACAGTGACCCCCGTCTCTTCAGTCCCCTTCCCACCCACACTGACACTCTTGAGACTGGGATGCCTGGCGCCCCTGTCCGACCATCGGCTGCAAGCCATCTTTCCCAGCAACCCAGCCGCCATGCAGCACACACCCTGAGCAGTTGAATTTCCAAAGACGCGTGTGAGAATGGTGGGATGGATCTATTGCCGCACGGCGCTTTGCGACGGCTACACGAGGTCGAAGAAAAAGAACGGGATTCTCAGTACGTGAAAAGTGCACAGTCCTCTCTGCCCGGTACCTTTATCACATATCACCAACAAAGGAGGGACTGCAATCGCCCTGCCTGCCGCGTGGTAGCGATCGACATGCTCGAGGCTTCAACAATAGAACTGTCGATGTGGGTTTGATGTTGGCAAAAGAGAGTGTACATGTACGACGTATGGAACGTACTATGTAAGATACAAATGACTCCGTAAGATGCTTGTGCTTGTGGCATGAAGAGGAATCGGAATGTTGCCCCTCCAAGACCCTCTTCGTCTTGTTCCGTTCCCCGTTTGGAACGCTACTGAGAACAACGGGGAGGGACCCCTTGCTTCGTTCATACGTCAAAGTCCCGCCGACAAAAAGAGGAAAGGAAAAGAAAGAAGGAAGCTGTGGCGCACAGGAGGGCCAGGTCCACCGTGAATTGGTGGCAGGCAAATGCATGTAGCTACTGAGTAGGTCGCCTCACGCATACGAACTTTACGGAGTATGGGGCAACTGTCTAAAACTGGTGATGGTGAGCGGTCACGATCAAGAAAGTCCTGGCCCGTCGGTTGATGAACACTGGAGCGGGTCCTCGTCGAGTGTGGCTGTCATCGCTAGTGCCCCGAGCAATGCTGTCTCGTTCTTCCACACAAAGACCTCACTCAAAAGGGCTCGCCAAAAGGCACACAAAGGCTGGGAAGCGCCGTTTCTTTTCGAGGTTGCTAGCGACCAAAACGGCAAGGTGCTCGTCAGCTATTGCCAGGCAAGACCCGGCTGGAATCGGAGCGAAAGGAAAGCGAGCTGCAAAAGCGAGAAAACAAAGGACAGTACCAGAAAGGCAGAAAGGCAAAGAGGGCCCTTTCTCTTTGATTTGAGTTTCTTTTTTTGATCGTGCCGTTTGAGTCGTCGAGTCGTCGAGTCGTCGACCCGTCTCTGTAAGGTACTCGTAAGACACGACGCAGCTGCGGGCCTTTTTTATTCGTTCACGGTAGCTAGAATGCAGAACCAGCCTTCGATGCAATAATGTTCCTAAACTCCTGGGAAAGCCTGTGAGCGCCAACTCGTACGTCCCACACCATCACAGCGCCAACTCCCGCGCGCCAGTGCCCCGTGGTGATGAGTGTGCTTCGCGATGTTGGTCCTTTTAGGCTCGCCTGTCGACAAATTTGCCTTGCGATTGATTTGGGCAAAATTGCATTCAAACGAACCTGTTCATCAATGTCCATCCTCGTTTGAACTTTCAGACTGTCGTTTTTTCCTTTCTTGTTCGAATAGACATAGGGCAAAAAAAGAAAACAAGATACAACAGGGAGTCTGTTCTCCAAGATCCGAGCGCTCTTCTCCAACTTGCCCACATCGGTGCCCACGAGTCATGGCGTAAACTCCCGTCTGTCCACTGCGGAGTACGAAGTACGTATCTTACGACTTACAACCAACCGAGTGTCGTTGACTCGTCCAGCGGCAGAATTCTTGACTTTGAAATACAGCCGAAGTGGCAAAGTCAAGAGAAATCCACAGGCAAAAAAAGGTCAAAGGCAGGAAAAGCCTCACGGGCCCGAAAACCGTTTGCGCACCTTGCATACGAATGCACTTTCGAGGATGGTCCAGATCGCTGGCGCTCGCTAGGAAAAGGAGCCCTGAGACTTGGAGGGGAGGGAGCATGAAGAGCCCCCCCCCTTCATCACTGTTTCCCATTTTGCCCCAAAATTTTATTCTTTTATTGCTTTCGATTCGGTTTTATGTCTCTAGTTCATTTTGCGCCTTAACCCAGCCTGGCCAGGCGTTGCATGTTGGCGTCGTTAGCTTGGGGGCACTTAGGGGCACTTATGAGCACTTGGGAGACTTGGTGAGCCTTTGGGAGGCTCCTGAGAGGCACTGGGCTTGTGGTGTGAGTGGGCAACCTCCAAAAAGCCACCGATGGGCTGCCGCCGTCGCACACACCGTGTAGAAGAAAGCCCGCTCGGGAGATGCCAGGACTATTTGGTGCAAGTGGGAGGCTGTTCTCGAATCATGTCTCGTTTCTTTTTTTCTTTTTTTTTCTGTCCTCCTTGTCCTCTTTCTCTCTTCTTTTTTTTCTTTTGCATCGTGTCGCCTCTTCTATTCCACCACCGCCTGCAGCACTAGCCGAGGGCACTAAAAGAAATAATCTCACTACCCGCTGCAGCAGTAAATGAGGGCGCTCTGTGCCTGTATGATATGCGTATTCTTATTATTCCTTTCCAAGTCGACCGCGGCGAAGTGCTCGCTGCTCTTGCCCTGCTCGCCTGTGTTGGTGCTGCTCGCGTGGCAGAAAGCCCCACTTTGTCTCTTCTTTGGACCCACCTTTATAGTACCTCCAAAATGTACATGGTCGCCAGATAGATAAACGCAACCCTGTCAGGTCACGATTCAGAAATGGAGATAAAAATGGGTCAATGTAAAAACAAAAACCATGGGACCCATAAGAAGAGTACCTAAGCAGAAAAAATAGAGGTGTTTAGGCATAAGGTGTAGCAGTAGTCGGGGGATGTACCTGGCATGGGTACCTCATGTATCTTTTTCACCCTAATCCCGATCAGCAGAAGTGGGACTTGTAGACTGAAAAAGATGTCAGATTTGTGACTTCCAAGACGAGCGTTTAATACGCCTGCATTACAGTACTTTACCTTCTGGGAGGGAAAGAGCCAACTGTCTCTCACTCTTTCACATGCTTCGTAGTGGCACCTATTCGTCAACTACACGCCTGTCAGGAATCATGAACTCACGACACTATATGGGGACTGCAAAAACGCCACAAAACGCGTACGGGGTAATGTTTTTGAAAGGTGCATACAAGATACAACTGCTCACACGATCTCGAACGTTTGTATTCTGTTCGACAGCCCGTCTAGGAAAGCGCATTTCCTTTCTACAACACGATCGCTCTTTCCCAGAGGAGCCAGAGGGCAACCAAGTCCGAAATGTGCCCCCACTCTGGCGGGAGAAGCCGACCAATCAACTAGCACCTATTCAATTGTGTACATGTACATGTACATTGGGGTTTTGGGGCAGTTGCGCACGCTCGCAGCTTCCGTGCAAACGGAACTTTCGAGACACCAAAGCTGTTCGAGTCAACAACAAGGGAAGGCACGGCCGATCGTCGAAAAATCGTGATCTCCATGCTCGAAGAAACATTATTTCGAGATTTGATGGAGCGTTCCACGCCCACTTGTGCACAGTTACCAGCTGACGAAAGATGCCGTCACGAGATGAGGTGAGCTTCTGTGCGCCCATTCCTACATATACTTGTATTCTTGAACATCTGGAGAACAACGTCGTAAGACAGACAACGAGACAGGCCAACCTACGAATACAAAATCCAATGGACGAATGTGAAAACAGCCGACAGGTCTTGTGCGACTGGCCCTGTGGTCTTCAGGGTGGTGTGCGACGTGCAAAGTGCGCAAAGTATCTCTGTGGCGCAACTTGGTGGTGCGATACCTGGTACCCCGTAGGAAATATGCCACTACAAAATCGAATATGTACAAGCACTATGTACCATGTACAGTCGGTGCGCTTTCGTATGGGGCATAGCTCTCTCTTTACTTCGTCGAGCATCGTGTCAGGGACAGCCTCCACTCGCCTGTTCGAGAGCTCATTCGTTTTGCAATCCCTCTCGTTGCGTCTTTTTCTCCGAGTTTCAATCCGCACTTCGTTCGAATACGTACATGTACAGGTCGCAATGTAATTTTGAGCCTCGAATTAAATAGTGGAGTGGGGGCGCAATCCCGGCAGAGAAAAGAAAGAGACGACGAGTGGACGCACGGAGCACATTCGCACGCACACTCACACGCAAATTAGAAGAAAGCAAAAGGGAAAGAGCTTAACGATGTGGCGCGGCGCGGGAATAGGGTGGGTGGCAGCGGGAAGAAAAGAGACCCCCACGGGCGGCCAGGGAGAGAACTCTCTTGCAGTTGTGAGAAGTGCAAGTCAATACGCATACGACGTACATGTACTGAACGGAGAGAACAGGCCCCCCCTGACCACGCCGAAAATCGAATATGGGGGGCCAGGGACCACCCAATCCTTCCCTCGGCTACTTCAATCGTATTCTTCAGTATGACATGCGACACAAAACGACAAACCGGCGAAATTGAGGAAGGGCAAAAAGAAGAAGCGCAAAAGCAAATGCAAGAACGTGCGGCTTGTCATTCCGGAGAGCCACCCTTGAGAAGCGATCGCCAGGGCACCACGCGACAGGACAGTGGCCTGAACCCTTGTTGGCTTCTCGAGGCTGCTCCAGGGGACTTTTGTTCTTGTTTCCCTCTAGCCCGGCCGAGACGGGATGAGGGATGATGAAGTGGCAAGACGTCCACAAAGTGGCCACAGCCGGGCAACATGGGAAGAGTATGCGTATTTACGAGGGGGCAAAAGCATCGGGAAGCAAAGTGCCAGAAATCCAGGTACATTAAACAAAGAACGAAGCACCTAACAAAATGAAAGGCAAAGCTCATTGTATATATACGTACTTGTCTACAAGTAATAGTCGCCCGCCTTAGCTGGCTGTCTATTGGCATCTGGCTCAAAGCCCAGTGGCGTATTGTCTGCGTATATTTCTATCGATGTAAGATCGTTCGTAACTTATAGTCGCATTTTGCCTCGTTGAAAACCCCCAGTTACTCCACGGAACATTCCGCTGAGAGTACGAAGAACGATGTAGCTTCTTTACGAATAGCTTTCCTTATTTTCAAATCGTTGAAGCAGGAACAGTGCAGGTTGTCTACAAAGCATGACCAATGTGCAGGCGACCTGGACAAGCCAGACCCTGGTCGAGTCTAAGGTTCCCATGGCCATTCGAGGGCTCTTGTAATTTCTCATATTTCTGAGCTTGCTTTTTATTTATTTGGAAGGACATGCGGGCTGCGATCTTCTTACGGAGTTAGGGGGACACTGAGACGGCCCCCCATGCTTTGTGTTCACTTCAAGTACAACAAGTCAAAAAGTCAAAAAGTCAAAAAGTCAAAAAGTCAAAAAGCCAAAAAGCCAAAAAAGGACGCAAGGGAGGGGGCTTGAGCGACAGGAGACAAGCCTGGAGAGGCTGTAGCTTAAACTATGAGCGACAACGGTTTGCGCCGTGGCGGTTCTAGGCTCATCTGACGTGCATGGGCTTGTCTTGTGCCGTGCGTCTCTGCACTTGTACATAAGTTACTGTGCA
This sequence comes from Sporothrix protearum, assembly GCA_016097115.2. Taxonomy (NCBI): domain Eukaryota; kingdom Fungi; phylum Ascomycota; class Sordariomycetes; order Ophiostomatales; family Ophiostomataceae; genus Sporothrix; species Sporothrix protearum. The sequence goes on along the minus strand of JADMNH010000009.1, from coordinate 717,856 downwards.
CTTTGTATGTGAACTCTCGTTTGTTCGTTGTCTCTCTCCCCACACTCCGAATGCTCTTTCGTGCACTCCTACTACATGTAGTGTTCCAGAATCTTAGAAAAAGGCCGTATATTTGCATGTCTTGTGTGAATGTCGGGATTGTCAAAGCTTGCATACGGCGATGCTTCCCGTCCGGCATTGACAGTGCAGGCAAGACAGCACTTGGGTTTTGCGTTTCAAGACGCCATCGCCATCGCCCCTGCATCTTGTCATGGTTGTCACTTCTGCTAAACTTTGTGAGATACATACTCAGTGTCAAGTTACTTCGGAATAACCAGCCCAGCATCAGACAGCTACAAGTACGAAACCCCGCTTGGAGCTCTCCTCTTCCTCCACAGGGAGAGGCAAAATGACGTGGATCTGGAGAAGACTGACCGTGGATATGGACTTGCAACAATATCATATATATACGAAGCACAGATCACAGGCATTCCATTGTATCTTGAAGCGTACTCCCTTCTTGCTCGGCATGTACCCCGAGGAGCTTCATTTCACATGGCAACAAGGTGGCAGAAACGGCAAGATTCACTGGGCGAACAGTGGGCAGCAGCCAGTGGAGCCGCCAGCGCTAGAAGGGTTCCTCTTTCTTTGTGCTATTTTGCCGGGGCCCTGGCTAACGAAAACAAGCGATCCAAGGCGCTGAGAGGGAAGAAAGAAGCCAAGAAGGCAAAAGGAAAAGACAAGTTTGGGCGCACGGCGAACAGTGGGCACGGCTAGTAGAAAAACTGGATGAATGCTCCGGCGTTGCGGAACCGCGTTATTTCTTGAAGCATTACAGAGTACAGAGTACTCCGTACGGAGTTCAAATTAAGTGTGCAGCCAATATGCCTTAAAGCCGCCACGTTCTAGGCGAGGGCCAGGCTCAGCCAAAGAGTCAAGCCAATGTTCCAGGCCCTCCTTTCTGCCCGGTCTATTCTCCTCTATTTCGCCCTTTCCCGGGACTGGCTTGTCGAATTACTGCGAGTTTTACATCGGGCGGACCACCAGACTCCACGAACTGCTACATATACGGCGTAACTGTCGCTACGGCAGTTTGCATTCCTACTGAGTACTGAACCAGTCCAGGCCACGGCGTTTCTACCGTCAACTCAGTACAGTAGCCTCAGAGTTCAGTACATGTAGGTTCGGCCGAAAAAACAAAAACATATGTTACTTAAATGAAGCATAACAGATGGACCGTCTTGTCTTTCTTATCCAGCTACTTGAGGACAGAAAAGTAGAAAAATGGGAGAGAGAGAAAAGCACTTGTCAAATGGATATTGATCTTTTGTTCGATGGCGGTAAAGACAAACTTGTATTTCGCAACATGAACAGCAGCTACTCGTCAGCAAACATAACGAAAAGGGTAACCCACCGGACGGCATTGACCAAATCCAAGGCCATTGGTGATGGCGACACTTGTCATGGATGTTTTTGTGGCAGCCGGGTAACGAGATCAAAACACGTAAATATGGACCACTATTATCAACGATTCGAGACGGCGTAAGCACATCTGTTGAGAAGCATGCATCATCAAACAATGAGCTCTCGTCAAAAAACACAGCCTAGAAAAACACACCCGGCTTCTTTTCTTCTCTTCCGGCGCCTTGCCGCCGGTTGCATCTGCTTGACGCAGGACAAGGCGGTCCGAGTTGTGTCTCGAACGACAAAAGGTGACGACACGCAGGCAGCCCCGCAGGACAACCACAGGGTCGATCCCTTCTGCGAGACAGATGTCGCGGTTGCTTTGCCCGTTTCTCCATACGGAATGAAACCTCATAAAGGCCGTCGATAAGATGCATCTCAAAAAAGATGCCTCAACCTCGAATTAGATGTCTGTAAATCGACCAAGCCCACCGCAACCCAAACGGTTTCTCAACATGCGACGTAAGGCGAGCGTTGCGACTGACAATCAATTACTTGATTCCATTGTGCAACCGACCAGGAAAAAGAGCGGGGTGCACGGCCGGAGGAAGTCCAGGGTGGAGAAAAAGGCGTGCGACCTGCAGGACGCGGCCGCCCAGGCCAGCCACCAACACCCTCACCAGTGATCGAAAATAAACTCGCCCTGAACAAGGGGTCCCCAGGGAGCGGAAGGATGAGGGTAAAGGACGAAAAGTGCGACGGCGTCCTTTCCCCACCGACCTTTGGGCCGGAGGTTCGAGGCCAGACTCACGGACAATGGACTCAATCCAACTTGGGCTCAGGCCCTCTGCCCCATTCCGGGAAACAGAAAAGGAAAGGGGGTGATGACGGGGCCATAATCCGGAGTATCGAGTTGCAATGTTGTCGTGATGTTCCCCTTTGTCACATCAGACAAGACCCGCAACACCCCCACCGCCCTTTCGCTAGACTCGGATCGCCTCCTCGCTTATTGTCGTATTTTCATCTTGTCTTTCGTTTGTCTTTTCGTTTCGTCGTTATTGTCGGCCGAGGGTGTTGCATCGAGCTGATATACCCGTTTCATAGGTGGGGGCTTGACTATGGTAAACGGAAGTGAATCGATGTTGGGCATAAACGTGTTGAGGAACATTTCCGCTCCTTCAGGCGACAAGACGAAAACGGCCCGGGGGCCGGGGCCGGGACAGTGCCCTTTGTGATGCTTTGGCAAAGCTGTTGAGGTCGGCGGTCGTCCTCGTGGTGCCCATCCATTGTAAATGCCGCAAATAGCTTCGCGAGAAGCAACGCGAGATGGACTTTGCATCAACGCAGCCCGTCACCTACCCGAGGATGGTCGGGTTATCGGCCTCATCTCACAAGATGAAAGTTGGCGGTGGCCGACGTGCGGCGCGAAGGACAGGGCGACTGCAGTCGATATCAGAATCCATGCAGCCCTGCCAATCGATACTGAGAAAGCAGCTTGATGTCATGGCTCATAGTCATGGAAAGCCACAGTTATAAACACTTAAATGTCAGCGCCAATCAGACCGCCTGCCAACGCAGCCTTGCCCATAAGTACATCTCGTCCTCCGTCTGACAGGCCGCCCTGTCAACACTTCAGAAGACGCCGCACACCAACGCTAGAAACCATAATCTCATGGCTTTTTCAGGCAGCCAACTCATTGGCACGTGGTATTGAACATCGCTGAGCTTGCAGCAATTTCGCCCCACGCCTTGGCCGCAACACACGCTGAAGAAGGCTGTCCTCTCGTGTTCCGAGGGCATCGTGGCTTTCCACCTTCTCGAGATGCGCCCAAGGGTCATAAACCCTCGTGTTTGCAGCCAACACTGGTGTGGCTCAACAATCGTACGCAGTAGTGTGTAACTGGCTGCCCAACTTTGAGCTTCCAGAACCTCCCAAATCCATCAAGGCTGAAGGGCCTTGCTAGACTGGAGACCTCGAGAAGGCTGACTCCACCTGACATGACAGAAAGCCAAGAAATCTCTTGGTAAGGCCATGCCGTAACCCACAAGAAACTCAAGACACACATCTTTCCCATATCTGCCCCATTATCTTATCTCTCGGGGCGCCTGCCGTGGAGGGTGCCACTTTGTGGGTAGGCGGAGTCGCAGGGTTGGCCTTGTCGTGCCATGATCGACGGCGCCGCGGCTGGGACCAAGTCTCCAGCATCAGAGCGGTCAGCCAGCAAGTCGTTGGCGTGCCCTTTCAAGCATCACTGGTGTAGTTGGCAACCACCCCTGCAGCGTTCCCATATCAGTAGCCAATCAGCGCTGTCGCCAAATCAGTTCTTAGTTCCCAAGCCTGTCAACGATGGCGTGGGGTGAATAGCGAACAGGGACACACTGTCGACAACTGACGTTTTGAGACTGCCCTTCCCTCCCTCACTCGGCAGGGCTCGGTGCAATGCTCCATGTTTTCGACCTCGAGTTCCTCGTCGTCCCATTGACCAGATATTGCTTCCATTTCTTTCTTCCAAAGGCAGCATTCGCGCGACGTGCGGTTCGTGCTGCTCATGCCGTTTGTCCTGCAGGCTGCACCAGAGGGGCTGCTGTGTTGGCCGGGACGGGTTATGCACGCTCCCCCCTTTCTCTCCACCACCACCCACACCACCAAGTTGGGGAACATAGGGGCTGCAGCTGAATGGAGGAGAGGCCGCTTCGAAGATAAGGGTCTCGTTTCGTGCTGTCGGTTGGGGCAACTTAAAGCGGGTTTTCGATAAAAGACGTCGTAGAAGGTAGACCTCGGGCAATGTCGGGCGGCTTGTTGTCCTTTTTGATTGTCGATGATGTTGTTGAAGGTTGAGGGTGTTGACGGCGACAACGACACGTCGACGATGCTGTTGACAAAGGCTAGGCTTCATGTCACTCGACAGGAAGGCACCCCCTGAATATATTCAAATACCAGAATGCCAGGTCGCGTTGAGAAGGAAGGTGCGATGGGAGTTGACACCAGTGTGAGATGGCACGTGATCACGCCAGTGTAAGTCCAGCATGCGTCTGCAGGTGAAGTTGACAGAATAGTGAAGCAAGAAGTAAGTGGAGAGAATAAATATTGGAGACATTATGCTGGGGAAAGGAAAATAAAAACAAAGTAGAAAGAATGAATAGAAGTTGGGAATTTGGGGGAGGGGGTCTTGATATATGGAGTGTAAGAATGGGATTGTGGGCAGTGACTGATGGCCTTTGCCTTGTTTCTTTTGGTCTTGTATTTTGCCTCTTTCTAGCTTGGACTTTATTCTCGGGCTCGTGCTTTGTTTTGTTGGTATGTTCTGGTCTTGGCCTTCTTATCTTGTCGGGGTATGTGCTGGCATGTGCAGTTCCAGGTTTGCCGGTATCAAGCGAGGCGTGCATCCAGGGCGAGAAGAGACAAAAAAGAGAAGAGAAAAGGGGAAAGACGACCGTTATAAAAGTGCACGAGGCCACCGAGATAGAGGGGGTTGACAACGTGAAAATTCTTTACGGACCTGCATGTGCCAGCTTTATTGATATCCCTTCGGTTCATTTCCCTATCGTGTATCTATCGGACCGGGGCCGGTCACCTAGCACGCCTTGACCATTTCTCCGCCGGACTGTTAAATATGGCAGTTGCTTGCTTTCTTTTTTAATATACGGAGTACGCATACAGCAGCCCCTCATACCTGTACTTTCTTATCCAGATAGCTACGGCGCCGAGCATCCAATGGCAGTAGAAAGCGCGGTTGACTCTCCCAAACAGGCGAGTGGAAATCATAGGATATGGTGGTTTGGCGCAGTTGGTGGCTTGCAATACACAGTGCACAAGCACAAAGGTGCTTTGGTACTCAGACCTGCCGTGATACCAGATAGGAGCTCGCCGGAGCAATGGGCAAATACAGGGCATCTCAAACAGGCACTTGTACTGGGCAAATGCAAGCTGGCGAGACGAGATACGCACAGTGTTATCCACAGAGATACCTCAAATCACAAAATTCCGCAGGCACACGAGGAGAAGTTTCTATGCGAAGGCAAGAATAGGTGCCCAAGTCCGTAAGCCCCCTTTTTTTTTCCCCTTGGAAGGGAAAGGCGAACAGTGCACAACCTTCATCAAACGGGGGTACGTCTGTTGTTGTGATAGCATGGAAACAAGAGATAAGGCTACGGGGCAAAGGGGCTCAACCCTTACTGAGACCAAGCCCCAATGACAACGCCGCAATCTATCAGTTGGATAAGAGCATACAGCCCTCATAGGATAATTGTAGCAGATAAAACGAAGTGTAAAGTGTAAGAGTAACAGAACATCTCATACCTTTTCCTGCGGGCAAGCCATGCCGTGTCTCAGCCAGGGCAAGCACGTCCTGGGCAGGTGGCAAACTTTCTCTTTTGGGGTTGCTATCTTATCATGAACCTCACTCCCAGTCCAATGTCTGTTCTCGCTCACAGTTACCGCCCCGGGTGTCTTAGTCTCATTTCTCTCAGCTTCCCCTTTAGGGGCACCTATCGCTTCGCCTTACCCTGCTGGAACATCCGACAATCAGACTGAGAACCCTTGCCTTGCCTTGTGGTCCTTGCTATTGTGTCTTGCCTCCTTCTCTTTTCTATTTGTTCAATGGCAAAGTCTTATCTGATTACGCTCCTAGCCACTCGGAGTAGCAGGAGCTGCATGCTGTGTCTTGGTCCTGTACGATGTATTAGATTCATGTGACGTTTTGTCGTGACTGTCACGTAATTGCCATTGCAATGATGCCTTGTCCAACGTGCCTTGTTTACTTGAAGCTCCCCTCCTCATCTCCTTGCTTACTGTTGATTTCTTGCCGCGTTTATCTTGCCTGATATCGGCGGTCAAAATACTTCCGCGTTTTGAAAGCATGATAACATACTGATGAGGCAAGAGAATAGGTTAATGGCTTAATGGCCTAGCAAGGAATGTGAACAACACAGGAAGATAGCCTCGCCTATTGCGTGCTATCATGTGCTTCTAAAGATACACATTTACACTTGTCTCATCGGCATTGTTGGTCGCGTGCCGTCGATTGCCAGTATCTTTAACTTGCCACCTCCTCGTGTCTATCTTTCATCTTCATTTTCTTTTCTTGTTAATCAGTCTACCTCCTCTTTTCCCTATCATCTTCTTACTATCTTGACGGTCGGATGACCTGATGACCTCCGCCCCTTCCTATCCTCTTCTTTTTCTTTCTTTCTCCCAGATAGGAAGCTCGGTGGGCCAAGGACGGAAGGAGAGGAAGAAACAAAAGAAGAAAGTTGAAAATGGGACACAACAAACCTGGGGTAATCGGGGGTGGATCTCTTTTGTTATCCTTGCTGGTCATCTCCTCATCTCCGTCCATCAACTCAGAACGATATCTCTACGATATCTCTACGATATCAAGTGCCTTGAGCCAACAAAACACGGACACGCCGCTTCTTATCTTCACAGAAAATGATGCAACGTGTGTTGCGGATAATTAACAGGCGGTGCTCGCTTTTGTCCGATATGGCAGCTGGCTGTTATCAAGCCATCATAATGAGATCGTGATAGATCACAACGGAACACGTTGGAAGACACAGGGGACGGCAGTCGGGATGATTGCGACGGGCAAGGTGTCTTATCACTCTCCGGTTGTACCTTGTACTTGACCATTTAACAGACGTCGACTTTTCATTTCATTCAAAACATTTTCCTCAATTCTCAGTCAACACTTTGCTTGGACTACTCGAAAGTTGGCCCTCGGGCACTTCGGTTTTCGGGCAATCATGCAGCCTAGCATATTTCGACATGCATACACGCAGATCTCATCTTCGGATACCAACATTGACACGATGCCTTCAAAGTCTTCAGTTTCTATCCTGCCAACCTTGACACTGCAAGATCACGGTTTTTGCAGCTAGGACTCGACACTTAACCTCGCACTATTCCCATCCTCAACCCTCAGCAAACGCCAATACAGCCCCTTTTGACGAGTTCACCTTGAACATGGCTGTGACAGCAATCAGAAAGCAACTTTGACCCTCGACAATCACTTGATCCTTTCTCCAAATTCGGCGCTCCGACTTGACACTGTATACCAGTCCCCGTACGCTCGAGTCATCAACAACTCACGGCATCGACAACTCAGAATGCAATTGCGTACAGCACACGCCCAATTGCGCATTCAATATCCAGTCTACAATGGCTCTGACACGTTACGACCGAGAGTTCATTCGCACGGCCTGAATGACGTCTGCCGAAAGAAGACATTTATCCGCGCCGGTAGTTAATGCGATCATTTGTCGGCTTCGTGCCGATTCCGATCCGACTCCGAAAGGTACTTGTTGACAAATTAACCCCCAAAAAACGAGTGGGAAAAGCGCGGAACACCGCCACATTGCCATAAATAAACAAAAGCATTGGACCTGCTGGGGTTCGAACTCCGGACCTTCCCCGGTGTCAGAAGTTGCCGGTCTAAACAGTCGCGAATGGCCGATGGTCAACACTTGATATGAATGAAGGACGCAAGATAGGGGTGAGAATGGAAAGGAGAGAAGAAGCTTCCAGCGGAAGAGTTTCGCAAGGTCAAATGAAGGGCATATGCTCTACACACAAGCCTTGTGGAAGCCGCTTTTTGTGGGCAAGCTTTGTCCACTTTCTAAAGCAAGAGAAGGCACCTCTGATACTGCCACACCGCTGGTTCGCGTAACGCGAGTTAACGCTCGTCAAAAGATACTGCAAGCCTACTGGAGATGTGTTCTATGAGGAACAGAATTCTTGGCGGAAGCCTACATACTCCAGGTCACGGTCGACATCTGGTGGCAGCTTGCAACTTGCAAATAAGCCCAAACCTTCCTCCGTGACGTAGTGTTTTGCCACGCGTTATTTATCTTGCTTGCCATGTTCTTTCGATACGAGACACTTTTGGAAGAAGAAGTGCCTCAAACAGCGTAGAGGCACTCCGCAAGGCTCTGGTTTTTTCCTTTCACTCGATACCGTGAAATTGTTACAAGGATTCCAGACTAAGGCATAGCAGTCGCGGCCAGAGAGGAAAGTCAAGTGGCTTCTGTCAATGTACAAATTACCTGTCAAAATCTGCGTGATTCTTTGTGATTCATAGACCAAGCGCCTTTATCTCATCGTTAATTTGACCTTTCTACGATTTTCATAGACGTCTTATTCCCAAAAACTTATTCTGTCTGATTGTGGCAATTTTTTTCTTCTGTAGATATGAAAAAAAAGTAGTAAAATACAACTAAAGTCTTTTGCAGCGAAGTTATCAGAAACCAGATGCAGCTTTTTAAATCGCCTCATATCTGGTAGAAAACGGATAAATAAAAGTCTACGGTCGTCGAAACTGGCTGCCATGTGAAGATAGGTGTCTCCTGGCTGGCCACTTGCCGATGTCCTTTAACTTTCAGCTCTCCGAGAGCCGACAAGGCCGAATTAAACCAAACATCAGGCACTATCCGCAATTTTAAGCACCGCGCTAAAAAGTGAGCTTATCGATAAGCTTTTTTGAGCCTGTCGTTGGGACTGCCAGCGTGCCGCGTTTTGGGAAAGAGCGGAGCAATTTCACCAAACTCCAGTCATTCTCTCCTTCCCTCCCTTATTTCTCTCTTTCCACCACATCAACGGTCGACTATGCCTGGACGGCAGGTCACACCTGCGCTCCTGCCACAAACCCCCTCGTGGGGTCGTTTCCCACTGTTCTCGCCTTTTGAAGGACGGTGACCCCTTTTCGGTGGCCCTTTTGACCGTTCTTTTCGCATCAATCTACCGCAATCTCCCGATGACCGACCGCGATAGGCGGTCGCGCATTTCCCACGATCCTTTGAAACTTAGCATCCCCCCCCCCCCCCCCCTCACTCCTTTACGACTCCTTACGACTCTTCGACACAATGGCAGCCGCAGACGCTGCAGTCTTTTCTCTGCCTTCAGGGCGCCCAAATGGCCAAGCGCCACCAGCTCAGGCATCCTCTTTGCTGAAGCCATCCCAACCAGCACCTCCACAACCGACAGCATCGACATCTACTACGTCCTCCTCCTCCCGACCTCTGGCAGGGCAGCCGGCTGCCCTCCCAGCCCTCACCACCGACTTTGATGGGCCCTTCCCCGCTCTTACACGATCCTCGACACTGCCCGCCTCGTTGCGATCTGCAGCCACGGCATCCAAGCCTTTGGTCAGCGGTCCTGCATCGGCAACAACCAGCCGTCGCGCCGACCCTTACCACCTCGCCCCGAAGATGCCTTCTGTACATCTGTGTCGCCGCCGTGGGACCGCAATGCGGCACGAAACAATGCTAGCAGCAGCGCTGCTGCGGGCAACACGAGCAACGCCTCGGGCAGTGAGCTGCCCCACGAGGGCCGCCTCGGTGCTCGGCAGTCTTTACGACCGGCGGGCTCAGCAGCAGCAGCAACCTGCGGCGGTCCGCGTCGGGTGTCATGCACAGTCTGAACGGCAGCGGGGAACCGCGTAGCCGCAGCCGGCGCCGGCGACGGCGCACGTGGAAGAAGCTGCTCTGGGTGAAGCAGTCCTACCCAGACAACTACACCGACCAAGCCACGTTCCTCGAGAACCTCCAGCGCAACCCCCGCCTGCAACCGTACGATTTCTGGCCGCTCGTCGCCGACTCCACGGTCATAGTGCAACACGTGTGCTCGGTCATCGTCTTTGTCATTTGCTTTGTCGGCATCGCCCAAGACCGTGTGAGTCCTGTGTCGGTGGTCGGCTGGGGCAGCATCGCGACGGGCATGGGGTGGGTGCTGTGGGAGTGGTGGGCTGGGCAGGAGCAGCAGGAGCGGCGTTCCGAAGGCTCTGACGACGAGGACTGGGGGAGAGTCGGACCACCTTTTCGTCGAAATGACCTGGTGGACGGCTTTCCCAGTCCGAACGGACAGCGTCTCGGTCGGCGGTCCCGGGAGACCAGCGGAACTGGAAGCGGCGGGGCGACCAGTGCGACCAGTGCGACCAGTGCGACCAGTGCAGCCAGTGCGACCAGTGCAGCCAGTGCGACCAGTACGATGAGCGCAACCACCGCCACCAGTGCCGACCAGTCCCCGCCGACGTCCTCTCTTGCACAACACTCGGCTCCCGCCAGCCGGCTATCTAAGCACTCGGCGGCTTCAACGGTCGAGACTATGCCTAGCCTCGCAGCATCCACAAACAGCTCGACGACGAGTCTGCTCAACATGTCCAACCGCCACGGCAGAGTCGGCAGCGGCAAGGCCCATGCGTACGCCAATGGCAACGGCAGCGGCGGCACGGGCAGAAGTACGGGTGCAAGCACGGGTGCAAGCACGAGCAGCTCTTGGCAACCGGTCGGCCACCACTCGAGCCTCTCCCAAGTCAGTAATGGGAGCAACACAACAGGCGGGCTCACAAGCGCACATCGGCCAGCTCCTTCGCAGGGCCGGTCAGCTGCAGGCGACGTCCAAGTGCCAATGACGCCAGCAACACCCCGGTACCCGCCGCCACGGCGCTCCTTGACACCTCTTCGCGGTGGCCGTGGGCATCACCGCATGGCCACGATCAAGTCCGCTGTGCTCATTTACTTTACTTTGCTTGGCCTATCGCCCATTCTCAAGTCCCTCACCCGCTCCACGTCGTCCGACAGCATCTGGGCCATGTCCTTTTGGCTGCTGGCCATCAACATCTTCTTCTTCGACTACTCGGGCGTCTGGGTCGGCGCACACAAGTTTCCTGTCGCTTCTTTGTCCACCAACGCCGCCCTCATGGCGTCCACCGTGCTTGCCAGCCGCCTGCCCTCCACGGGCCAGGTGTTTAGCTTGACCCTGTTCAGCATCGAGGTCTTTGGGCTGTTCCCAGTCTTTCGGCGCTATGCACGCCACCGCAGCTGGCAGTACCATGTCAGCCTCACCGTCCTGCTCGTCCTCGGTGCCGGCGCCGGCGTTGGCATCATCCTGACCGAACCAGGCGAGGGCCTGCCCTGGCGTGGCGCGACCGCCGGCATGGTCGTGGCCTGCTTGCTGTCGGCCGTCGCCATGGGTGGCTGCAGTTGGTGGCTGATTGGGCTGCAAAAATACAAGAACGAGATCTACGGGCCATGGGATCCGGCTCGGCCAGTCATCATCAGCCGGCGGCACTGGGACGATGTGTAGGGGGCGGCAACAATTGGGGTCTGGGTCTTCTTCCTCTCTTTGCATATAAAAACCACCCGTACAAAACGCATAGCATAGACGTAATTGGGATGATGAAGAGCGACAATGTCATTCCAGAATAGCAATCGAGTGCAGTTTCCAACAAATGGGCACCCTAATGACAGGGAGTGCATTGGCCAAGATGGGTCGTATCATGTGTTCCAGGCGGCAGTTGGAAATGAGAGACAGAAGATCATCGTGTTGTCGATGGCAGTAGCTCCGTACTCAGTAATTAAATTTGAATCCTGCATGTTCATCAATTTTGACGTGAGGCCTAGACATTAATACAAAGGACAAGGCATGCTGAAGATGCTGCAAATACTACTGCTAATACTGCAGCCGGGTCCTAAAGGGCCTAAATTGGAAACAGCCTTGTTGCGTCCGCGCGCTTGCGAAACAGGTAGGAACGATCGTTGCTGGGGCAACTGTGGATATTGTGTGTAGTGGGGCAATTGTGCCCGCGAGTCCGCCAAACCAGACAGCTCTCTGCTCCGCCATTTCCCCCTCCACTCCTTGAAGCTTGAAGGCCAAGCAAGCACTTGCCCGATTCTGCACGGAAACCCAATCGTGCCTTCCCAAATTGTTGTTTTTCCTATTTATTTTTTTCTGGGTCTTTCCCCTCCATCCCTTCCCTCTTTCTCTGTGCTCCATAGCGACGCGAGCCTGCAGACAAGGAAACGACCCAAGTTGGCCAAGACGAAAAGAGGGCAATACAATCCCAGCTCCGCGACAAACGAACGGCCGTATTGACCTTTGGCCACTTTCAATCGACATTCTTTCCTCCCTGGCCTCTTGCTCGGACAACCACGCATTCTTTGGCAAAGACAGCGCCTCCTGCATTCGAGTTTGTGCCTAAGAAGAAGGGTGCCGTGTTTTCTTTCTCTTTTTTTCCTTCTTTCTCTCTCTCTTCTCGTCTCTGTTTCCGACCATCTCCGCTGTCATCGACGTTCTTCTCTATTTTCTTTGCACCTTGTCATTCTCCATCTCGGTTTTGTCATATTTGACACTGATCTCTGACCCCGTCTTTCGACAAGTCTCTCTTCTCGAAACCTCTATCCTCTCTCCTCCATCCACATCATAGATCATCAGATCGTCACATCACAATGGCCAGCTTCATGGCCAACCTGCTCGACCGGCCAGCACGGCTGTCTCGCGTCCCGAAACCCCGACCAAGAACAACTTTCTCACACCAACAAGCACGCCCCAGGCAGCCCCAGCAAGAAGACGCTGCCGCCAGGCGCGTACGAAGTCGGCACGGCACACGACACCAGTGGCCTTGGTTCGCATGGTGGGCCGAAACAGAGCAACATTATCGTGCCCATCCCCAGCCTGTTTGACAATGCTGTGCGTCTCGGCCGGCCGCAGACTTCAGGCGGCGGCGGCAGCAATGCCAGCACCAATGCCAACGCCAACGCCAACGTCAACGCCAGCGCCAACAACACAAACACAAACGCACTGGCGCCTTCCAAGGGCAACAACCTGCAGCAACCGCAGCAGCTTCTCGAAGACCCCTTTGCCGTCGACGATAGCGTCGTCCACAAGAAGACGTCGGTTTCGCCCGCCAACAAGGAGAACAAGGCCATTGGCAACAGCGGGGAGACACATGTGTCACCAGCTTCCTCTGCTGCGACTGCTGGTATGGACGCGTCATCTGTGGGCCACATCAAGGGCAAGGAGAAACCTGCAGCCCCCGACGCGTCTGCCCGTGCCCACCGAGTTGGCCAGCAGCAGCCAGCAGCAGCAGCAGCAGCAGCAGCAACAACATCACCAGGGCCAGGGCCACGGCCACGGCCATGGCCACGCCGCCGCTTCACGGCACGAGCTCTACCAGCAGCCCACGCGCGAGCGGCCCAACACCTCCAACGTCAAGAAGTTCAATACCTCGCGCGGCCTGACGCCCGAGGAGCTCGAAATTCTGAAGCGGCCCAACGTGCGCCGTCTCGTCAACGTGACACAGCTCTACTTCCTCGACTACTACTTCGACCTCCTGACCTACGTGGGCGCCCGCCAGAGCCGCCTCAATGCCTTCCAGTCCGAGATCCCTGCACCGCCCGCGACCGACGAAGCAACCTACAACCAGATGTGGAACAAGTACAAGGGCCGTGAGCGGGCCAACCTGCGCAAGCGTCGTGTCCGTCTTCGGCACGGCGATTTCCAGATCCTGACGCAGGTCGGCCAGGGTGGCTATGGGCAGGTGTTCTTGGCGCAGAAGAAGGACACCCGCGAGGTGTGCGCCCTCAAGGTGATGAGCAAGAAGCTGCTGTTCAAGCTCGACGAGGTGCGCCACGTCCTGACGGAGCGCGACATTCTGACCACGGCCAAGAGCGAGTGGCTGGTGCGTCTGCTCTACTCGTTCCAGGATGACGCCAGCATCTACCTGGCCATGGAATACGTGCCCGGCGGCGACTTCCGGACGCTGCTTAACAACACGGGCGTTCTCTCCAACCGCCACGCCCGCTTTTACATTGCCGAGATGTTCTGTGCCGTCGACGCTCTGCACCAGCTCGGCTACATTCACCGAGATCTGAAGCCCGAGAACTTTTTGGTCGACTCCACGGGCCACGTCAAGCTGACCGACTTTGGTCTGGCCGCCGGTTTCCTGGCCCCTGCCAAGATTGAATCCATGCGCGTGCGTCTCGAGCAGGCCTCGGAGACGTCGGTGCCCTTTGGCAAGCCGATGGAGCAGCGCACCATGGCCGAGCGCCGTGAGGGCTACCGGACGATGCGTGATAAGGACACCAACTACGCCAAGAGCATTGTCGGTTCGCCCGACTACATGGCGCCCGAGGTGCTGCGCGGGGAGGAGTACGACTTTACCGTTGACTACTGGAGCTTGGGCTGCATGCTGTTTGAGGCCTTGACGGGCTTCCCTCCGTTTGCGGGTGCCACGCCCGACGAGACGTGGCGCAACTTGAAGCACTGGCGCGATGTGCTCAAGCGGCCGGTGTGGGAGGACCCCAACTACTTTTTGAGCAACCGGACGTGGAACTTCATCACGACGTGCATCAACTCGCGGTCCAAGCGCTTCTCGCGCATCGACGACATCTATCAGCACCACTACTTTGCCGAGGTCGAGTGGGAGACGCTGCGGGCGAGCAAGGCACCTTTTGTGCCTGAGCTGGACTCGGAGACCGATGCCGGCTACTTTGACGACTTCACCAACGAGGCCGACATGGCCAAGTACAAGGAGGTCCATGACAAGCAGACGGCGCTCGAGTCCATGGCGGACCGCGATGAGTCCATGGGCAAGGGCCTGTTTGTTGGCTTCACGTTCCGGCACCGGAAAACGGGTCCGGCCACCAACGAAGATGGCGAGAGGACTGGTCCCACAGGAGGTGGCAGCAGCAGCCCTCGCAAGCCTCTGACCAACGACACGTTTGGTGTGCCGCTGGACAGGAATGGCCCCGAGACCTATGGTACGATGTTGTAGGACCAGCATCAGCATCAAATCCAACAGCAGCAGCAGCAGCAACAGCAACAGGAGCAGGAACAGGAACAGGAACAGGAACAGGAACAGCTGCGACTTCGCCGACACCGCGGCCGCAACGCCTACAAAAGCAATCAGGCTGGGACTCGTGGGACTAGGATCCCCCAGCCCCAGTTTCAGCCTTACGGTCATGGATTTGGTCATGGACTCGATCATGGACTTGGTCATGGGCCTGGACAAGGCCACGGCCAGCACCAAAATGTGTTTACCCAGCATCGCTTCATTCATCAACAGCGCTACCTTCAGCGCCACAATCACGATCCCAATCCCAATCCCAATCCCAATCCCAATCCTAACCCCCACCCCGGCCCCAACCTGAGCCATCTCACCCACCATACTACCATGCCTTCTATGCCCAACATGGCCCATCTCCAGCACCGTCTTCCACAGTTGCAGCAGCAGGTCTATCTCCAGAACTACTTGCGGTCTAGCGCTACCTCGTACGTGACGTCACCCGGTCCCTTTCCGAGCCAGCTTGCCTCGCCTTACGACTATCGTCAACAAAGACAGCAGCGTTTAGAGAAGCAGCAGTGCATGATTGAACACCAGCCCCAACAGCAGCAGCCACAGACGATGAGCAGTGCGATGCAAGATCCATGGGGTGTTGCCAACAGCGACTGGTCTGCCATCGCCAAGGATGTGCCGAACACCATGGGCAAACCTTCCGGCACCCCCAGAAAGGGCCAATAAGAGTGCTCAACTCTTGCGTCTTCTGGTCTTGTCGCACTTTCTGTCTTTTTCCTCTTCATTTCTCTTTTGTCTCGCTACCACTTCCCGTTTTCTATCCCCCCCTACCCCCCCCCCCCCCCCCCTTCCCAAATTTTCCCCAACCTACATCCCCCAACTGGTATGCCTCTTTTTCTTCATTTTGCGTCTTCTTTATTACTGTCAACGTCTACACGACTTTGATCTTCTTTTTTTTCCCTTCTGTTTTCTCATTTTGTATGATTCTGTTGTGAGAAGGGAATGTGCACTTTACCCTGTTCTGATTGACGGTTTTTTTTTTTTCTTTTAAATCTTTGGCATTGGATGTTTTACTCCTTTCTATTTTCATTACTTTTTTTTTTCCTATGAGCGAAGGCGGTAATAATATGGGGAAGTGGTACAACCGAAGGGAGTTGGAGGCAAAGGTTGAAGCTAAACATCAGGAAGGTGAAAAATGGCATATATCATTTTTTGTTACGTTATTTTCCTTTTTGTTTCTTGTTTGTTCAATGCCATGCCTGTCCGTTCATTGGAATTGGAAGCAGCGTTGACCGTTGCTCTGTCCATTGCCATGGTTTTTTTTTTTCTTTCTTCTTTTTTGCCTGGACTCCATGCCGCCCGGATGAAAGGTCGAACAAAAGTGTAGGAGAAATTTCGAAAATAAAAAATGCGTTTAATTTCGTCTTGTGTTTAAACGGACTGTGTGAAGTAGTTACTCTTAGGAGCCTTACTCTCTGTCAAGCTCAACCACGCCACTTGCCGAGACCTATTGTGTTTGCTCGGCGGTCGGTCCCCGCCCCGCGCCTTTCCATATGTCGTCTGCTGCGGCTGGTGAGCCTCTGCAACACAATGTCGGCGTACACAAAGTCGGCGTGCCGGGGACATTCAAAGTGCTACTTCATTCACTGCCGGCCCGCCCAAAATTGGGTCTTCTCGGCATCCGTGGGCACGACAGAAGTGACGAGGAGGATGCAGCCTGTCTGATGAGTTGTTGTCGACACAGATCAAATGGTGCTGAACCGAGATTGACATCACCGGCCAGGTGACTTTATTCAACATTGCGAGCCGTCACCCCACCTTGATGCCCAGCACCTCGATGTCAATATGAAAACACAATGGTGAGCTGTCGGTGAGAGGGCCGCCATGCGTTGGATTGCCTCATGATCATGTATGTCTACCTCACCGAGTCGACTCTTTTACCAGAGTGACGAGCCACGTGAGATAACCTGTCTTTTCTCTTTTTCATTCATTTATCACGTCTCCTCGTCACTCTTTGTGACTTCATATCGACGAAGCGCTTCAGCCAAGTCCAGCTCCCAAGATCTGTATAAATACTCCCCCCCTTTGAGTCCATGACTCGGTCCTCTTTTGTCTCTTTACCATCACGATCCATCGATTCGATTCGACAATCGACAATCGACAATCGACAATCGACAGTCTGCAACAACAACACCGACACCTACAATTTTTTTTTTCTTTTGTCCTTTTCGTCACACCCACCCTCAACATGTCTTCCACCGGCTCGCCCGTTCGCACCCCGGCGTCGTCGCCGCCCGAGAGCAGCAGCAGCAAGACGGCCACGCCCACCCAGGTGGGTACGCCCACCAAGAGCGCCACGCCCGCCAAAGCAACCAAGGTGCCCTCCACGGTGTGCCCGGCATGTCCGGCATGCCGGAGCCGTCTACCCCCCAAAGCCTTCCGCAGAGGCGCTCCGAAACGCCGTCGAGAAGCACTGGGTGAGAACTGGCGGATCTACAACAACAACAACAACAACAACAACAGCAGCAATAGGGCCGTCAAGAAGACGCCCCCGCGGGTTCCCAAAGAAGTCTCGCCCGCGGCGACGGTCGCACCAATCCGGATCCCACTGCCAGCCAAGCCCAAGACGCCGACCAAATCGTTGAAGGAGTAGAGTCGCGCCGGCCCACCCCCCACGGAGCGGAGGACCCTACAAGGACGTTTGCGTCTCAGGATTGCAAAGGCCGACAAAGAATGAGAGGGAAAAGGGGCCGGAAAAAGGGACAGGAGGGATATGAAGGGGAGAGCAAGATGAAATGCACAACAGGGCAGGAGAGAACAGGGAAGAGAGGGGGCTTGGAGCAGGAGACGGGAAACTGGACGAGCAAAGCAACGGTTGGTATGCATGCCATGGCTTTTTGAAGACGCCGTGCATGGTCTATGCGAACCGGACTCGTCAAAGTCTGAAAGAGTGGTAATTGGGCTGTTTGCGTTTCTTCTGCAATAGATGCTCTGTCGTTTCCCAGGTACAACTTGAGAATTTTCAATAAACATACAACTTTATTTCAAACAATGCGCTGTTTGTAGTTGACATGACAACTTTGATTTCTGAATATTTCGTAGTAAAAAAAAAATAAACGAAACAAAGCTACAGCCAGTATTCTTCCTCGTCACGTTTTTTACCTTGAAAAAGCAACTGACTCGAGAACACCAATATGCACTCTGATCATTATCATTGTTCAGGCCTTGAATAGTTTCTTGATATACCGTGTGTGCTAAGAACAATGTATCGAGCCATGCGGCAACCAGGAAGAGAACCTGCCACACCTCGCTCATCGCGACAGCCACCGAGCCTTCGATGCTTACAGTCTTTTGAAGAACTAAGGAGACGAAATAGATATCATGCGGCTGGATTTGCATGTCGACGCCGTATATTTTGAAAAGCTTGCGTATGCATTGCCGTGTGTTGTCTCTTTGCTGCACTTCACTTCGGCTGCGGTTCGTTGCCCGTCATCTCTTGTCCAACGGTCGAAGCTGTTGTGCGAGCTGACGATGACGAGTCAGGATTCGCCCTTCTCCACCCTGTCTACGGACATTCCCCTCAAACGGCCGGATAACGCTCAGGTTTGCTATTCTGGAAGGGATGGCCAGCCTCCGCATCCATTGCCAGCCCTATGACCTGGCCTTCTCTCGTCGCCCTCTCCCGTTCCGCCGTCCGCCTCCTTTCTCTCCTGTGGCGTAAGCCTTTACGTCCCCCCTCTTTTTCTCATCGTCACACAAGAGTCTGGGTGTATCCTCCTACGTACGCCCCTTTGTCGTTTCTGGTTTGTCGTGAATAACGTATCGATTTGGCGTCGTCGTCTTCAGTCCCGGGTGGCTTGGCCACTCCCTCCGTGCTGTCTCTCCTTGAACTGTCAACTGAGGTTATTCTCACCCGACCGCGCGACCACATCCCTTTTTGCCCCTTTTGATCTCACGCAGCATGTTGCAGGGACGCGCGGCAGGGTTGGTCTTGCTTTTTGCCATTGCTCCTCATTGTGCCCTGTTCTCTCTTTCGCATGCAGACAGCTTTTTGGTAAGAGGAACTCCACGCAGGCCAAAGGATTAATAATACGGTCAAAAAATTGTGCTATTACTGGTTGGTGATGTATAGCCAATGATGAATGAGCGATGCTGAATGAGCAATGCTGACTAAAAGAACAACAACGTCTGCGATAGCACAGCATGAGCTTCTATAACAACAGAAAGCGGCATCTCAACGGGTCTCGGCTCTTCAAGTCTACTGACTACAGCGGAGGCACACTCGCCCAGTTTTTCTATTCTGAGGGCTGCTTTTGGCTGGTTGTGGCGGCAAAACGGGCAACTGAATGTCCCTTTCGGTCCCGGGTAAAGAGGAAGCTACCCTTATATTTTGTCAATGAGGATCGTGGAAAACTCCCGTCCCTTCTCCTCCACTCTCCCGTTATTTCTGCCTCCCGCTTTATTCGATCAGAGAACACGGCAACCACACAGCCACCTGCATCAATTCCCAGCCAGCCGGCTCCTTCGGTGGAGGATCAAAAAGACGGATTGCGACGTGCGCGATGGGGAAAGGGGGGTGCTGGGTTCGGGATGCTGGTTTTCGTCTTCGTTGCATTCTTGATCCTTCTGCTTATTCAATTCAGTCGTCCATTCGCTATGCCGCTCTGTTTCACAACTCTTGACCTTTCGGCAATTACGTTTTGCTGCGGTATACGTTGGCCACCATGTGCCGAAAGAAAGGACGTACGTCAACGTGGTGAGAAGAGAGGAGGCGCGCGTACGTCTCATGGTTGGACAAGCACGTAGGAGCACGAAAAAGAAAGATTCAAAGAAAAAAAAAACATTGAAAGCAAAAATACAACGGCTACTCCCAGAAACGGAACGTAAGTCACAGCAAAGGTGGACAAGCCGATGAAATACGGCTTCACCACGTATTTTTGCCGTACCCGGAACCCGGCGTTCCAGTTTGCAGCCTCTTCGGTTTTATTGCCATTTATTTTATTCTCCTTGGCCCTCATCGCAATCTGACAATCCCTTTCGGGACTGGCCAACCTTTGCAATATATATTCAGCGGCCCTGCCCATTCTCTCTCATATATTGACGCATTGCACCCCAGTAGGACCTTCCAACATACTGATCCATTGTTTCCGACCCAACGTCAACAACATCAACAAACACCATCTAGCCACATTTTTTTTTTCGGCTGGCCACCAGTCTAACACCGCCATGAAGAGCATCTCCTCCTCGGCCATGGCTGTCGCCGCCGCTGCTTTGCCAGCTCTCGCAGCTGCCCAGCCGTTCTGGGGTGGTGCACCTGCTTGTGTGGTACGTCCAAGTTCGCTCTCCAGATGCCAGACAATGCGTTTGAGCCCATCCGTCGACTGACGCTGCCCCCGCCTCGACTCCCGTAGCAATCCTGTCTCGCCTCGGCCTACGGCGCCTCGTCGTCCTCGGCTTTCCCCGTCCCCTTCCCCGCGCCGTCGGCCTTTTGCGCCACCCCCGGTGCGCCCCCCGTCGCGCGTTGTTTGAGCGCCCACTGCGGCGCCTCCGCCTCGGCCGCCGTCTCGTCCTTCTCGTCCCTCTCCGCGTCGCTGTGCAGTGTCTACGCCACCTGCGCGGCCGCCGGCAGCACGGGCGTCGTGACGGTGACGGCGACGGCCACGGCGGGACAGAATGGGTTCTCGGGCGGGCCTTTTGGTGGTGGTGGCGGCGGTGGTGGTAGTGGCGGGGGACCTTTTGCCTCAGGAGGGCCGTTTGCGTCGAGCTGGCCGTTGAGTGGCGGCGGCACGACGACGGCGACGTTTACTGTCACGGGCTGTCCTCCGTGGGCCACAAGTGGATGGTGGGGTAACGGTAATGGTTATGGTAACGGCAATGGCAATGGCAATGGCAACGGCGGTGGGTTTGGGGGTGGCGGCCCCTGGGGAAACGGCGGCGGCGGCGGCGACGGATGGGGCGGTAGTGGTTGGGGCGGTGGAGGCTTCTGGGGCGGCGGCGATGGGTTCTGGGGCAGCTCGCAGCGTGGATGGGCGTACCGGACGGCGACGACCACGGTGACGACGACATTCACGAGTGCTGGTGGGCTGGTGACGGCCACAGGGTTGGCTACCGTGGAAGAAGCAGCATCGGGCGGTCTGACGAGCACGACGACCTTTTTCAATGCGGAGGTGACGGGCGGCAGTAGCTCCTCCGTAGCAGTGGAAACAGCGGCAGCGGCACGACGTCGTCTGGCGCCGGCCCCGCACGGGCTCTGGCTCTGGCTCTGGGTGGTGACGGCGGCCATGACAACTGGGCGACGGTCAAGATTGCTGGCCTGGCACTGGGGGCGATGCTGGCTGTTGTCGGTATGTTGTAAGTGGTGGTGCTGCTGTGTTTTTTCTTTTTATTTTTGGAAAGGGGGGGGGGGGGGGGCATTTTCTATCACGCACTGTTTGTTGACTTTGCTTTCACTGGTGTCCCTTTTGTGTTTTTTTCTCGACTTACATACATGAGCAAACGCCCGTTTTATACGATTCAATTTCATGACTTGTGATATGTGATCCTGCTCAAAGCACCCGAGATATAAACGCAACATGACCAAAAAAAAAAAAAAAAAAAACACCCGTGAATGCTCGGCTCCGCTACCCTGACAGCGTCGCCGACCTAGACCGTGGCGACCTCGATCGTAGCGACCTCGACCGTAGCGACCTCGACCAATCTTCCTATCTTGGCCTTGTGTCAACCATGGGCTTCCGAGCACCGCTCACACACCCCACAACAATGGACTCCAAGTCATTGCCTTCTGACTCGTCGTCGTCGTCGCCGCCACCAGCCGCCGGCCGTGCTGCTTCGAGTGTTGCCGCATTCCATACCCATTTGCGATACACAGCCGACTCGGAGTCCTCAACCACGGGCCACGAGGCATAGACGCGCAGTTCCGGCGGGCTCGGGCGGGCCAGCGGGCTGTCGACGTTGCGCGCGTTTTCTGTGTCTTGGGCGGCGTCGTCGCCGTTGGCGGTCTTGGCGGCCGATTGTGCGCCCCGTGCACTCTCATCGACGTAGTCGTCCTCGTCGTTCTCAATGGTAAAGGGAATCTCCTTTCCCTCCTCCTGCTTCACCGGGCTACGGCCCCCGCCCCCCGCTCGGTCAGAGACACCAGCTTGTCCAGCGCTGTGACGGCCGACGTGGGCACCAGACTGAAGCGCACTTTCCAAAAGGCATTGTTGAGCTGGCGGATCTCCATGCCGTCCACGGACGTCGCCCAGGCCGCGCCCATGCCCGAGCGGTCTTCCCACTGCTTGGCCAGCGTGTGGGCGTGCGAAGCCAACACGTGTGCTGTAGCCCGGCCGAGGTAGTCGAGCACGTCGCGCAGCGTGCCGTAGTTGTCGGCGGGCGGGCAGGTGTCGAGCAGAGGGTTGCGGGGCGGTGGCGGTGCTGGCGGTGCCAGCGGTCCTCCACTGCCGGACGTTGCTGATGACACGTGCACGGGAGGCAGAAGCTGGATCAAGTACTGCGCCTTCAGGGGCACGACAGTCGTGCGGCAGCGGACGAGGATGCGGACGTCCGGATTGATGGTGAACTCGAAGGAAAACTCGCGCGGCGCCAAGAATGCATTGCAAAGACCCTCGGATGCCGACGGCACGGCCTGTGGCGGCTGTCCGCCTTGGCCAGGTCGCTGGCCAGCCGCGTTGTGGGGCGGGATGCTCATGGACAGAGGGCGCTCATACAGAGTGAAACGCGACCCATCGAGACCCAGGCCGTGCAGGATGCCACAGACGTCAGCGAGGTACTGGGAGATGTGCTGGATGGCCTTCTCGTACTTGAGATTGGCCACAATCGGCCGCAGCATGTAGTAGATGGGCGGCAAGGGGACAGTGTCGGTCAGAGGCTGCGGGGAGGAGCGCTGGCGGTAGTGGTCACGGTGGCCGTGGGCAAGGAACAGCTGCAGGGATGTGCACAGTCCCGCAGCCATGTCGTTGAGTTTTGGTCGTGCGTGGCTTCGTCGTCTCGCCGCTTCTTCTCGGCAGCCGATAGGTTGGTGGATGGCCGGTGGTAGAGCGGCTCAATCGTGACGATGCCCTCTGTGTCGGCGCCGGCTGGGAAGACGATTGCGGCGTCGCGGAACACCACGCCGTGGGAGATCATGAGGCGTGCCTCGCGATTCAGCTCACGCCACAGCTCCTTGGCGTGGACGGTGTTGCGCGCTTCCAAAATACGGTCTTCGAGCGATGCCGAGTCGGCCAGCCTTGTGGCCAACGGCGAGCGGCCCGTCTTTTCGTTCCCTTCGCCACGGCCGCCCTTGTCCTTCTTTCTGAGTGTCACGACAATCGCCGACGGGGCACCCAGAGCGCTCAAGTCCAGTGCCACCTGCCCGTTCTTGACGCGCCGCAAGGGCGCAAAACTGAGGGCCCGCAGATCGGGAGCCGACTCGCTGAAGCCGAACTTGACCCGCAGGACCCGCCGTTGGCCAGGCATGCGCGACAAGGTCCAGCCTTTGTCCCGCACCGCCAGCACCTCGGACCAGTACCTTTCTTCGCGCCGCATCTCCGCCCGCAGCCGCTTGCGGCCGACCTTTAGCACCTCGCTCGCCCGGTCCATGGCCAGCAGCTGCCAGCCGACACACTCCGTCCTGTGCTCGATGAGCCGCTGCGCGTTGAACTTGGTCGTCTCGTCGAGGCCCTGCACGTCTCCTCTTCCGTTCTGGCTCTGCAGGGCGCGCGCCGCCTGGGCGGCATTGGCGATGCGGCCGGCGCTCAGGGTGCCGATGCCGGCCTTGTCGCGAACAATGGGCGAAAGTGTTTGCAGGGCTTGGGTCGGGCGGTCTTTGGACAGGAGGAGGGAGACAAAGTCGACGGCAATCAATCCGCTCTGCAGGGCGGCTCTGAATGAGCGTTAGCAAATAAGTCTGAAGAAAAGGGGAAAAAAAGAGAAAAAAAAGGAAAAAAAAAAAACATTTTGAGGGAAGCGGTGTGGGGAAGGGTTGTGGGCGGCGTACTCCAACGAAAACAGAATCTCGTCCCGCTTGGCCAGCATCTCTTGGATGCCATTGGGCCGGTCGTGGGACGTGTCGCGTTTGGCGCTCTTTTTGGCGGCCTTCTTCTTGGCCGCCGCCGCCTTCTCAGCGGCCGCCGTCGCATCGTCGGCTTCCCCGGCCTTCTCCTTCTCAATCTGCTTCCGCAGTTTCTCCTCGGACAGGTCGCGGAAGTCGACGCCCTGGAACTTGAGCCGCTGCACAAACTCGCCAATGTTGGTCGGCTGTTTCGAGGGCAAGGGCCATGGCCGGAAGACGGGGTCGCGGGTGCCAAACAGAGGTCGGGCAGTGGCAGCCGAGGAAGGCGGTGGTGGTGGTGGTGGTCCCAAAGGTTCAGAGGTCGACGATCCAGAAGCTGTCGATGCCGCGTCCGGGCGAGCTACTGGTCGAGGCCTGTTGTCGGCCATGGTGGGCGGGCGCTTTTCTGTGTATGAGAAGAAAAGAGCGCACGCTCACGGTCGGTCGTTGTGGTGTCGCAGGATGGCGGGCTCGGCCATGAAGACGCGCATACGACGGGCTGAGGACGGCGACTTGAGAGCGGCGTGATGCTATTCTGATTCTTGGGTCGTTTGGCGGCAGGCTGTTAACGATCGGACGCGAGCTCCAACTTCCAACTCCGGCAAGTGCGATTGGGTGAGGCTGGTTGTGGCGCACAGTGCATACAGTGTGGACATAAAGTATTGTTACTGTACACAACTGCCCCATTCGCTACAGAGCCTTCTCACTTACAGCCCATTAGCCAATGACGGGCCCCACAGTGAGAGAGGCGCACTGCAGAAAAGGGCAGATGTAGAACATTGCGAGGGCAATGCAGTAAACAAATAAACCTTCGAAAAATAATACATGGCCAACTGTCTGCGCCTCCGCCTGCCAAGACTGCCCATAGGTAGTGTCGGCCAAACGCGGACTGTGAGCTGCAAGCTGCCGTTCCACAGGCTGCCAGCACATTGCCCAATGTGCTACAGGGAGAGAGAGAGAGAGGCGTGCATGCGCCTGTTTGGGCAATATAGCTCAGCAAGTGCAAGACGATGGGCACGCAAAGGTCTCAAGAGACGAAGGATGAAACGAAACGCAGATGAGAAGAAGAATTAGACGGCAGTGCGTGCCCAGAGAGACTGAAAACAACGCAACCATGAAGCAGATGGAGGTGCGGGCTTTTGGTCCTTTTGGAGTAGTTTCGTTTGGCATATCTCTTATCAAAAGCTCATCACTCCAGGGCTTTGCTACTTCTGTCTCATTTATTTTCTATTCGCTGTTGGCGTTGCTGTCTGCCAATCGTATTTCATACTTGGACTTACTTTTCTCTTTTCATTTTCACTTGTCACTTTCAATATATTCTCCATTTTTTCTTCACTATGCTCTACGCATATTTTCCCTCACCCTCACTTCTTCACTGCTTAACTCACTCTCACAAACGGCCCGTTTATACCCCGCCAAGTGTAGACTAAAAACGTCAGATGCAGGCCTCTTCTGTTATACTCCGTACGACGTATCGTGAAGCAGCTCGCTACTTTCCATAATTTCAGTTCACCTCATGCTGTCGGCTCCTTCCTCGATGTCAAAAATGTAGACAGGTGTAAGAGGACACCTTCCCTGACTGCCCTTACTCAGACACGGTACATGTACAAGCGCCCGCCGAAAAAGGAAACAACCGCCCTGTGATTCGCCGCTTACAGAGTCCTTCTCTTTGGGGATGGGGGGAATCGTCTCCATTCCAGTCGTGCCTTCCCTTTCAAGATTCTCCAAAAACTCTCCTAAATTCTCCTAAAAAAGTGTCAAGCTCCAGATCCCACACATTCCACATTCCAGGGAAGCCGCGTCCGATTTCAGCGACACTTTCCCCTCGTGGACTCGTGGACGGCGCGCTGGTCGCGGTTTCTCTCTTTGCTTCCCTGCGTGATTTTCGGTAGTACCCCGCTGAAGCCCATCCCCCACCTTCTCAACCCCCCCTCCGCCAAACACCAAAGGCACCAAAAGGCACCAAAAGACCGCTTATTAT
Source organism: Sporothrix protearum (assembly GCA_016097115.2). Classification (NCBI taxonomy): domain Eukaryota; kingdom Fungi; phylum Ascomycota; class Sordariomycetes; order Ophiostomatales; family Ophiostomataceae; genus Sporothrix; species Sporothrix protearum. The sequence continues at coordinate 691,893 of JADMNH010000009.1, read as the reverse complement.
TTCTGCGCTGTCGACGGCTGATAAGATAAGAGCTCCAACAAAGCAACCACAGGCTGCTTTCTTTTTATTCCTTTTACTCACTCCCCTGCACCTCCTGCACTCGCTTTTTTTACGTCTATGCACAGCCATTCACTGGTTCGCCCACCTCGACGTCACTTTCATTTTACACCGTCCGACGCCCCTTCCTCATTGCGGCGTGCACCTCTTTCCCATCGTACCTTCCCAATCCATCTTCTTCTTTTCTCTCCTTCCTTTGCTCGATTATACCGCCACAATTCACAACACAGCTTTTATTAAGGGGCACTTGTTTTGTTCACAATCGCCTCCTTTGCTCTTTCCTTGTCAGGCATTCATATCTCTGCTCCTGCCGCCATTTAGACCGTTGACCGGTTTGTGCTGTTGGCGTCCACTCCTTCCATCTCTGAGTAGACTCCTTCCTCTGCAAAGCACTATCGCAAAGCACTTTCCGTCGTTTCTTTCATCGCCACTTTGTAGCTCCCTTTCGACAATTCTTTCCCGTCCGCTTCTCTCCTCTCCCTCCACCTATCTCCCATACACCTCTTCGTCCTATCCGCTCTTCGTACATCATGGCGAGCCCGCCCCCGCCAACGAACGGCAGCAACGGCCGCGACGGCCAAGATGACTTTGTCTCCACGGCAGTGCCCACTTCCGCGGTCGGCGCGGACGGCGTCGAGCGCAAGAAGAAGATTGCCATCATGACGTCGGGTGGTGACTCGCCCGGCATGAACGGCGTTGTCCGTGCCTGTGTTCGCATGGCCATCCACCTCGGCTGCGATGCCTTTTGTGTCTACGAGGGCTACGAGGGCCTTGTCGAGGGCGGCAACTATATCCGCAAGATGGAGTGGCACGACGTGCGTGGCTGGCTGTCCGAGGGCGGTACGCTGATTGGCACTGCCCGTTGTATGGAGTTTTACGAACGGGCGGGCCGCCTCAAGGCGGCCAAGAACATGGTTCTGAACGGCATCGACGCCCTCATTATCTGTGGCGGTGACGGCTCGCTCACGGGTGCCGACAGGTTCCGTGCCGAGTGGCCGTCGCTGCTCCAGGAGCTGGTGGACACGAACCAGTTGACGGCCGAGCAGGCCGCCCCCTACACACACCTCAACATTGTGGGCCTCGTGGGCTCCATCGACAACGACCTGTCGGGCACCGATGCCACGATTGGCTGCTACTCGGCGCTTGCCCGCATCTGTGAGATGGTCGACTACATTGAGGCCACGGCCTCGTCGCACTCGCGTGCCTTTGTTATCGAAGTCATGGGCCGCCACTGCGGCTGGCTGGCCCTCATGGCCGGTGTGGCGACCGGTGCCGACTTCATCTTCATCCCAGAGAAGCCCCGGGAGGACAACTGGCGGGACGAGATGTGTGAAATCGTCAAAAAGGTCAGTCTCCGTCTGGGTCGACACCCAGTTGTAAACAAGTCTTTCCAACTTTGCATGGAGTACAGCCAACTAACCTCCTGAAGCACCGCAAACTCGGAAAGAGAAAGACGATTGTCATCGTCGCCGAAGGCGCCCACGATCGTTATGGTAACCACATCTCGCCCGAGATGATCCACAAGCTGCTGGCGGACAAGGACGGCCTCGCCCTGGACACGCGCATCACAACCCTCGGCCACGTCCAGCGCGGTGGCACTGCCGTCGCCTACGACCGTATGCTGTCAACTCTGCAGGGTGTTGAGGCCGTGCGTGCCGTCATCGAGGCCACTCCCGAGTCCGAGACTTGCTTTATCGCTATCACGGAGAACAAGATCGTGCGGAAGCCCCTCATGGAGGCCGTCCAGGCCACCAAGTCCGTCGCCAGTGCCATCGAGGCCCACGACTTTGACAAGGCCATGAGCCTGCGCGACACCGAGTTCTCGGACCAGTACAAGTCGTACATGATGACCACCACCGTCACGCTCGACAAGCAGCTGCTGTCCAACGAGAAGCGCATGAAGATTGGCTTCATCAACGTTGGTGCTCCGGCTGGTGGGATGAACGCGGCCATTCGTGCCGGTGTCGCCTACTGCATTTCCCGTGGCCACGAGCCCATTGCAATTCATAACGGATTTGCCGGCTTCTCGCGCCACCACGGCGACGGCGCTGTGCGGCCCTTTGACTGGCTCGAGGTCGACGGCTGGGCCAGCAAGGGCGGCTCCGAAATTGGCACCAACCGCGAGCTGCCGAGCGAGTCGGGCATGGAGCTTATTGCTAACCTCGTCGAGCAATACCGCTTCGACGGCCTGTTCCTGATTGGTGGCTTCGAGGCCTTCCACGCTGTGTCCCAGCTGCGCAAGGCCCGCGACCAGTTCCCCTCGCTCTGCATCCCCATGGCCCTGTTGCCGGCGACCGTCTCCAACAACGTGCCGGGCACGGAGTACTCGCTCGGCTCGGATACGTGCCTCAACGAGCTCGTCAGCTACTGCGACAAGATCAAGCAGTCCGCCTCGGCCACCCGCCGCCGCGTGTTTGTGATCGAGACCCAGGGCGGCAAGTGTGGCTACATTGCCACCGTGGCCGGTCTTGGTGTCGGTGCCTCGGCCGTCTACACCCCGGAGGAGGGCCTCAGTCTCGACATGCTGGCGGCAGACGTCCACCTCCTTAAGGAGGTGTTTGCCAACGACAAGGGCCAGTCTCGTGCTGGCCGCCTGATTCTGATCAACGAGAAGACGAGCAAGGTGTACAGCGCCAAGTTGATCGCCGACATTATCCGCGAAGAGGCGCACAACCGCTTCGAGTCCCGGGACAGCATCCCCGGCCACGTTCAGCAGGGCGGTGTCCCCTCGCCCATGGACCGGTGCCGTGCTGCCCGTCTGGCCATCAAGTGCATTGAGCACCTGGAGACGTTTGGCTGCAGCGCCCACAACCGCGTCAAGAAAGACCCACTGTCGGCCGCTGTTATCGGCATCAAGGGCGCCAGCGTCGTCTTCTCGCCCATGGAGACGCTCGAGGAGACCGAGACCGACTGGCCCAACCGCCGCCAGCGCACCTCCTACTGGTACGACATGAAGGAGGTCGTTGACGTGCTGTCGGGCCGTCCAGCGCACCAGGCGCCCGAGTCCAGTCTGTCGGGCCTGGCTGCCAAGGACGCCAAGCGCGGCATTTTGAGCGAGTAAGAAGTCACTGGGGGACTCGATGAGAGACTGAACTTTCTCTCTACTCAGTATACACGGACGGACGGCGGCGGCATGAGCTACCCGGGATGGGTCTCACGGAGAACGAGGAGTTTTGATTGATTTTCCACCCCCTCCCCCACCCGTTTGTTTTGTTGCTGCTTGTTCTTTGTTTTTTTGCAATGTGGATGGCTATATATGGATTGTTATATAATTTGTGCTGGTATTTGCACACATGTCGCATGTTTTGCGTGTTTTTGCTTTGTTGCGTTTTCCTCTTTGCTTTTTGATATCTGTCCTTTGATATTCTCTCCTGTCCATACCTGCTTTCATATTGCTTTCCCTCTCGCTTTTTTCCTTGCTTCATGGTGTTGATGCTGACTGTTTGAGTAACTAACATCTACTGTCATCCACGGCCGAGGAGCGGTGGGAATCCGTGAGGTCTCTTTGTACTGCTTTCGCCGTCACCAGGCAACAGTGTCAAGAGGACAGGATCAACGTTTTGTCCAGCCAGCAGCCATTGTACATCCCACTCTGTACAAGTGGGCGGTAATCTGAGATGGGTACAAAAAGGGCAAATAAACATACATATAATGACAAGTACGACGTATGGAAATTGAAGATGAAAGGTTGGGTGCGTCTGAGCCAATCGGCAAATACACCTTCACACAACACAGACAGGGTCTTGTCCACAAACGGAGCTGGCACAGAGTTCTGCTGCCAGTCGGAGGTGTGTTGCCATTGCAGACTGCATGCGTTGTCCAGTATGCCACCGAGGCCACTTCGCAACAATGACCTGCTCCATGTGCTCCATGTCTCCTTTCATGTCTCCTTTCATGTCTGCATTCCCGGCGCCTGTGATTTACGAGCAAGCCGAGTCCGAGACGGTCATAGTCGTTTGCTTGGCCAAACCAACGGGGCTTCGCCTGGAGACCAACCATGGCACTTGGCAAACGTACTTTTGTTGTCCATAGTAGTTCTCCCGTGGAGAACACGGAACATTCCGTCGACAACCTTTTGTGCAAAGTTCATGATCCTCGTATGTTTTCTTCTTCTTTTTTTTTTCACGTGTGGCCTTGCCAGGCTGTGCAGTGCATGTTTGCCTACCCCGTGATTTTGAGCAGGCTGCCCGAATTCGGGCGGCAGGACGCCCGCCCCGAGGGCCTGTGACGGTGTCGTGGTGCTCAGGATTGTGTTGCTCACTACAGCACATTTTGGTCAAGTACAAGTGTAGAGAGAACCAAAAAAAAAAAAAAAAAAAAAAAAAAAAACTGCAGCCTTCCTTGAAGTTTCCCACTTTGGTGAATCCTCTTCCGCGAGAGGCAGCTCGGCGCCGAGCGCCGTGTGGCTTGTTGGTGCCTTTTCGCCTGACCGCCCCTGGTTCTGCAGGCTCGGGGATTCGGGGCAATTGGGGCAGTCGGGCAATCGGGCTCCTAGGTCCCCGTTGGGAAGTGCCGTGCAAGTGCAACGTGGCCGACAAGCCAAAGAAGATTCAGGTGAAGTTGCAAGCATGTCAATCTTCCGTCCATCTTCCCAGTCATCAACGATGCTTTGTGCTTTCTTGCGTGCACCGAATTTGCGTGTCAAAAGAAAACAACTCAAAAGAAAACAACATCATGGACGTTTGGGGATTGTTCAACGGGACAAGCAGCGGGTTGTACTGCATTGCATGTACATGTACGTCGTACATATTACGGCTCCGATTTTGAGAGAGTTTCTCAACTTCTTTTTTCGCTCTTTTATCTTTTCAAAGCCTTGTTCCACAATTTTTTCACATTTTTCTTTTGGATCGTCGATGACTTTTTTTCACCATGAACGGAGTCGGACGCCTGCTTCCGTTTCCTGCTAACACGCCCTCCTAAATCCGCATGTCTATTTCCGCTCTACTTCCGTACTTCCATAATCGTGCTGGGCCCCTTTTTCGAGATCGCATCGCATCGTATCGCATCGCATCGCAGACGCGGATCATTGATTTGGTGACAGACTCTTGTCCATGGACGGCCTCGGCCGAAGTCAAGTCAAGGCGTCTTTTGTTTGTGCATCGTGGGACAAGCAAAGAGGCTGGTGGCGGCATTGGGAGAAAGCCGACTGCGGAAGTCTTTCTTGCCTCAGAGCTCCTGAAAGTTGCATCTCCGTTCTCCGTACAGTAGCCGTACTTCAGCCTTGTCCTTTTTTTGCACCCCTGCTATCTTTGCTGTGTCTAGCTCCAACAGCCACGCCTCTTGCTTGTCAGCACACTGAGAGAAGGGACAGGGGCCCCAGAACACTTCAGCCCGTCTGAGCAAGGTTGGCGATGAATCGAAAGCCGCGGCTTGTTTTCGTACTGAGTAGATGCGATCATATGCTATCCCTTGGAGGAGCATGTTTTGGCTAGTGAGCAATACGTCGTACTGCTCGACTTTTTGCGTGTTGTCATCGATTATCAATCTTTAGTTTTGGGTTCTCTGTGTTTGGGAAGCTGTTTGGAGCCTCTTTTTCCAACACGAAAGTTAGAACGCATACTCAGTAGGCATCCTTTACTCCTTGAAAGCTGCAAGTTTAGTCACCAATTACGAGATCACGTCCCCTCTTCGCCTCTACTGCGTACGATGTACTCGTATCTGTACGTAGCTGTCCGGCGCTCGATCGGCCACCGTCCAGAGTTCTGGATGCGCAGTTGGGACGGGCTGTTGTTTCGCTCTCTCGACGGGGCATCGGCGACTTTGGCCGTTCATGGGCTTTCGCTTGTCGTCCTCTTGTCGTTCGCCGTTTCGGCGCGTTCTCCCCTTTTTTGCCGTGATCGACGGATATCAAATGCCGTGCCATCATGATCTTGTCTGAACGACGTACATGTACATGTATGGAGTAGTCTGCTCGCTGGCCTTGCTTTTCTTTCATCAGTTTTTCCTCTTCGTAATTTCCTACCCGTGTCTTTGTTTTGTTTTTCTTCTTTTTCAAGAAGATCATCCTCGTCTCTTCTCCGCCGTTCGGTGGATCTCAGTAGGGGAGGAGGGGTGAGCATTTTTGGGTTTTGGGTTCTGGGAGCGAGAAATGGGATAAGGGCCCCTTGGGGGGGGGGGGGTTCAGTGAACATTGGGTAAGGACCCCAAAACGGTTAGAGTGGACGGGATCCGTTTTTGAGAGTTCACCGTTTTTATTCCCTGCACTTGTGGCCTTCTAAGGTGCCCTGTAATATAGGGCACTCGGGGGAGGATTGTAGGGAGCCCTAGGGCCTAGCCACAGAAAATTACGTCAGGGGACAAGACTCTCGAATAGAAAGCCCAGGGAAACGGCCACGCTACTGTACGTCGTAGGGTGTGTGGCTCGCGGCTTCGGCATTCGCCCGCAGCCTTCACTCTGTTCAAGGGGGAAACGTCTCCACTCCTCCCAGCAGCATAGGCCAAAGACCTAAAGGCCTAAATACCTAACGACCCAAAGACACAAAGACCCAAAGACCAGACCAAACCCCATTCAAACTTCGTGCATACTCGTACTGAGTAGTGAAAACAGGCCTCCCTGAACGACATCCCGTGGAAACCCCGTTCGTCATTCCTCGTGCTGTCTCCAGGACGGGCAGGCTCTTACTGATACATTGTCAAATGCCTCGTGGAAATAAAGATTGATGGCTATAGACCGTACTGTGGTATATCGAGTGAATAAGAAAAGGGGGCCCATTGACGACGCAGGTCGCGGTCAACGCGGTTTATTCTCGAGATCAATCGCTCGAGGCTCCATCGACGGCAACTCCATACTAAGGGCACACCTATAAACTTACGATATCGGTATGTTTTGTCTAGAATCCCTGCTTCGTTATTTGTTTTGTTCGGGCTACGAAACGCACATCTCGCGCTCATACCACAAACGAGAAGCCCTTCTCACTTTTTTTTCGTCGCCGAGCCCGCGACCCCATTGAGTTTATTTTCGTCGGAGTCCAGATATGCGTCTTTTGTCTCGTCCAACTCTCCCTTTGACCGCAACGATGCGGCGGCAGGCGGACACGATAACTCTGGACAAAGTTCATGATCGACGAAGAAGCTACACAGCAACGGCAGGGACGGCAGATGTCGCGATGACATGATGTCCAGACATGGTCTGGGCGCGTGGTACTTTTTTCTTCTGCATCTCCTCCAATATAATATGCTTGCCATTGCGCAAAACTGGACTCAGTGTACGGAGTACTTCGTATGACAGTCACCGTACTGACCCGTACACCGTGCTGTACATTCAATCACGGACGACTCAGCCGCTGCAGTCGGCGGACGGAAAGACGACAAGCGGACGGGCATTGACCATATTGCCATGACAAGTTCCTGTGTTTTTTTTTGTGTTTTTTTCCGTAGTTTTTTCCGCTTACGATACTACCCGCAAAGAGCATACACAAAACTGTCATGTGGTACACATCCGCGCGCTTGCTCTTTCCCTTTTCTCTCTCTCTCTTTTTTTTCCCTCACCTCGCCGATGGCATGGCGATCGAGATTGAATAGGAAAACTGCGGGGGTGGGCTCCTTTTCCATATGCATGAGTACACCGCACCTCCCCTTGCAGAAGCGAGGTGAAGGAAAATACGAGTAATGCCTGCCGTGCGGGCAGGGGTTCTGCAACTCGTATGTAGGAGAGAAGAGGAAAGGCGCGAAGACGCGATGCCGCTCCAGCCAGCCACCACCATCGACGAGAAGAGGGCACGAACGAAAAGGAATAGCCTCATCGTAGCAGCCGCGTTGTTTCCTTTCCTAGCGTCCCAAACAAGAAATAGTGCGTTGGCCACAATGCTTGTCTTGTGCCCCCCCTCCCAGACAAAAACCGGCACTCATCGCCGTGCATAAACATCGATAGGTTCAACGACAGGCACGCAGACATACAAGTACATAGGTCGTCAGGGCGGGGCCTGGACCACTCCGACGCCGTGAGGGCGAGAAAGGGGCAAATCATGTTCAAAGAGCAGGCTGAAATATATGTACATCGTACACAGACCAAGAACTAAGCTCATGCTCATTCAGGGTTCCGAGTGCCAAGGCTGCATAATTGCCCCCTCTCTGTGACCTGTCCCCATGAAAATAAAAGAGTTGATAAAGGGAGGCAAAGAGTGTGCAAAACGGACCACAACTCTATATGTACATCGAGCATGTAAACAAACAAGAACATGAGAACACAAAGAACATGCACCCATATGGAAGCCATCGGATTGGATGCGTTGTCCGCCGAGTCCGTCCTCCCCGCGTTGCAATTCATCGACCCAGTCTCTGGGTCTCTTTGGTCTTTGGCCGGTCTCTTGCTACACCGGCCCGCGGTGGGCGCAGCGTTGGGCAGTTCGACGGTCAAGGAAGTGTCATGACGTACTTTGTAGACAAAACAAAAAAGATCATATGGCCCACCATGATGGGAGAAAGAACAAACAACACACAACAGGAAGAGCTAGTAGGGTAATTCGGCAACCAAGCTTTCAAGCTAGAAGCCTTCCCGGGACGTCCCCTTTATTCTAGTTCAATGTGTGAGTTGCACTTCGGTGTTGTTGTACAAAGTATTTTGTATCTCTCGCTGGCGAGGTCTGGGTTTTAAGGGCGAGAGCGAGGCGAAGGCGAAAGCAAACCAAGCACTCCGTAATACTGCGTACACTGAGTACATGGTACATGTGCGTCGTAGAGCGCAGACAGTTTAGCTACGCTCGCACGTCAACGAAGTAGACAAAGCCAAGGGGGCCCTGGGCCCTGGGGCCCAAAAAAAATGGGAAAAGGATTTGCTTTATTGTGGAAACGTCACCGCGCGCGAGCGCAATTAGAACAGCCTTGTGTGTGTGTGTGTGCGCGAGAGAGAGAAGGAGGGAGGGAGAGTTCGGCCCACACAAATTTCTTCGGCGAGAGCTGTGGACGCCTCGTCTCTCGTCTCGATCCGCGCGCGCGAGACAGTCTAGGTGGAAGGGCCACGACAGTTTGGGTTGCAGAGACGGGCCTAAACGTGCCCAGACGACAATTGACGGTGACGGAATGCGGCAGTCGTAGAAATCGTTGTGACAGTAGTCGAGGCCACCAAGAAAATCTTCCGTCGCCGTTGTTCGCCATCGTTTGCCGCCGAAACAAAAATTTTAGGTTCGCCTCGTCGCCTTGTTTCGCCCTGTTATGTTTTATTCCTATTGTAGACTCTTTGCCACAAGAAAAACCAGGGGAACCTCTCCATCGAAACTACTGAGGAGGATCTGGCCATCGAGGCCCAAGGCTTGATATTTCAACGCCGTTGTTCACAGTGGCGTTTTGATCCTTACCGTGGTTTGGGCGACAGTCTTTTCATCTTTGGTCTAGAGTTCCAAACGCTCTAAACGGTAACGAGAAGAAGACGGGGTGAATGTCAACTCAATTAAATCGGGCCAAGAAGTGCAGAAAAAGGTCGCTCATCTTCGTGAGCTCGGCATATCCACTCTTTTCTTTTGATTTGTTCTGTCTCGTCGTCATGTTTTTGCGTTCCTGGCACGTTTCTCACCCCCTTCGTAGCTTTCAATGTCGTAAGATACTTTTTTCACCGTTTCGGACCCACGAAAAAGAATGCTTCTGGAAGCTTTTCCTTTCCACACGCGTAGTTGCCACCCCTTAATTCTCACACCTTACGGCTTGCTAGCGTCCAAGATGTGGCGCCCTTTCTGCGTCAAGGGAGCTTTTCGCGCTGGCATGCAATATGTAATGTGTAGCTGAGGTTGTCTATTGCATACATGCCCAACTTTGTCCATTACATATGCGTAGATTAGTTGTGGCTTCTTTCCATCCATTTTCTTGTTCACACCTCACGCAATACTATTGAGCCACTTGCCTTCTTTTTTTCTGCTTCTTCTGTTCTTCTGTTCGTCTGTTTTCTGCTTTCCTATTTTCCACACCTGCACTAGCATCGGGTGCCAAGACCCAAAGCTAAACCATACTGCCGTCTTCCGTCTTCCGTCTTCCGCCCTCCGTTCCCACGCGTGAAGAAACGACGTCGTCCTTTTTGGTGCCATGGCCCCCAGTTTTTTGGTTCCATTTCTTTCTTCAGTCTCTTTTTGTCTCTTGACGTCGAGTCGTGGACTTGCCCAGGCCATTTTGGGGCCTGCTGGGTAGCCATCACAGCGTTGCAGCATAAGGCACGTTCCCTCTCCACGTCTCTTTCATACTCTGTAAACTCAACGCACAAAGCCATTTCTTAGCATGCCCCGCTCACTTCGTAAAAGGCTGCCGTGCAGCTTGCATAAAATGCACAGATGCACAGCCAAGGCAGATGCTCCACATGCCGAGGCCAGCTTTCCTTTTCGAGCACAATAGCCGCCACAAATCGTCGATGAAATTACTGATGTAAAGCTCATGCTGTTCTACGGAGTACGTCGGTGCCGTCGTTGTGTCTTCTCATGCTGAGAACTTTGTCTTTCCAGACCCACGAGTGTCCACGTCAAGATAGGTTTTTTTTTCCTCTTATTTTCTGATCTCTTCAGTGTTGCATCTCGATGTCGATGCTCGCCCCTTTTGCCCATTTATTATCTTGTGCATACCACTCCCGGCTTCAGCGCCTTCCGCTCTTTGAAAAGTCGGACCATGCACCATGAACACATACAAAGTATTCAGAGCGGAACCGTCCAAACAGCTCACGTTTTTGCATTGTCGTTCTGCCCCCTACGGTGCCTTTTTTTGTATTTGAAAAGGGAACAGGAAAAGTCCGAATTTCGGAGTTGTGTCGTCTCTGGCTTTTGACCTCCAATGAACTGTCGTACGACTGCATTTCTCTTCTTTGACTGGTCATTCTCCGGAATTTTGAATTTTGGAAATGAAAATAGGGGGGCGGGATTGAGAGAGGTCGATCATTTTGCCTGTTCTGTTCCTTGTGCCCGTTGTATCTTACGTGTTCTTACGAAGTATGTGCTGCGCGCGTGCCTTGTGCCCTTGTTTTCTTTTTTCCTGCCCAGCGCACACTGGCGCACACTGGCGCACATTTGCAATGAAAAACCCCGATGCTGGGTTTTGCTCAATACCCCGACCGTGTCGTTTGCCCGCGCCCTTTTCTTGCGCTATCTCCATGGAGACATCAAGAGTCCGAAACGGTATCGCTCAGGGCTTTCTCGTTTCTCCAAGCTCTTTTGCCTTTTGGCTTCTCGGCCGAAAAGAAGAGGAAAAATAAACAGAAGAGACCTAAGGTCTCGGTAATTTGATTGAGATTTTTGTCCGCCACAAAATAAAAAACAAAAACGAAAGGGGAAAAGAGGAATGCAAATGCAAATGGATGCGAATATATCTTGGACCGCCTATAACGCGTGAAGCGTATTCGTTACTTACGTACTCGGTAGAGACGTGAAGACGGCCCTCGAGAAAACGCGAGTCCGAGACGGAGACTTTCTTTTCCCCAATAGAAGGTCAATAAAAACGAGTACGATTACGGAAAACTGCGCACTCAGTGCGACAAGACGCTTTTTTACAGACACAAGACTGGCCAAGACTGGCCACGGTTGCGTCTAAGCCGGCGAAGTGTCCCTGAATGTCAGACAATCTTCAAATAAGCCCAGTAAACTCGCTACAGTGCTTCAAAAAAATGAGGGGAAATGGAAGAAGGGAAAGGACAAGCTAAAAAAGTGACACAGTTACAGGCTGCCGAAAACGAGCACGACGTATCTCGGTTCTTGACTACTATGAAGTCGCAAAAAGCTCAGCAGAAAGATGTGCAGCGATACCATCCTTGTCCTGTAATGGACTGAGCTGGACATAGAGTCCGCTAGATGGAGTCGATAAGGCATGAAATATAACAAACACTCTTGGAACAAATCAGCAATTCACACCAGCGTAGTGGGGTGAAAGGATGAGAAGATGAAAATTTTGAAAGAGGAGGAATGCATGAGACGGGCCAAGGTCAAGTGCGAGCAAAAGATGAGAAGAAAAAAGAAGCTTATGTGCGATACGGAGGAGATAACCACAAGAGTGCTTTCTTCGTCTGTGGGCTCTGTTCAACAATAATGCCACGACAATGCTTTTGTTGTATCTTACATGATTCTGACACGCCTTATGGCCAATGCAACTCTGTCTGTGCCAGTCACCGATCCTGGTACGATGTGCTTGTCAGGGCACACTGAGGACAGGGTTTGTGGTATCTTACAACTCGTTTGGCGCGTTGGGCTATTACTGGGAGTGTTGTATTGTCGGAAGGAGCCACAGAATATGCAGGGTGGCCTGAGGAATCAACCTGGGAAACCAACCAAATGGAGTTAGCCTGAGTTTGTATGGAAAATAGGGAGGTTTTTAGGGTCAACGAGTATACCTATATTTTATAGATTTTCTTTATATAATAATTATTAATATATTATATATTTTAATAGTTACGAGTCCGGTACGCGCGACGTATAATAAAATAATTAAAAAGAATTAATTTACGACCGTTAAAATTAGTAAAAGCCGAATTTAATATTATACGATTATTAAAACTACGGAAATCCCGGTTTTAACCGAAAAGCTTAACTTTTACGATTAATAACGAGCCGTTAAAGCGAAGGTTAATTACCTTTAACTTATAAAGTATATCGACTTAAAGTACTTAGTTTATAACGTTTAAATTAATTCGAGGCGAAGAATATATATTACGGTATACCCCGCTTAAAGTATTTTACTTAAAGTAACCGCTTAAGCCTTTTTTAACGTTACCGGAAGTTAATACGTAAACCGTATAAGCGGTATACGAAAAGGACTAGGCGAAAGTACGTATTATTTATAACGATTAACTTAAAGGGTTACGTTTTTAAAAGAGGTAAATTAATTAATATATTATAAAAAAGCGCGAGTTTAATACGGCGACGGAGAAAATATAAAAGTTCTTTAATAATTACGTTAATAATACCTTTAAACGTATATTTTATAAAAGAAATAAACCGAAAAAAAAGGTATTAAAGTTATTCGACGTCGTTAAACCCTTTTTTAACGAAATAAGGCCCTCGTTTATTACGGAGTATAAAATTATTTTTAAAAGGCCTTAAATATATAAAATTCGTAAATAAAGGGTTAAATAATTAACTTATTTTATAACGTAAATATATAATTAAGTAAATAATTAAAACGGGCTTAAAGTATAAAGTCCGGATTAATTATCGTATTTAAAAGGCGTTTTCCCGTAAAAGTAAATAAGGTTAATTAATTAATTTAAAGCCTTAAAAACGGAGGTATCGCGAGACTTAAACGATATACCTCGTTACGTCGAAAGAGCCCTCGGTATTATTAAAAACTTTCGAGTAAAGGAGACTTTATTTATTAAACCTTTTACCTTCTTAATTTAAAAGAGAAAGTTCGGATTAATATTCGTTAACTTCGGTACGGAAGGCGAAAACGACGAAGTCGAAAAGGAGGAGGATTAAAAACTACCTCCGTTATTACCGGTATAATAAAACTAAGTTTAAGGGTATAATAAAAAGGCCGATAAAGAGGTTTTTTTAACGGGGACGTAAAAATATCGTAATCGTAATATTACGTAATAAATTAAACGCGACGTATTATATAAGTTATACGAAAGGACTAGTTATAATTTAAAGGATTACTTTTATAATAATTCGGCGAAAAGACTTAGTTATTTTATATATTATTCGCCCGAAGCGAAAGTTAAAATTATTATTACGCGGGAGCGTTATTAAAAGGTGGCCGTTATTAAAGTTAAGTTTAATACTTTATTATTAAGGTAGGAGGTAAGTTAATATAAGAGGTATATTATAACTTATAATTATTATAAAAAGTTTAAGGGGTTTTAAAAAAATATTAAAAGTTAATATATTATATATATCCGAAATATTTATTATTTTAACGTTAAATAAACCGCTTTTTAAGGTATTACTTAATTCGGTACTTCCGTATATATTATTAATAACCTTAACCGCCTTAAAACTTTCGAGTAATATATAATACCGAAGTACGTACGTATTAATAACGGAGTAATAAAAGTATATAATTATAATACTTAATTAATTAAAACGAAAGCGAACGGGGTACGTTTAACGTTAAAATTAATAAACGTAGTTATATACTTAGAATTTATAATCGAAGTAATCTCCCTCGGTCGCTTAAAGGAGTAAAAGGTATTTTAAAGGAGTAAAACCGGGGAGTTATATAAAGTCGACGATACCGGCGGGAGCCGCCCTCGTATAAAGATTTTAATAATATAAACGGTAAAATACGGGTAATATTATATTATCGAGGAAGTAAAAGAGTTAATATTTATATCGTTTTCGCGAAAGAGGCGTTATATATAAGTTTAAGAGGGACGTTTTTAATATCGTCGTTTAAGTTATATAAGGTTAAATATAATTACTTACTTATTATTTCGGTGGAAAGGCGTACGTTTAAAAGGTCTTAAATATTATCGAATATAACGTTTATAACCTTTTAAAAATATAAAGAGTAATATTACGTAAATTACCGCTTAATAAGTTATCGTTAAAGGTTATTTCGAAGGTTAAATATTAATTAAACGGATATAATATTATATACGATAATAATACGAGAGCCCTCTTTATTACTTATAACGATATAAAATATATATTATATTATACCCTTATTAAAAAAATTAACTCTTTTACGGTAATCGAGAAGGCTTTAAATATTATAAAGCGAATAAGGTATAAAACCGTAATAATTCGAGTTAATAATAAATTTATTATTAATAAAAGAACGGCGAAAAGAGTCGAAAGAGAGGTATTATTATCGAGCCCTTTATACCGTATATATAAGTATAAAATAAGGCTTTTAAACGTTTTAAGGGGGTAATAATAATTAAAGTACGTATTATACGAATAAATATAAAACTCTTAAAAAACTTATAACTTAATATTATCGGTATAACCGTATATATAAATAACCGTTTACCTTATCGTTCGTTATAATATATAACCCCTTTCGAAAGCCGTACGAGGTTAAGTGCCCGATATTACTTATTTAAGGGTATTCGGTTATAAAATATTTATTTTAACGAAAAGGCCTAAAAGCGTTAAAATAAAAAGCGAAAACTATAACCTAGGGCGTATATTAACTTCCTAGTAAGTTATAAATCCTTTAATATTTTTAAAATTTAAGTCCCGAGATTAAGAAAGGTAAGGTTAATAAAAGATATAATTTTCGATAAAGGCGAAATATTCGGCGAGGTTATTATATACGTTAAATTATTAATAAAAAAATTAAACGTTATTATTAATATATACGTAAAAAAAAAGGAAAAAATTACGTAAAAGTACGTAACGTAAATATTTTTAAAGTAAAACCGTTATATTTACGCGTTAATTTATTACCTTTTAACGGAAAGGAGGGTATTAAAAGTAAAGAGTCGCGACCTTTAATTTTAACGATAAGTTATAAAGTTATTAAGTACTTAAATCTTTATTAAAAATTAATAACGAGGTAAGTACTTAAAAGGATAACCTTAATCCCGAAGATTATACCGGCGATATAACTTTTAAGGGGGTACCCTTTACGGTTAACCCCCGTAAAAGAGCCCTTATAATACCGGTAATAAAAACCGAGAAGTAAAGAGCGATAATATTAACGATAAATTATTTAACGAAAATAATAACGATACGGGAGAGAGATTAATAACGTTAAAATTTATAATTTTTCGAGGTACGTTAACGGGAGGAGATATTTATTTTAATAAAGTTACGGAGTCGGAAATATTATTACCCGAATATAAGACCGTTATAAAAACGTTTTTTAACGGTATTACGATAAAATTATTACGACTTAATACCTCCTTCGTATATATACGAAACCCTCTTTATATATAACGACCGATACCTTTTTAAGTAAGCTTAAAAGTAATATATTACCTTTTACCGTAAATTAAAAACCTTCGAAGAGGTTACCGAAAAAAATATTAAAGGGTATAAAATCCTCGGGAGTATATAAATATATAATTATAAAACCGATCTTACCGGTATAATAAAGTTAACGTTTAAAGTACGTATAATAATCTTAAGTAACTAAGAGGAGAAAACTAGTTAATTTACGAGGGTAACGACTTTTAATAATCTTATACTTCGGATTTTCCTTTATATCGTTATTAAATTCGACCTAAAGTTACGGTAAATTAACATCGTTAACGTATTTATTAACACGGACCTCGATAAGTTAACTTATATATTACCATTATTAAGCTTTAAACACTATACCGTAAAGAGAAAGGGTAATTTAATTATTAAAGAAGGCTTTATATAACCTCCGATAATCTCCCCTATTATAATAATAATATATTACGAAAAGGTTAACGGCTTTAAGTTATATACTTATTAAAGAGAACCTTTATATACTTTATAAAGTATAATATTACCGTCTTTATTTACGTCGACGATATTATTTTATTATACCGTAAAAATAAATAAGGAACGGTTAACTCTTTAATAATTAATTTAAAAGAGATATTTAAGGTAAAGGACTTAAGTAATATACGACTTTTTTTAAGTATAAAAGTTTTACGGTACCGTAAAATAAAGAGGTTATAACTCTCTTAAATTAAATATATTAATAAAATAACGCGAAAATACCTTTTAATTAACGATTTACACTCCTCCCGCGGTAAACGAGGATTATATCCCTTATAAGTTATTTTAATTACTCCGATAAAACTAATATCGTAGTCTCGTATATATTAATACTAAAGTATTACCGGGTTACTCTTATATATAATAATTAATATTAAGTTAAACGTAATATTTTATATTACTCGCCTTTATAATATAATATAAACTTATTATTAAAGGATTATAATAATACGGTAATTATACTCTTTTACTTATATAAAACTTAATATTTTAACTTATATTTCGACGGTATAAATAATATTATAACCGACTTTTAATACGCCTTTAATACGTCTTTTAACGATAATATAAAAGACCGAGTAAATATATAAGGGTATATTATAAAGCTTTTTAATACGTTAATAATATAAAAGTTATTTAAGTAATATACGTTATACTTCCTTTATAAAAGTAAAGCTCCTCGTTTAATATATACCGCGAAAGAGTTATATTATATTCGACGGTTATTCGATTAACTCGGCTTTACGCTCGATAATAACTTCGTTATCGAAGAAGATAATAAGTAAACTATTCGCCTTATTACGAACGATACCCTCCGCTTAAAAACTCGCTACGATATATTAATATTTATAATATATAAGTTCGTTAAAAGTATAAAAAGGTCGGCTTAAAATCGAATAAATATTTACGAAAGTTATAATAATTAATAAGCTTATAAAAGCCTTTACGAGAAACCTTTTCGTACGTTTTAAAAAGGTTATAAACGTAATTATTATATTAAACGAGGTTATTAACCCTCGAAGAAAAGTAAAAGTAAATTTTCTTAATATATAAACGACGAAAAAATAAAAATAAACGGAAAATATAATTAAAGTAAAATATTAAAATAATAACGGCCTTATTTAAAGTAAAAAATACACCTTAAAGTACCGTAAAACGAAACGCCCAGGCTCTTAAAAAGGTTAAAATATATTAAGTATTACGTAGGGAGGCCCCCTTAAGGGGGTGTATCGGAAGGAGCCACAAAATATACAAGGTGGCCTAAGGAATCAACCTAGGAAACCAACCAAATGGAGTTAGCCTGAGTTTGTATAGAAAATAGGGAGGTTTTCAGGGTCAACGAGCATGCCCACATTCTGCAGATTTTCCTTATACAACAATTATTAATACATCACACATTCTGACATGCATCGCCTCCGGATGATTTTTAACGGACGCACCCTCCATATCGTATTTAGTACGGGAAAGGGAATAAAAGATAGAAAGAAAAGGGACAGACAAGAGCCGTTGAGCTGGTCGGTGTTGAAAGCTTCAAACTTGACTGAAATGAGCCACCAAGACATCTCGTAAAAGACTTGCCTTCCATCAGTAAGTGATATGCATGGGGCGGGTGCGCATGCCGTCCGAGCACTACGATGTACGCATTAGAATATGGGCCTGGGCGTCCTTAAGTGACTCGACCGGTGTGGAAAATGAAACCAAAAAAGAAGGGTGGCAGCTGGCAGGTTACCGAGTTTTTTGGTGTCTTTGTCAGATACAGGCCCCGCCCCGTTTCGTTACCAGGCCCCCCAGGGGAAAGCAATCGTTAAGCTTTTTTGTCCCCTGGCTTTGGCGTGCCACCTCGCCGAAATTCAGTCCACGATTGAATACCTCGCGGCACGCGGAGACTTTTCTCTTGCTCACCCATGGCAGTACGATGTATATCGTAGTGAGTAGGCAGATGGATTCAATGGGGACCCAAGACAAGGCCCAAGACATGACCAAGACACAATTTTGGACTATTTTCTTGGCTTGTCGCTCTATCCTTCATCCTGACCGTCATTGCTTAGAAACTGCTGACGAGATGCCGGGCCTCTTTTCCATCTGCTATTGTCATAGTCGGCCCCCATTGTCCAACTGTCTAGCACGACCCCACCGTTTCGGCACCGCCTTACGCAAAATTGCCCAAAAGGTCCAGAATGTCAAAACGGTTAGGAGAAAAGATGATATACAGACTTATGGACGCTTACTCAGAATGAGACACCAAATCTACGTCGTACTGTGCATGATTGTGGCATCTTTGAGGTGTTCAAAACATGCAATCAACCACAACTATAGACTTCAAAATGCCATATTCTGGGCCTTTGGTTCGTCCATTGTCCAATATCTATGATCTATCTGGCGATCTGCTCTAAAAGATAGCGAAATGTTTGACAAGAAAGGGAAAAACAAGAAACAGGGAAACAGAGTTTTTGATGCACGGACTGTCATTCTTGCATGCCCGTGATCAGTCCGTTCCCTCAGGAGCTTGGCTCCATTCAACATCGTATTTTGTTTTCTTCTGTCTCTCTTCCTGTCAAAGAGACAGCCTTTTGTACGCCGTCATACATATCTGACAAGGCGACTTGAAATCGAAAAAATACAGGACATCATATAGCGGAAGAGGGGCACCGACAGGAGCCACAAAGAGGGCAACGTTGTCTTTTCGTGCTTCTTTGCACGCTCCCTAAGACATAACGCATAGTGCAAATTTATCTTACATTCTTACATTTGAACCCAGAGACCACCGGAATCCTTTTCCGTGTATCTTTCTGCAGTTATGTACATCTCACTGTAGCGCCAATGAGGTTGTCCTCAGCGCGTTACTGGTTTTGCCCGAGTTTGACAGCAAAGAAAGGCATGCCAACACCTGGCATAACAACCACAAAAATTACGGCTCAATCTCGTCTGCGTACCACGGTCACAACGCAAAAGAGGCTGAGACAGAGCAAGACGCCGAGAAAAAGATGATCCTGGCCCCAAAAGGGCGAGCAAGTCAAAGGAACATGAAATCACTCATCCTCCTATAATATAGGGGATTATTCATTGACTTTAGGTTTTGATGGCCGTTTAGCTCTTCTTACAATGGACTGGTTGTTCCCGCCAAACGCATCGAAACGGCGGGCATTGTTTCCGTCCATTTTGTCGGTTGCGAACTTTTCACGAACTTGAAGTCAATCGTCGATTGTCTTCCCTCATACTCCATTCATCCTACTTCGTATTTACCCAGAGACAGGCTCTCCCCCACGTTCAAAAAGCTGTTTGTTTTTGCGCGTCAATGTGTGTGTAAAAAGCTTGGCTCTGGAAAAACTAATGATATCCGTGCTGCTGGAACCAAGCAAAACGGTGTCCACGCTCCTCGTGGTTTTTACACACACTTTTCCCCATTCGCGTTTCGGACATAAAACTCACGCCGACCGATAAGCTGCTCCGTCGCCCGGGCTGGACAGAAAATCCCGTTTCCTGCGGGCTATTGCTCATTATGCTCAGGGCCTTCACTTGCTTCTGTTTTCTCCTCTTGTTTCTTTCAGGGGATTTACTGGCCTTCTGTGAGCACGGCGTACGGAGGTCTCTCGCTCCCAACAAGCGCCCGTTTGACTTGTTTCTGGCAACTCAATGCTCCGTAGGCCCACACCCCTTTGTGACCAAAAAAAAACGGTCAACGTCAAATTCATGATTAAGGTCGTATCGATATGTTCAGAAACGACGATCTCGTGACGCATGCCGCCGTATGCGTGTATCTTGTAGTGCCCGCCGGGCGCACACGCCATATATATGTAGAATGCTTCGAACGGAGATACAATACATGAACTCAGCGGTCAGCCCTAGCAGACGGAAGTGGGCAAGAGACAGAGAATGAGAAAAGGGGCGGAAGACCATGTCTGCATCACGAAAGATGCACACCGTTGGTAGAGCTTACAGTTTTGTTGTGCCCATGTCGAGGCAAGACACGCCGAAAAAATTGCAGCCGTATCACATAATCGACCCTGATGAGAATACCCAAAACCGTTCATGTCTGCATGAAGTCTGCAATATTACATGGCAGCAGCCCTCAGGCGCCTCGCTTTTGAACAGCCAATCCACAACCGGCGGTAACACGGGCTGCAGGGCCCTTACTCGTCAACAAAGCTAAGGATCAACTGCTTCACCTTGTCGTTCAGTACATCACGATCTTTTGCCCCGCAGACAACAAAACAGCGCAAGCGATCAACCAAAATCGTGCCTGAACGGGAGCCGCTTCCCTTCATTGCCTCGCATAAAGCTCCCATTGATGATGCGAAGTGAGACTACGCGGTACAGTAGCGTAACATAACTGGGGGAGCTATGTTCGCCCAGGCCGAACCCTCAATACCCAGAACAATGACGAATGAGCATTTCACTGCCAAAGTTGGAAGGGTCCTGAGAGAGCATCGTGCTATACGGCAGGGACTAGCCCGCGCTGGGTCGTGAATTAATAATGCGCAACGGGGCCCGTCATACGGGCGGTTTTGTGTATTAGTGAATGAAGGCGTTGCATAATTAGTTGTCTCTCTCTTTACGAGATTCATTGTGCTTTCGTTTTTTTTTTCTCTGTTTCTTTTATGTTCGCGCTTTCGCGCTTTCCTTTATTAGTCGCCGTTTTGACCGTCTTACTTACCCCATAACGGTAGTCCCATACTCAGTAGTTTTATGCTAGAGTGGAGCTCCCGTAAGGAGGGGGGCGTGTAAGTTGTTCCAGGGCGTAAAGGCGATCCAGCGACCGACGCCCTTCAACTTTCTGGGACCAAAAGGGGAAGGGGCATGTTCCGTATTTCCTTCGCCGTCCATTTTATGGGGTCCTGCCTGTTGGAGTAGGAGAAGTCTTGAGTTAGGGTCTTGGTAGGGAAGGAGTGAAGGACTGAAGGGGACGCTTGTAGAGGTCGCTCTTACCTCCGTAATGCGTTCCCCAACGTGTACCTTTTTGACTGCTTGGGCTCCAAGCCATGTAGTCGCGAAACTGCGAGGTACGTCCCGCTCGCACTTTCCTGGTCTTTGTTTGCTTGTTGCTCTTGCTCTTGCTGTTGCTGTTTTCTTTATATTGCTTCCTTTTCCCACTCCCTTCGTTCCTTCCCACCCTCACTTCCACTCGAACCCCCCTCCTCTCCTCTACTTCGCCTCCCCCTTTCCAATTCTCACGAAGTCCGTTTCACTCTTTCAAAAGTTTGCAACTTGTCTTGCAACACCAACAGCATATCTGATATATCCCGTCCACACCTGCACGCACCCACTTCTCTCGTCTCATTGCATACTCAACCTGCCTCATCTTCCCATGTGGTTCATTGTCGACGCTCTCAGTCAACCTGGTCGTCTGTCTCGACCGTGTAGTTTACGTTGAACACTCCACCACATTTCCTATAATTTTCACACAAAACCAAAACGCATATACAAAGCACTCTTCTGCGAGACACTGCATATTCATCCATACGTATTCATATGAGCTGTTGTTGAAAGAACAACTACCCTCCACAACCACAACCTGCCACCACCGCCACCACCGCCACCATGCAGAACGGAATACCAACACCGCCCTATGACGAGCAGAGTCAGAAGCTCCTCCAGCAGCAGCAGCAGCAGCAACAGCAACAGCAGCAGCAGCCCGTCCTGTCTCTCGCAAGAGCTCAAATCCCTCGTCACCACCGGCGACTGTGCCCTCATCACGAGCAGCCAAGAGCGGCAGTGGCAGCCATGCCACGAGCAGCCATGCGAATGCCACGGGCACGCACCCGCACCCGCACCACCACAACAGCCACCGCGCTTCCAAGCGGTCAGGCACGACCCCGACTTCAACTCATTCTCACTCGCACCACACAGCTTCCACCGCATCTCACAGCACCACTGCCTCTGCAGCAGCTGCCGCCCACTCTCATGGCTCGCCGCATCACGACGGCGATGGCCGCCACAAGCGTGTCTGGAAGGCCTGCGAGCGGTGTCGTATGAAGAAGACCAAGGTAAGGGAGACTCGGTTTCCATGGCATGAAGAGCGAGTTGGAGTCATCGCTCCAATAAAATTTGACCCCGCGGCCAGTCACTAACAACAATTCCATAGTGTGACGGCGAGTTCCCGTGTAAACGGTGCAAAGATGACGGTCTTGTCTGCACAGCTGGCACCCGCAAAAAGACCGAATACAAGCAATTGCCGAAAGGGTACGCATTTTCCTTCCCATTTGCCACTGTTGTCCATGGTTTAATCACTGTTTGTGCTTTGGGAGGCAATGTCTATCTTATGGTGCTTTGCCGCTTGACAGCCAAACACAACCGCTTGATTGCTCCCAACTGGGCTTGTCACGATGCCACCAAAACGCTTACTAACTCTTGCACCAAAATGTACAGATACGCAGAGGTCTTGGAGAACACACAGTTTGCCCTAGTCGCAACGGTACACAAGCTGTATGCCATGGTGCGGGCGGCCAACGCATGGGACCTTGGTGAGCCCGAGCTCAACGAACGTGGCCAGCCCGTGATTCACAGCATCGCCTCGAAGCTGGGCTGCATCCGCCCAAACAACGACCCGGACCTGCCCATGGGCTCGTCTGCCATCCCCGAGACGGAGCACGACCTCTCTGAGCTCGCTTCCCAGCTCGAAGAATACCAGACAAAGCGCGAGGCTGAGCAGGCTGTGACGGCTGCTGCCGCTGCCGCCACAGCCGCCGCCCAAGCCGAGAGCCAGCCGAAAGAGACTACGGCCTCCTCGACGACCTCGACGTCCTCGACTGCCACGACCGCCACCGCTGTCCCGATTACGATGTCAAGCTCCATGCCAGCATCCACCGGCATTCTGGCCAGCAACAACACTCTGGATTTTAGCCTGAGCGGCCGCTTCGACCGGGCCAGCTCCTCCGAGGACTTCGATGCCTTTTCTGACATGGACGACTACCGCAAGAACGTCTTTGGCAACGGCAACAACGGCAGCAGCGTAAACAGTGCCAGCACGACCATGTCCCCGCAGAGCCTCAACTACACCGACTTTGATGTGGGCTCAAGCCAGTCCGACGGCTTTGCCGCGCCCTCGCCCACGATGCCGACGACCCAGTACACCAACTGGATGGCCCAGACGGCGCCGATCGATATGCCGACCCAGCAGTCCAGCAGATGCTCCAGCTCCAGCAATTGCAGCAGCAGCAGCAACAGGCACGCCAACTGCAGAAGCACCAGCAGCAGCTCCTGCAGCAACAACAGCAGAGACAGCTCCGGCAGCAACAGCAACTGCAACTGCAGCAGCAGAACTTTAAGCAAGCACCGCTCGCTCTGGCGATCCCAACAAGTATGGCTGCCTCCTCGATCCCGATGATTGGCGGCGACTCGCAGCTTTACGCTACGGAGTTGCTGCGGCAGGGCCTGCTCGAGTCCAACTTTGGGGCTATGAAGCCGCATGTCATCGACACGCCCGAAATGATGCTTGGCATGGGCGACCCCATGATCTACGCTGGCGATTACGACGATAACATGCTCTAAAGGCGCGAAAGCACTGAATACACATTCTTTGACTTTTTTTTTCTCTCTTTCCGGCTCCCGGCTTTACATCTTTTTGCTCGCTCGGCGTTATCTTTTCCACCTCTACGAACGTTACAGTATAGATCGACGGCCTGCGTGTTTTTGTTTTTGTTGTTCCTTGCAATCTTTTATCTCGAGGCATTGTTATTTCGTGCATTTGCATTGGAGGTGTTCTCTCTCATCTGTTTTTTTTTCTTTCTTTTGGTGTTGGGGGCGGGCGGCTTGTCTTATCTAGTATAGAGGTGTTTTTGTTTCTTTTTCATTTTGCATTTTCAAGTGGACAAAGTCGAGCAAAGGGGGGTGGGGGGAGGAGGAGAGAGGATCAGCACGAACGGAAGAAGAACGGAAGAAGACAACACAATCTCAAGTTGTTTTTAGTTCTCGTTCCTTTCCTTCCACATTTTGTATATAACAAAAGACTATCTTTGAAATGAAGTATCATGCCCTTTAATCGTTTCGGGCACCAAGCAAAAACCTCCTGTTCCTTTTGCAAGAACTAGTAAGCGATTCTCTTCGTCGGCGTCGCAACCTCTGGCCCAAGACAGGACAGAGCTCAGAGCTGTTTTTCACACTGCTCCAGATCGGCCTGCAGGCCTATCGGTGCTTGCTGCATCTTTGCATGATCCAATGGGGCGGGGTGTGATGACTGTCTGGCATTAAACTCCTTCAATATTGTCTGTCTTTTGGGTAATTTGGATTACTGATGAAAGGCCAAGGGATGGCCAAGACGAGAAAAGAAAGAAGAGAGGGGAAAAAAACAGAAAAAAAAAAGAGCGAGTGCAACGCCCCAAGGCTCACCAGCCTTCCCCTTCTGAGAGACATGGGGAGAATACGAAATACGCGTGTCAAATGCGACAAGGACAGACAAACGAGATAAAGAGAAACCGAGAGCGACAGAGCGGGGGAGGACAAGGGTCTGTCTTGGCTCTTTCTAGGCAGACGACCAATGTGAGCATCTACATCGTATGTACGGAGTATGGATTGGAGAACAAACCGCTCATTTTGATTCGCGTAGCAACGACACGCGTATTACCGTATTACGGCCATTGGCACTGGCTGGGCGGTGCTCCTTCACAAACTTCAGAACCTCCGTCTTTGTCTTCTTTTGCGCCTTCTTTCTTCCTTCTTGGCACCAATCACGGGGTGGGCTTCGTGGACAGAAAGGCGAGGTAAGATAAGATGCAAGCTGACCCAACTTTTGTGAGAAGTCGTAGTCACACACTCTCTCGGGCAGTTTGTTGCCCCAGCAGCGCCTATCCTTATATACGCAAAGAGATACAGCTGGAGGAGGGAAAGCAGAAACGGAAGAATTGACTTGCCGTGGCGCCCACAAGCAGTTGAAATCAGACACACTTCAATGACGACTCTACATGTACGTGTACTCCGTACAGTCTTTTCTTTTGCAATTTCTCTGCTGTTCGTCGTTTGTTCGACTCTTCTAGCCTCTAGCCGCTAGCCTTACAAGGGCCCTTGCACCAAAATCGTCAAAGGAGCGAGCAGCCATGACCTCATTCTCTGGCACTAAAATGGCTGACTGTCTTTGTAAGATAGTACTCTTTTTCTTTCTCATCTTTCCCTGTTGGAAAGCATGTGCATTGAAGCATAGTAATCCTGGGTAGATGAGCAAAATGGAATGTCAAAAGAGTCGACAATAGAACAAAAGTGACACTTTGATGTCGAAGATACAAGACAAGGCGGACACTGTGATCCTGTAACAAAGCCGGTGAAGAGTCAAAAGAAGAACATGAGGAGGGTTAAAAACCGCGGCCACTGATCGGTTCCTCTCTTGCCGTCAGCCAAGAACGCAATGAACAATCGTGGCAGGACCGTTTGCTCTTTCGAGTAATCGGCCCAGTCAGACATCTTCCGTTTTCAAAAAAAGATGTGTTTTTCTTTTCTGTTTGAAACACAACTGAAGCCCTTTCAAGCTACTGCCGTCTGACATGCCCTTCGACAACATCTGACGGCGTCTGACAGTTCAGCCACCAGAATTTTGAGGGAAAATCACCTTCGGATTGTATCTAACAATCCTAATACGCCCGTCCGCCGGCGGACAATGGACGAGGCTGGAGGAAGAGAGAGCGTTATGCTCTCATGTTGTGGAGCCCCCCTGGCCTTGGCTTTTCGGCCTGGCCCCTGTGAAGTTGTGTTGGAGACCTGGCAAATACCCCAAAGAGGTTTTGAAGAGGAAGAACGCGGTCCCGCATTTGAAATCAGCACTCTGTGATTTTGCTTTGGAATCTTAAGACGGCTATTTGGAAGGTCTCGTTTTGTCGGGAGCAGAAGCCCGTCGAACATTTTCCTTCCCTCCAGGACAGCGAAAGAGAGAGAGCAAAAATAAAGGATTACATATGGGCTCTCTTCTACAACCAAACACGGGATGGAAGTTGGGAGGGCAAAAATCCAAGCTATAATAATATTAAAAGATACGATACGATGTCGACAGGTTCCATTTTACACCCCCTTCCCCCCAAACCGTTTGCAACTGTCAACCTGCCAACGTCGACGCCAAAGTTCATTTGTAGAAGCTATCCTGAGAGTTTGGCAGGGCTGTGCAGGGCGTCAATAGAGAAGGCAGTTAAATTGCAGGGCAAAAGCAAAGGAACAGTAAAAAGTTCTCGCCCGTTATGTCCCTTTTTCCCAAGATCGTCCTGCATTGGTCTTGTGCACCATTTTCTTTTCTTATGATCCTTTTCCTCCTTCTCACGCTGATTCCATCTCCTGTCTAAATGCCTTGAGTATCTCTTCTTCTCCACAGAGAAACAGATCTCGAAACGGGCCTGGTCGTCCGTCCGGGTCACGGACTTAAGCCCGTCCGTCGCCGGCTTTGCATGTCGTTTTGAGACCTCCTAATCCATGAACAATCGTGTTCGCCCCCCCTCCCCAATGCCATATGACCAAGTATGGACCAAAAACCTTAATTCCATACTCCGCGTGCTGTATGCGTATGCACAAGCAATCGCGCGGCATGGACCCTGTTCTGGCAGTCAGTCTCAGCCTACCCACCACCCTCGAAAGCTTCATGTATGTCTTCTTGTCTCGGCCTAGTCTTTGGGTCGGACTGTCTTGCTTCTGGTTGGCGGGCTCAAAAGTGTCTACGTTGTATTTTCGATTATGATCTGACCCTTTTCTTCCATACTCTGTACGACGCAAATCCTTTGAATTCTCTGGAATCGTGCACCCGTCATCACCGCTCCAAAGTTGTGCCGATCCCATCTCTGGCTGGACTTCTTTTTTCCACCGAGATGCCTGCTGTGCACCGCGCACAATGCCCTCCCCCCAAATATCTCTCTGCCTGCCACAAACAGACCCCAGCTCATTACGATGCACGCTTCCTCCTCTCTTCACGATCGTCAGCCAAGGCCAGCTCTGTGGCCGATGACACTTTCCTCACTTTTCTCCGTAAATCCTGACTGCATACGACTGTGGGCATCGCCGACATTACATCAGGGTCTATATGTAGACGCAAACCTCGTACGGAACCTACCGTTTCTCTCGATTCAGGCCGCCCACGCTGTTGTAACGCCCGTCCCCCAGAGTTTGAGACGGTGGTCCAACATTTCAGCGAGACCGTTGCGCGTCCTCATGCGGTGAGGAACAGGCGTCATGCTTCCCTCCATCTTTTCGACGATGCTGGCGCTGAGCCTTTGAACAAGGCAAACTCACAAACTGGTGGCGCATGTTGATCCAACGGCGACCCGTTGGGCAAACAATCAGACGCCTGGCCGCGTGTCCTTCCCAGGACTTCCCAGGACTCTCAACTCTCAGCTCTCAGCAGAGGTCCTTCTGCCCTCGCAGATTCTTACCCGGCTCGCTCTCGCATTTGTCCTCGCATTCGGTCCCTCGCATTCTTCTAGAGGGATGGCTGGCCTCTGCCCTTTCTACCCCTTCCGCCACTTTCCCACCACCTCCCCTGACGGCCGCCTTGTCGTCCTTTTCTTTCTTTCTTATGGCAGATGGGGGCTTCAAACTTCAGACGACGCTCGCTTCCGACTCTTGGCCGCTTTGCCTTTTTGGTGGCAGCGTACATGTACTTGTTTGACTTTTGTTCCACCTCGGGGAACTACATATATTGCTGGAAACAAAACATGAACATGAAAAAGAAAAGGTCAAGGCCATTTTTCTTTATCGTAAAAGTCCCACCCCGTATTGCGTCGTACGATACATATCGTACGGTCACGGACGAGTCGTTCTCCTTGCCTGCGGTCTCTGTCTTGCCTCGGCTGTCAGAGAACCCCCCCCCAAAAAAGGTTCCAAAAGTTCCTTAAAGTTCTTTGGCCCCCTTTTTTGAGTCCCCTATTCTCCACCAAAAATGCACCAGCCGATTATTTTGAGATCAGGATCCTTTTTTTTTTTTTTTTTTTTTTTTTTTTATCACCGGGCTTGGCCTCGTTGGGCCTGGATCCAACTTGCTCAGCATCCTGGAACGCAAATGAGTCTCTTCTGCCCACAGCGGTGCATTTTTCTACATGTAATGTATATGTAGTCTTTTCAAAGTGTTTGCCCTCAAGTTTAATCCGCCGGCATTGGCCCGCCAGAAACGGGCCAAATCACTGCCGTTTGCTCCATTTGCTCCATTTTCTCCGTTTGCTTCCGCTGTCTGTTTCCTTTACGTTTTGCTTTGTAAACAGGCGTCGTGGGCTTTATTATCATTCCGGGGGGGGGGGGGGCTCATGAACTTTGCATAAATGGGGCTGGGCGCCACAAAAAGATAGATCCAGTCCCCTCGGAGACAAATCAAAAATGTGCAGGAAACGATATCTGTCCCCCTTTTTGAATTTTCTGGAAACACAAAAAAGGAGGCATCAGACGACCAAAGTCTCCAAAAGGTGCGGTTGTATTGTCAAGGGAATAAGGAAAAGGGGAAAGACCCGGGCTTGGCCAGGCACGTAGAGGAAAAGCGAGAGTGAGGCAATGCTGACCAGAACAAAAGTCCCCGGAAGTGAATTTCGTCCGTTTCGACTGTTGTGAGTGTTGGAGATTCTCCGTTTTCATTCAAGCGGTTGTCGTGCAGTTGTTCGACGTAAGATACAAACGGGATATTGGCACTTACAAGCTTGCATAGGGCCCGAACAGTGTTCTTCCCCAGTATCACAATTTCACATCGCAAACCTTCACTGCCATTTTCTTTCTTTCACAAAAGAAGACAACGGTCACCTACTCGTATGCCCAGAGACTAACCCTCGACAAATTACCTGCCTAGACAAAAATGCTACCGTTTTTGATGTTTTGTTCCCTTTATAATTTACACACCCCCCTCTCTGCTGTGTGAACCTTGTGTGTTTTTGTGACCCAGCCTTTCGGGTTCATCGAGAAGCCCGTGCCCGGGGAGGGGCAGACAAAACACTGACGCTAGCAAAAATATGGGAGCTCTGGACATTGAACTTTGAATGAACTGCGAGCCACAGTGAACGCGCCGCGCCGCGCGCGCTGCGCCAACGTGCTTCCGCCAACGTGGTTCCGCCAGCGTGCTTCTTTTGGGGTTCAATTGAGAAACAAGAATGCCAAAGACGGGTCCTGTGGACGCGCGCGCGAGGCAGCCGTATTTCTTTTTTCCTTGTTCCCGATGTCCAATGCCTCGCGATGGCCACGCAAAAGAGGAATGGTAAAGTACAAAAATAAACTCACCGAACACCAAATATGAAGGGCCTATTCTTGAGGCGAGATACGACCCCCCTTCCTTTCCTTTCATCAAACGGACTAGAGTGTTCAAACCCCGTTGTAAAAAGGTCAGGTCATGACCGAGAGCACAGACGGACTTTGTTGTCGAATTCGACACGAGATAAGTCTCTCTTGCCCAGGCTCTTGCCCAGGCTCTTGCCCAGACCAGACAATGGCACCCCCAATGCCACACCCCGCCTACTCCGTATATTGTCGTACTCGTCGTCGTAGTCGGACTGGAGGAGTGAAAGACAGATGGCCGGGAGAACGGGAAGTGGAAGAACGTGCAGACGGTCCGTCGCTCTATATGTACAACCAAAAAGCCGTTTCAAGCTGTAGACACGTCTTTGCTCCGATTCTACGGTCAAACCAGCTGGCGCCAACACAGAAGCAGATGGTCCAGCACCAATGACTAGCATTGGCGTCTGCAGGGCTCATACATTGTCGGTGGGACGGGGGTTTTTCCCCTCTGTACAAAGAACGAGAACTCTATTTAGATGTGAAGCCGCAAAAACAATGCTTAATAGGAACGGAATGCATTGGTATGAACAGCGACCTTATGGGGAATATGTCATGAAAGACAGACTGCATGTTACCGTACAAGGCAAAGCGTTACAAAGTCTTGTCATGTATCTTGAACGGGGTTTCTTGCCCAGGTCGTAGTAAACATGTGCATAGCGGGAGAACTGCGATTCAACGTCCAAAATGCCGAAGCCCGTCCCATGTGATCAGGTACTCTGGTCGAGTGAGCAGAGGAGAACGCAGTGCCACTGGCGAGGGATATATCCCAAGCCCCACTGAATATGAAAAAGATCAGATAACGAGTCAGATGCGTTAGGCAGTTGGACGTCTCATGTTGCATCTTGCATCGAGGAGAAAAACCCAACATCGTTTGAAGGCTCTCCTTGTTGTCGACCAAGCAAGACAGAGATCACGGTCTGCTCTGCACCTGCTTCGGCAAGCAAGGTGCCGAGCTTAGCAAATGCAAACATCATGTAGCAGTAATGCCCAGAGAAGGCAAGCCTTTGGCGTGCGCGCTCGTTCACCACGATACGCGGTCCTTGGTTGAGGACAGGTCGCGGGATGTGGTGGTGATGCTCGTCGTGATGCTATCCACGGAAGCATTTCACAACTACTTGAGGCAAAGTAGAGAGGACTCGATCGGCCAGAGCAGAGTATGCAGCAGTCCTGGCATGCACTTGCAACAGTCCTGGCAATGCAGGTCCAGCCTCGTCCCGTAATAAAGGCAAAGCTGACTTCAACAGGTGGTCCGTAGTCATGCCACGCAAGTGAGGTGAATTTTCATCAAAGACAGTATCATGACCGCCACATCCTCTCGGGATGTCGTGTAAGCTGTAGTAAGCAGGAAGTATATTTTGCCTCACAAAATTTCTCAAAAAGCAAATGTATACCCAGTCCCAATTTCTTTCCAAGGCAGGCCTTACGGGCCTTTTCTAAGGCCCTTACTCACGATCGTACAGGCCCCTTTACAAACGGACTCGATGGTTGGGGGGGTCACATGACAACCAGCATCACCAAAATTCCCCAAAAATGCATGTCATCAATGTTTTGCAAAGTGCATGGCATTCTACCTACATTGTTTGTCATCCTGGGGACGTCGAGAGCACAGCGCGCAATCGTGAGTAACGAATCAGACTGCGCGGCCGACGCGTCTTCATTGTACCTAGCAGGCAGTTGTGTGTTTCGAACTATGAGTAACCAAATCCGCTGGTATTGGTGATGTATACGGCCAATGACCATTGCATCAATTATCACCGAGGCATCTTGACTGCATGTGGGATGGATGGGCCATGCAAGCCCTTGAACCAACAGGCCCGAGGCCTCATCAAGAGGAATGATGAGCATCAAACGAAACAGTATTAAATGGAAAGCAAGTAAAGATGCATGGAAATTAACTGAACATCACGGCACAACGAGATGTTCAAAGAGATGCACATAGAGATTCAACACGACAACCTTGGGTATATATCATAGGAGGCAGAATGACATACTCCGTAACACTTCACGAGCATGGAGAAGCATAAGAGTGGGAAGAACGTTTTATCCGATTTACATTAAGAGCACCAATGAGCACAAAGCTCATAGGCATATTATACAGACATAGACAACACACAAACATCACAGTTCACAGTATAAAAGGAAAACTTCTCAATGCGATAAAAAACACGTGCCCAATTTTGATATTTTTTTGTCTACCTAGTCCTAGTATGAAAGACAAACGCAGCTGCTTAAGGGCAGTAAAGCATCAAGACTGGCCAACGGCCCTTCATCCTCCCCATCAGTTTTCAATCGACGCAAAGAAATTGTCAAGAGATTTACTTCTTGGCAGCCTTGGTAGCCGACTTGGTGACCTTGCCGGAACCGGCAACGGCCTTCTCAACCGACTTGATGACACCGACAGCAACGGTCTGGCGCATGTCACGGACGGCGAAACGGCCCAGAGGGGGGTAGTCAGTGAAAGCCTCAACGCACATGGGCTTCGAGGGAGTCAGCTTGACAATGGCGGCATCACCCGACTTGATGAACTTGGGGTTGTTCTCAACCGACTTGCCGGTACGGCGGTCGATCTTCTCAAGGATCTCGGTGAACTTGCAGGCAATGTGGGCAGTGTGGCAGTCCAGAACCGGGGCGTAGCCAGCACCGACCTGACCGGGGTGGTTCAGGACAATGACCTGGGCGTTGAAGGTGGCGGCGCCCGAGGGGGGTCGTTCTTGGAGTCACCGGCAACGTTGCCACGACGAATCTCCTTGACGGAGACGTTCTTGACGTTGAAGCCGACGTTGTCACCGGGAAGACCCTCGGCCAGCTGCTCGTGGTGCATCTCGACGGACTTGACTTCAGTGGTGACGTTGGAGGGAGCGAAGGTGACAATCATGCCGGGCTTCAGGACACCAGTCTCGATACGGCCGACGGGAACAGTGCCGATACCGCCGATCTTGTAGACATCCTGGAGGGGCAGACGCAGGGGCTTGTCCGTGGGACGCTTGGGGGGCTCGACAGCGTCAATGGCATCGAGCAGAGTCTTGCCAGTGACCTTGCCAGACTTGCCCTCCTTCTCCCAGCCCTTGTACCAGGGGCAGTTGGTGGAGGCAGTCAGCATGTTGTCGCCGTTGAAACCCGAGATGGGAACAAAGGCAACCTGCTTGGGGTTGTAGCCGACCTTCTTGATGAAGTTGGAGGTCTCCTTGATGATCTCCTGGTAACGGCTCTCGGCCCACTTGGCAGTGTCCATCTTGTTGATGGCCACAATCAGCTGGCGCACACCCAGGGTGAAGGCGAGCAGAGCGTGCTCACGAGTCTGGCCATCCTTGGAGATACCAGCCTCGAACTCACCAGTACCAGCGGCAATGATGAGAATGGCGCAGTCGGCCTGCGAGGTACCAGTGATCATGTTCTTGATGAAATCGCGATGACCGGGGGCGTCAATGACGGTGACGTAGTACTTGGGGGTCTCGAACTTCCACAGGGCAATATCGATGGTGATACCGCGCTCACGCTCGGCCTTGAGCTTGTCAAGAACCCAGGCGTACTTGAAGGAACCCTTGCCGAGCTCAGCAGCCTCCTGTAGTGGTTGTTAGTGGCTGTTGCATTGTGATTGCACATAATGTAGTTGGCATGAGAAGCAGTGGGACTCGAAACGTGTAGATGCAGGACAAGGGGGTGAGTTTGAATCGGTGAGAAGAGTTGAGGTCGTTGACCGCCAAAGCATATCTAGAGTGGAGATGGTCCGTGCGCAGTGATGACTTGCGTTTGGAGCATTGACCGCCCAGAAAGTTTCGACGCGCCAGCATGGCAGAAAAGGCGAGGACGAAGGATTTTGCCCCTCCACCCCACTTTTTGCGCTGGAGGGGAACGGTGTGAAGGGAAAAAAAGAAACAAGTGAAGAGGGGCAAGCAAAGGTGGAAAAGACCAAGCAAGAATCGACTTGCGCAGCCTGGTGGATAAAGAAAAAAGCGCTAGAAAACTTTTTTCCTTTTCCCAAACAGACAACTGCGCAGAGATAGGCAAGGCAGATAGGCCGAGCGATAAGTGTAGGTTGAAATGAAAGAAAAATGCAAATGGCAGGAAACGAGTCCAACTGCTTCACACCAGGATGGTGTCAAAATGGTGCCAAAAGGGTGTCGAAACTAACCTTCTCGAACTTCTCGATGGTACGCTTGTCGATACCGCCGCACTGGTAGATCAAGTGACCAGTGGTGGTCGACTTGCCAGAGTCGACGTGGCCGATGACCACGACGTTGATGTGAGTCTTGTCCTCCTTACTGCAGAGCAAAAGCGTGATTAGCAAGAATGTTCAATATTGTTGATGAACAGCTTGACGTTCGAAGCCAGCCCGTTGCCAATAGTCACCGATCACCGACATCAACGGCCACCGACTGTTGTGTCGTTGGAAGTTGATATCGATGACGGCGAAGGCAGCGAGCAGAGCAGTCGACAAGGCTGTTATCAAGAGCGCGGAGTGCGAGCCAAAACATACCCCATTTTGACGGATTGAAGCTTTGCTTGAATTTGTATGTGTGTTGTCTTGAAGAATCTGAAAAAGAGATGAGATGTCAGACGCGATGTTTCTCAGGCGAAAAAGAGTCGACGACAAAGACAACGAAAGCCGGTTTCGGTATATCGTTTGGATTGTTGGACGATGCTGTCGATGCTGGTGAAGGGAACCAGACTCGAATGCGAGGATGCAAAACTTACAGCAGATCAGAATGCTTGATTCAAGGTGTGCCAGACGAGGAGAGAAAGGAAGGAAAAAGTTTGAAAAGAAATAAGTGCGTGGAGGGGTTTATATGGGAGGGGAAGAGAAGAAATGGGCAAGAGAAGGCGGAGCAGATTTTTTGGGCTTTTCTGGGCCGGTTTTGGAGCGAAAAGAAAAAATAGAGGAAGGAGCGGGGTGTGGTTGGTTGCCAGGGCTTTGTGCCCCACCGGCAGAAAAATAAAAGGACACTAAGAGGGAAAAATTTTATGTGTCTGTCTGCCTCCCGTTTTTTCGCCGCTTCTGCGGAGGGGCTTTGACGAGGGAGAAGGTGCCCCTCCTTCCTTGATTGGAAAGCCAACCCAGCCCAAACAGAGGGGTTGATGCAGCAGGTTGCAGTTGGTCGCGGTTGCCGTCGCAAGACCAGCAGAAGAAAAGAAAAAACTTTTCTCCCCCCAGTTCTTTCCCCTATCGAGACCTGTCTCGCATGGCCACTACGTACATGCCCCACTCTCCCCCACCGCCTACCGCCCACCGCCCAATTCATGGCCGCATTCAGTAGCCTTTTGGTTTGCTGGCCTGATGGTTCTTTCCCGTTTTTTTGGCCCATCGTGCATGCCGTGCGTGGTCAGGCCAACCAGATCGCCACTTGGTCAAGAAAGGAAGGAACGCGGGCGGCAAGCTTGTGGCGCCGGCGCAAGTGTCCCGTGACTGTGCTACGATCTATTCTAGGGGCAAAAAAACCGGCGAGTCAGCACGGGGAGTGAGTCGTATGAGAAGCTTCAGTAAGGGAGTTTTACAATCTACAGATGACGGGACGGTGTACGACGTGAATGCAGACAGCAACATGCTTCATGTGCAGCAGTGAATGTCTCGATAGCTCCTTCCCAGTGATGCTGGCTTGTATCTTACGAAAACGGGGCAAGAGCCTTCCTTCCCTGTATGGTATGCAGAGCATACATGTACATGTACAGGGCAGGAGCTATCCTTGTCTCACAGTCATCGGGCGGTAAAGACGCGCTAAGCCGTTTTTGCATCGACACCCAACTGTGGATTTTGGGCCGAAAGGCGACGATAATAAAGATGAAAGCAACAGAGGACAAGACAACAGGCAATACCGTTGAAGGGAGACGAGTGAGCACCATGCGGACAACGTTTGATACGAGATGTTTGCCAAAGGAAGATCGTGGTCCCGCATGAGTCACTTTGCCGTCCTATTCAAGCTCTGTTCAGGTCAATACTCGCAAAAGGCGAAACAGTTACAGGAGTGCGCGCGGAGGCTTACAGTAATTTTGAGGCCGTCCAGTGTCTGGTAGCTTTGGTTGGATGATATCCTACTCTCGCCGCCCTGTCGGCTTTCCTTATCGGTCATCCCACGCATAGAGCTGCCGCACGTCGTATGAAGAGCTCGTCTATCGCCTCTGTATCTGTTCTCGAAAGTTCTCGTGGCGACGAGGCTGCGTAGACTTTTTTGCCAATGTTTGCCAAGAGATTTCTCATCGTAAGGTATTGGGGGCGTGTTGGAGCTTCTTGGTCTACTGTATTGTTCCAGATGCTATTGGGAGGAGTTCTCGTGATCCCCCGTTCGACTTCGTATGAGATTGTACGCCGCGGCATCAAAATCTATCGTACAAAACAAAAACCCAAAAGGCGAATGTGAACCTCTCCCAGCGCCATACTATATATACAGTGAAAATGTGGTGACGATCAAAATCGTGCAG
Organism: Sporothrix protearum; assembly: GCA_016097115.2. Taxonomy (NCBI): domain Eukaryota; kingdom Fungi; phylum Ascomycota; class Sordariomycetes; order Ophiostomatales; family Ophiostomataceae; genus Sporothrix; species Sporothrix protearum. The sequence continues at coordinate 655,897 of JADMNH010000009.1, read as the reverse complement.
TGAACACAAAAAACAAACGTATGTACAAATACCGTCCAGCCCCTGGATTTGCCCTGTTTGCCCCTCCTTCCTCCCCTCTTCCTCCTCTCCTCATACGACCTGCCGGTGACGCATCAGCCACTGGACACGGCCACCGTGCACCATGTGACCAATTGCCTGGCGAAAGCTGTCTTTGGAGGCATCGAACGGCTGTTCTTCTGACTGTTCGCCGGCGATGACTGCCTCCAGACTCAGCTCGGTCCAGCGTCCATCGCCACGACCTGCCTCGACACTCGTCAGAGCGGCTGTCCAGCCCTCAAAGGCGGTGGCCACGCGGCGGCGCACCTCGAGACCGGCAAAGACGTAGTCTATGGCAGTTGCCTGGCCGCCCTCTTCGCCTCCAGAAACCACCGCGGAAGGCAACGCCAGTCCCTGTAGACGAAGAGGGTGGCGAGAACGACAGCACCAGTCTGACCGGCGTCGAGCTGCAGCTGGGACTGCTCCAAAAAGTCAAGGAGCGGCTGGAGACGGGTGTGGGCGGTGCCACTGATGCCGCCGACATCCAAAGCAGCCTCTGCCTCTGCCTCTGCTGCTGCCGCCAAGAGATCCGCACCAGACAGGGCAAAGAACTGCTTCTGGGTGATGCGTGCATCGACTGGCTGCGTAGGGAAGAGCACGTCGGTGGTGTTGGTGGCCGTGATGACATGCAGGCCGGCTAGGGCCGGTCGTTCTCCGGGCACGGCGTCCAAGAACACCTCCAGGGGTGGCGCCTTGCCGGCCCGGCTTGCCTTGGGATCGGGCAAGAAACGCAGGACGACTGTCGTGGCTACGGTGGCCAAGGTCGGCGTCGTGGATGTTGTTTCCTCTGTCGTGGCTGTCGTCTTCTCTTCTGTAGTCTCTTCTGTTGCGGGCGTAGTGGATGTAGTGGGTGTAGTGGGTGTAGGGGGTGCAGCAGGTGTAGCGGCGGGCGCCGGAGTGTCAGTGAGCGAGCCCAGGCTCAGCAGAGGAGGAACGGTGGGCGAGAAAATGCGGTCCAAGTCGGGCACTGGCGGTGCGAGCTCCGACGAGGCGCCTTCCAGGCTGAAAAGCAGCGCTGTCGACGTCGTCGACGGCTGCGCATGGAGCACACGGCCAAAGGTGGCCACAGTCGTCGTCTTGGTGGCCTCGTACCACTTCTGGTTCGTCTCGCTATCCTCGCTATCCTCGCTATGCGTAGTTGGGGTCGTGAACTCCAGGGGAAGAGCCTCCTCGGTCGGTGTCGTCGCCGTCTCTGCAAAACGCTGTCGAGCCGTGGATGCATCCAGCGGGGCAGGCTCAATCAGGCGTGCCCACTTGCCCCGACGCCGCTCCCACGGCCACGCCTCGCGGCTGCCTTCGTCCGTCTCCGCCAGGAACTGCGCCATGGACTTCTTGAGCGGCACATAGTCGAGGGCGCTCGTCGCCTTGGCAGGAGGCAGGCCGGTCGGGCCAAAGGCACGCAGCAGCAGCCGATACACCATGTCGCCCGTGTCTTCGAGATCTTTGTTGCAGTCCGCGGGTGCTACCCAGCTGACAAGCACCTCGGTCCCTTGTCGTCCATGCGCACCCAGCTGCCTGTCAGAGTGCCGACGGCGCTCAAGACAGCAGGCGTAATGGCAGATGTGGACCGTGCCACGTCAGCCAGGCGAAACTGCTTGGTCGTGGCCGCGCGCAGCATGCCGTTGATCTCGGCCAGAATGGCATCCGCTGTCGATGCAGGCGCAAAAATACGCAGCTTCTGGCCGGCCGGCAGCAGCTCAATGTGCCGGTGGTGCCGTGTCTGGCTGCGACTATGCGAGCGGCTGCGGCTGCGGCTGGTCGTCGCTGTCGTCGTCGTGACGGTCGAGTAGGCCGTCGAAATGTCCCGCAGCCAGGTCTGAGCACCGGCCGTCAACAAGGCAAACTCGAGCTCCTGGACGGTGACGTCGAGCTGGCCCGGTGCTTCCATGAGCTCCCGCTTCGAGACGCCCCAGCACTCACGCATCAGCTGCACGACCACCCGCTCCTTGTTGGTCATGGACGTCTCAATGTAGCCCTTGAGCAAGAGACTTGACCCGGGCCCGACGGCCTTGATCTTGCTGTCGACCATGGCATCGTCGCCGTAGACGTCCGGTACCCATGGCCGCCGGCGCACTTCCCACGGGTATACAGTCGGCTGGGCCGTGGGTTGGCGGTACTTGCGAATGTAGCCCTGCAGCTGGGCCACCGTGAACCCGTCGGCGAGCTCATGGGCCCTCTTGCTGAAGGCGGTCTCGGACAGGATGGTCTCGTCGGCCGGTCGCAGCTCGTCAATGTAGCTAAAGACCTCGGCGGCGGTCGGCTCGCCCTCATCCTCGAGCAGCGACTGCCAGATCTTTTGTGCGTCGTCATCGGTAATGGCCTCGTCAAGCAGCGGCTGGTCGGCCACGTCGGTGTCGGCGGTGGTCAAGGGAATGTTCTTCAATCGGGAGGAGGGCGGTTGCGGGTCCTTGGCGCGCAAGGCCCTCCCACTGTGGAAGTGGGCAGTTACTTGTCGTGGAAGGCAATTCGCCGACATGGCAGGACGTGCCCGTCTCTGTTGTCCCTGAGGAAGCACCGCCGGCGCCGCAAGCCGTGGAAAGCGCTGCTGGGCCGTTGTGTGCAATAGACGGAACTCACATTGGAGGCACACAATGCCGCTCAGACGCGGCCGTCTGGTCACCATGATGGAGGGATTGTTGTACAGCCGCTCAAGGCCGTAATGGGCCTGTTCTGCTGGTTGTTGTGAGGTTGCGAAGCTGTATAAGTTAGAAAACTAAAAAGAGAACAAAATACAGCGTCTACACGACTTTGAGGTCTCGCGACGACTTGCACGTCAAACTTTGCAGCTGTCCTGATTAGGCTTAGTGCCTCAGAACCACTACGAGTAAGTGTTTCCAGCGGATATCTGCATACGTCTAAGCATTGCCAGAACAGGATGCTTCAAAATGTCCAATGCTCACTCAGTTGGAGCCAGTATCAAGTCAAAATGACAGCTTGAACTCGCATTTGGTTGATTCAAGTTATTTTTTCCAGTCTGCTACGAGTATTTGTGGCAGAAAAGCGGGCTGTCCTCAAAGCCTCCTCTTGTCCTCTTGTATGCTTAAATCGGGGCGTCATTCTGCCGCTGCTTTGCTTCAACCTCCAGCCAATTCGACGCCATACGAACTTGACCTCGCGACACAGCTCCAGACTCCAATTGCAACGTATTCAAAACCCGACTTTTTGCACGATACGCCTCGGCTATACGCAGACAAACATTCACGGCCTAGAAGCCACCCGCATCGGCACCAGCGACAGCCACCCCGCCCCGGAGTGCCCGGCTCTGTAATTGAGCCCCTCCTCATCCCTCTTTCTCGGAGCTCTTCCCTCTTTTCCCCTCAGCACAACACAACACAGCCCAGCATGCGCGCAACATTAATACGCCCGGCAAAGGGCTTCTGGGGTCGCAGCTACGACGAGCTCAAGCGGCTCTCTGGCATTGGTACGGATCTGGACCCCACCATGACTTTTAAGAAACCACTTGCTGACGTTTAGGACCTATCCAGCCATCCGCTTTGAAGGTGTCAAGGGCCCCTCGGGCCCCTACGAACTCATGTCGTTCAGAGACCCGGCCTCTCTTCAAGACTGCAAACTCATGACCGACGACGAGATTGGCGGCTTCTCCACAGCAGAGCTCGACTGGGTGCCCTCCTCCCCATCACAGGCCGCCCTTCTCACCCCTTTCTCCTCTTCTTCGACGACAACGACAACGACAACGACAACAAAAGCAAAAGCAAAAACAAAAACACCAACACCAACAACAACAACAACAACAGCAACAACAACACCTCCGACTGGCGGCTACCTCCGCTTCCGCGGCTCCATATCGACGCGACTGCCCTCGGGCCGCCCGGACATTCAGCGCACCGGCTACGCTGCGTGGCGCACCGCCGACCGCCAAGCGACCGTCTTTGGCCGCTCGCTGTGGGACGTCGACTCGTATGCGTACCTGGCGCTGCGTGTGCGGTCCGACGGGCGCAGCTACCTCGTCAACGTCCAGACCGACTCCATGGTCGCGCCCACGGACTTGCACCAGCACCGGCTGTTTGCGCGGCGGCCCGGCCAGTGGGAAACCGTGGTGGTGCCCTGGTCCGACTTTGTGCGGACGAACCACGGCTTTGTGGTGGAGCCACAGACGGAACTGCTGCGCCAAAAAGTCCGGTCGGTCGGTCTGGGCTTGACGGACCGTGTGCCGGGGCCCTTTGAGCTGTGTGTGGCGCGGCTCTGGGCAACAAACAACCCGAACGAGGCGAACAGCGACGGGGAGTTGCCGGCAGAGACGCGGCACGCAGTGCAGGAGGCGGAAGAACAGGTCGCGGCCGAGGAGGCGGAGGCAGCCGTCACGACACAAAACCAGGCGAAGAGGGCGGAGAGCGAGGTGACGGTCAACATTCCGTTTGCGCAGCCGGCGTCGTCGGCTTCCGCGACGCCCACACCACCTCCGTCTGCCAGGGCACCAGCAGCGACGGCGCCCGCGTCGTCGGAACCGCAGCAGCCGCTGAAGAACAAAAAGGGACGGCCCGTGCGGTGGGATACAGACAAGGAGCCGCCACAGCAGGAGACGTCACAATAAAAGCTGTCCGAAATGCAAAAAGTTCAATACATAAAAAAAATCAAAAAGAGTGTGTCTCTCGGCGCCAATGACAACACTGAGGACATTTAAAAACACTCCAATTTGACACAAATCTTTTGCCTTTTATTTGTATGTCTGGCCCTGCAGGGCGCTGGATTAACCACGACTAGTCTGGCCATATCCAATCTTGAGTGAAAGTGCTGGGCTATTTGACACGTTTTTATGCCTTGGCTGTGTAGCCGTCTGATGACCTAAAGTCTCTACTTTAGCTGTTGCAACTGTTCTGAGGTGAAGTACAATCAGTAAGACAATCTCGGTCAAACAACATATACAACAATTCACGATCCAAATTCAATAGTTGAACAGACATTTGAGTTCACAGCAGTAAGCATCGACAAGCGTCCGTGCAAACAACATCTTGTGATCACTGAATGATCACATATTTTGTATTCCAAATGATGATGCTATTGAATGAGTGTTCCGTAAACCAAAACCGCAGCCTTTCTTTCCTTGGCTCTGTCCTGTTCGGCGTGCAGTGTAATGATGGATGCCCAGAAAAGAATCAGCCCGTTAATGTTTTCCCTGAATAAAACAAAATGCCCGGTACCGATAAGAACCCCGTCCTTCCTTTTGAGACGTCAACGCCGTAAAAGCAGAAAACAAGAAGCAATGCGTGGATCCGTCCTCCCACCCTTTGTTTTGACGCCACATGTGAACTGAACCAAGGACCATACGAAAAAGAAATACAAAAAAAGGGAGAACAAGACAAGACCGTGAGCTACCCAAAAATGCAAAAAGTGTGAAGCGTATGATAGCAAACAAAAGACAAACAAACAGCCGGACCCAATGTTCTAACAAAATATGTACGTAAGCCTTCTGTGGGCTCGTCAGAGGTGTGTGTGCGTGTGTGTTTCATCCGGGGTCTTTCCAAAGGGTTATGTACGTGAAGAGAGCGGGTATTTCGGAAGAGGTTGAAGAGGGAGGAAAGAGGGAGGAAAGAGGGAGGAAAGAGGGAGGAAAGAGGGAGGAAAGAGGGAGGAAAGAGGAGACTGGAGGATGAGCGGCTACTGCTTGGGATGCAGCAGTTTCCGCTTGATGTAGTTCCGCTTCGTATTGCGGGTGGGCTGGAGGGGGACTCGCGTGGCTTCGGCGTTCAGTTCGGCGGACGCAGCAGCACCTCCTGCTGCGTCGTTGGCCGAGATCGGTGCAGCGACCGGAGGGTACTGGATGACGGTCGTCCGGCCCGGGTCCGACAGGCGGGCTTGTTGTGCGACACCCACGTCGGCACTGCTCTCACTAGTACCAGTGCTTTGTTGACGGAAGTGGGCGGGCGAAAAGAAGGAGTGGTGTGTCGGTGGTTGTGCTGCGGCGGCGTCGGCCCTTGCTGCGGCCTTGTCCAGATCCGCTGGACTCGAGAACAAATTATCGGAAGAGTTGCCCGAGCGCTGGCGGTCGGCGACGATAAAGCCCTCAGGACCGGCCTTGACCGAACCACTATTGCGGTCACTATCGCTACGGTCGATGACGCGGAAGGACTGCACGCGAGGCTGCTTGCCCTTTTCCGACATGGCGCCCAGGCCATCACCATAGTCATCGTCGCGACCAAAGTTGCGCTTGGCCAGACGCTTGCCGTTCTTGTTGACGGCGGCAACAAAGCCGTCGAAGCGTTCCTTGGGCGTCGCGTCGACGGTCTCGTCGATCAAAATGTAAATGACACCAGCAATGACAGCGGCCACGACGAGCGCAGTCAAGATGCCCGCACCGACACGGTCGCCTGTGTGGATGGGCTTGAGAGTCGACACGGGCTGCGTGCGTCCTATGTCGGTGCCGCCGGCGTTGGGGTTGCCTTCAGAGGTGCCACCCGTGGAGTTGGTCACTGGGGCGGTCACGATAGTAATCATGTTCGCGAGGGTGACCTCCATGGCCGCCATCTGCTGGCCTACGCCCGTGGTGCCGTCCCATTTGCCGTCGGTCGTCCACTTCAGGCCGCACATCTGGCCGTTGTCGCCGCCAGTGCACTGCTTCGCAGCTGCTATGGCGGAGGCATTGAGCAGCGGCATGATGGTTGTCGACGTCCAGGGTGCCCACTTGGTGGTGGCAGCCATCCAGCGGCTGAGATAGGCTTTGAACGACTGCTGGTCCAGGTCGCAGAGGTCGACGGTCTCGCAGGCGACTTCGGTCATGATGTTGCGCTCGTCGGTTGTGAAGAAGACAGCGGTGCCGTTGAGCATGCCATCGACGCGCTCCTTCCACAAGGCCTCGTTGTTGGCATCGTTCTGGAGGGCGCTGTAGTTGTACATGGCAGCAGCGCCAAGCAGGAACGCGCCCGCATTGTAAGACCACTGGTAGGGCGAGATGTCGGTACAGCCGGACTCGATGTGGGCGCCGTCGTAGATGTAGTAGTTTTCGTCCAGAAACTTGACGTGTTCCATCCAGTCCCAGGTCTTGGCGGCCCATTCGCCGTAGGTGGTGTTGCCGGTATACAGAAGAAGGCGGGCAGCCAAATTGAAGAAACAGGCCTGCGAGATGGAGTTCTTGTAGTCGTAGCCGTTGTTCCAGGTAAAGATTTGCCAGCGCAAACCGCCAGCGCAGTCGGCGTCCTCCCAACGGGCGGCCTGGGTGTTGAAGACGGCCTGGGCCATCGCGAGCCAGCCGGGTGTGCCGGCGGGTGGGTTGGGGAACTTGTACTCGGCGGCGGTCATGACAGACAGGCCCCAGAATCCTTGGTCGTCGTTGCCCTCGGTCAGGGTCTGGTTGGGCGGCATGTAGTCGTTGTTGGGTCCAGCCTGATGGAGGAGGCCCTCTGAGGTCAGGTCATTGTACTGTGTGTCGTTGGTGTAGTACCAGTAGTCGATGAGGGCGCCCATCATGGCGCCGCCCTCCCACCAGTAGTATGGTGTAGGGAGCAAGCCCGGAGTGCCACCGTACTTGTTGCCATCGTAGAATGAGAGCATGTCCTTGGTCATGGAGCTGGCGACGCTCTTGATGGAGTCTAGAGGGAGTGGCTGTCAGCAGGACGTTGTGCCACTGCAAGCGCATAGCCAGCGCATGCGATTCCAGTACAAAAAAAAAGAGTACAAAAAAATGTGCATCGGAACCTCATGTAAACCTACCTGTGTCGGATGTGTCGAGATTGTAGCCGGCTACCATTGAGGTGAAAAGAAGCAACGCCGAGGCGGCCAAGGCGCCGAGCGACTGGTGTAGCCGTCCATGGCCTTGGCTTCCGCGATGAGCCGCCATGGTGAAAAGCGAGTGGATGTGTGAGAATGTAGTTTCGCGAAAGGCGTCCTGTTCTTGGCCGAATATCAAAAAGAACTGGGCGCAATGAGTGTGTAAAATTGTTTGTATTCGAGGGTAAAAAAACGAGAGAATTGTTGTCGAGATTGCTGGCTGAGCAACGTTAAGGCGCCATGAAGACTGTCGTGTAAGCCGGGGCTACTGGATCGGCCAACAGCGTGATGACGATGGTGTTGGAGACGAGATTTGGGCCCTGAAGGCTGAAGGGTTGAAACGAAGAGAAGGGCGTTGCGATTGAAAAGAAGAAGAAAGAAAGCTACAAAGTTGGCCTCGGGAAGGAGAAAGAGAAAAGAGGAATACAAAAAATCGGTTCATGAAAAGCAGAAAGCACCAGAAGAGACAAAAGAGGACGGAAAGCGCAGTCGGGCCCGGCCCATGAAAGTTGGTTCTTGGCCTTAGTCAACATCCACAAGTTCGGGGTAGTCTTGTGGCGGTCACGACTGGCGACAATAGCGGGTGGCTCCTGCTGTTTCTGTCTTTTTCGTATAACAAGTACACACGCTCACCAGACATTACTTCGTACACGCTCTCGTACAGGTTTGGGTACGGAGTACGGAGTAACGTTCATCGACCTCATTGTGCGGCCCACACAAACAGCTGTGGAAACCGGGAAGCCGGTGGGATTTTATGGGGATGGCTTAGTCGTGGTTGCCCGGCATGGTATGGGAATATGGGAACAAGGACAGCACCTGCCTTTCCATACGAGAAGAACAGCAGAAAACAGCAGGCGTTGCGGCTTGCGACTGTCGGGTGCGCTCTCGCTTGCATACTGTACGGAGTAGTCACGAACGAGGCAAGAGCCATCTGACTACGAAGGAAGCTATTCATGCAGCTCTGCAGGTGAGGTAGTGGTGCAAGAGAGCGGGTATGAGGTGCTTGGATGGAAGGAGCGAAGGAACGAGATGCTCAAGTGTATTGGCACCAAAAAGACAGGCCCCCAACCATAGCGACCAGCGTGGGAATGACACTGGAAAAGGCAGGAACGAGCAGAAGTAGCACGCTGAAGACCGTCAATGCCTGTTGAATGACAACAGAGACGGAAGTGACGGGATGAGGAGGAGCCTGAACGAGGAAAGAGTGGACAGGCACCTTTGCTTTGCTTCGTCCGAATGAAGGATGAAGGGCCAGCACAAGGAGAAAGTGGGCAGGAACGAGTAGTGCCAAGACACGAGTGCTGAAATACGAAGTGCCGCATTACCTCACTGTCAGCGCAAACCCATAAAAACGACAAAAGTACGCATACTCCGTACTTGTATCTTGACTACAATTTCGGCGCTCTCTCCTCCCGTACAAGGTTTGTGCTTTTTCTGCCCAATTTTAACCAACCGCAGCGTCCATCTACTGAGTACTTCAATACGGAAGTACGAGAGGAAAAGGTGCAGAAGACCCCCCGAAAAGCAGCCAAAACCCGCAACTTCGACAGCTGGGTGGATCTGGCTCGCTTTTCGCTCCGCTGTTTGTCTTGGCATGTTATCAATCGATGAATACGGCGCAGGGGCAGGCAAGGAGAGATGCAGGAGGCGAGAAGGGAAGCAAGAGGACCAAGCTGAGAAGACCTGGCTGAGAGGACCCGGCTGAGAAGGCTTGAGGGCCTGACTGCGTGCACGCCGTGCGACAAAGAAGCATGAGATGGCAAGTGGGGACATTTTGCTTCTTTTTGGCTCTTTCTTGTTTCCGGGATCTCGTCTTGTCGCCTCCGTTCTTTTCCCTTTTTGCGGCTGCCCTTTGTTTCGTAGTCCCACGTCTTCGCTGGCTCGCTGGCCTGCTGGCCTGCTGGCATGTTGCGGTATTGCGGTATTGCCGCTTTCTGCCAATATGTGGGATTGCTCTGTTTCAAGAGGCCAATATCAGTCTCATTCCAGTGAACAGAACAGGAACAGGAACAGGAACAGGAACCGGCTTCGATCTCAGACTCTTCCTGTTCTTTTTGTCTCTCATCTGGGCCCGAGGCGAGGAGATGACTTTGCTGTGCATCTCGAGCTTCTTTCTGTTCTGTCCGTGCCTCTTGTTTTGTGCCGCACAGGACAACGTCATCCTATCGTCGGCTGTGCCCCTCAACCAGATGCTGTATTTTGGAGTGCTGCAGAAGACAAAACATCAACAAGCATCTGTGCTTCCGTCTTCAGTAATGCTGACTTCAAGCGCCATGTACGCAAAAGATACAAATAGCATACATCCTGCACTGTACCGTTCGACAGGCGCGGAGCAACGGCTCCATCGCAATCGCCGCTATCCCCTCTTGTGCCTTGCTGCTTTGTGGCCTCGTTGTTTTCCGGCTCACGTTTTGGGTCCCTTTTTATCGTGGCCGCCGATCCTGACGTCGTCTCGACATCTCGTCGGCGTGACTTGAACACTATGAGCACTGCAATGTTCTCCAACTTTCATCTCCTGCTGCATGCGTGTCAATCGTCAATCGAGAGAAACAAGCAGCACCGATGCTCCGCTTTTCTTTCCTTTTACAGGAGAGAGTGGGCTCTGTCAGCCCCGCCGCCGCCAACAAACAACAAGCGATCAAAAGCTTAGGCCGAAAGCACCATATTTGTGTCCGCCACCCTATGCGTACTCCGTAAATACTAGTAAGATCGGACAATATAGCGCGTGGGCCAGTCTCTCAGCGCGACAGCCGTGCCTCGAGGCCATTGGAGAGCGCGAGAGCCTCCAAAAATACCAAGACGCACCAGAAAATACCAAACAACACACCAAAAGAGATAGCGTGGGATAGCGCTGAAAAAATACTCGTACTCCGTAGTGCTGCACAAAAAAGAAGCACATCGCCACCTCACAAAAGGCAAACCTTAAACGAGTAAAAACCGCACCAAAAAAGTACTCAACTGAGCAGTTCTCCACACACACAACTATCCCAAGTGACGCCCGACAGCAGCTGCCCACGGCTGTCAACGTTGCCCACGCCTGCCCAGCCATTTTCTTCTATGCAGTACGATGTACAGGGGCAACCTCTGGTCCCGTTGATGGCCCGTAGGACCCGACTGTCGTAACTCGTTGCGAGAATATGGGGTTGTCAACCTCGTATCGTACGTCGGACGTCGTAATGAGTGTAGATACAGCGTTGCAGTGAGCCCAGACGTGGAAATCAGAAAGAGAGAAAGGCTGGAAGGATGCAGCCAATCGTCTTTGCGCTCGAGACCAAAAATACGACGTTGTCAACATCGTCTTCACGACGTACTCCGTATATGTTTGATTCTTTCTAAAGACGATCATGATACGAGTTGGCTTGCTGATTTTTCGCGGTCTTATCCCAGCTGCGGCGCCACGTTGTGCTTCCAATATCAAACGACCTTTTTCAATGCATTCTTCCGTGTCTCTCTGTTTCCAGTACGAGTAAACGTCCAGATATGGGGTACAGACACGCGTGTGATGTCCTTGTGTGCCCCGTACGCCCTATATGTGAGCCAATGTCGTTATGGGAATTTTTAAAAATGTGAGAATGTGTGGCGTAGCAAGGGACGAGATGAGACATATATGTACTGCGTAGTGAGAGAACAGAAGACACAGTCTGACAGTGCAGAATCAGATGCCGGCATGGACCAGGATGGCAGCCGATATTGTATGTCTGTGGTCGTGCTGCCTTGTACAGCGTGCGCTTGTCGCTCGTCCGTAAGCACGGCTGCACGGCTGCACGACAGAAAACAGGACGGGGTGAGCAGCCGTACTTGGCAGATGATGTGTCTGTGGTTGCAGTGCATCTCGTCCAAAGTTGCTTGCATACGCAGTACTCAGTACATGTACATCAAGGGCTCCATCACACGTGATATCAAATAGGCGTACGGAGTACATGAAAAAAATCCACAACACACTGCATCCACAGTCACGCACAAAGGCCCATCGAAAGGAGACGATCGTATCATTGCTTTTGAAGAAGGAGACAGTAGAAAATGGAATACGAGAAAAATGAACAGGAAAACAGTTGCAATAACGCCGAATGTTGTCGTGTCGCCGTCCCGTGTGTTTGCTTGTTGTGTCCCACGGGGGTTTCTATAACAAAAAAAAAGAGAAGATGGAGCAAGAGAAAAGGAAAGCCAAGAACAGCAAAGCCCCCAAAAAAAAGAAGAAAAGATACCTGTGAAACCCGTAAACGTGACGTGAAAGAGGAGAGGACGTGCTCAACGACGGTTGGTCTTGCCCATGCCACGCTTGCCAACGAGCAAGTGCTTTGTGAGCGAGGGCGCAATGTGTCTGTCGGCCTCGCCCTGCCGGCGTGCCGGTTCATCGTCTTCTGGCCCAACTTCTTGAGCTTGGCCGTCTTGACCGCGCGCATCACCTTCTCGCCCATGGCCTCCTCGGCGTCCACGTCCATCATGTCGTCGTCGCCGCCCGAGCCCGAGCCAATCTCGTCGTCCGAGCCGCCCTCGCGGCCGCGAACCGAGTTCTTGTGGTCCGCCGCGCGCGACAGCGCCGAGCGAGGCAGGAACGCGCTGTTCTTGAGCGACCGCTTGCGCAGCTTGGAGTCGTTTGCGGATCAGCGCCAGCTTCTCGCGGATCACGGCGGCCTTGGCCAGGACGTCCTCCTCGTCCTCGAATTCGTCCTCCTCGTCCTCGCCCTCGTCCGAGTCGTAGAAACCCTCCGCAATCAGCTTGGCCTCTTCGGCCTGCAGAGCAGCCAGCTTGTCGGCAATGTCCGGGCTGTAAAAGTCCAGCACGTTCTGGCCGTTCTTGATCTCCGGCATGCGGTCGTGCTGGTGCGCCGGGTCGATGCCGACATAGTCGCGGCGCATGTCAAAGTTGTACACACCGGCACCGCCCTGCTCGGCCTCCAGCTGCTTCTCGCGGTTGGCCGGGGCGGGCACGCCCAACGCCGCCTCCTGGCCCTTCTGGGCCCACTTCTGCTTGATGGCGTCCGGCACGACCACCTCGCCGCGCGGGATCGGGTTGCCCGCGGCGTCCTTGGGGTACGCCACGTGGATGCGGCGCAGGACGGCCTCACCGCGGGTGCCCTCCTTGCCCGCCGTCGCCTGGGCCGCCGTCATCTTCTTGGCCACACGGTCGGCAATCAGCGTGCTGCAGACCGTCTTCTTGAGCTCCGTCACGCCCTCGCCCGTCGCGCACGACAGCTCCAGGGTGCCGACCACGTGCGAGGCCTGGGCCAGGCCGTCGATCTGGGCACGGGCCTCCGGCGCCAGGTCCGCCAGACGCAGAATGTCCGACTTGTTGCTGACCAGGTACACGGAGCGCTGCGCAAAGATGGGCGCCAGACTCTTGAAGAGCGCGCACTGCGTCTCCAGCGGGTAGCCGCAGTTCTCCGAGGGGTCCAGGAAGAAGAGCACGGCACAGTTGATGTGGGCGAGCGCCGAGATGGACTGCATCTCAATGGTGGTCATGTCCTCGAGCGGCTTGTCCACGACACCCGGCGTGTCAATCACCTGGTACCGCAGGTAGTCGTAGTCAAAGTGGCCACAGAACAAGCTCTTGGTCGTAAAGGCGTACGAGTCCACGGGCGTGTCGGAGCGCGAGACGCTGCGCACAAAGCTGGACTTGCCCGTGTTGGGCAGACCGAACACGAGCAGCGTGCGGGTCATGGGGTCAATGGACGGCAGACGGCCAATGTGCTGGCGCACTTCCTCCAGGTAGGCCAGGGAGTCCTTGAGGCGCCGCATGAGCGTCGACATGCGACCAAGCGCCGCCCGCTTCAACGTCTTGGCCTGGTACAGCGACTGCGAGTACTTGAGCAGACGCACGTAATCACGCGCAATCGTCTCGATGGTGTTCTTGGCGCCCGACAGGTGCGACAGGGCGATCTTGTAATGGTCGGCATCGTACAGGACGTTGAACAAACTGCTGTCTGGAGGGGGGAGTTAGTAGGAGTGTCCGGTTTTGAAAAGAACAACTGAAAATTGAAAGAACTTGGACATACGGAACGGATGCAGATCGGCCAGACGGGGGAACGTCGTGATAATCGACGTCAGCTTCTCAGAGAAAGCCTCGGCAGTGAACTTGACTTTGCGAGTGTAGAACGCCCGAATACGAGAGATCTTGAAACCAGCACGGATCTGGGTCGGCAACCGCCGCTGCGTCGACGACAGGATAATGTCGACAAACTCCTCCTGCGTCGGCACCGGCGGGATGTCTTTCCACGACGTCCGCATTTTGAGGGTGTGGTGGGTGTTTTTCTTCTTTGAAAAGGGTGGCCAAAAGGGTAGTCAAAAAGGTGTCCTCGAAAAGAGTCGTCGACGTGGACAAAGGACGTGGGAGGTGTCGAAACGAAGGTCGTGGTGGCCGTCGTCGAAAAGTCGGCGAGGATGAGGGTCCAAAGGAGGGTCGAAAAAATGGACAAGTAGAAAGTTCTGCCGTGCAAAAAAAAATTCATAAAGATCCAGAAAAAGGTTTGGCGGGGAGAGGGAAAATAAAGTGGAGAGTTTCCTGTGGGTCGTCTATTAAAATGGCTTATCGCAGCCTTATCTGCCAGGTGTCACGTGTAGCTCTGGCAGCTGGCGGGTGGCTGTCCAGAGAGTATGCGTAATGCCGCCCTATCGCGGATTAGCGCCATATCGACCTTCACCGCCAAACTGCCACCAACACTAAAAGCTCATACAACTGAGGCATGATCTTGATCTATTTGGGTTTTACAATGTCACGATAAAGTGGTATATCCAGGATTGGTTTTGTTGATTTTTCACGAGTTGTTGTTTATTTCTTGTTTATTTTCTTTTTTTGCACTTCTGGTCGTATATGTCTCGATAAGTTTGGTGATTGATTTCAAAACTTCTATACATATTAATTACGACTTATTGCAACCTAATTCTTCCTAAAAAATTGGAAATCCGAGTGAAAACATACACACACAATAGACGCATCTTATATGAAAGCAATATGTGGTGTGTATTGCATTGGTACAACGACGGAGACATGAAGTAATAAATAAGCTAAAATACACAAAAAGGTATTGTAATACAAATGCCCCATGCTCATCGACCGCTCAGAAGGATGAAACAACAGAACAGACAAGAACACAACTGGGAGGCTAGAATGAAGTACATAAAAAGCACGTCAGCCGTCGCTGGGTATATTACTGCGACGCGTGAGGGCTGTCGTTGGAGTCGTAGCCGGCGTTGGCATTGCTGGGATCGCCTGCTGTGCTGCTGGCCGGACTTGTTGTGGCCGCCTGCCGCCGCAGTGCTGACCCCCGCAACAGGCGGCTGGACAGACTGAGACGGGCGGCTGACAAGTGGCCGCCGCCGCTGGCGCCCGAGGCCGTCGACGACGCTGCGGGACTGCCTCCACTGCCCGAGCCGCCCGACGAAGAGCCCAGACTGCCGTCCTGGGACGAGGGCTCCGGGGTGTGAGGTGAGGACGACGACTGCTCCTGTTCTTGGTTGCGGACCTTTCGGGACTGCTGGGCGTCGTGCTGCATGCTGGTCTGCCGTGGGGAGCCGGCATCGCCACCGGCACCGGCACTGCCACCGCCAACGGCATTGGGCGTGCCACCAGCACCCTGCTGTTTGTGCTCCAGCTGCTGCTGCTGTAGTTGCTGACGGAGACCCGACGAGGCCGGTTTGGCCCGCCGGCTGCTGCCCCAGAAGCCGCCACCACCCGTGTTGTTGTTGTTGTTGTTGGTGGTGGCCGTGACGGGCGGTGGCACGTTTGTTGCTGTCGCCGGTCCCCGCGACTCCGCACCCTGTCCGAGCGTGCTGCCAAAAATGTCGTTGGGGTCGTCGTAGTAGCCGCCGGACGAGGACGATTGGGAGACGTTGCGCATATTGCTGGCGCGGGCACTCCCTTTCTTGGCAGGAAGGCTGTTGCCCCGCGGACTGACGCCTCCCTCCCCTTCGGCATGGTAGTGCTGTCCATAGGGCGACACGAGCACGGCCGACGACGATGACGAGGCATAGTGGGCTGACCGGCGGGCCTGGACAATGAGGCCGCGTGAGGCTTTGGTGTTGGGGGCTTCGGCCGACTGCGTTTGCTGTTGGGAGTCCGGGCTGGGTGCATTGTGGCCGCCGCCGCTGCGGGACCGGCTGCTTCCACCTCCGCCGCCTGCCATGGCGAGCTGCGCCTGCATGGCCGTCCAGCTCTCGATCCGACCGCTTGTGGCTTCTTCTGTGCAGGCACACTCGTCACCGGCTGGGCACAGCCGCTCGCCGGCGTCATACCATGCGCGCAGACAGCGTGGATGGCTGGCACAGCCACAGCCGAAGCAGGGCATGTAGATGGCGTCAACAGGTTCAGTGCAGTAGACACAGCGCAGCTGCGAGCGGGCACGACGGCAGCGACGGCAGATGCCGACCGCGCCGCCCAGTTTGCTGCCCACAACAGAGGGGACCGTGAGCGATGCACGGGCCTCGTACTCCAAGGGCTCGAGCTGGAGCTCGCAGTGCCCACAGATACCGACAGCATCAAGACCACGGCCAGAGTTGCGCATGGCTACGAGGCGGTCGTGTTTGGCGTTGATGCCGAGGGAACCCGAGGGGAGAGTGCCATCCTCAGTGCTGGTGTTGGCTCCGTCTGCTCCGCTCGTTGTCTGGTCCTCACCGTCGCGGACGGCCGCGGCTTTCAAGGCGTCTCCGCGCAGGACATTGAACTTGAGCACTTCGAGACGCGCCAGGGGCTCGTTCCAGACCTGCAGCAGCTCCGAGTAGGCGTAGCGGTACTCGGCGTACAGGCGAGGGCGGCGCTTCCCACCCAGTAGGGAAGCCACCATCCAGCCGTCGTCGTCAAAGAGGTGGTCGTTGTAGGTACGAACAAGAACGTCGACGGCGACCATGCTGGACACGGCCGCTTCGGCCTGTGCTCTGGCGCCCTTGGCGTGGGCGTTGGCAGCCGCGGCAGCAATGGCTTGCTCACGGCGGCGGCCCTCGTCTGAGACGGACGTGGCGGCTGTACCAGGCTCCGTGGATGGACCCGCACTGCCGCCTCCACCGCCTCCACCGCCTCCACCGCTACCGCCATCGCGTCCACCGCCAAACAGCGCAGAGGCCGCCCAAGTAAGGTTGCCCGCCGTCAGGTTGCTAAAGATGGTCTCGGCAGGACTTGGCCGCTTGCGGATCGGAGCTTGATCTTGGGGCGACGAGGAGAGTGACGAGGGCTTGCCGAGACCAGACGTGTTGCGAGGTGACGTCGATGCTGACACGCCGAGGAGCCGTTGGGAGACGGATGTGGGGAAGGGGGTGTCGCGGCGTGCCGATGTGGCACGGAGGACAAGCTGGTCTTGTTGCTGCTGTTTATGTGGCGGCAGGCGCTGTGGATGGGCTGTACTGAGGTTGGCACCCAAATACGAGTAGCGTGCTTGTGGGGACTGTCGCTGTGATGGAGGCACCGAGTCAAAGAAGGACTGCCGCCGGGACATGGCTGGCGGTGTGAGCACGCCGATGGGACTGCCGCCACTGCGATCATTGGGCGACGAAGACAACAGCGTGGTGAGTGTCTGTGGGATGCCGGCGGCAATGGCCGACACGACGGCGTTGTTGCCCCGTCTCAAGAAACGACCCGCTGCAACGCCAAAGGAGGGCGACGAGGACAGCAAACCACTCCCGTTGCCGCTCCCGCCGTTGGGCGCGCTACCGACAGGCCATTTCGGCGGCATCTCGCCGCCCGAGTACGAGTTGTTTCGGGACAGGCCGTTGTTGTTACTGTTCTCGTGCGTGATATCGCCCCACATGGCCGTGCCGTAGTCGTAGGCGTAGTCGTAGTCGTCAAAGTCGTCGTCGAAGTCATTGTCCGGGTCGATCGAACCATCATAGACGACGGCGCCCGGTGTCGGGGGCATGCTGCTGTTGTTGCTGCCAGAACCTCCATAGTTACCTCCGCCGGGTGTGCTCGTGCCGGACAGCACGAGAAGTGGTGGCGGGGCGGCACTGAGATGGCTGCGGGTCGTGGGCACGTAGTCGAGCGAAAACGACGGGGCCTTCATGGGCAGCGGCGTGTCGGGCTTGGACAGATGCGACTCGGCGTAGGCGACGCTGTCTTCCTCAAAGGACTCGCCGAAGATGCAGGACAGCATGGCGAGCATCTGGACATCGGCGAGACGCTCAAAGTAGTCGAACAGATCGTCGACAAAGTCACGGGCGAGCGGGTGCAGGCCCCATTTGACGCGGCCTGAAAAGTGATCACGAGCGCGCAGCTTTGGAAGTTGTGACAGGGGACTTCTTTGCTGCTCGGCGTCGTTGTTGTCGGCGCCCTTGTTGTTGGCATCGGCGACGGCCTCGCGGGCAATGACCAGAATCGACTTCTTGCGCTGACCGGCAACGTCGTACATGGATGCGAGGCGCAGCGGCACGTCCGACTTGAGAATCAGAGCAGCATAGCGCCAGATGTTGGCCAGATCGGCCTCGCCGTACTTTTCAGCCACATGGGCGTTGTGTTCACAGACCTCGGCGCCGTCGCCAAAGATGGCATAGTCGCGGGCTAAGTCGCGCTTCGATGGCAAATAGGGCCGCATGTCTTCGATAGAGACAGTGCTTTTGGGCCCGACAGGCAGACCGGGGTCCAGAGTGCCCGACCGGATGAGCGAGTCGCTGTCGTTGTCGTCAAAGTCGCTGGGGGGTCTCTTGCGATCCGGCTTGCCGCCGCGGACAATGCGGCGCTGGAAGCCCATGTTGGTGCTCCAGGGATCCATTAAGTTGTTTGGCGAGTAGTGGTGGTAGGCGCCTGAGGAGTCCCCCGAGGAAGAGGAAGACGACGAGCCGGATGAATCGTCAGAGTAGGTGGACGAGTCGGACTCATCCGAGGACGAGGACTCGTTGTACCGGTCCACACCCTTGGGTCTTCGGCGTGAAGATCCGCCAATACGCGAGGAGAGCACTTTGCCAAAGCCGATAAAGACAGGCTGCTCGAGCTCGGCCAACTCGTCACGCGTCGGGGGCGAGGGCGTTTCAAACATGATTTTGGCGCTGGCCTTGCCGGCTTTGGTGAGGAAGAAGGTGACGATGCGGCCATCGCGGGCAAAGACGGCACCGCAGCTTCGAGGCGGTGGCGGCGGCGGAAGGGGCAGGACGGGGCCGATCATGACCTCATTGCCAATGGCTTCGATGGGTGACATGAAGGCGGCACTGGCGGACTCGACGTCGTCTTCGCTGTCACTGGATGAAGACTCGCCGCTCCCGTCGTTGGCCAGGCGTGGGTTTGTCAAAGCACGATTGAGCAGGGCCAGGCTGCTCTGCAGATCGACCTCGCCCAGCAGGTACCGGAAAGCGACGAGCAGGCAGTTGCGCCGCCTCTTCAAACACTCCGTCGTAAGCACAAAGAGGTCGGCGGCAATCTTCTCTTGGGTGGCCTCGGGGATGAGCGAGCTGTTCTCGACATAAAAACCGCGGCGAGCGCGCAGCTGGGTAGCTGGGCGGCACGGTGACGCTGACTTTGATAAAGACAATCTGGCCGTCGACGCCCCAGGGGCCCTTCATGGAGGCGGCGAGGCCAGGTTGTCCATGTCGAGCTCTTCCCACTTGACGCGGGGCAGCTTGTCTGTGATGCGCACAATCTCTTCTTGGATGGACTCGGGCTCGTTGTTGACGTCGCTGCTCATCGAGATCGATGCATCGTGGGCCGACATGTGCAGCGGCGACGAAAGACCCGAGTCGGTCGAGACCTTGCGTTGGGCGTCAAGGCTGGTTGGCTCCGAGAGCTGTTCCTGGCTCAATGTCAAAGCGGGCTCGGTGCTCGTCTTGCGCTTGTTCATGGTGACGCCCTTCATCCAGTCGAGCTGCACGTTGCTCTGGTCCGGGTTCTTGCGCCCAGAGACCTGGGTGGCGCGCATCGACGGGTTCCGCCAGGACGGGCGTTGTTCGTATTTCCCGCGCTGGGGCGTCAATGTAGGCGATTTCATGGTGTTGAGGTTGCTGCTGGAAAGCGAGCGCGGCGGTGGGAGAGATGGAGAAGAACCCTTGATGGGTACTTGCGGTGGGTGTTGATGGCTGTGATGGCGGGTCTGTGGGTGCCTGTGGAGGTCGCTGGGATGCAGGCTATGGCTGTGGCCATGACTGTGGTGATGTTGGTGATCGTCGTCCTCTGGCGTCGGTGATGGACGTCGACTGACGCCCTGGCTGGCCGGCACGCGAGACTGTTCCTCTTTGGCTGACTGGCCGGAGGCTGCTCATAGTAGCGCTCCGTTTTTCATAGTCGCCAATGTCTTCGAGGACGCGGAAGGTCTTGTAGGAGGCGCCCTTGCGCGTGACATTCAAGTTCTTGGGCGCTGGGCGGCCACGCTGGTAGCCCACAGTACCTAGATCGTTGCCGTCGAGCCGGCTGAGACGAAGCTTGTTGTCATCGCCCCAGGACACGAGCTGGAACTCGCGGTTGTCGAGGCCGTCTTCGATGCCGCCACGAGATCGCCACAAGAATTCCTTGACCTTGTGGTGGCCGTGGCCGGGGAATATGGCGACTGGATCGTTGACGACAGCCGGGTCTTCGGCTGCTAGGACAGCTGATGGTCGCGCGTCGTAAAGGTACAGGTTGCCGGGCGCATTCTGCGGCATCGCAAGAAGACCGCCGCCAAAGGGCGTGTGACGAGCACGCCAGATGGGGAAGTTGGTCTGGATGACACGCTCAGGCACGTCGTCTTCGTTGATGGGACCGACGACGCCCATACCCCTCATGCTATTGCTGCCGATCGTCAGGCTGCTGGCAGCCCCTGTCGAGCCGCGCACGGTGTAGTCCCAGAATTTGATGGTCTTGTCGAGCGAGCAGGTGACGAGGGACGAGCTGTTTGTGCGGTTCCAGTCGAGACCGTAGATTTTCGAGGTATGTGCTTCAATGGTCCGCAGCGGCAGAGACGCTTTGCGGTCGTCCCAGATGTGGACGCAGCGGTTGTGCGACGAGGCAATGACATGGTCGTCCTGCCGATTGTATTTGACCTGCGTGGCACCGGCAACCCAGTCGATGAACGTGAGGGCGGGGGTGCTGGGTCGACGCAAATCCCAACAATGGACATAGCCGTCGACGGAACACGTTGCCAACATATCCGGGTGATGGGCGGAGAAGTTGATGTCGGTGATGGACCGGCGGTGGCCACGCAGCGAGTGTTCGACGGCACCTGCACTCGAGTCGTCCGGCCGGTTCAGATTCCACACGAGACAGCAGTGGTTGGCCGTCGAGGCGACCCAATAATCGCGAGCGGCAAAGGGCGACCATTGGACGTCCACGACGAGCCAGGGCATGCCGTGGCTCTTGACCCGTCGAGGGGCATTGTAGGGCGAATCGAGGTCGATAATCGCGAGTCCGTCGGGTCTAAGAAGAGTGCAGAGTTAGTCGATGCTGGATTGATGTGAAATAAATTAGCATGCTCGGGGGACCCACGATGCTAATGCGACATCGCGACCGGACGGCGAGATGGTGGCCGAGCCGACCAGGCCATCGACGTGGATCGTGCCATCCGAGTCGAAACTTTCGCTGTCAAAGGCCGACTTGATGATCTTGGTCCGTTGCAGCGAGTCTTCGGAGCCGTCTGAATCGTCGAGATCGGAGGCCATGACTGCCGATGCGACGGTTCTTGTAAGGACGCTGCTCGTCGCTGCTCGTAGGAGAGTCCGTCTAGTTCGGAGGGTCCATTGCCCGGGCGGAGTGTCGTGTTGGCAGTTGGGTGTGACAGCTCGTGGGGAGCTGCAGTCGTGGTTGCGTAGCTCAAAGCGATAGGTCGCGTGTCGTAAATGACGAGTATCGCCAGCTTCAGATTGACAAGAGGTTCGCGACGTGATGCTCATTCGTAGATTGGAGCAAGAGCTCCCCTGTGCTGCGTGCGGCAGGAGCGCTAGAGGACCGTGTGCATTCTATTTACGCACGGTCTGATAGTGCCTCCAAGTGCTGTCAAATACGCATAGTATGTAGAGCAAGAAAGGACCCTGTAGCACAGTGGTCTCACGTGGCACTTGTGTCGCACTGTGCACGAATAGTAGAGTGCTACAAGTACTGTACAGCACCTGTCAGCCAACCGAATTGGAAGGCAACAATGCTTGTTCCAGGTGACCCGGCAGATCAGGCGCAAGGGTGGGCGTTCTTTCCAAATTGGCCGCACTTGTACTCCATAAAACATTACATGGTGGGGAGCCTTGGCCCTGACGCTCTTTCCTCTCGCTGGAAACGCAGCGTTAGTCAGGAAGGCGAAGCCACTTGCCTCGCGATTAACAGAACCGCTTTGGCAACTTTCTCAACTTCACCTCCTCTGATTCCACACACTTTGGCGAATCCTACAGAATCCTACAAACGGCGACTCAACAGCGACGAAGGATACGTCATTCGCAAGAATCCTATTTAAAGACTCCAACACCTACGACGGACTCTGTCACCGCGACTTTCTCGCAGCCCCTCCCACCCCGCCTCTTCCGCCGACGAAGCCCGACGAAACGCCCACTTCCTGCTTTCTGCCTCGTCTGCATTGTTGCGACAACAACACGCGACCACCTGCTCTCTCTGCACACCACAGACAACTTTACAGCCACGCGCAATGTCTTTGCCAAAGCGAATCATCAAGGAGACGGAGCGGCTGATGGCCGAGCCGTAAGTTGTCTTTCCCCCTTTATAAGCTCCGACGCTAACCGGCCGTGATCGCGTGGCCGGCCGAGGTGGCTATCTATCGCCTCTTCAAACAAGCCAGGAACTGAAACCATCTCTCTCTTCCTGCTGACAGTGTCCCCGGTATTTCTGCCATCCCCCACTCCGACAACCTGCGGTATTTCGACGTCGAGATTTACGGCCCTTCCCAGTCTCCGTACGAGGGTGAGTCTCCTCCATGACTGCGTGACTGCAATCCATACAGAGACCGACCTCTCACTAACGACTGCAGGCGGCATCTTTAAGCTTGAGCTCTTCCTCCCCGACGACTACCCCATGACCCCGCCCAAGATCCGCTTTCTCACCAAGCTCTATCACCCCAACGTCGACAAGCTTGGCCGCATCTGCCTGGATGTCCTCAAGAGTGAGTCTCGGTCGACTCTTCGCTCTGTTCATCAAATCTTCTTCACTAACGATCCTAGACAACTGGTCTCCTGCCCTTCAGATCCGCACGATCCTGCTGTCGATCCAGGCCCTGCTCGGCGCCCCGAACCCCGACGACCCGCTGGCGCCCGATGTTGCCAAGGCGTGGAAGGAGGACGAGAAGGCGGCCGTAGAAACGGCACGGCAGTGGACGAAGCAGTACGCGACGCCGCAGGAGAAATAGAGAAATAGGTGATGGTTGCAGCAGGAGGTTGCAGTGGCACGCTGGCAGCAGGTGGAAGCTGGTTAGAGCGTTTGACGGCTTGGCGACATTTGCGTCCCCTTTTTTCTTTCATCTCTGTTTGCTCATGATCTCCTTTGAACTTCTCTCTTCCCACTTTCTCTTTTTCACCTTTTCTGGATTATGTATGCTGTGCATTCTTTGCTGTCTTTATTTTGTTCTCCACTTCCATCATAGATCGGCAGCGCGAGAAAGAGGATGCTTGTTTCTCTTCTTCGTTCGACTCCTATATTCCCTGTCTCTCCAGTATTGTTCTTCTCCTTCTTCCTTCTATTTGTGTGAGCAAATGAAATTATGAGCTCGAAAATCATCCCGGTCTAAGCTGAGAGAACTGTGAAGCATCCGCAAATGTGTCCACCATGTGCAGCCGAGACCATGCCATGCCTTATGTGTCCTTGAACACGAAGATGCCCTTGCCCGACCGGTAGCCCTCCAGCGTGCCCGCCACTGCCTTTTGCAGCGTCTCCGTCGCCGTCTCCCATGTCCAGGGAATCTCTTCCGCGGGGCCCGGCAGGAACTTGCCCGCCCGCATCAGATCCAGCACCGCCTCGACTGTCGTGCGCCGCGCCGCCGGGTCCACTTTGCCCCACCGGCTGAACCAGAAGCCGTGGAAGGACAGGTCCCGGAAGATGAGCAGACCGGCGGGAACGGTCAGCGGCTGCTTCGCCATGGCGCCGTACGTCACCATCTGCCCGCCGTCCGACAGGCACTTGGCCAGACCCAGGGCCGGGCGACCCCCACACAGTTGAGCGCCAGCAGCAGCGGGCTCGTCGTGTCGGCCATCAGCTCGTTGCGCAGGCGCCCGCTCGCGAAGCCGCGCTCTTGCAGCTCCTCTTCCGTCAGCACAATGGTGGCGCCCAGATCGGTCAGCTCCCGTTTCAGGGCGGCCGTCGCCTCCGGCGTGTCCCGCGCCCGCACGACATTGATGCTGCGCAGGCCCCACAGCTTCCCGAGCTGGATGGCGGCGCGGCCGACACCGCTGTTGGCGCCGTTCTGGAGAAACCAGGCGCCCTGGCCGGCCTTGACGCTCACGTCGACCAGGTCGACATAGTCGCGCAGCATGCGCCAGGCGGTGCACGGGTTGACGGTCGAGGTGGCGGCGGCGGCGGGCGTCAGGCCCGCCAGCTTCTCCTTGGCGATGCCCACGGAGGCTGGCGTCGGCGTCCTCGACCAGTGCATGCGTGCGCCAGGTGCCGAGGCCGGGCGCGGCGGGCAGCGCCCAGTCGCCCGGCTTGAGGGTCGTGACACCGGAGCCGACGGACACGACCTCGAAACAGGCCTCGCTGCCGGGCACCGAGGACGGCTCGGCCGTGCCAATGAGCGACGAGAACGTTGGCTTGGCGCCGTAGGTGCCCTGTACGGTATTGATGTCGGCAGGGTTGATGGGTGCTGCAAGGTGCGCAGCAGGGCCGCGTTGGGAGGGAGAGTGGGCGAGATGGAGTGTGTGTGGACGCTCAAGACATCGGCAGGCTCGCCCAGCTTGGAAAAGACGAGGGCCTTGGCCTGCGTGTAGCCATACGGACCGGACTTGAAGCGGGCGCCACCCATCTGCTGCAGAGCCGTGGGGCTGCGCTGTGTCTGTGTCCGAGAAACGGGTCTCCATGCCGCAGCCAGGGACGTTGCCGTTCGCACCGGCAGCCGGGCCGGGCGAGCGAGAGCAGCGGCCATGACGTTGTGTAGTTGTGCAGTTGAGTTTGCTAATTGATGTTGCCGTTCAGTCTGTCAGAAATACAAAATGGGATTTGCCGTTGCTCGCATGCCATTGGCTTGCTGTAGTGTTGCCTTTTCGTCGATTGGATGGCCTCTATAAAAACCGGCGATGCGATGACGGCATTGTTCGGAAGCTTTGCTGACCCCACGTTTATCAGGAGCTTCCAGCGAATGAACAGCGCTAGAGCTCTCAGACCAGCAGCGGATAACGGCGCTGTAGCTTCCAACGCGAGGTCACGTGGTCATCAGTTCATTATCGAGTTATCGATAAATGCATCGTGAATTTATTACCATTAATTATTATCCGAGCGTAATCTTTCTATTTATGCTCTAACTTTCTTCTTCTGTCTTCCTTCTTTTCCCCCCTTTTACTCTTTGTCCCACTTCAAAAACACGTTGCCCATGTCCATTTGTGTCCTGGTCCCGTTCGCACAGATGCTCGCACGGCATTGGCCCTGTTGACCCACCCCCTCTGCAGAAGAGCGTGCCGTCTCTCTATCCCGCATTATCATGGTATCATACAAACAAAAAAAAGATAAAAAAGAGAGGGCCAAAGCGCGATACGCAGGATCATCTAACCTGGTTTGCCAATGCTGTCACGAAGCCCTTGAGCCGTGACCTCTCTGATCTCGTAGAAAAGAGCAATGGCAGACCGTGGTAGACCCATCTTTAGGCATCCTCCGTTGCGTTGACAATGCACTCAAGCAAAACATGTTGTATACACCAAGACAAAGACAAAGACAAGACAGGCTGTATGAGAAGTAACCATGAAAAATGGGAACATGATGATGCCCGGTATCAAATTCTGTGATGTTATGGGGCCTTCGAGCCATGGCGCTCATGCAAGACAGCAGAAGTGGGCTGAAGCAGTCCGGACCAAAGCCAGGCTGCATCAAGACGCTGTATAATAGTAGGTAAGAATACAATGACCAAAAGAAGCGAGAAAACGAGTTAAATTGGACTCGCCAAAACCCATAAGAAGCTCCAGCAAGGAACAAGGGTGGAAGAAACTGACATAAGAGAGGTATAGCAACAAGGGCTGTCAATGCAAAGAAACTGAAGATACAAAATGCGGGCGAAAAATAACAACAAAAAAAACAAAAAGGACACTGGGGAGTAAAAAAACAAACAGAACAATAAAAAACAGGCAAATCCAACAGGGTAGAAACAATAACTTTCAAGTACAAAAAAAAGACCATTACTCGTGCGATGCCGGTGAACGAGCTCGGGTATCACTTATCCACCTTTTCTCCTCTCCTCGTGAGTCTGTTTTGTTTTGGTACCCGGGTTTTGGCAGCAGCGCGTTGGTGATGTCGGTATATGGGGTTGGGTCTAAGAAGCAAGGGACTGGCGTTTAAAAAATGTGGGCGTGTGCTGGGCGCTTGTGTGTGTGTGTGTGTGGGCTGATTCATGCGGATGGTAAAGGGAATGACAGTTGGCGAAGAAGATGTAGTTCGAATTACGGAAATGAGTAGCTGCGTAAAAGATTGTAGGTGCAGCGGATAGACCTATCGTTGCACTGATTTGAAAAAGAGTTGGACTTTTGTCGTCGGTGTGGATGTGCGGTATGCGGATATTTTGGAAAGACAGCCAGGTCGCGCGTCTTAGCGTCAAGAGGCTTACTTGATGTTTTTGAAAAGGTCACCGCCGAGGCTGCCCTCGCCCAGGTCGACCCTGGCTCGAGCTCGCTCAGCTCGGGGATCATGGGTGGTGGTGGGCCAGCCGGTTTTGCCAGCTCTTGTTGCTGTTGCTGCTGCTTCTTCACATCGGCAAACAGAACGCTGGAGCGCTTTGACAGCGGCGACGATGGCGCACCGCCGATCATGCTAGCATTGGAGCTGGCGAGGCTGTCGCCCGTGCCGCCGCCTCGTAACCGGCGGAACCAGCCGCTGGAGCGGCGGGCCCTGCGCTCGTCAAGGATGCTGCCGTCGCTGCGGCTTTCTGGGCGCATGATGCTGCCAGGAACGGTGGTAGTGCTGTTGGAGGGGGCTAGTTGGCCTTCATTTCCTTCAGCGTTAGCATATGCGGTGTTTAGGAGGTTCCGGCTGAAGAGGCGCCGGATGCTACCGGCCGCGAAGACAGCGTAGGCGACGCCGGGATGTCATCTGCAGGACGTTTGCGGGCGAGGGTGCGCGCCGGGGAAGCATTTTGACTTGGGGCATCATCGGCTCCAAGCTGGGCTCCGTTGGTGGTCTTACTGCTGCTGCTGGCACTCGGCTTGTTCTCCTTGTTGAGCTTCAGTTCCGACGGCTCCTCCTCAATTGGCGACGGTAGGGGCGGCGGGATGTTGGTGCCTTCGGTCAGGGAGCCGAACTTGAAGTCAAGCGCGGGAAGCTCGAACCGTTTGGGCTTTGTTGTCGTGGCGGTCGTAACCGACCCATTTGTCCTGGCCGGCAATGGCTGCGGTTGGGGTATGACGATGTGGGAAGATAACCAAAAAATAGTAATAGTCGGAAGATGCGATCGATCGGAAGGTGTGGTTCGGAGACGTCAGGAGACAACTCAGAAAAGTGGCGATGGCGGAGGACAGGAAGAGCTCTGGACTGTGGGCAAACAGAGCAATGTTTTCTCTGCCGAGCAAGGGTCCAAGAGAGCTGATGGAAAGAGCTTGCAGCCTGGGCGGGGGGTTCTGGCGAGGGATTGTGTGCTTTGGTGCTTTGCGCAGAGTCACAAGAGGTTTCGTTTTGGTGAAGATTGGTCGATCGCAATGAACGGGATGGTGAAGGCACAGCCGGGTGGAGAGCTCTCCACGTGCAGGAGAGTAAGACAGTCTCTACAGATGGCGAGGGTGTTTTCTCGAAAGGGGCTGCCGTCTTGCGAATCTGGCGAAAAGAGGAAGGAAAATTGGTTGACGACAATAGTGATGTAGATTCAAGAATCGACACAGGGGCAGAGAAAAGATGGAGAGGGCACGGAACGACGGGGCAATCAGGGTCCAGGAGACAGGAGGTGGTGGAGAAAGAAAAGAAAAAGGCAGGCGAGGCAGGCTGGCAGGGGTGGTCCGGGCGGGGGAGATGAGGTTGCAACGCTGCTGGTGCCGTTTGTATCTTTTTTGGTGTCTCTTTTTCGCCGTCGGCTTGGCACCTTTACGTCGTAGATGGGTCCACGTACTGGGCTGGAACAGAAAGCAACCTCTTTTCCCGAAATGATGCTCCGTACTGAGTTGTTGTTGGGAAGAATGTTGGATGTGTTGCTGGATGCTTGACGCTGGACGCAATTGTTTGGATTCTGTGGCGGGTGGAGAGGGAGAGAGAGAGAGAAGGGGGGGGATATGTTTACGTTGTTGTTGCAGGTTGCAAGCGAGAAGAGATCCAAACACTCCGCACGGCTATGGAATGCAAGAACGATCCATCTACGATACTTGTACTCCGTACATCCAAGAGGGGGGAAAGAGCGAGTGACAAGCTTTCAATCCGCTCCAGTAGAAATTGCCTGTCTGCAAAGAATTGAAAAAAAAAAAAAAAAAAATTTGTCAGGAACAGCCACCAGGCCGAAGCATAAAAAGGGGCAGGAGCAAAGAGGCAAGGCTTCAAATGTTCGACACGCACAAAACGCCTGGCAATGGGAGGCAAGAGCGAGGGGAGACGCAAGACGCAAGAAGCAAGGGGGGAAAGGGAAGAAAAAGAGGAAAGGGAAGGCGGTGGATGAACGGTGCCAGTGGTACCTGCCGTGAGCGGAGCAAAAAAAGTGGGAATTGGGATAAACGGGGAACAAGGTCTTAGTTTAAGTGACTTTGAGTACTAAAGCGTCGCGGCAGGCTTGTGAAGGAAGGAGAGACCGGGGGCCTAAGAAGAACAAGTGAAGCGGCGAAGGCGTGACGCAGGAAGATGAAAAGAGAGAATGGAAAAGTCAACAAGTGTTTTCGGAAATGCTGGCAATAAGTCTTCTCAAACCCGGAGAGCTTGTGTTAGCAGGTCAATTCGTGGCGAGGCCTTCGTTTGGTGGAATTGGTCCTCTCATGTTCCCCGCGAGGTCGATCCGAGATTGTGTGGCTTGAAACGGGCGCTCAAGAAACGGGCGCTCAAGCGCTCAAGGCGCTGAACCGGTCGTCAACCGTACTCGCATTTTGTGGTTGCGAAGGTGCAATAGGCTTTGCAAGTGCCGTTCTTTCCCACGTTGCACACCAAGTGTCTCGATGTATATATTACGAAGTGGCTTGCACAGCATCTTGCTCGTTTCGCGACACTTCTCTATGTAGTATTACGCGCAACGAGATAACTTTGCGATCTGTTTCTGGGCTTCTTTTGGACTCTATTTTGTTTGCTAGATGAACGATACTGTGTACGGAGTAATACAACAATAAAAGGCATTCTCGTTTTGGGACAACATTTAGACCTGATTATGGCACTTGCCGTGATCCAGGGGTTTGGGAAAGCAAGGAAGCAACGTTTTGTGGTGTGGAGCCCCCTTTTCCACCAGTTGCCGTTTCCTATCTGGGAACTAGCGTCCCGCGGGAGGAGCAGCGGTGCCTAGCAAAGTCTAGGACGGAGCCGAAAGGGGTGAAGGCCCAACAGAGACGCTTGCGCTTTCCCTTATTGCGATCCTAAATAGATTATTGGATGCGAAAATTCGAACGGCGGAAGGAAGGAGTCAATAGTGCGATACCCAGAATCTCAACAGCAACATAGAGGCAAATGTCAAGCAAAGAATGTCTCGGCAGACAGACTAGCAAACAATGTATTTATGGAACAGCCGGGCGGTATCTTGCGTGGTAGTCTGCCGCCGTGGCAGGAAGGCAGCCACCCCCCGGCGCAAAGATATCTACGCACTACAGTACGAAGTACGCTGTTCCTGTAATACCTCTTTCGGTACTGTACGGGCAAAAGGGGCAGTAAATAGGGCCCAGCAAAATGGACGACGTACGCGATAAATGTGGGAATATCGTGTGCCTCTCTTGGTGCCTTTATTGGGTTGCAGTCGATGTGGGAGACGGGTCAAGTAGCCTGCCAATAGCGCACGATAGACGCACGCAAAGGCCCCCAGGAAAGGCTCTGGCCGCCCCCGCCACGGTGAGAGGAACAGCGCGCCTTTCTCACTCTGTACTCAGTAAGGGAGCCGAGATTGTCAGCATCTAGTGGGCAAGAAAGGGCAAGAGGCTAATACTGGGTACACTAGAGAGGAAGAAAAAGCTCTGAGAAGTCAAAAGCCCCTTGCATTTGCAGCAGCGTGCAGCGAGAGATCAGAGCATCCATGACAGACCAGAAGCGAATAAGCATCAACTACCGGGAACGGTAGGATGCACGCCATGCAAGGGAGAGAGTGACAAGACGGCTATCGTGGCGAAAGTTATGCCCCGACAAGAGAAACAACCCAGGAGAAAATATCCTTGGCTCCTTCTTGGGTTCCCGAGGTGGGAGTACCCGTGTTTTGGTCGGGTTTGGACGTCTCGTTTTGTGCCATAGAGAACCCGTGGAGGCTTCAACTACGGCATCATGCGAGAACTATTCGAGAGCGACCCGAGGGCTATGCGAGACACTTAGCAGCTTAGCAACATACAAAACCAGCACATGGCACCAATGCGCACGCAATAACAGGCCAGCATAAGGCGGGCGGCATACGGAGTCCGACATGGCATGTTTGCTTTCACACGAGGCGAGAGAGACACTGTGAGTGCTTCTGAGTCAACGAGTTTCATTCTGGGACAGATACGAGATACGAGGAGACAGTCCTTCCAGTATGCAATGTATCCTGCTACGCACGCACGCACGCATACACGCACGCCATTTTTAGACGTGCTTGCTAAAGAACTCGACGACCGTCTTGTAGCCGCGGACGTACTCGGACTTGATGCGCTCGTCAGCCAGGTCGGCACGGGCCGCCATCCAGCCGTGCAGCTGGTCCGAGAACGTCTCGACGTGGTGGGGCACCGTCAGGGCCTTCTCAAAAGCTGCAACGTCCTCGGCCGGCTCGTCCTTGGAGGCGAGCAGGGCCAGGGGCACCTTGATTCCGGCAGCGTCCTTGGGGTCGACCATGGCCGGGTGGGCCTCGCGCCGGCAGCGAACGGGTTTTCGGCGTCCGACGTGGCGAGCGAGACGACCTTGCCGCCCCAGCAGAAGCCGACGACGGCCCACGACTTGATGGTCGGGTAGGTCTCGCTCGCCGCCTTGACATAGGCGGGCAGCTTGGCGGCGGTGGCGGGCGGGGGGTTGCTGCCGAGGAAGGCCATGAGGCGGTCCAACTTGTCCTTGTTGTCAGGGGGGAAGCTACACGGTCAGCACACAAGTCCCAATCGAATGGCGAGGGGATGGTCACACGCACATCTCCAGAGGAGCCGGCTCGCCGCCGAACCAGTCGGGCATGAGGACCTTGTACTGCTGGTGCTTGTCGGTAACGGACAAGATGTCGGCGCCCTGCAGCGTCTGGTCTTTGTAGCCGAAGATGTCGTAGACGTAGACGATGCCCTTGGTGGCATCATCGGGGCCGGTGGCGTCTACATGGCGGTGTTAGTGGCGGAGGAAGGGAGCAGGTTGGGTGTGGTTGTCGTTTGGGAAGATTGCGTACAGGTCTTCAGACCGCCGAGGGTCTTGTATTCGCCCTTGAGCTGGTAGCCGGTAGCAACTGTTCATCTAATTAGCAAGCAAAGAAACAGGAACTGGCCAACCATGTAAAGTACGTCGTTGGGGAATCCTGCCAAACTTACCAATGGGAGGAACATTGCAGCAGGCCTATCATGGGTAACGTTGTTAGCCGTCAACCCTCTCTCTTCCTCTCTCTCTCTCTCTCTCTCTCTCTCTCTCTCCGGGGTCCCACACGTCACTTTGCGCTCCGACCTACCTCGCTGTGGCCGTGGTCAGCTGGCGTCGACATCGTTATGGTTGGTTGTTATGCTTTTGATTCGAAGAGGTTAGGAAGCTGAAGTCAATGAAGGATGGTCAGCAAACGAGTACTAGGTTTCAAAGTCGCCAAAGGAAGTGAAAGTGAGGGGAAGCTAGCAAGGAAGAGCTATAAGAAGCCGGGCAGGGACGCTCGTCTGACCTACCAAAGAGATTGAAGCTCAAGATGGTCATCTGTGCTTCGACAAGTTGCAATTGTTTGACGATACGGGGAAAGAGGGAAGGCGGGGAAGGATCAATGGCGAGCCAAAGAAGAAGGAAGCTCTGGGTCCTCGGCTGGATCCGCTACGATTACAAAAAGGGCAGGAGTCATCGGGGTTTCGTCCACCCGGCATTTACGTTGCCTGACGCGACGTCCTCGGAAAGCAGTGCCAAAACGCAGCAAGCCCAAGCACCAGAGGGGGAGCTCGGCACCCGCTGTTGGAGGGCGATGAGGGCAGTTTCGGGGCATTCTAGCGTGTTGAAAGCTCTAGAAAAAACGTGGATGATGTCACCAAAAGCGCGCATCGACAGCCCCGCATCGGATCACGAAAGTGGCCTGAAAAGAGCCTTGAGAGACCGCCCAAAAGAGAAACGCCGACTCGGCGATTTAAAATTGAAAGAACAAAAATACTACTGAGGCTTAATACATTACAACTTGAATGTCATTTCCAAAGGCAAACAGTCGAAAGCCAAAGGCGATTCTGCGTGTGTTTCTGGAGCTCTTCCTAAAACTCGTCTTTTATTTCTACGCAGTCATTTGGAGGAGCTTTTGGTCGATTTCATGAGGGAGAAGTTCATACGCTCCGGACTTTTGCATCCGGCACCGTTAAATCCGTCTTGGTCACAATCACGTAAGGTCTCGTCAATAAAGTCGACCTGCAGGAGTAATCGAAGGTGCTCTACCTGCATGACAGGGTCGTATTGTGAATTGATACTGGTGAATTAATGTGTATATGAAGATGAAAATCGTGTACTTCGGCCGTGATACTTTAGAAGTAATGGTGAAAGCGTGTTCATAAGGAACAAAGGAAACGGGACCGAGTTGCCAGTGTCGTACTTCGTATTGCGTATTTTGTCCTGGTGAGTAATTACAGCTCCGCACAGTCTGAAGGGCAAAGGTGGAGACAGAAAAGAAGATAAACAAAAACAGGACAAGATGTCTCATGTATGCCCCTGCCTGTTTTTTTGGTACAAGTAACGAAACGACGCCTCAAAACCCACAATGACGAAAGAATAAAAGAAAAGAGCAGATGTGTACCATGAAAGAGACGATGAATAGACAAGGACAGAATCAGAATAATCCTGGATGACGAGAACGTGTGAAAAGAAAAGTCAATTAAACGGGGTATACGTGTATCAAGTTCCTCGTCGTGCTGTTTCTTCGAACTAAGGTGGGATGGATGGTGATAGTGAAGGAAGGGTGGGAGAGGGAGGGGGAGAACAAAGACGGAAAGTTATGGGGAGAACGTGAAAAGAGAGGACATGCTAGAAGCAAAAAGAGAAAAAGCCACGGTCATTTCTTGGCCTGTCCCTTTTTTTCACGCTCTTCACTTGTCCCTGGCAGCAATGTCAACTTCTACGGCCGCCGTGGCTGCTGCCAACCGTTCCGAGATGGACGGTTTGGACAATGGCGACCGTCCTGGCGAGCTGGCTGTGACGCTGCCGCTGTTTGTGCGCGTGTGGCCCGGCCCGGGTGATTCGGTGGACGAGACGGTGTTGGTCGTCTCGGAGCTCTCGCCATTGGCGACCAAGGACATGGACGGCCGCTTGGTGTGGCTCGACGACTTTTTGGATTTCTTGGAGGACGCCGCGTCGGAGGATCCGTTGTTGTCGTTGCTTCCCGCTCCACTGTTGCCGTCGGCGTGTGCTGTCTGGGACGACGACGTCTGGGCCGGCAGTTTCTGCTCTTTCCACTTGCGCCAGCCGTCAAAGTCGATGAGGGCCTGCATGCAGCCCCATTCCATAATCTTCTTTTCCAGCCAGAGGAAGTTGACGGGCTGAAAGCGTCCAAAACGTTAGCGACGAAACACATTCGAATAGAGCGGCAAAAGGACAATCTTCAAGGAGAATAGAATTACCTTGGTGAGGAAGTCGTTGCACCCCGCCGCCAGAGCATCGTTTCTGTCGCTCTGCAGGGAGCTCGCCGTAAGAGCCACAATAATGACAGGGCTCTTAAACAGGGCCAGGTTGGCCAGCTTGTCGGACTGCGGGTCGCGGCCGACACCAATGGAGTCGCTCGGTGTCGAAGCAAAGACACCAATCGAGTTGACACGCTCCAGACGGCGGATCTCGCGCGTCGCGTCCAGACCGGACATAAGCGGCAACTGGATGTCCATCAGGACCAAATGGAAGCCACCCGTGCGCCACTTGGCCACAGCGTCGCGGCCGTTCATGGCCGTCTGCCAGCGGACCTTGAGACGCTTGACGAACGCCTCAAGCAGCTTGAGGTTGATAATGTTGTCTTCAACAATGAGGACATTGATGGGCGGGACGGTCAGCGGGCCCAGCTGTACCGTATTGTTCCCATTGTTGTGGCTGTCGTCGGCATTCTTGCTGCTGCCGTTCAACAGTCCGCTGCTGCCGTTGGACCGTGCCGACTTCTTCGTCCGCTTGCCCCGCATGGGCGACATGGGCCGTGGCGGCGAGGAGATGGACCGCGCCGCAGCGGCGCCGCTGCTGCCATTGGCTGTGCCATTGACACCATTCTTGCCGCCATCCTTGTCGACGCCGCCGTTGACACCGTCACCAGACGTGCCCTTGATCTTCTGGCTCAGCCCGTCAGCAATGCTGCCCCGGCCACTGCCGCTCTTGCCGGGTATCGGGGCCACGATGGGCATTTTAAGGCCACTGGCGGTCAAGCCCTTGGAGCCAGACACACCACCACCGCCGGGGCCGTTGATCTGCGACGAAGACCCCTCACGCCCACTGCCCGTGCCGTCGTCCGCCACCGACGACAGTTGGCGGTGGATCTTGGGCCGCTCCTTATGCGACCGCCGTGACGAGCCGCCAGGCGAGGGCAGGTTGGGGAGAGGAGGTGCCTGGCCCGTGGCCAGGATCGAGATGGAGTGTGGGTGGTTGAGCGGGCTGTTTCCCGCGCTGCCGCCGCCGCCACCACCACCACCACCACCACCACCACCGGCACCACCACCGGCACCGGCACCACCCCCACCTCCTACCCCTTGTAATGATGCCGCCGAGACGCCGCTTCCTGCACCGCCAGTCGGCGACCGAATGATGCCGCCCTTGTGTGTTGGGTGAAGGTGGCCCGGGGAGGGCAGATAGAGGTGTTGCGAGCTTGCCGCACCGCCACCGCGTGCTCCGCCAGCGCCTGTCAATGCCGAATCCGGCCCCAGTGTTGCCTGGTTGTACTCGGACTCGGCCGTCAGTGCGCCGTGGTTGTAGTAGTCGGGGACAACGCCGGGACCGAAATAGTCGGGTGGCATGGCCGAGTGGGAGGCGTAGTCGCCACGGTGGTCGCCACGGTGGTCGCCACGGTGGTCGCTGCGGCCGCCGCCCTGGGAGAAATCGCGGTGCACCGACGCCAAATGGTAGGCGTGTGGTGGCCCGCCGCGGGGCGACGCGTGGGCGTGACGCGGCGGACGGGCACATCAATCACGAGCGCCTCGTCAATCGTCTGGCCGCCCGGGTAGTAGACATCGAGCGTGCGGGTCATGAGCTCGTCGGGGCCCAGTGTGCGCTCGCCCTGGTGAGCCTCGCGGGGGCTGAGCCGAAGGATCACATCCGGTGCATCGTAGACACGGCCGAGTGAGTTGCCGTATTTTCGGAGAAGCATCTCGCGGACATCGTCGACAACATCGGTCTCGTTGAAGGCAACGAGGGTGGCAGACGCGCCGGGCCGCCGCACCAGACCTTGCGCTGTGCTGCTGGGGCGGTCATTTGTTAAGGAGTGTGAGGAGGGTCGATGAACGAGGGAACGAGTCGAAGAAGGATGTCGAGTCAAGTCGACGCGGCAGATGCAGAGGGGAGATGGCCCCCCGTCCGATGCGAGATGTCGTGATCGATGTCGCTGCCGAGGATGGATGTCGAGATGCACGGATGCCGATGCAGGCAAAGCGTGGGGCCGGGTGTGTCGTCGAGGCTGTCGATTAGCTGCACAGCATCTTTTGCGTTTGCTTCTGATCAATGTCGACCCTTGTTTCGTCCGATAGGATAAGGGGTAGCGTCGCAGACCAGGACCGATCGGAGCGGGTGAAGCTGTTGGCGAAGATCGTGCACCGGTGCTCCGTACAAGGTGGATGGCTCTTTCTCGTTTTGCTGTGCTCGACCTCTCTCCTCTTTCCTTCTTTGTGATCTCTCCAAAACGGGCTTGGGCTGGATTGGTTCTGGACCGGCGACTGGTCAGTGCTTCTCCTTTCCGCAGAATCTCTGTTTTGAGTGGGGCCACGTCCACTAGCAGTACGATGGTAGTTGCTGGCAGATTGCTGGCAGATTTGGCAGGCGTAAGGCCCCACAAAGTGGCGTTTGCGGCGGTCTCAGATCTCAGTGCTAAACAAGTACTCAGTAGGTGTCGGGCAGAGTCACGTGTGTTTGGGTGCGAAGTCACGTTCTCTACTCAACATCAAGAAATGTAGCCAGTACAGTACAAACGTGATATGGCGTTTGCGTATTCTAGGAGCCGTGCTATCTCGACGAGAAGAGAAGACGAAATACAACACGGCTTAAAATTTTGTTAACTTACAACGCCACTTGTGGTGCCTTGCCGATCAATACCCAAA
Source organism: Sporothrix protearum (assembly GCA_016097115.2). Lineage (NCBI taxonomy): Eukaryota > Fungi > Ascomycota > Sordariomycetes > Ophiostomatales > Ophiostomataceae > Sporothrix > Sporothrix protearum. The sequence goes on along the minus strand of JADMNH010000009.1, from coordinate 619,573 downwards.
GCAAGCACGGCTAAGACCGTGATAGAGGTGAGTCAACATGTATTACCTGTGTAAGTGGCACAGCACTTTGTTGCTTGGCTTGTCATCGCTTTCTAGAGAGAGTTTTGGTTTCTCGAGCTTCGTGATTGTCTATAAAGATAGTTAGTCATTGAGATTTTGCAATACGTGGGGCCTTATCAGTATCTTGAATAGGATTCCTGGTTGATGCCTCTTAACAATTGGCCGAGTTTGATACCAGTTAACTGTGCTCCGTAGAAACAGCTGGATGTCTCACGGCTGAAAACTATCAATGAAATATGCGGCTCAGTTCATACAGTTATGCATTTTTTACTTCGTTGCCGAGAAAGAGAAGATCACTTTTTTTTGTGCCGTCCCCGACATGTCTCTGAGCGAGAAAATGTCCCAAAACAAAGCCTGCTTTCATATATCCATTTCCAAAAGCCCATAATAGTAACCAAGGATCCATACCAAAGGTCTGCGAGCATTTCCATACAGATGTTGTTGGCTGGGAAGAAACAGCCCCAGGTCACACTTACCCAGGCCCAGCTGCCCGCGCTGATCGTCCGCCGTCGATCTCGGCTGTTTTTGCACCTGTTTCTGCCTCCTCTCTTCTTTCTGTACCTAATTTGACCTACTGCCTCCACAGCCACCTCGTCTGTTACAGCCACCGGTTCTTGTGTACTATCCTATTTCTATGCCAAACCAGCTTGGCCTTACTCCAACTTTTCTTCACGTTGGCTTTCACAAGACATCTCCACAGCGTACCTCGTCTTTTGTGCAGGCAAATGTTTTCCGTGTCACCTGTTACGGGGCCGTTTTTCAAACACTTTTTTCTCTTGTACATGCTGTTCCGCATGCGAGAACAGGGGACAAAGCCCGGGTCCCGGAGAGTAAAGTTGACCGTGTGAATATTTATATAATGAAGCAGCCCGTAGTCAGAGATGTCGTAAACAGAGACGTCACAGTCCATCACCAGCTTCAATTCTTCGACTCCTTTTCCCCACGACTACCTCTCCTACGACTCTGGTGGCACTCTGCAGCGTATGTTAATCGCTTTCTATTGATGCTTGAGGCACCGCCACTAACCCTTGACAGCCTGCGTCAAGGCCTCCTGCTACTTCCGCAAACGCAAGGATATCTCCTTTGAGCACTTTGACAAGCACTGGGGCTTTGTCCACGCCGACCTCGCCATTGCCTCGCCACCTTTCGTTCGGTACAATGTCCTGAGATACGTCCAACACCACACGTCGCCCGAGGAGAAGGCGCGCCTGGCCAAGATGGACCAAACGTCCTGGACTTTGACGGCTGCTCGACCCTGTGGTTCCGCACCTGGGACGACGACGAGAATTTTTTCACGGCACCCAGCTTCTCGGCGCTGGTGGCCGACGGCGGCCGGTTCATGGACACGTCGAGCATCACGGTGTACGCGGGCCACGATATGATTGCGTTTGAACACGCTCACCCGGGCATTGATGCGGGCGAGGGTGTGACAAAGGCCAACACTGCAAAGAAGTAGGTAGCGGACTCGTAAGGGGCGAAAGGAGACGAACGCATCAAGACGCAAAAGGAATTCCTCTCCGATACTGACCCCGCGAGGTGCGGGGCGGAGGCCAACGAGTAGACAACAAGCCGAGGACAAGGGGCACCAAGCTGTACATAGCACCCATTCCGGGCATTCTGTTAAACATACGTGCATGGATTCAAATAAATCTTGAATACCAAACAAAGCCGACATAACCGTCAGAAAGTGAGCGTGGCACTCGGCTCCACGTTGACAGCGGTCGATCTCACTGTCTCCCTTATCACAATTCCTTTTTCGGGGTCTCGATGGGGATGGGCGAGGAGCGCGGAGACACTCTTCCCAACAAAGCTGAGGAGAGTCCGAGCTGTTCGCCATTGCTTCTCGATGGGTGCCCTTGGGGAAGTCTGAGTGAGAACTTCTGGCTTGGAGTATTGGTGATCACAGCTGTTTTACTGAGAGTCAAAGTGACACTCGCCAGCTTGCCCAATAAAGCTTCGAGGATCAGATCTCCATGCTTTGCGTATCTGTCACGAATGACATTACCAGCGATATTGTGAGAGGATAACAAAAACCGTTTGTATGAGGGAGAAGATGGTATGATACTGTTCTCCGTCCAGGTTTATAGGCTCAAGTTGAACAGAGTTCGAACATCGTATCTGAAAAAATGGCTGAACAAATGGAGACAACGGAAAGAAAGGAAACAAGGGGGAAAAGCTCACTTAACTTGAGCGTGATCCACGATAAATCACAAGTGCGACTTCAGCTTGCCACGTCCCAAGTTCCCGCGTGTTGTTGCCGCCCGAACGCCTTGTCGAAAGGTGGAGGAGTTAAGACGGCATTGGACGCGTGCTCCCTGGCTGGACAGATGATTTCGTGTACACGCGCAAAGGAAACAAATTGGGTGGCCGTGCACGTCTCGTGTCTGACGGAAGAATCTTGTCCTTTTTTTATTGCTTTGTCCTATCTCCAATCTTCACCGTTTTGGCAGCATTTCACAATTTGAAGCTCTCGAATCATGTGTCTCTTTGGGCGAAACTTGGAGTCCAGGATGGGAAAAGCTGACGAGACAACGAGGGCAACAAAGAGAGCAAGAAAAAAAAAAGCGATAGCTGACAACGACTTTGGACGTCACAATTAACACAAACGCCCCTGCCAATGCACCGTGAAATCTACAGAGCCCCCATGCTGCTTGACTGATTAGGGCAGAACCTGGGGTACTTCGTCTTTTAGGTGGAGAATAGGGCGAGGGAGACGGAACACAACAAACGACGCGAGCGGAGAAGAAACGGGACCCTCAGACTCAGACCAGGCCCAAAGTGGAGATTGCGCAACGACTTACAAGGAGACCAAGCACCACCTCCAAGTAAAGCAATACCGAACAGGCGGCGACAAGGGCCAACAGTTCTCGCATTATCACCGAAGTAAGTCTTTGGACGGCCCTCACCTCGCCGCCCATCAAAGGCCGTCAAAGCCATCAAAACCATCAGAGCCATCAGAGCCATCGACGCGTTTCCTTGGTTGGGTTCCGGACCTGGACCTTTTCGCGCACATCCTTGCCATCGTGGCCCATTCCGAACATCATTTGACTTTCCTTTTCCCCATCTTTGCATTTGTTCCCCTTGTCCATCTTGGCCTATTATTTTCGTTCACGTCGTCTCCTCACCACCTCCTGCTCCTTTGTTTGTGGTCTTTTGCCTTTTGCCGTGGCTCAACATCCAGAGGGGAAGGCTGCTACCACAGAGAGGAGAAAGGGGGGAAGCAAGAAAAAAAAACGATGCTCAAAAGTGCACAAGGGTTGCTAACCCTCGAACATCAAAATCTCTTCCCATATGAATAACAAGTGCAGTAGTTGTGCCAACCTTTAGGCCTTTCTCAACTTCGATAAGCCTCGACAAGCTTTTGCCGTCGACTCGGAGACAGACTGAACCTCCAAAAGACAGGTCTCCACAGTACCGTGAAAGCTTGGCTGGGTATCTTTTGCTAATCAGATACACTGGACTCAAGGTGATTGCTCGCCGGATTTTTCTGCGTGTTGACGGCATTGCACTCTTGCCAAATGCACAGTACGCTCTCCAAGTCTCCCATCCCATACCGCGCAAAGGGAACTCGCCATTCAAGCAAGCCGGGCATAGGCTGACGGACGACGATCCTCTCGACCCCAAGGCCATGGATCCTGGCCCGAGAATGCAGAAGGTGTGGAAGCAATATAAAGTTGGAGCATCGATCACCATTAAATGTCTGCCGCCTGTCGTCTCCCGAGATGTGATCCTGGAGACAGTGTAAGGCCACCCTCGTACGGCGTATTCGTTTCTCAGGGAGAGGCCGACTTGTGCAAAGGTGGCTGGCACCGGCGCGGACTGCACGTCGTGGCCGAGCTGGTCGTGGCCTGGTCTGTTTTTCTGGTCTGTTTTCCTGGTTTGTTTTTCTGGTCTGGGCCCATACAGGCTTATGAGGATCTGCTGCCATTGTGTTGCTGCCCATGTTCTAATTACAGCATCAACGTCCTCGGGCCGACCATGATCTCCGTCTTTTACGTCGACGCCACCACCCCGCGCTCGACCCAGCTCCTCCTGACCCTCCCGGCCAACCTGGGTCTCGTCTTGGCGCCATGATGCTCATTTGCTTCGGCGACTTGATGAAGCACTGGAAGACCACGCTGATTGCCTCGTGGTGCGGCATGGCGCTGTTTGGTGGCCTCATGGCGCTCGTCACGCCGTACAAACAAGGGCACCATGATCGCCTTCACCTTCCTCACGCCGAGCTTCTTTGGTTGGGCCCAGTACGAGAGTGTCACCTTCACCCAGCTGGGTGTCCCGCAGGAGGAGCTCGGTATCTCGGGTGGTCTCGCTGGTGTCGGCCGCTACGCCGGCGGCTCCCTGGCCACGGCCATCTACATGCCCGTCCTGACCAACACACAAAAGTCCCGCGCCGCCGCCACCGTCCACAGGCCGCCATCGCTGCCGGTCTTGACTCTGCGTACGGTCAGCAGCTGTTGGCTGCCTTCTCGCTGGGCTGCTGCCGCCAGCCCTCCGGACGAGCCTGGGCCCGGTCCATTTCAGCTCACCGTGAACTCGGCTGCTGCTGCACTTGCGCTTCGAGTTTGGTGCTGCGGCTCTGTAGTGCCTGCAGGTCGGCATCAGTGGCCAGCCGGCTGGTGGCTCTTCTGGAAGAAGGCGAGAAAATGACACAGATGAAGGCAGGGGGAATATACTGCTAGGCAAGACCGGACACATCGTTGGGAGCATCGGGATATTCGCAGGGGACGCATCACAGCGGCGTTTTTCGACATATTAGACGAGGATGAGAGGAGATAATAAGAGAGCAAATAATGGGAGAATGGGAGAGAAGAAGAACTCACCTATGGCGGCAGTAGTTGCAGAGCGACGGCGGCGCGTTTTCCCGTGTAGGCCATGACGGGCGGCCGTATGTGTCATGGTTGGAGCATGATATGCAAGAGAGAGTGCAACACCCAAGTATGGATATGGATACGGACGTGTAAGAGTTTTGATGTTGGTTTGGTGATTGGTCAGATGCAGTGTTTGTTTCAAAGCGAGAAGACCAGAAAAGGAAAAGGGAGAAAAGACATCGAGTGTGACTCTGGGGTAGTGGGGAAAAGAGCCCCTGACAGGCGCGGCGGAAGGTGTAAATGACGGGCAGGTACAGGCTTGTTAGCGCACATGATAGCGCCTTCGTGGCGGGCTTTTAGCGCTTGGGGTTCGTCACTTTGTTGATCGAGTCGCTCTTTCTTTATTTGGCCTCCCATTCTTTGACGACGCATTGGGAAGGACAATCGGTTTACCGTTTGCACTTTCCGCCTCCGGGGAGATACTGGAAGCTTAAGGGTAAAATGTGTATATTTGGCAATAATTTCGACCATGGTCAGCGCAGATTCTCGTCTTATCATTGTTACAGCAAAAACAAACAAAAACGAACAAGAACAAGGACAAGAACAAATCGATTATTGCCAAACAACACAGATCACGTACAAATTGCGGTAGATTCAGCCTGAGCTGACCAAGTTTTTTTTCTTTTTAAAAAACCCAATTTACGATAATAATACAAAGCAGTCTACGCCTCCTCGTTTATCATCCCCAACATCCTCGATAAATCTCCCTTTTCTTACCGACAACCCTGACTGAGTATGGCCGTTGCAGCTCTTCTCGACAATGTGCGCCCTCTGCCGCACTCCGCGGGCGTCGGCTTGGCGTATTCGGTGCGCTCCTGTGGCAGGATGATCCACGATACGTCGCCGCCCTGCAGCCCGCGCAGCGTGCGACCGTCACCAATGTCCTGGAAGCGGTTGCCCGCAGCGGTAGGTGAAATCAAAGTTCTTCCAGCGGGGCACGGCAATAAAGTCAATAAGCCTTGGCCATGCGACGTTCAGCAGCGCTGAAGGTGTAGCGGATGTAGGCCTCGATACACAGGATGAAGGTGCCGTGGGCGGCCGGGCAGTTGGGACCGATGGCCATCAAGTAGTTCGGGCACGGGGGCGCAGCGACGCGCAGGTACGAGGTGGGACCGGCGTTTCTTGGCATCTTGACCTTTCAGAGCTCGTTGCGGACGCTGCGTTCTGGCCAGTGAGCTTGAAGGGTGGGAGGAAGGAAGTGCTGAAGCCGGTGGCGCAGACAGGAACGTCCAGCTGCAGCTTGGTGCCCTGCAGAACAGCACCATGTGGGCTCAACGCGGGCGACGCCCTGGGTGTGGACGGCGAAGGCGTTGTCGGGTGCACCAGGGCCTCGAGGTAGCCGTCACCAGAGGAGTGAAACGACGTCAGCCCAGAGCGAACTCAGGCACAAGGCGGGGTTCAAGCTCGGGCTTCTTGGCCAGGCGGCGTCCTCACATCTGACTCTTGATCTTCTCAAGCATCTCCTTCTGGATATCCGAGCCCCTAAAGATGATCTCGAAGACGGAAACTAGTACGAGTGTAATGCATTCAAAGCCGGCCGCCACGAGCTTTCGCCGTCTTCGACACAATCGCCCGCACCCGTCCAATAGAAACAGTCCGCCCAGCCCGGCTCGCCGCACAAAGTGTGCCTTGGTCTGCACGGTCGCCGGAACGTCCATACTCACAAACTTTGTGCCTCGCAAAGAAAGCGCCCTGTTTGCCTTCTTTGCGAGGCACAATAGCCCATGCCTGGCTGCTCGCCCTGTATCGACCTGCAGGACGCCGGGCTGCTTCCACTCAGGGGGTATGTCGCGGTAGTCAATCTCAGTCTCTTCTTCTTCCTCGCTTGCCTGTCTCTCCAGCCTCGCCCCTGTGAAAAGCCATCGCCTTCATGGCGTGCGCCAAGAAAGACACGAGCGTAGGCCGGGACGCCCAGCAGGAATGCGCTGTGGTGGCACTCCCCGATCCAGCAGAGACTGTACGCCCGGCTTGGGCGGACGGCACGTGTGGCCCCGACGAGAACAGCTGGGCATGGTGTTCCGGCGCCATCGCTCCAGGGCCCGGTAAAGTCGTAGCACATCAGGTTGATATGGTCCACAGAGGGCAGCGACGCCACAGAGATCAAGTCTGCCGAGCACGGACGGGTCGACAGGCAGCGCCGTCGCCAACAGGTACCGCGGCGCTGGCAGAACTGCTCTACAGGCCTGCAGCAAAAAAGAAAAAGTTCCGGCCCTCCTCGGATGTCTGAGGATGTTCCCAGTCGACTACCCAAATCAGTCAGTCGGAAGAAGAAGAGAAAAAACCACCAAAAAAAAAAAACCAGTAGGATAGTTTGAGGGCCGTACGCACTGTCAATCCCGTCAAACGAGTACCGGTGTACCCACTCGCGCGCCGCGTGGCAAACGTCGTCCGGCCTTTTTCTGTCGCAGCGATCCCCGCAAAGGCGCCGCTTCCCGTCCCGCCGCCAATTGACAGGATGGTTCGCAGGTGTGGGTTGTCGCGCTTCACGCGGGCGAGGGCGTCCAAGCTGCCGTGCTCGGCGTCAACGTCAATCTGCGCGTCGGCATACTCGTCAAGGAAGCCGAGGCCTCCTTCTTCCTGGGGGCTACCGCAGTCAGCGAGCACTCTATTCAACTGCCAGCGCAGCGGCTACTCACATGGCAAACGCATAAAATACGGTCGAGATCTTGTCGAGGCGGAGGCTGGACGGCGGGATGTCCTTGTAGACCCGCCACGACGGGTAGTAGACAGCATTGACGAGGGTCGGTGGGCGGTTCATTGTCGTTGGCAGGGGGTGGCAGTTGACAAGTGATGCCGAACGACTGCAAGTGATTGCAAGTTGTGAAGAATTAAGAAAGGGACAGATTGCGTGCAGCGATGTGCTGTGCTGTGCCGTGCCGTGTGACGCAGGTGCGTTCGTGCTCCCGTACGAATAGGCGGAGACCTGTCACACGTGACTCTCAGCTTGCGGAAGTGGCCGTCCATGGTAAAGGTGTCCAAGACGTAATGGACGAAAGAGGGAAGCTTTGAGTGAAGATACCGGATAGGGCTGGCATGGCCACGATGCAATTTGTTTCGGATATGGCAACCAAGCACCAGCGCTACACAGCCAGGCACATGTGCAGCATTTGCGCCACAGCAACGATATGCACGGCAAGAGGTATATATAGCTCTAAGCATACCGTCTCATCTATGAGCGAGGAATTTAAGGCGCGAAGACATGTATTCGAGAAGGAGACCGCTTCTTATGGACGTGTATAAATGCGGTACCGTCCCGCGAGAGGCTCACAAGAGTTCCTCCTCCTTGTTAAGACTGTCGAGTGTACGCGTAAGATTACCTTTCTCGTATTGTTCTTTCAACGCTTCAAGTAAAGAGACTCGTCTTGTGTAGTAGCCCAACTATGAGTTGCCGTAGGTTGACCGACGCTGAAGAGCCACTGATCAAGACGACACCAGCTCCTCTCCTTTCCTTTTTCTTGATTCTTTTGGTGAAAATGGGTCTTGTTGTAACGAGCTCTTCACGAAGGGAAGGAAGTCCCAGGTGAGGCGGCCACGCAAGCAAGGGAAATCGGCACTGTAGGGAAGTCATGGGTAGTGCTTTGATGGCTGGCAGAAAGATGGCCGATACGAGTTCCAATATAAAACCCGCTTCTTTGAAACACACTAAAGAAACGCTCCAATGTGGATTGGCTCCATCTCGGAAATAATCTAAAATATGAAGCAGCGGCAGTCCCCGCAATCGACGGTAAGCAAGCATGGCCCATCTTCCCCCATGCACAGGCACGGACTTGTGGCGTCGAGAAGTCCCGTCACACGACCCAGAAACAGCCGCACACTTCCGTCATGGCACTATCAAGTCCTGCACACTAGCATCAAGGAGGATAGAGAGGTGAATGGCTACAACCAACCTCGACGAGGATCTTTCCGAGATTGCCGACATGGAAGACGACAAGGAACAAGAGGCCAGCAATGTCGGGCCTATCTCAGAATACGGCTTATCAGGACTGCACCACCTGAAGCCGCGCCTCTGTCAGGATATGGTGTTCATGAGGCCACACTGTGCAATTTTCACCAGCTATCGTGATTGCCTGCTCGAAAGGTCCTCGAATTCGCTGGCATTTGGTCATAAGCAAAGAATCCTCTTTGCAATGTTTACACCATCACTTTGTCAAGCGCTCCTCCGCCACGGCCAAAACCATCACAACAGAGTTCGCAGACGGCACGAACTTCTTTGCCATCAGCTGTACGACGGGCGTCTGCTTCCGCTTCGTATATGAGGTGTGAAGTACCGTGTAAAGGTGAGCATGGCCACTCGGAGTTGTATTCGAGCACGAGAAAGCCGAGACTCACTCTTTTCGCTATGATTGTTGCTGGGCACGGAACAAGCTGTCGTCTTGCCTTATCTGATGTATATTCTCAGAGTGGCGAAATAGATATTGAAAACCGAGATAATGAGGGCGGGCGCGGTCGCAGCCTCCCGGGCCCTCCGCGGCACGTACCACACCAACATGAAATAAAGGCCAACGAAGAAAAAGTGTAAAACTAGGCCTGTCACGTGACGTGATCACCGCGTCGACTCTTTTGAATTTAACAAACGAAGAAGATAAGGGCAGGGCTTTTCGGCGACAGGTTCGGTCTGACCAAGCAGGAAGGATTCGAATGATGTGTTCTATGAATGGAAATGTTGTCGTACATGTACGTGGGAGCCGGGCAAAGGGAGCTGTCTGTGACCAAAGGCCCAGGCAGGTGTATCTGTCACGATGTTGAGCCTCTCTTTGAACTTTGAGCTTACGAACTCTACGCTTCTAGTGCGGCGTGATGCGCGATGACATTTTGTATCCAACAAAGGAGCTATTACCGTGATCTCTGATTAGGTTGACTATAAAAGAAAGGTCCATGATGATGGAAGAAGGAAGAAAACTAGCTACTATAAAAGTAACGAACAAAAGAAAAAAAGGGGGCACTCTGGCCAAACGAAATTGCGGTGGGTCTTGCCCAAAAGGCCACAATGTCAGCCACAAAGGGCGTAAGAAAAAATGCAAGTGAAAGAGAGGACAGAAGCGAAGAAGGCAAAGCAATGTTAAAGAGAGAAAAGAAGCGAAGGAGGCAAAGCAAGAAGGGTAGGCCCCCGCCCAATTTTTTTTTGATAATACCGTGAACTGGTAACAGAAGCCATCTGTCTGACCGACGACGCTGCGTCTGATGAAGAACAGACTGAGACATCGATGTTGGTCGATCTTCGTGTCTGTCTTTCAAGAAAGACGAATGCAACGCGAACGGTTGACAAAGACCTCTGGAGAAGAAAAATAGACGAACATGGGGAAGAAGACGAGATTACGCTGGGCAACCAGTCGAGGGGAAGTTGCACTTGCTGGTCTTTGCGCCGCCCGTGATGGCCACCTTCTTGAACTGGATGTTCTTGCAGGAGCCCGAGCCACAGAGAACGTAGTAGTCCATCGCGGACGACTTTGGCGTGCCCGTGACATTCTGGAACAGCACGTTCTGGATGAGGACGCCGTTGGTGGGCTTGCCGGTCGGGCCGCCGTTGAGGTAGTCCTGCTGGACGTCGATGCCATACTTGGTAATGCCCGACACGGTAATGTTGGCGTAGGTGATGCCGATGATGTTACCAGTAGCGCCCGAGTTGGACTTGATGCGGCAGGCATTCTGGGAGTTGATGACGGCCGAGTTCAAGAACTGCACAGGTTAGTAACGTGTCAGATGACGTTTATGCATGGCAATGCACACAGGGGGGGGAGGAAGAAGAAAGAAGAAAGAAGAAGAAGAAGAGAGGCTTACCTTAACGTTGGTCACGTCGTTGTTCGACTTGAGGCCGACGGAGCCAATGGACAGGCCGTGGCCGCCGCGGCAGGTCAGTCCGTTGATAGTCACATTGTTGCCGCTGGTAACGGCCACGCAGTCGTCCTGGTTGTCGACCGTCACGCGCTGGATGATGAGGTTGCTCGTCGAGCTGATGTCGAAGCCGTCCGTGTTGTGCGCAGCCGCAAGCCCGTTGCTGATCTTGTTGGGCGCGTCGCCGGCCGAGTTGTCGAGCACGAGGTCCTGGATGGTGAGGTCGGAGCAGCCGGTGATGGAGAAGAGGTGCGTGGGCCAGTTCTGGATGTGCAGGTTCTTGATGACGGAGTGGCCGGTGACCTTGCTGACGACGATGAAGTGGTTGGGCTTGACGGTGCCGTTGTTGGAGCCCTGGCCGTCCCAGTAGGCCTGGCCGTTGCCGTCGATAACGGCACCCGTGTTGGCCGTAATGGTGATGCCGGAGCCGCCAATGATGATCGGGTCGAAGGACGCCGACGTGGATTTGCCAAACGTCGTCTTGCCGGCAAAGGTCACCGTGGAGCCCGTCTTGAGCTTGGACAGGTCAATGGCCGAGTTGGCGGGCGCGGCAATGTTGGACAGCACAATCTTGGTGCACGAGGCGACGGCGCTGGCAATTTGCTTGTACGCCGTGCACGTGCAGGCGCTGGCGGCGACGGTGGTGGTGGCAGCCTTGGTGACCACCTTCTTCGCGGTCGACGCCTTGGCGGCCGATGACCCGCTGAGGTAGGTCGTGTCGACCCACCACTCGTTCTTGTAGTTGCTGCCAGGATCGAGGTGATGGCAATGGGGCTCGTCAGCTGCTTGCTGAAGCTGGCACGGACGGATGTACCGACGTTGGCGACCGAGCCGGAGCCGGTGTTCTTGTACTCGGCAAACGTCACGTCGGCCGTGTTGGGCGTGCTCGTCGACCACTGCTCCCAGCCGGCCTTGTTGACAACGCTGCTCAGAGAGGTCTCCTGGAAGACGACGCGCGCGTACGAGCCCACGGCCGGCCCAGGTAGCTGATGCCCGTCGGGATCGTGTTGTTGATGGCCTTCACAGTCGAGTTGTGGATGACGTACCACGACGGGTTGCTGGCGCTGCTCCGGCCCGACGCCGTGATGGCACCCGCGCCGATCGTCCGAATGTCCACGTTATCGAGCCACGCCTGCGCCGTCTGGCCGAAGATGAAGTCGATGGCACCGACGATCAGGCTCTTGGCGTACAGCTGCTTGCCCGTCTCGGCCAGCAGCGTGTCCTGGTAGCCGATGAGCTGGCAGCCGTAGTAGGCCTGGTTGGCGGCCCAGGCCGAGACGGCGAGGTTCTGTCCGTTGGTGACGAGGTGGCCCCTGGTGTTGACAATGTTGAGGTTGTAGATCTTGGTGTTGGTGTTCCACTGGCGCAGCGTGGCCGTGAGGTCGTCGTTGGTCGTGTCGGCGAGGGCGAGGTTGTACGTGAGGGTGGCAGTGTTCTTGGCGTAGCCGCTGGCGTCCTTGGTGTAGCCCTGGACCGTCAGGTTGGAGGCCAGGAGCGGAATGTAGACCTGCTCCTTGTACGTGCCGGGGAAGATAAAGAGAGTCTGCGGCTTCGTGGTCTTGGCGTCCAGCGCGTTCACGCCGGCCTGGATCGTCTTGTGCGAGCCCGGGTATGGGCTGGCGCTGTTGTCGACGACCACAGCGCCGGCTGCAGGCGAGGTGCGGGCCAGCGACGAAGTGGTGGTGACGGCAGCGGCATGGACCTGCACTGCAGCCAGCACTGCCGTAAGGACGAAGCGAAGGCCAATCATCTTGTGCCTTTCTCTTGTGTCCTGTTTTTGCTTCTTGTCGTCTGGTCTTCTCGTCTGTTCTTGTGTCTGTCGGTTCGTCTGTTCTGCTGTGTGACCGCTTGCCTTGTCGATCAAACGGAAAACAGAAAGATGGGCGTGTCCCGTCCGCTCTTTATATCCCATTCCCAGACAGAGACTCGTCCTGTCTTTGTGAGCATTGGGCATCACCCTCGGCCGCCACAAGAACCCTGTCTCGATGGACTTTGCCCACTTCGACTTTGTCCATTTTCGGTTTATGCTCGATGCTACAACAATCTTAATGAGTATGCCGTTTTTCCATCAATGAGAACTGGCCCCTGATGCCACTGTTCATCTGAAGAAAATAAGAGGGGAAAAAACCACAAGGGCTCCAAAGGCCTGGACCGTCGTCTCATCGTTTGCCGGGGGTGATGCGCGTCGATCGGCATCGTGGTAGACCAGGGGGTGGGGATCGATAGTCCCACCAATCGTTGTGGGACCCATGTTTCGTCCACATAGACTAAACTACCCGAAACAAGCTCCATTGGCCCCTCCCCCTATTCTCCGAGCAGAAGGAAAGCAATTTTCCCGTCGACGTTGAAAAAACCAGGACCAGTGCGGAGTATGTGTACTGTATGTTGTACCCCGTATGATCGTTGCACAAGGAAATTAGAAAAGGGCTTAACATCCACTGTATCAAGTATCAAGGAGCCGAGGCACCTGGTCGTTGGGGCCTTTTCATGCCTTGACCACGTGGGCTTGTTGGATCTGATACGAACCTAATTCCAAAGCGGATCGTCTGAACAACGCGAAGGAGTCCTTTATAAAATGCCGTTGCACAGTTTAATGCAACCTCGAATTCGCGCCCTGCAACTCCCTTTTTTACACCCAGGTCTGAGGTCTGGTCGGCGATGCCGTGACCCCGCCGTGTGGCCTTAATGTCCAGACGCGCCGACGTCTCGCCGTCCAGGGCCTCGTCGGCCGGGGACCACGGTGTTGGCGAGGCAGGGCTTATTGGCGCAATGGACGGCAAGATCGCCGGCAAAGAGCGAGCGCTTCGTTGACACTGTGCAGAACAAGACGGGAACCGGGCAACAAGAATGGTCCGTATTTTGTTGCGTAAATATTCTGCTTAACTTGCATGGAGGTCATCAACTTGATGAGCCCTTGGCAACGGAGACAGCGACAAATTTGTTGCGTGCGTGGCGTGTGGTGGTGTCGAGAAACACAACAATTCAAAATACATAACCATGGAGCCATGAACTGGCCATATGGTGTGATCCTACAATCATATCTAGCTCAAGGGTACTATCCACGAGTGTTGCAACTTGCTAGGGATGCAAGCGGCAGTGGCGGCAGTGGCGGCAGTGGCCGCAATGACCGCATGCTGGCCACGGCGCTGTTCAAGAAGCGATATGATACGTAATGATGTTTGTCCCTATGTCCTGTATACCGGGTCACGATGTGCACCGAGATACAACGATGCTGGCCACGTCGAGAAGGAGTAATGTCGTAGCCGTCCAGAAACGCTTGTTTTGATTGTGTTCATGCTTGAGGGTGTGCATAACAGTCATCGCATTCACCATTTGCTTGTTTTTATTTTGTCTTTTTTTGAAGAAAGCGTGAAGAATAAAAAAAACCAGAGGTTTCAAACAATTCAATTAATAGATGTATGAAAAAATAAATAATTGAATAAATGAATAAACACAAAACAAGTCGAAATAAAATAAAATAAATTGAAAACAAAACAAAACAAAACAAACATGCCAATCAATGTAAGCTGGCTTCAAGATAACAAAGTCAAACGGCTTCAAGCTGCTTGAGGTCGTGAGCCGTGACCCATACACTTTATAGGATGTCTTGTTGACCACGCACGTATTGCCCGTTATGTTTTGGACGACTTGTCAGCAGTGCAAGAGCTTGTCCGTACATTTGAGGCCAAAGCCCTTTTTCCATGTCTGCTTCGGTCGGTGCACCGCCCTTCATCGGTTCAATAGCCTTTCCCTTCCGAGCTGGGCTTGCGTAGTGACGCGAAGTTTGCAAGCCTTTTTTAAGGAAGTGTTATGTAAGGCATACGAGAAAGGCAAAGACGGAAGGCGTGATGACTAAGGCCATGAAGTAAAACGAGAGGGGCACCCCCGTTCATACTACACGCATATAAATTTGGCCGCAAACCAGGGATTATGGGGTTGGGCGAGAACGTGAATTTTGCCAGGCGGACTTGAAAAGCGAGGGAAAGGGACAACACTAATATACGCATATGCAGTGTACGAGTAAGTAAAATAAGAAGACCGTACCTGACATCGCAGTGGCAAAAGAGCCTGCATGGACCTGGGCAAGGGAGGGTCCATGGTCTTGGAAACGGTCTCCCATCGACATACGTACGCTTGTGCAGACGATCGGGCACCGGCCGTGGGGGACACCAATCACAGCCACGTGGGCTAGATCCGGTGATATGCCGGTCAAGGTAAGATGGGATGTCGAGCAAGCCTACTGTACGAAGTACATGCTCGTAGAAAGTACATGGAGATAGCTTGCGTTGGGGCATTAGGAGGAGGAACACCTCTGACGACCTGCATGTATTTGTCGTATGTACTGGCATGGCGGGCATGGTGTGTGGGAAAGTTTGCCACAGGCACCACCCGACACAAGACACGCACGAAGCACGCGATATGTCCGATCAAGGAGCACCCCAAAGAGCTTCACATCCTGTCCAATAGAGACGTGCTGCACCATACCTCAACCGTCTTGGTGGCCTCTTGGGAGCAGCATCTTGGTGCAAGGCAGCAGCATAAGAGATCGGTCCCACTGCACCGTCCATATCCAATGGCATTGCCCTCCTCTCTTCAGCCCTATGCTCATGCTAAGCCATGCCGACGGTATGGGCTGTGAACTATGCATAGCTTTCCCGCCACTCATCGGCAGCCACGTTCGGGTCCCCGCCTTGGTACATACGCATACTCGTACATGCTTCCTACGGCATTACGGGTGGTGGTTACAGCGGCTAGCGGCCGCAGCCAAGAGAGGGAGAGAGAGAGAGAGAGAGAGAGAGAGGGACAAGACGGTGGCCAGCCAAGACCTGGAGAAACCGTCCTGGTGGAGGGGTGGCAGAGGATGGCATTGGGTGGGTAGTGGCTGCCGGTCCATCAGATCGGACTGTCGGTCTGGGCGAAAAAAAGTCTGGTCCAGTGAGAGAAAGCCGACAAGGTGTGGTGTGAAGTGGTGTGTATCGCTTGAGTGCGTGTGTGTGATATCAGTGCATAACGGGTAGTGAGTGTGCGCGCTTGGGGGAGTACTCGTAGTACACATGAGTACATCTGGGGACATTTTCGATGTCAGATCCTTCGTGTGTTTGGTGTACAGAGTCGTGATCGATGCCTGCTTCTATATTTATAACGGTTGAAGGCCGTCAGAAGGAACGTGATAGGCGCCGGGAGAAGTCGCTCGGCATCATCCGGAATACCCGTCGACGGGAAGATCGTATGCTTGGAGCCAGCGAGACAAAGGCTGTACGAATTCATAGGGCGAGTCAGCAAGATCGGAGTGCAATGCCGACGATAAACCTGTATATGTATATCAATGTGACTTCCTACCAGCGAGGAAATTCATTGGGTTAGTAAACCTGCTAAATATTTTCGAGTGAGAATTCGCAAACGGCTCAGGTATTTTATGTGCCCTTTCCTTCAGGAAGCTATCTCCATGAGGGCAATGAGCTATGATCTACGACGGTTGATGAGGCTGCATACGACGTGAAGATGCAGATACAGCCTACAGGCACAACAATCCCAGGTGACGCGACGGCAAGGAGATGCCTACCGTTTCCTTGATATAAATTGGCAACAGACCCTGACTGGCACATAATTTTGTCTCGCAAAACGGTCGCCATCTCACCAAACCATGGGAGTTTTTTCGTCTGCGAACGATGTATCTGTTGAAAGAACCCTTCCCAATTAGGCAACGCCCTGCGATACAAGGAACATCAACCCACGAGCCCACTGACCATCTGTCTCCTCTGCCCGGTATGAGCCGTTTTTTAAAAATGGTGTCCGGAGCCGACGGAAGACCCAAAGTGGTGGACCAAGCAAAAAGAAAAAGATCTCTGCTCAGGTGACAGATGAAGCCATAAAAAACGACAACAACAAAACAAAGAACCCGGGACTTTTCGTAGTGGGAGGCGAGGAAGGAATGGATGGAAGGAAAGAATGGGGACAGGAGGCCCACTGTAGTATGCGCTGTAATTTTGGGCACGATTAGGGCGAGCGCGAGCTTTTTTTTTTTTTTTTCATAGGGCGAAGGGACGAAGGACGAAGGACGAAGCGCGGTCGAAAACGTTGCAAACGTCGAAAACGTCGAAACGTGGAAACGTGGAGACATCGAGGCGCCAAAACGCCAAAACGGCCGGAAAGGGCCGGAAATACAGAGTGGCCGCGGAGATTGGTTCCAGTATGTAGGGCTATCGCCGAATACTGACGGAGGCGAGTTGTATTGGGTTGGCTGGTCTTTGGAAGAACAAAGAACAAAATTCGATAATCAGAGCGCCAACTGACAGCGCCAACAGGCCAGCCCGCCAGGTGGATACAAAGGCGCTTGACAGTTCAGGAACACAAGGTCGCCAACAGGTCACCAACCGCGGCTGGGAACACTACGTACATGTAAAATACGCACCACCTGAGTCCTGAGGTAACAACATGGACATGAAACGGGATAAAGTCGACACTCACGTACGCGTACAGGAGCCATCGACGATGGAAAAGACCGACACACCCCTTCCTCCCTCACTGTATTCCGATGTCCGAAATTAACAAAATACGGAGTACGAAGAACGTCTGTCGACGACTGCACATCGCCGGCGGTCGGCGGCCCTCTTTTGGTTTTGCTTGCCTTGTTGGAGATTACTGAAGAGTGGGTAGTGCCGGGTGGCCCATCCTCTTTTTGGATCGTCTGACGATGTCCGTGTGCATCACGTTATCTTGACTTGCAGTCGTATTTCTTCTCATTGTGCAGGATTTCAGGTTGGGGCTGTCGTCCATTGTTACCTTGTCATCGTCGCTGTTCTGTTCTTGCCGTTGGCCGACTGCCATTGGATGTTTGTTTCGTGGTGGCTGGTGGCTGCCCTCGAGGGTTGAGGGTTGAGGGTTAAGGGTGTCCTGTTCCTCATTCATCTTACTTGTGTCATTCTGCAGCATTTGGACGTTCCGTCATTTTCTTTTTACGATTTTGCCGTCTTTCCTTCTTCTGTCGTTTTGTCTATTTGTCTAGTCTAGCTTGGCAAATGCTTTTTTGCACGCCTGGCGGGGATCCGCTGCCGAAATGAAAGAAATGGGCGAGATGGGTCCCGTTCCTTGAGGTCGTTCCCCGCTCCGTTTCTTCCTGCCCGTTTTCGCAAAGTTGATGATCAATCAAAAATCAAAGAGCTTGGAAGAAGTGGTTGGAAGTATGACACCTACATGTACTCCGTATGTACGTAGGATCAGTTTACCGCCCTGCCATGCAAGGAAGTTTATTCTTTGGTTGAGGAGGACTGTCAGAAATAACAAGGTCCTGTTGTTGGAAAGTCGGAGAAGAAGAAAAGTGAAGCGAGAAAACGAGAATGCCATGCTTGCTTATCACATCAACCTTCGTCGTTGCTCGCCGTATGACTCTTTCAAGCCTTTGCGAGAGCTTGTCTCCTCTTTTTCGTCGTAGAACTTAATCAATGTGACATAACTCCGTCATTGTACAGTCTTGGCATAATTGTATCATCGATGAGCATCGACTTTGACATACGAGATCGTCGTCGACATTCGTCCCCGGCCATCCTCTGCGCCGTTAGCCGCAGCCGATTCCGGCGGGTTGTGCAGGCCGGGTGTGCACTCCATAAATGAAGGGAAATGACAAAAAGACTAAAAGACAAGGGGCGTGCGTCTTGTCCGTCTGGTCTTTTGGAAAGAGAAATCCCACCCGAGCCACTCTCGCCGGGAGCTGCTCGTCAGAAAAAGCACTAGCAGGACCAAAAATGACAAGGATGAATATGAAAGGGAGGGGGCCCGATGTCCCGTCAGCGTACGCAGTACATACGTCAGAATAAGCTCGCAAGGCAAGAGAAGAATACGCAGAGATACTCCTTGTAAAGAAAAGAAAGAAGAAAAGAGAGAAAAAAGCGCGGCCGGTGGGGCCTGGAAAACGAAAAGGCGCGGCAGGCCGGCACGGTACGTCGTAACTGCACGCTCTCATTATGCGGCAAACGGACAAGACCTATGAACAGTGAACAATACTGAGTACAGTACATACGCATATTTGTACGAATCCTTTGTACAGACCACGGCCTCAATGACAAGGGGCCGGACCAAATACCAATGGTAAGCCCGTAAGCCTGTAAGCCCGTAAGCCCGCAAGGCCCGGTGAGTAGGCTGAGGTCCTCGAAGCTCGAGAAGAGAATGGTGTGGTGCTTGTTGGCGCCAAAAAGCGGAGACCGAAGCGGAGACCGGCACGCATGGGAAAGAATGGGAAAGGCGCCAATATATGGTGCAAAAAAATGAAGAGTCGTATCAAAGTTCGAGGTCTGAAAGTTCTCGAGGTTGGCCCACGACCCAAGGTCGCTCGACGTTCCAGACTGAACGAGATTGCGGGACGCTGGAGACTGTTCAATTTTATTTGGTGGGGTTTCGGGCGCGACATTGCGTGGGCCGACAGCACGAACGACGAACGACGAACGACGAGCAATGAGGACGACAAAAACGACCAAGTACGGAGTACGAGTATGGACGGCAATGGTCGAGACACGGAAAAGGATGGGGCAAACGACGGACGATGCTGGGCACGACGGATGGATAGGATGGGACACAAAACATTCTCAGACCTCGCAATAAAGAGGGGCTTCTTGAGGGAAAAAGAAAAGAAAAGAAAAGGGTGACTTCATGCAACCCTTTTCAAAATTAAAACTGCCTGCCCTCACCGCTCCCCGCACGCTGCCGGTATCATCGTACTGAGTAATGCACGGAGTATCTCGTACTCTTCTGATATGTCTGCATATAGCGGAGGTCCCGCGCGTGGCGTGCCACCCGTGCAGAGGTGCGGATGTGCAGTA